>JANRMT010062808.1:45857492-45982067 GCA_026402145.1 Polypterus bichir lapradei
ATTTCGTGAAGATGGGGCCATGAATAAGAAAGTTCAACATGGCGGACGTTGTTGACCGTTACGCGTAGAATTTCGAAATGAAACCTGCTTAACTTTTGTAAGTAAGCTGTAAGGAATGACCCTGCCAAATTTTAGCCTTCTACCTACACGGGAAGTTGGAGAATTAGTGATGTTTGGAAAATTCAATATGGCGGCTGACAGTGGCGTCATACCACCGAAATAAGTACGTACATCGGTTTTGGTTAGCGCAGGGAAGCCACCTACCAAATTTAGTGAACATGGGGTCAGCCTTCTACCTACACGGGAAGTTGGAAAATTAGTGACGTTGGAAAGTTCAATATGGCGGCTGACAGTGGCGTCATACCATCGAAATAAGTACATACATCGGTTTCGGTTAGCGCAGGGAAGCTGCCTACCAAATTTCGTGAAGATGGTGCCATAAATAAGAAAGTTCAACATGGCGGACGTTGTCGACCGTTATGACCGTTACGTGTAGAATTTTGAAATGAAACCTGCTTAACTTTTGTAAGTAAGCTGTAAGGAATAAGCCTGCCAAATTTCAGCCTTCTATCTACAAGGGAAGTTGGAGAATTAGTGATGAGTCAGTGAGTGAGTGAGTGAGTGAGTGAGTGAGTGAGTGAGTGAGGGCTTTGCCTTTTATTAGTATAGACTAGCAGAATACCCGCGCTTCGCAGCGGAGAAGTAGTGTGTTAAAAAAGGTATGAAAAAGAAAAGTAAAAATTTTAAAAATAACGTAACATGATTGTTAATGTAATTGTTGTATATATATATATATATATATATATAGCAAAATACATATCTATATACATATCTACATATACACATATATATATGCATACCTATCTACATCATATATACACACACATATACATACATACATACACAGACACACACATATATATAATTTGTGTGTGTGTATGTATGTATGTATGTATGTGTGTGTGTGTGTATACACATACATACAAACATACACACAGGTATATATAAATATATGTGTATATATATATGTATGTGTCTATATGTGTGTGTATAGCTTTGATCACTGAGTGCAAGGGAAAAATAATAAAATGTAGTGTATAAGTTATTAAACAGTAAAACATTAAAGTTTTAAGAAGTAAAGGTACATTGAGCACTACTGGAGTGGTTGCGGGTAAACTACATTTTAAAGACGGTATAACAGAAGAGGTAAGTAGTAGTAACAGCAGCTAAAATGTATATGGATCATCTCTCGGTAGTAGATCCCTTTTGAAAGGCGCTACACGACGGCTGTGGTATAGAAATTACATTTTCTATGTGAAAGTCCAAATTTCTGCCTCTGGTAATGTGCCTTACCAGCAATTAAAGAAAATTAGTTTTGTGTCCTCTGCAGTGTTAAGAGAGAAAAGCTTTGGTTTGGGATAAAAGGAAAAAAGGTGTAAAGAAAGGAAAGTTGCCTTTTTCTTTTATATAGTATAGAGAGATGTGTTCGGTGACGATATGAGCGCCTTTTGGGGACAGTCGCGGTGGGTCTTGTGCAGACTGGTGAGACGTCTCTGCTATTAATCGGCTGTGATGGCACTGTCAGTCCTTCACTCCTGTGCGTGTCTTCATAATCCGAGCTGACGACCTCATAATCGTATACGTGCAAAATAAAGTGCGAATCGCCTTAATATTATTTTGCCGCGGTGTAGAAAAGGGGTCCCGTGTTTGCACTTGTCTGGGCTATAGCTCAGGGGGAGGATGAAAAAAATGAAAAGAGCTCAGTCAGCGTCTCAAAGGCCGGCACAGCTATGCGCGCGCGCCGGCTGCTCGACTTTTGCTGGGCAGGAGACGCCAGTTTTTGCAGACACGTTCACATGATCAAAAGTCTCCGCGCTCTTTGGAGGTCATTCATATACAAAATACCCGCGCCTCGCAGCGGAGTAGTAGTGGGTTAAAGAAGTAATGAAAAAGAAAAGGAAACATTTTAATAATAACGTAACATGATTGTCATGAGTGTTGCTGTCATATATATGCCTGCCTAAATAAGTCACCCTCGCTTCGCTCTTACTTTTTTACCGTTCATTTAATCATGGCTAGTGGCGGAAAAATTATAAAATGGAAGGAGGATTACACCGAGTATGGCTTTACCAAAACAATTATTGATGGCGAATCGATTATTCATAAAGCTTGAATTGGTGATCTGTTTTTGTGTGTTAACCTCATATTTTTTCATACTTCTTCTCAAACCAAGGTGGTGCGAGGCTAAAATGAATTGGGATGCGCTGATCAATGTAATCGGTGTACCAGGAAATCATGCATTGACAAAACTTCCCCTTTGATTGTAATGCAAAGTGTGATTAAATGCATTATTTTTTAATGCGTTATGGAGCACATGCATCGAAGCTTCTCAGCTGTGCTTGTGCTAAGAAAATTAAACATTTTAAAAATAACGTAACACGATTGTCAATGTAACCTTTTGTAAGTAGTGCCTGGAGGATTCAGTGTAGAGAAAGTCTAGAGACAGCATGTGTATTAACTTGTGGATTTCTCTGTATTTGGTGGCAGTGTGACGAAGTTGCTTTGGAAGACGCCGTTAGTCAGCTCAGAGCGAAATGAGGTAAATGGGAGGGGAGATGATGACGTGACTCCCCCACCCGCCTTAACTGTCAATCCCCCACAAACACAGTCTCTCGGAATTTGCATAAGCACACCCCTTCACCTGCAATTTTAACTTAGTTACAAAGTGATCAAAACTCTCGTTTATATCCTGCGTCCTCTCATTAAACTTGTATCCCGCATTACCCATGGGCATGCAAAACGCCAGCGGCAGCCTGTCTATTAAGTTAATTTAAAGTTTAGGTTTATACCTTGCTTTGTTTCCGAAGTAGCTGTACTGATGAATATGGTAGTATGTCACTCGCTCGCTTATTGTTTCGCTGCCCCGCTAACTTAAAAGCCTTGTGCAGCGCCTGTCAGTTGAAAATTGATTGTATGCTTGCTTTTATCGCTCTCTCTCACTGCTCCTAGCGGAACTGTCATCTCTGACTTGTCATGGAGCACGTTTAAGCTCATGTGTTTGCAGTGTTTGAATAAAAATCCTTCTTGTTTCTACGACCTCCTGTGTCTCTGTGCAAATCTGTGACCCAAGCGTGACAATATATTCCGACGCTGACTTTATATATTCCAGCGCTGAGTTTATATATTCCGATGCTGACTTTATATATTTAAGTTTTGACTTTAGGTGGCAGTGTGACGAAGTTGCTTCGGAAGACGGCGTTAGCCGCGGAGCTCAGCTCAGAGCGAAATAAGGGAAAATGGGAGGGGATATGATGACGTGACTCCTCCACCCGCCTTAACTGTCAATCCCCCACAAACACAGTCTCTCGGAATTTGCATAAGCACACCCCTTCACCTGCAATTTTAACTTAGTTACAAAGTGATCAAAACTCTCGGTTATATCCTGCGTTCTCTCATTAAACTTGTATCCCGCATTACCCATGGGCATTAAAAACGCCAGCGGCAGCCTGTCTATTAACTTAATTTAAAGTTTAGGTTTATACCTTGCTTTGTTTCCGAAGTAGCTGCAATGATGAATATGGTAGTATATGTCACTCGCTCGCTTCTTATTGTTTCGCTGCCTTCTCAATTATATAATGCATGTTTTGTTCAGCATATTTTGGAGCTCTTCCTGGTTTTCTACATAGTACGTTGACAGTCAGTTCACGTGATTACGTGGGCGGCGTGATGATGTCACACGAAACTCCGCCCCCACGGCGGTCAAGCTCAACTCCATTACAGTAAATGGAGAAAAATACCTTCCAGTTATGACTATTACGCGTAGAATTTCGAAATGAAACCTGCCCAACTTTTGTAAGGAAGCTGTAAGGAATGAGCCTGCCAAATTTCAGCCTTCTACCTACACGGGAAGTTGGAGAATTAGTGATGAGTCAGTCAGTCAGTCAGTCAGTCAGTCAGTCAGTGAGTGAGTGAGGGCTTTGCCTTTTATTAGTATAGATTTATAATTAACTAGCAGAATACCCGCGCTTCGCAGCAGAGAAGTAGTGTGTTAAAGAAGTTATGAAAAAGAAAAGGAAATATTTTAAAAATAACGTAACATGATTGTTAATGTAATTCTTTTGTCATTGATATGAGTGTTGTTGTCATCTCTCTCTCTCTCTCTCTCTCTCTCTCTCTCTCTCTATCTATATATATATATATGTATATATATATACATGGACATGAATATTGTAAACTCAAGCTGTTTTAATTTCTGAAAAAAAAAATGCTTTTAAACTGCATTTGAATTCAAAACAGAAACAAAAATATCATCCCTGGTTAAAATTGGGCAGACTTAAAAATAAAGTGGTAGTTTAAGTACTTTAAGTACATTTTCAGAATGGTATTGTCTTTAAATATTAATAACCAAAATTTGAACATAAAGTGCAGTTTTTCTTCTTAAAAAAATAAGTCAGAAACATAAAAGGTAATTTGACCAACTTAATCTTTAAACTCTGAGTAACCTTAGCCAAAATTATTTTGTACATTAGGCTAAAACAGTGTGATCATTGAACATTTTGTAATTAGATGTAATTAGAATTACTAACGGTCACAGAAGTCCAATGATCCCCAGTAAGAGCCACAAAGTCCGCTTTCTGTAATGCATCTAATTTTGCTTGCTTTTCACTGTGCACAAAACCATGCTTTTATCAAGGCTTCGCTCAGGTAGTTTTTTGAAATTAAATTTTCCTCCGATCAGGAATGCGCTTCATTTCGAGTGTAACATTTTTGTAGCTGTGATGTGTGCATTAGTGTAATCAATGTACCAGGAAATCATGCATTGACAAAAGTTCCCCTTTGCTTGGAATTGAAAGTGTGATTAAATGCGTTATTTTTTGTTATGGAGTACATGCATCGAAGCTTCTCAGCTGTGCTTGTGCTAAGAATAGGAAAGATTTTAAAAATAACGTAACATGATTCTGTGTTAACCGCATATTTTTTCATACGTCTCAAACCAAGGAAATGCGAGGTTAAAATTAACCGAGAAGCACGCGTACATACTCAGTACATCCCCTCTTGGGAATCGAACCTCGGATGTAGGCGATAGAGGCGAAGCCTCTACAATTACGCCACAGTGTGTGGCTTATTTATTTGAGAGTATGTAGATCGGGGTATATATATATATATATATTCGCAGCGGAGACGTAGTGTGTTAAAGAAGCTATGAAAAAGAAAAGGGAACATTTTAAAAATAACGTAACATGATTGTCAATGTCCTGCGGTGGTTTGGCACCCTGCCCAGGATTGGTTCCTGCCTTGTGCCCTGTGTTGGCTGGGATTGGCTCCAGCAGACCCCCGTGACCCTGTTCGGATTCAGCGGGTTGGATAATGGATGGATGGATGGATGATTGTCAATATACAGTATTTGCTTTGTGAGTGTTGCTGTGATCAAGGATTCGATTATCATTATTTGTTTCAATCAGGGTCGTATTTGTACGATGTGTTGTGTTCAAGTTACATTCTGTGTTTGTCAGTCGTTGTAAAGATTAAATTCTGTAATTACAGCCACATTAGCTCCACAAATGAGACACACGGGTTTACTGGCAATGTCAGTAAACATATACTCAGCCTCCCATCGGTTTTTAAAGGCGCCTCCCATCGGTTTTTAAAGGCTCGATTTTCAGAATCAACTTTTCTCTTCGGCATCGTGTGGGCTAGCTTCGCAATAACTTGCAGCGTCATAAGCTAGACTTGATTAACGCGGTAAGTGTTCGGCAAGGCAGCTGAAGCGCTGCATTATGGGATCTGTAGTTTATTGTGTTACCAGCGCTTCATATACCCGGGCCATTAATAACAATAATACAGTATATAAAATGATCTCGCGGGCCGGATATAATTACATGCCGGGCCGGATGTGGCCTGTGGGCCTTGAGTTTGACTCATATGGACTAAATAGAACTTGAAAAGAAATATTTTTTGGAAGGTGATCGCGCAAGTCAGTACATCGAGCCCGCGTGCTATTGTGGTTTTGCTTGTGTGCTTCAGTAAGTTACCGTCCCCTCGCTCTTGCTTTTTTACCGTTCATCTAATGAATACACTGAGTATGGCTTTACCAAAACAATCATTGATCGCGAATAAAGTATTCATTATTCATGAAGCTTCAATAGGTGAATAGGTGATCTGTCTTTCTGCGTTAACCGCATGCGTTTTCATACGTCTCAAACTAAGGGGATGCGAGGTTAAAATAAATCGAGAAGCGCGCGTACATACTTAGTGCATCCCCTCTCGGGAATCGAACCTCGGATGTGGGCGCTACAGGCGAATGCTTTACTATCGCGCCACGGCGTGTGGTTTATCTATTTGAGCGTAGCAGTGTAATTCGGTTTTTGTTCAGCACTCTGTGGAACTGTTACTTTTTGTCTGCGCAATGCGTCAGTTCACGTGAGCCGCTGAATATGGTTTTATATGTCACTCGCTCGCTTCTAATTGTTTCGCTGCCTGCTTAATTATATAATTCATGTTTTCTAAAGCGCGTTTTGTAGCTCTTCCTGGCTTTCTACGTAATGCGTGATTACGTGAGAGGCGCTCTTTGGAACTGTTACTTTTTGTCTGCGCACTGTGTCAGTTCACGTGAGCCGCTGAATATGGTTTTATATGTCACTCGCTCGCTTCTAATTGTTTCGCTGTCTTCTTAATTATATAATGCATGTTTTCTAAAGCGCGTTTTGTAGCTCTTCCTGGCTTTCTACGTAATGCGTGATTACGTGAGAGGCGCTCTTTGGAACTGTTACTTTTTGTCTGCGCACTGCGTCAGTTCACGTGAGCCGCTGAATATGGTTTTATATGTCACTCGCTCGCTTCTAATTGTTTCGCTGCCTTCTTAATTATATAATGCATGTTTTCTAAAGCGCGTTTTGTAGCTCTTCCTTGCTTTCTACGTAATGCGTGATTACGTGAGAGGCGTGATGATGTCATACGAAACTCCGCCCCTCCAGCTGAACTCCATTACAGTAAATGGAGAAAAACAACTTCCAGTTATGACCATTACGCGTAGAATTTCGAAATGAAACCTGCCCAACTTTTGTAAGGAAGCTGTAAGGAATGAGCCTGCCAAATTTCAGCCTTCTACCTACACGGGAAGTTGGAGAATTAGTGATGAGTCAGTCAGTCAGTCAGTCAGTCAGTCAGTCAGTCAGTCAGTCAGTGAGTGAGGGCTTTGCCGTTTATTAGTACAGATATAACCCTAATTTAGAAGCCTCAAATCATTTGAATATGTTTCTCTCTCATGTAGGACTGCATTTTACAGGAGTGGTTTAACAATATTTTAGTCAAAATACATGTGTTCGGAACATTGTTGGCACACCTGACATTTGGATAGTGTAATATGAGCAACTAGTATTTTTCAATGGACACTTTGATATTTATGTTGTTAAAGCTATGTTAATATGAAGCCAAATATTTTATAAATACATGAGATAAAAATTTTTTTCTTCACTATCACTACCAATAACGGGGCATGTTACAGGAAAAAAAGATTTAATGTTTGAGTGGAGTATTCCTTTAAACTTGATCATTTTTTCTTTACTGTGTTAGAACTGTTTAAATATTTAAGAGTGACTACCGTAAAGAAACTTAAAGATCTGTTTAAACTTAATTTTGGTAATATGATATAATATGTTAATAGATTGCCATCTGTCCATCTCTCTCATTGTCAAAATGTTACTCTGTCCCCTTATATATTAACAACTCATTTATTAAGTTATAATTACTTCTGAGTTTATCTAGAATTCAAAACAACCACAAATTAAAAAGAGTACTTTACAAAGACCTTATGAAGATGGTGGCATGGTGTTAACTATTTTTTTATTCTATTAACGTCTGTAACCGTAAGTATGTTGAGACCGTGGTAGAGTACAGATGTCTGTGAAACCACACATACTGTACTTGACTAGCCATGGAAATGAAATTCTCCCTGAATGCCTTGCTGTGTGGTCCTATTAATTTTAAATACAATTGATGTACCAGCACAATCATTATAGCTCTGGTATTACTGTAGAACTTATTTTAATCGAGGGTCTTTCTCCAGATGCACAAATTTAAAATTATCATATGTGGCTACCTTTTTTAACCTATTCACACAACATTTATGCTTTTTTTGAAATGCTATCTTATAACTATAATACTCCTACATCGTTTTTTTCTAATAGGTTAGACACTTTGTGAAAAATAAAAGTCCTAATTTTTCCTCCCCTCTCACTAATCTCTACAAATGACTCAATTCAGTCTTCAGGATATATGTAGAAGTTCTAAGTTTTAAAAAGACATTTTAAGGAATTCACTTGTAGAAGATTTCAGGGATGATGATAAAAGGATATTTATGTCAGAATGTCAGATAACAAATAGAACTCAGCTATTCAGAAAACAGATTCTAGCTCGGTCTATGCAAAACAGCTACAAATTGTACATCAAGCAGATCTTGTTTTAAATTGTCTGTAATGTATCCAGGTCAGGCTCTAAATTGTGAACATTGTCAACAGGTGCCTACCTCGCTTGATCATGTAGTTTGGGAATTCTCTACACTCAGACTATTTTAGGCTAAACTTTTTGCATCATTTTCAGATTGTCTGATCTAAAGACACACCTAACGCTTTAACAACAATATCTGGAGTAACACAAGATGGGATAACATAGATCTATTGTGTTATATTAAACCATTATTGTTGTACTGCTTATTCCTCACATGAGTGTATTTCTGACAGAATTACTATGTGTTTTGTTAAAAAAAAGAAAATAATTGGACATTTTAATGGTTACATTCAAACTAAATAGAAGTGTCAAGTTGGACTGCATGATATTTTTTATGATAAGCAAATATCTTTCTTAGCAAATTACACAGAGTAGTGAAAGGTGAAGCTAAAGTCTGTTACAAAAGTTTCTTTTGAAATTGATCACAAAACCAAAATTCTTGCCAAAATCATAATTAAAAAAAAGCAAATCATTCTAAAACAAAAGATCTTCCTAAATAATTTTTCTGGTCTCTAACTGCAAATCTTCCCTTAAATTTTTCAGACTTTAGATGCTTCGTTAATGTGATCTGCCCTCTTATATATCATGGCCAATATGATATACTGTAAAAAGGTTACACGTCATGTGAATTACGTAGGTAGCATGCAGCATCACAGTGACCACAAACAAAATGGCGGAGCCCATGAAAAAATAAATGCAGAAAATGGTGATGCAGTGATATCATTTACAGTAAGTAACCAAAAAAAAATTAGAAAAAAAAAGTAACATGAAACATTGTCCAAAAATGGAAACTTAATGTAGTAAAAATGATTTATATATTCAAAGATCAGGATTACGATAAAAAAGCAAACCAAAAAAAACATTTTTTACTGTTTTTTACTCAAGAAAAGATCCTAAAGTAGACTAAAGTGTACTGGCAGATGTCTTTTAGTACCAATTACTGTGGGTCTTTGGCATCTGTATACATGCAATCTGTTAATTAGTTGAAGTGGAAAATCATTACAGTGAAATAATTGCAGTTACCCAAACAGTTCATTTGAGGAGCAAGAGTGGAAAGAAATATCCAGTGTGGAAGAAGGCAGCTTTATATGAATAAATGCAATGCAGAATTTGAGAGTGCTTGATCTTAAGATAAACACATAAGTTTGCTTTTAATGCTGTTTAATGGAAAGAGCTTTAATAATTATATAAACATATGAGAAATAACACACATTATGTCACAATAACTTAAGAACAGTGTATGTATTGTTGGGCTGCTCACTAGTTTTAAACCAAGACATTTCTGCAGATAAATTAATCATTACATAAATTGGACAGGCTTAAAGGGGCATATCTGGTCAATTATTTGCATTTCATTTAATAAAGATGAGAAGGAACACCTGCTTAGATATTTAGGAGGTCAAAGGGCATGGCAATCGAATATTTTCTCAAAATCTGCTTATAATTTGGAGAGGTGTGCAGCACTGACAGATGCCTGACTTTATCCTCCATTCACCTCCTCTTTTTTTAACCATCTTCTCTCTATATAAGGTCAGAAGAAACTGAGCCTATAATGGAAGCATTTGAAGGCGTGCAATCAGTCTTGAATGGGAGACAACTCTACACTCACTCATACACACATATAATTAGAGCAGGCACAATTATAGTCACCACTGAAGAAAGGGGAAAGTAGCACAGACACAGAGACAGGTAACCTCTTCACAAAAAATGAATTAGGTGGGAAAAAATCTTCAATCCTGAAGCTTTAGTAACAGGCAGCAGTACTTATCGCTGCACTGATGATGACTGCAAAAGGAGGATTCTTTGAATGAGTGTGTGCGTGTGTGTGTATGGTGGGATGTGGGGGTATAGGAGGATGTGAGTGGTTGGGTGACTATGAGTCACACATTTAATTATATTTCAATTTGAATAAAGTCTGAAAGTAATAGTATCAGAAAATGATCCAGGGAAGTTCAGTTAGCTAAAATATTTAACACATGCCAGGATTCTTTTTGGTCCTTTAGAAAAAAAAAACAAATACCCATGTAAATTTAAGATTACCACATTCTCCCACTACTGTACTGTATATTTACATAATAGGATGTGGCAGAACTTAACATAACTGCAAAGTTAATATTGCTTGTACATAGCACAACTTCAAAGAACTATAGGAGACCACCTCATAGGATGAAAAAAACAAATTACAAACTCTAAAATTTTATATTAAAACCAATGTCATTAATGTTTTGATCTATTAAGTATACTATATTAATGTCTTTATTTATTAGTATTTATTTTTTTATTTGTATTTATTAGTATTAGTTATTTTTTTCTGAAGGGCTATGGTAATCTTAAATATATTTTCTGTGCCAACAGATGTGACGTCATTGTGGCGTGTGACTTCATGTGCACTCTGTATTTAAGAATGTGGAGCAAACTGACAATGATTCTTTGCACAATTTTGTTTAGTTAAGAGACGATTGATAGTTACATTAACAATTTTTCTGATTTTGACCTGCAGGCTTCATCTTGGCTTGACACTTGTGCTTTTTTTTGTCTTACTGGTTTTGATCTTGGCTTTCACTATTTACTCAGCCTTCTTATTTTGCTTATAAAATCATTTTCCATTTCTTGGTCTGTTTAATTCTGTTGGTCTTCTGTCGGAACCAGTTTCCTCTTTGGTGACAAAAAACAGCAAATCAAAAATATTTTTTCTTAGCTGAAGTTTCTGGGCTGGCTATTCTCTGTGTAAGGGCTGTTTTTTAATTGAAGAGACATTTTGTGGGTTATGTATTCAGGTAAGATATTTATATAGTGTTCTCAGCCAGCAAGCATAACAGTCATATAGGGCCTGATGTGCTTCGGGCTTAAATGCAGTGCCCCAGTATACATACACAAGGTAACTTGTGCAGGTAAAAGCTGCAGAAGTAACAACACAGAGAAATCAGTCATGTCTTAAAAAAAGACATTTTAATATTCTGTCAAACACACTCTACTCTACAAAGTAATAAATAATTTCTGAACACCTAGTGCAATTAACTTTGTAGTTTTGTTTTTGAAAAGTATGACATTCCCAGGGGATGTGAAAACCACTGATTGAACTCCTCCTAATAAATTTGACTAAATGAGTTCAGCTTGGAAGATTTGTATTTGAACAAGCCTGAGCAATGACCAGGACAGCCCCCTAAAAGACATAAATCTGCAATTTTGTGGCTCTCAGCCAAGCTGTGGGCCAGAAAAATAAGTGACTCCACAACTTAAGAAATGCTGTCGGTGCACATGTCGTCGTATTTGTGACAGTGGTTGCTATCATCTAAATATACCTTTTACCCAAAATTTTACTCAAAATGGAGACGCACTGGAAAAAATCCAATATTCCCTTTTTATCAGCATTTGCACTTGATTTATTTGTGCAATACTTCATCACCATCAAATGCCTTAACTAATTAAAGATTTTAGATACTGTCCTATCATCTTCACTACCACTGAATAACACAGAGAAATAAAATGAAAATAAAAGTTAAATGGGATGATGTTGCCTTGTTTCGATAAAGGGAGCAAACTTGGAGTTTTAATTTCAAAATGTGCATCTGAAAAAATCAGGTACCCAGCAATTGTAGAAATGCTAAATATGATCAGGATTTTACCTACATGCATTGTGGAACAGTTTTAATATCAACTGCACAACAATGTAAATTTGATCAGTAAAAAAACACACATTATCTTTGTTTGTTTCAGTCAATGGTCTATGAGAGTGCTGGATTATATGGGTGGTCCTGAATAATCATGGCTAGAGGCATGTGCTGTGAGTAAACTGACATGATTGCTTCTTATGTTAGTCCACACTTACTGACTCAATAACATAAAAATCATAAAATTTAATTTAATTTGTGTTCATATTTACAGTACATAATGCTATATCCTGGGTACAAAACAAGCATCCGGTTCTATCTGTGTAGTTTTATCTCTGTGCACTTTGCTTATTCCTAACCTAAAGTTGAGTGTGTTAGATTCACTGGTGACTCTAAATTTGTCCTCTCTCTGTGTGTGTCTGTGTGTGAATGGGGACTCCTGCTCCATCTGAAGTTGGTTTCCTGCATTTTGCAGAATACTGTTATGCCAGCCTCTGCCCCCTGTAACTCTGAAGTGAATTAGGCTGATTTGGGAATGACATTTTATAATGTAATGTTGAAATTCATACCTGCAGACATGTAATCCTTCATATATTTACAGTTCTGCTACTGCTCAAAATACCAGTCATTCATTACTTCAACAACAAACTCTGCTGTGCGTTGCTGTCTTTCACATAATTTATACAACATACAATATAAGTATTATATCAAAGAATATCTGATTTCTGTTAAATTAAAATAATAAGTTCTTTTATCTTTCTTGAGCAAAGATGTTCAATAACAAATTCAGAATTTCTGCTGTTAATTTGTCACACCAGCTTTAAATTTAACAACATTTTTGTCTAATATTATACCTATTGTATAATTCTTAAAATTAATTCAGGTTTTTCACTTTTCAGTTACACTTATGCTCCTTTTAAGATACTTTTGACATGCACATCAGAACTTCAAATTCCTTGTATATTTGTGTTGTGTAAAACAAATGCAAAAATTAAGCATAAATATACATAAATATTCATAAATTGATTCTTTTATTTTCAAGAGTCTGATTTGACCATCTCAGCATGGTAAAATCATGATCCTCATTAGGAAATGCAGGCTGAAAATTAGACGAGAGATTAAATGGGCTCCAATGTTCACTTATGATGCAAAAACATGTTATTCCTGCTCTGCTATCAAGAGGAATAAAAATTTCAGTGAAAAAGTGAAAAAAGTAGCAAACTTTAAATATTTTAACGCACCCTTTACAGTTTTATAAATTATCCACTCACGTCTTAGGATAAAAATTGCTTATTTAAAATTAAAGACACATAGGACCTATAAAAATGAGCTTGATATTCAGACCATAATAACATATTAAAATGAATGCATACATTGTTTAAAGAGCTTCTCAAAGTCCTTATTGCTTTAACTTGAGTAAAGCGGAAAAAAGACTCTGTAACTATAATGCACAATGCTTATCCACTTGGGAGGTATCTTTCCACTCAATGAATCCCTGTAGTTATCTATTACATTGAAGCATTTGTTAATAATGAGTAGGATAAGCATTATGCTTATTAGCTTGCTAGGCTAGTAATATGCACCTTAATGGGTGGAATTATGTCTCATGGGCCATTTACTGTGAAGCTCAGAAGACTCAAGACTGTTTACGAAAGAAATTGAAAATTAAATGTGGGTGATTCGATAAGAATATACTGGCAATGTAATGAATATAAAGAATATTAAAAACTATAATGCATTTTCGTATCTTATCGGGTTTGCATTAATATTGCAAATATCATGTGACATTTGAATGGTTTAAGTGGGAAATAAAAGGTAGATGATTTTGCCTTTAAAGAGATCTTCAAGTAATGTATTTTTCATTCTAAATATATATAAGTAACACTTATCATCATGAAATGCTTCAAATGCCCCAGGTATTTTGATTCTTCTTGCACTTTGACTTCATGCACTTATGATCTTTGGGTCACTTTGGGTAAAAGCATCTGTTAAATAAACACATGTAAATTTTGTCATTAAATCCATTAGTGTTTCTCCATTAGTAATGGGTCTGCCTGATTTTCCAGCATATAGTGCTTCATTCTGTCTTGATTACTTAACTGATTAAAAAAACAGCTACTTAATTAAACTGAGTGTAGAAATTGTATTTTTATAACTGATTCACTGGTTCAAGACCGACTGCCTTATTTTGTAAATGGACCACTTAAAGAAGCACGATCAAGCTTGACCCCTTCCAATTTGGGCCTCCAGCAATCATTGCCAACTGAAAAGCAGAGCTCATTCTAATTCTTAGACGGATTCATTTTTTTATTCTGGCTCCATATAATTCCTGCAAAATTCCTTATGTGGACTATCAATGTTATTACATTTGAAGTACACAAGTATCTATAACTAGCATCCATAGTGTTTATGGCATATCCAGGAAACTAGTATTAATTAATTGCTTAATTACATAAAGAGCAGCATCTGTGCAATGAAAACATAGAATAGGGATGTGGAATACTGTTTAACTAGTGGAGATGGAACTAGATTCACTTCTACAGAAATCACTCACTTGAGAAAAAGGTTTCTGCACACCAGGAAGGGACCCTTGAAAATTAAATATACAGTACTTTATTAATCGGAACCCAGCCACAGGTGATGCACAAACCAGTGTGTTTCTTCGTGCCGGTCCCAAGCCCAGATAAATGGGGAGGGTTATGTCAAGAAGGGCATCCGGTGTAAAATTTTGCCAAATCAATATGTGGACAACAATACAAATTTCCATATCGGATAGGTCGAGCCCCGGGTTAACAACGACCTCCACCAGTACTGTTAACCAACAGGGTGCTGGCGGAAATTGGGCTACTGTTGGTCGAAGAAGAAGAGGGGGGGAGACGTGTCCGGAGGCAGGAGGAGAGGAGGAAAGTAAAGAGAATGGAACTGAGGGTAGGAACTTTGAATGTTGGCAGTATGACTGGTAAGGGGAGAGAGTCAGCAGATATGATGGAGCGAAGGAAGGTTGATATATTGTGCATGCAAGAGACTAAATGGAAGGGGAGTAAGGCCAGGTGGATCGGAGGTGGATTCAAATTGTTCTACCATGGTGTGGATGGGAGGAGAAATGGGGTAGGGGTTATTCTGAAGGGACAGTATGTCAAGAGTGCTTTGGAGGTGAAAAGAGTGTCAGGCAGAGTAATGATTATGAAGATGGAAATTGGAGGTGTGATGATGAATGCTGTTAGCGCATATGCACTGCAAGTTGGGTGTGCAATGGGTGAGAAAGAAGATTGTTGGAGTGAGTTGGATGAAGTGATGAACAGTGTACCCAAGGGACAGAAAGTGGTGATTGGAGCGGATTTCAATGGTCATGTTGGTGAAGGGAACAGTGGAGACGAGGAGGTGATGGGTAGGTATGGTGTTAAGGAGAGGAATGAAGAAAGTCAGAGGATAGTGGATTTTGCCAAAAGGATGGACATGGCTGTGGTGAATATGTATTTTAAGAAGAGGGAGGAACATAGGACGTACAAGAATGGAGGAAGATGCACACAGGTAGATTAAATCTTATGCAGAACAGCTGATCTGAAGGAGATTGAAGACTGCAAAGTGGTGGCAGGGGAAAGTATAGTTAAGCAGCATAGGATGGTGGTCTGTTCAATGACTTTGAAGATCAAGAAGAGGAAGAGAGTGAGGGCAGAGCCAAGGATCAAATGGTGCAAGTTGAAAAAGGAAGACTGCAAGGTTGAGTTTAGGGAGGAGGTGAGACAGGCACTGGGTGGCAGTGAAGAGTTACCAGACAGCTGGGAAACTACAGCAGATGTAGTAAGGGTAACAGCAAGAAGGGTGCTTGGCATGACATCTGGAAAGAGGAAGGAGGAAAAGGAAACCTGGTGGTGGAATGAGGAAATACAGGAGAGTATATAGAGGAAGAGGATGGCAAAGAAGAAGTGAGATGGTCAGAGAGATGCAGAAAGTAGACAAGAGTACAAGGAGATAAGGTGCAAGGTGAAGAGAGAGGTGGCAAAGGCTAAAAAAAAGCGTATGATGAGTTGTATGCCAGGTTGGACACTAAGGAGGGAGAAAAGGACCTGAACTGATTGGCTAGACAGAGGGACCGAGCTGGGAAAGACGTGCAGCAAGTTAGGGTGATAAAGGATAAAGATGGAAACGTACTCACAAACAAGGGGAGTGTGTTGAGCAGATGGAAAGAGTACTTTGAGAGGCTGATGAATGAAGACAACGAAACAGAGAAGAGGTTGGATGATGTGGAGATAGTGAATCAGGAAGTGCAATGGATTAGCAAGAAGGAAGTACAGTAAGGACAGCTATGAAGAGGATGAAAAATGGAAAGGCTGTTGGTCCAGATGACATACCTATGGAAGCATGGAGGTGTTTATGAGAAAGGGCAGTGGAGTTTTTAACCAGATTGTTTAATGGAATCTTGGAAAGTGGGAGGATGCCTGAGGAGTAGAGAAGAAGTGTACTGGTGCCGATATTTAAGAATAAGGGGGATGTGCAGGACTGCAGTAACTACAGGGGAATAAAACTGATGAGCCACAGCATGAAGTTATGGGAAAGAGTAACGGAAGCTAGGTTAAGAAGTGAGGTGATGATTAGTGAGCAACAGTATGGTTTCATGCCAAGAAAGAGCACCACAGATGCAATATTTGCTCTGAGGATGTTGATGGAGAAGCTTAGAGAAGGCCAGAAGGAGTTGCATTGCGTCTTTGTGGACCTGGAGAAAGCATATGACAGGGTGCCTCAAGAGGAGCTGTGGTATTGTAGGAGGAAGTCGGGAGTGGCAGAGAAGTACGTAAGAGTTGTACAGGATATGTATGAGGGAAGTGTGACAGTGGTGAGGTCTGTGGTAGGAGCGACGGATGCATTCAATGTGGAGGTGGGATTACATCAGGGATCAGCTCTGAGCCCTTTCTTATTTGCAATGATGATGGACAGGCTGACAGACGAGATTAGACAAGAGTCCCCGTGGACTATGATGTTTGCTGATGACATTGTGATCTGTAGTGATAGTAGGGAGCAGGTTGAGGAGACCCTGGAGAGGTGGAGATATGCTCTAGAGAGGAGAGGAATGAAGGTCAGTAGGAACAAGACAGAATACATGTGTGTAAATGAGAGGGAGATCAGTGGAATGGTGAGGGTGCAGGGAGTAGAGCTGGCAAAGGTGGATGAGTTTAAATACTTGGGATCAACAGTGGAGAGTAACAGGGATTGTGGAAGAGAGGTGAAAAAGAGAATGCAGGCAGAGTGGAATGGGTGAAGAAGAGTGTCAGGAGTAATTTGTGACAAAAGGGTATCAGCAAGAGTGAAAGGGAAGATCTACAGGATGGTAGTGAGACCAGCTATGTTATATGGGTTGGAGACGGTGGCACTGACCAGAAAGCAGAAGACAGAGCTGGAGGTGGCAGAGTTAAAGATGCGAAGATTTGCACTGGGTGTGACGAGGATGGATAAGATTAGAAATTAGTACATTAGAGGGTCAGCTCAAGTTGGATGGTTGGGAGACAAAGTCAGAGAGGCAAGATTGCGTTGGTTTGGACATGTGAAGAGGAGATATGTTGGGTATACTGGGAGAAAGATGCTAAAGATAGAGCTGCCAGGGAAGAGGAAAAGAGGAAGGCCTAAGCGAAGGTTTATGGATGTGGTGAGAGAGGACATGCAGGTGATGGGTGTAATAGAACAAGATGCAGAGGACAGAAAGATATGGAAGAAGATGATCTGCTGTGGCAACCCCTAACAGGAGCAGCCGAAAGAAGAAAATTAATCCTTAAGGAGAAACTGAAATGCATACTGCAGCAAAACAAAAAAACATAAAATACACAGATATTGTCTCTAAGTACAATATAAGACAATAGAGAAAATAAATAAATATTATGCTAACAAATAACTAGTAAACTGAGGTTTGTACTGTTTTACTATGGCTTCTGGCTGGAGTGAAGAAAGTGACATTGGGAAGAAGTACTGAAGTGCCTAATGGCAGCAAGAAGAAAAGATCTCCAAAGGCGCTTCTATTACATGGAGGTATGAGCCTGTGGCTAAACGTATTCCAGGAAGGTGATTCCTGGAGGGGCTGGGCAGAATTGTTCTTGATGGCATCCAGTTTTGCCACTATCCTTTATTCCACAACAGCCTCTGGAGTGTCCAGGGTCTCTTCTAAGATGGAGCTGGCTTTGCTGATAAGTGTGTTCACTTGCTTTGAATCACCTAAACTCATGGTGCATCTCTAGAAGACCACTGCATAGAACAACATACTGGCTACAACAGACCGGTAAAACATTTTCAGCAGCTTGCTGCACCCATCAAAAGAACTGAATCTCCTTAGGAAATTCAGTCTACTCTGACCCTTCTTATACACTGTGTTGTCAGACTGGTCCAGTTTGCTTTTCATATAAACCCCTGGTACTTGTAGCTCTGTACCACTTCCAATTTGTTCCTTAGGATGGTGGCTGGTCTTAGGGACTCCTTAACATGCTGGAAATCCACCACTAACTCTTTTGTATTGGTGATGTTGATCTGCTTGGTGGTTCTTTCTCCATGCAACACAAGTCAAAATCCTCCCCCAGCCTCCTGTAAACTGACCTGTTTCCATTATCAATACAGCCTGTGCCCTGTGAGACATTCCTGTAGGCCAGAAAAGAGTGCAGATGGGATCTGATTGGGTCAGTAAGAATGAGAATGAACAGCAGACTGCTGCAGCAGCAGAAGCACTGCTGAATACAGCGTTGTAATATATTGTGGTGGTGAAGTCCTCCGACAAAGCTCTAAATTTATTGTTCAATGTATGCCTTCTCTTTTAGCTACAGTCATGACTTGTGGGTACATTGACTGAAACAATTTCATCATAGTAGAGGTTTCTGTGAGGATCAATCTCTGTGAAGGTTTAGTGGGTTCATACATGTAGAAGGATACCTTTGATGGATTGGGAGGAGCAAGATGAGGTTGTGTAAACATCTAGTTACAATTCACTTTGGGCTCTTACAGAAGGAGGTTTACCAGACACAACCTACTTGTAGGAGAATTCTGACAAACTCGGGACTTGTTAGAGGAATTTACACCTCTCAACTTGCTTAAGAGCACCTTGGAGTTTGTCAGAAAAAGGTTGTGACTATAGTGGAAAATACAGAAATGTGATCTGCTCTGCTTAATTACAGTTTATTATTAAAACTAACCTCACCAGGTATTGGAGGTATTTTCTGCAGAAAAAGAAATTAAAATTAAAATTTTAAGATGGAAATAAAAAGTCTGCATGCAAAAATGCTGCAAAAAATTAAAATTAAAATGAAATTTTATCATTTGCAATTTCATTTGCATAGTCTATGTGCAACAATGCTGCAAAAAATTAAAATGAAATACTACCATTTGCAATTTCATTTGGATAGTCTATGTGCAACTATGCTGCAAAAAACTAAATTAAAATGAAATATTCCCATTTGCAATTTCATTTTCAAAGTCTGCACGCAAGAATGCTTATAAATTAAAATTAAAATGAAATACCCCCATTTGCAATTTCATTTTCAGCCTTAACAGCAATGAAGCTGCAAAAATGAAAAGTAAGATGCATTTTCCACTTTGCATTTTCAGTTTCAACATGCAAATGAGTGGTTAAATGGGCAGGGTTTTGTATATCGATTTTCTACAATTAAGACGTATTTTCCACTTAGCAATTTCAAAAGATTGAGCTGGCATTAAATCATCAATAGAAAGAGTGCCTACTCTGCACAGTCGGATTTCCAACTAGTGCAGCAAAAGGCAAGCAGCCCTTTTAAGGAAAGCAAGCCACCACAAAGAGCCATGTAAAGAGCAGGGAATCCAGGCATTGCAGTATTTGGCCCTGATGGTACAATATGATGCTACAAAAATACAAACTGTCCCATTTCCACTTCAGTGTAAATAAATGTAAACTATGATGTAATAAAGGCTAATTTCTGTTATGTTGAATATTGTAATTAAACAGCACATTCATTTATTCAGAACTACATTTATGCATGGTTTTTGGATTTTGTAAAACAGTTTCGCTATGAAGCTTGCATTACAGGGGTGAAAAGATCAAAATCATGTGAATTAAACACAGTCAGAGTGAGAAGTATTCAATAGATCGAAGTGGCTCTACAGCTACGTAGGACAAAAAAAGCCCCACCCACTGACACTCACTACTTGCATGTTCGGAACTTGAAAATGGAAATTCAAAGTGCAAAATGAAGATTCAATAAGCAGCAGATGGCACCAGTGCTTATTTGTGTTTTACTTTCATTTCTGCAGCTTCATTGTGGTTCAGGTTGAAAATGAAATTGTAGATGGGGTTATTTCATTTTAATTTTAATTTTTGCAGCATTCATGCATGCAGACTTTGAAAATGAAATTGCAAATGGGGGTATTTCATTTTAATTTTTGCAGCATTCTGGCACACAGATTTTGAAAATGAAATGGCAAAAGAGAGATTGTATTTTCTTTTTATAATTTTCATTTTAATTTCCATTTTATTACTTCCCATACACCAGGTTGAGCAGATCTCAAATATTTATTTAAGAACATAAATTTCTAACATTTTTGAAATGACTGCCCAAATATGTTATATATGATGGTTTAGTTTTTTTTATATTGAATAGGCTGTTAATAGGCAGTGAAGTAATTCAGAAGTTCCATTTCAGGGTTTTGCAGAACAGTGGAGAACCCAACCTGCTAGTCTTTGGGACATGGTGGAGAGCCAGAGTAAAGTAAATACCCAGGAAAAGAACACACATGTTGCTGGGGAAGAGGGATGGTGCATACAAACATCATAAAACAGGGCCTCTGGGCTACAGTAAAAACCCAGGGCACCAGAGTTGCAGTACTGTGGTGCAGAGTCATGAATAATGTAGTTAGAAAGAAACATTTTACTTTATGTCATTTGGTTTATCAATTAATTCTTAATGGAAAAACTATGTATTATGGAATGTCTAATTTCCACCCTTGGTTAAATGGCAAACACCATGCTGTTTTGACTAATGACTGAAAATATTGCCCTAATAGCTGCTACCTGTTAGGTTTGCTCAGACTTACCCAACATGCATTACTTGGCTCATATTTCTTTTTTACCTCCTATATTCAAGATTCAAGAGTATTTATTGTAATTTCATCCATATACAGCAGTACAGCATACAGCGAAACAAAACAATGTTCTTCCAGGACCATGGTGCTACATAGAACACAGGACAACAAAGAATCCACGGCACATAACATAAAGACACATAATATATAACAAATTGAATGTGAGTCAAAAGTGCAAACATGAGCAACCATGTGCAACATTGAAGAGCAGAACACATATATCAGATCGGTCCATGAGTGTTCAGGAATCTGACTGCTTGGGGGAAAAAACTGTTACACATTTTGGTGGCAAGGGCCCAAATGCTTCGGTACCTTTTTCCCAATGGCAGAAGTGTAAACAGTGAGTTTGAAGGGTGTGTTGGGTCATTCACAATGCTGGTGGCTTTGCGGATGCAGTGTGTGGTGTAAATGTCCATGATGGAAGGAAGAGAGACACCGACGATCTTCTTAGCTGTCTTCACTAGCTGTTGTAGGCCTTTATGATCCCTGCCCGTGCAATTTCCAAACCAGACAGTGATGCAGTTGCTCAGGATACTCTCTATGGTTCCTCTGTAGAATGTTGTTAGAATAGCTAGTGGAAGATGGGCCTTTCTCAGCCTACGCAGGAAGCAGAGCTGCTGCAGGGCTTTCTTGGCTAAAGAGCTGGTGTTGTAGGACCAGGTGAGGTTCTCTGCCAGGTGGACACCCAGGAATTTGGTGCTATTGACGACCTCCACAGTTGAGCCGTCAATGTTCAGTGGCAGATGATCACTCTTAGTCTTCCTAAAGTCAACAATCATCTCCTTTGTTTTGTCTACATTCTGAGACAGGTTATTGGCTTTACACCTGTCCGTTAACCGCTGCACCTCCTCTTTGTATTCTGACTCATTGTTACTGCTGATGAGACCCACCACAGTTGTGTCTTCGGCGAATTTTATGATGTGATTAGAGCTGTGCGTTGAGGTCTCTCAGTCAGGAAGCCCAGAATCCAGTTACAGAGGGAGGTGTTCAGTTCTAGCAGGCTCAGCTTTTCCATAAGCTGTTGAGGAATAATCATGTTGAATACTGAGCTGAAGTCGATAAACAGCATTTGAACGTATGTGTCCTTGTTGTCCAGATGAGCGAGAGCCAGATGGAGAGTGTTGCTATTGCATCACCTGTTGAATGGTTCCGGAGATAAGCAAACTGCAGGGGGTCCAGTGAGGGGGGCAGCAGGGTTTTGATGTGCCTCATGACAAGCTTCTCAAAGCACTTCATGATAATGGGAGTGAGTGCAATGGGATGGTAGTCATTGAGGTTGGACAAGTGTGACTTTTTTGGCACAGGAACAATGGTGGTGGTTTTCAAGCAGGTTGGGACAATGGCAGTGCTCAGTGAGATGTTGAAGATGTCAGTAAAAACGTCTGCCAGCTGGTCTGCACATTCCCTTAGTACTCTGCCAGGAATATTGTCTGGTCCTGCAGCCTTCCGTGGGTTGACTCTTTGTAGAGTATTTCTCACATCGGCCACAGTCAGATTTAATGCTTGGTCACTAGGAGGAGAGGTGGTCTTCCTCATCACCATGTTGTTCTGTACTTCAAACCGTGAATAGAATTTATTCAGCACATCTGGAAGGAAGGTGTCACTGTCACAGATGGGTGGTGTTGTCCTGTAATTAGTGATAGCCTGGATGCCTTTTCACATGCTCCGTGCGTCTTTGTCACAGAAAAAGTCCCTGGATTCTCTGGGCATGTGTGCTTTGCCGCTCTGATGGCGTGGGATAGTTTGGCCCTTGTTGTTCTCAGGGCAATTTCATCACCTTCCTTGAAGGCAAAGTCCCGGGTCTTCAGTAGCACACACACTTCCTTTGCAATCCACGGTTTCTGGTTGGGGCGTGCAGTGATGTACTTGGAGACAGTAACATCATCAATGCACTTATAGACGTATCTGGTCACTGATGACGTGTACTCCTCCAAGATGATACAGTCAGTGCACTCAAAACAGTCTTGAAGGGCAGAGATGGCTTCTACTGGCCAGGTTCTCATCTGCTTCAGAACCGGTTTGGTGCATCTGACGAGCGGTCTGTATGCTGGAATTAACATGACAGAGATGTGATCTGAATTTCCAAAGTGGGGGCAGGGCTCTGCCCGGTACGCAGCAGGAATGTTTGTATAAATAAGATCCAGCATGTTTGTCCCTCTCATTGCAAAGTCCACAAACTGATGGAATTTAGGGAGCACTGACTTGAGAATCGCATGATTGAAATCTCCAGCGACAATAACCAGTCCATCCTGGTGTGTGTTCTGTATGTCTGTGATGGCGCTGTACAGTTCCGAGAGCGCTTCCTTAGCATTAGCGTTGGGAGGTATGTAAACTCCGATTATGTGGATGGTGGTGAATTCCTGAGGCAAATAAAAAGGTCTACATTTAACAGTCACAAACTCCACTAGCGGTGAGCAGTAGCAAGAAACAAGCACAGAGTTACTGCACCATTCCATGTTGATAAAAACACACAGTCCACCACTGTGAGTCTTACCGCACAGAGTAGCATTTCTGTCCGCTCAAAACGCGGCTAGCCCATCTAGCTGAATGGCGGCGTCCGGAACTCTGTCACTGAGCCACATCTCCGTGAAAACAAAGATGCAACAGTTTTTAATCTCACGCTGGGTAGTTCGCTGGAGTCGAAT
The DNA here is from genome assembly GCA_026402145.1 of Polypterus bichir lapradei. Lineage (NCBI taxonomy): Eukaryota > Metazoa > Chordata > Cladistia > Polypteriformes > Polypteridae > Polypterus > Polypterus bichir. Next base: position 45,881,338 of record JANRMT010062808.1, read on the forward strand.
GCAGTCCAATTTATTGTCCAGGGAGCAGACATTAGAAATTGATATGGATGGGAGTGCCGGCTGGCTGGGGTTAGCTTTTAGCCTAGCACGGACTCCTGCTCACTTCCCGTGTTTCTGCCTCCTCGTGCACCGCCTCTGTGTGCCTCTCCCTCAGCCATTTGCATCAGGTGACGCCGGGGGCCAAAGATCCGGTTCTCGTAGCAGACCGAGGTCGCACAGTTTATCCCGCAGATCATTGTTTATGTTTTTCTATGAATATTGATAGCAGAGAAGCGTCTCACGTTGATATACATGGACACTAGTTGTTCTGATGTCCATGTACTACTGAAAAAGCAGAAAAAAATACCCTTCAACACCCTTTGAAAGAAGGTGTTGTTATTATTAGTAAGATAAAATTAAAAGTACTTTAGTTATGTTAATGTATGCAATAGTACCTTGACATTTAAAAGTCCTCACATTTATTTGCAACTACCCATTGACAATATTTTGTATGAATAAAGTATTTGGTAATATTTCTGTTAAAATAACTTGATTCATGCCTGCTGAAAATGTCACCTTACATATTGCCTTTCTACCTCTTCGTCTGAATTCAGTCAAATTAATTGTAGTGGCTATTCCTTGTTGAACACAGTATCTACACTCTATTCTACAAATTAAACATGGCTTTCACCTTTGTATTCATCTCCTCTCTGTTATTTGTTCATCCTATTAACCTCACCTACCTATCAGGCAGATACATAGCACCTCAGATTTGATATCTCTTCTCCTTTGCCCAAATTCTTCCATTTTAAATGGTTTGCAGAATTGCTAATCAATGCCAAACAAATCTTATTTTACCACATCATTTTTTTTATTCTCTTAAAATTTTTAGTTGTTTACTCATTCACTTTGCTATACCATCAGATCTCTTGTGTTTATGCAAACTTTCTCATAATCTACATTCCGCATGATGCCGGCAAGGCACCAATTTCCTCCTTCTGTCTGTGAAATGGATACTGTCTGCCTTTCATTGTTATTCTCCTTTGGTCTATAGGTATTTATCAAAACAATCTGTTTCTCACTCTTATCTATTGCTTTTTTGACCTCCTGAGGATGTTCTAGAGGAGTAAGAATTTGTCTTCTTCCTTCACCAGTTTTACAAAATTGGTCTGAAATAGTTAGCATTGCCTGTTTCTCTCCTTGCTCCATAAACTCAAAATATCAGTGTCTGTACTGAAATTGAAATAACTGTTACCTGTTTATGTCTTAAGGCACTCTACGCTCTGCTAATCACTTTCCTTTCACTCTTTAGCTAGGTACTTTATATGTCCTCCTAGCTTCCTTATACCATATCTATGCTCATGATGCCCAGATCCTTTGACACTATTTAAATACAGAGGTTTTAGTGTAGATCTCTATTTACATCTGCCTTATTGTGGTGAATGGTTATGATCTTAAGGTTTTTTACACCTAGTTTTTTTTGGTAAAGTTTTTTTGAACTCTGTTACCATTTCCCCAAATTTCCAGTTCATTTAGGTAAATGTGAACATGCTAACCACACTCTAGTGTGCAGCAAAACAACTGTGTTAAAATCCTTTGGAAAGCGTGATCTTCAAGAGAACTCTAAGGTATGAATGTGATCCAGTACAGGACTGATGTAACTACAGAAAATACTGAGGTTACATTATAGGTGAAACTGTGCTTGTTGTGGTAAACATGCTAAGCATCTGCCATTGACAAATTGGGGAATTTCCTTCACAGCATAATGAGTCGAGAGCTAACATGGAGCATTAAAAACAACAAAAAGGTAAAAGTAAATGCATACATAGGTATATTTGCATAAAACAACATGCACAATTACCACTCAATCAGTGCAACTCTAGCACCTGCTTCAGGCTCACAGTCCTTTTCTTCATGAACAAAAAAAATGGCACTTTAAAAAATGACACAGAGATCTGAACTGATTATCGCTTGCAGTTAAGGCTTTGGACTTCAAGCCATGAGGTTGTGGGTTAAAATCCCACCACTGACACTGTGAGCAAGTCACTTCACCTGCCTGTGCTCCAATTGAAAAAACATAAGAAATATAACTAATTGTACCTCAAATGTTGTAAGCTGCTTTGGATAAAAAGTATTGGCCAAATAAATAAACGTAAAATGTAAATGTGCTGATGGAAATCCTTGAAGACTAGAAGGTTAACAGTAAGTTTTGACAAACTACAGGATAAAGAAAACTTGATATTCTATCTCAAGGGAAGAGAACATAAGGGAAGGAAGGTATTATTTCTGTATTGTTTTACCACTACTGTTTTAAGTGTCAGTTTAGGCGCTGCTGGCAACAAATATTTGAAATTAGTGTTAAAGATGAATTCTCAGTCATAACCTTAAGAGAAAACAATCCTACTTATAACAACCAATGTAGAATCTGATCCTGAAGGGTGCTTTGTCATGGCTGTGGGGAATCTAATCAACTCTAAAACAATCCTGGTAAATTCATACAGTATGTGCACAATGTGGATGACAGAGAAATTATGCAAAATGTATTTCCAGTGGTTTCTTCTATGAGTACTCATAAAATTATAAAGGCTGGAGATTTAAATTGCATCTTAAATTCAGACTTCAACAACCGGAACTAGAACATCTAAAAATGCAAAGATAGTGTCATGTTTTATTGCGTACCACAACCTGTCAGATCCATGGAGGCTTTTCTATCCAAATTCAACAGAATATTCCTTCTTTTCACCTGTACATCATAGTTTCAACTTTGACCATGCCCCTCTTACTTAGGAGCTCAGCCCTACATACTCAACTTGCAACTAGCAACTTTACACCCTGACATTAGCAGGTGAAAACTTTATAGAATTAATATCCAATCAAATCACAAATCAAAATAAGATTATTATTTGGAGACCAATGCATTCCAAGAGGTTTTTTCAGGTATGCTCTGCGAAACAATAAAGGCTGTTTTAAGAGGACAAATAGATATTTCTTATTTCTCTCACAAAAACAAACTAGAGGCCAGGTAGGTGTCAGAACTGCTTAAAAATATTTCTAGAATAGATCATGAATATGCCAGATCTCCAAATGAGGCTTCTTATAAGAAAAGACTGACTTTGCAATCAGAATTTAATCTCTTCACAACAACAAAAAAACTGATCAACTTATTTTTTAAATCATGACATCAGTATTATGAATATCGAGAAAAGGCTATTGAGTTTCCAGCTCAACAAATCTACAAGCAGGACATTTGTAATGTTATTATCAAAATTAGCAACACAGATGGCAATAAAATCATCTAATATAAACAGATAATTGATCTACTTAAGGAGTACAATAAGAAGATATGATACGAGCTAAGTAGCTTTTTGATAAATTACAAATACCACAGACTGACCACAGACTTGTTGTTGCTACTCTTTGGATCCAGCTTAGGTCCAGTAGGTTACAATCTACTAGGAAAATGAGCCTGAACTTGGCCAGACTTCAAGACCAGGCTGTTTCTAATGACTTTTCATGCAGTTTGTGTGAGGAACTTTCAGATTTGGGTATGACTGCTGATCCTAATTTGATGTGGAAGACCTTCCGTGACAAGACCCTGAAGGTTGCTGAGGGTTGTGTTGGTGTTACCAGTGTTCCCAGAAGGAGGTGTTTCATCTCGCAGGATACCCTGGTTATCATCGAGAGGAGTCGCAGCGCATGGCTCAATGGCAACTCTGATCTGTACCAGGAACTGAGAAGGACGGCTGCGAGGGCTCTGAGGGCAGATAAAGAGGTGTTTGTTAGAGGAATCTGTGAGCAAGTGACACACCATCACTTGCTAGGGTCGTCCTCAATAGGATCCGTGATCACTTGCTCACCTACCAGTGACCGGAACAGTCTGGTTTCATGCCTAAGAAGTCTACCATCGTCACATCCTAGCACTGAGGGTTCTCATGGAGCGCAAACGCGAATATCGGCAGTTTCTTTGCAGCCTTTGTCGATTTTCACAGTGTTCAAGTCAGTTGATCGACCTGCCCTGTGGGACATCCTGAGAGTTCGCGGGATCCCCTCGAGGTTGCTGGATATCATGGCCGGCCTGTACACTGGTACTGTGAGTGCTGTGCAGAGTGGAGGCAGGACCTCTGCATTTTTCCCAGTTGATTCTGGGGTTTGTCAGGGGTTTGTTCTTGCTCCTACTCTGTTCAATGCTTGTATGGACTGGGTGTTGGGCAAGGTCGTGGGGTCCAGCAGCTGTGGGGCATCTGTTGGTGAAGAAAGATTCACGGATCTTGACTTTGCTGACGATGCTGTGATCTTCGTGGAGTCAATGGAGGTTCTGATCGGGGCACTCGTAGAGACTGAGTGAGGCGTCTGAGTGTCTGGGCTTGCAAGTATCCTGGATAAAAACCAAGATCCAGGTCTTTAATGACCTCCTGGACACAGCCATCAGCAGTGTGTCTGTTTGTGGAGAGAGTGTTGACCTTATTGAGAGGTTTACTTACCTTGGCAGTGACATTCATGTCTCTGGTGACTATTCCTATGAAGTCAGTAGACGGATTGGGAGAGCATGGGGGGTCATGAGGTCGCTCAAAAGAGGTGTGTGGCACTCCTGATATCTATGCAAAAGGACGAAGGTCCAAGTCTTTTATAGTCCTGGTGGTTCCTGTCTTGCTGTATGGTTGTGAGACATGGACGCTATCCAGTGACCTGAGATGAAGACAGGACTCCTTTGGTACTGTGTCTCTCTGGAAAATCCTTGGGTACCGTTGGTTTGACTTTGTGTCGAATGAGCAGTTGCTCATGGAGTCCCGAATGAGGCACATTACCTGCATTGTGAGGGAGCGTCAGTTACGGCACTATGGCCATATGGCCCGTTTCCCCGTGATGGGTGAGGGTGAGGGTGATCCGGCTCATAAGATCCTCATTGTTGGGGACCCGAGTGGCTGGACAAGGCCAAGGGGTCGCCCATGTAACATCTGGCTGCGGCAGATAGAGGGTAATTTCTGGACGGTGGGACTGGACCACAAATCTGGACTTTAAAATTCTGCTTATGGTTTATAAAGACTTAAATAATCTCACGCCATCTTATATATCGGAATGTCTGATACCCTATATTCCAAATCGTAACCTTAGATCCTCAAATGAGTGTCTCCTTAGAATTCCAAAAGCAAAACTTAAAAGAAGTGGTGAGGCGGCCTTCTGCTGTTATGCACCTAAAATCTGGAATAGCCTGCCAATAGGAATTTGCCAGGCTAATACAGTGGAGCACTTTAAAACACTGCAGAAAACACATTACTTTAACATGGCCTTCTCATAACCTCACTTTAATTTAATCCTGATACTCTGTATGTTCAATTCATTACAATAACTATTCATGGTGGCTCTAAATTCTGTACTAACCCCTACTCTCTCTTCTGTTTCTTTTTCCGGTTTCTTTGTGGTGGCGGCCTGCGCCAACACCACCTACTCAAAGCATCATGATGCTCCAACATTGATGGACTAAAAGCTAAAAGTCTGCATGACCATCATCATCAAGTCCTTCCATGAGAACCCTAAATACAAACAGGACTGTTTCATTTATTTGAGGTATAATGCCCAGAGGGGACTGGGCGGTCTCATGGTCTGGAATCCCTGCAGATTTTATTTTTTTCTCCAGCCATCTGGATTTTTTTTTTTTGTTTTTTCTGTCCTCCCTGGCCATTGGACCTTACTCTTATTCTATGTTAATTAATGTTGACTTATTTTATTTTCTTACTGTGTCTTTTATTTTTCTATTCTTCATTATGTAAAGCACTTTGAGCTACATTTTTTTATGAAAATGTGCTATATAAATAAATGTTGTTCTTGTTGTTGTCTGCCTGGGGGGTTGCAAACCGGGATCCTGAGTTGTTTCGCCATGTAGTGGGTGCAGCAACGCACTGTACCAGTGCATGCTCCCCAACTTGACTTGACTTTAAGTGTAGAAGAACTTGAAAAATCACTGTCACTTTCAGAAAGAGAGGATACCATTAAATCACACCAAAGTGGAAAGCTGCAGGCCCAGATGGCTACCCATTTGAGTTTTATAAACAATTCACATCTAACATTCAAAGAGTCTGAATAAAAACTTTACCCCAAACATTCTCTAAAGCATTAATAAAGATTTTTCAAAAATAAAGACATACTACAATGTGACTCACTTTAGACCACATTCACTCTTGAATAATGATGTTAAGTTACTGATGATAGTCCTAACTAGAACAATTCCTTCCCTTGGTAATATCACAAAATCAAACCTGATTTATTAAGTAAGGGCAGACACTCAGCCTCAAATCTTCGGTGCCTGTTTAATGTTTTATACTCAGCTAGAACATTCGATTAAATTATTCTGTTATATTTGGATGCAGAAAAAGCCTTTGCTAGAGTTGAATGGGATTATTTTATCTACTTACTACAATACACAGATTCAGATTTGGCCCCAATATATCTGCAAGAGGTACCAGTTTCACCAGTGCTTTTGGCATTAGTCACTGAGACACTGGCTATTCATCTTCAGAAAAAAACAGAGATAAAGGGGATTATTAGAGAAGGGCTAAAAAAGAAATTATCACTATTGTTTTGTGGTATAAAAGTGTCCAGGAAAGGAACTTTAACCTCTAAGGTTCATGTTATATTGGTGGACAACTTAATATTGGAAATGCCTAAACTGTTAGACTTGATTCATACGTGCATCTTGCAAAACTTACCTATTCAACATTCACTCAGCACAGATAAAGCTAAAATACAAAGCAAGAATATTTTAACACTGACCAAGGCTAGCTACCTCAACTTCGATATCTTCTCAGGGCTAGAAGCCATTTCGCTCATGAGGTGTCTCTGCTGGGATTTGTTTACGTGTCAATCCGACTTGTTTCCCCTGAAAGAGCTGCATTTCTGAATTCCCTATCAAAACCAAGAATGGCTACTCCTGTTAGGCTTTGTATCCCGATGGCTACCTTTGAACGATGTAAACAATCTAACAGCTAAGGGCTAATCATTACCCCTGGCAGTACATAGCTTAAATAGGCACAGTTTGTTTCACTAATAATCATCATTCCTTTCTAAATGTCAGTAAACAACAAGACGACTTCAGCAAAGCAAAACTCAGAACTATTTCAATCATGTATTATGTTTATTTGAGCCCAGGTGTAGATGTTAGATATGAAAACATATCACCTGAATGATTCAAATCAGGGTCACACAGCAAGCTTCATTTCAGGTGGCTATAGCTTTGGTTGTTTCAATCTTTGTTTTCCTAAACCAGGTGTGACACTTAGGAGCGGTGGAATGGTCTGTAGGCGGCAAAGTCTACACTTTGAATCAGTCAAAGTTTGGGAGAACCGATAAGTTTCCATGGTCTGGTTGAATGCTGATTACTTTTGGCTAGATATAAAACATGTTCATCTTAAAGTCTTAAGCTTCCATTTTACGTAATATTACAAGCATACACACACTGGTCACTTTATCTAAACTTATTAAATACATACATTCTAATAAATAATGACACTCTTTAACAATTTATTTATACTTACTTTGTCAGAAATGTCTATATCTATTTTGCACACACCCCAGAATTTTATTAACTTCCAAAATTTGAGTCTTTTGAGAACCTCATGAATATTAACAATCTAATGATGCAATTTGTACTTGCTTGCTATTTCAGTTACAAATCATTTTGATTACAGAATGTTAGTTTATGAGCTGTAAGACATATTCTTAGTCAAGCAGTTTAAGGGCCATTATCTAAACATTTGTAAAATAAAAATGCACTAAAATAAAACACACAAATTAAATATTATGAGTCATATTTAGCATAACAGTAAAAACACAACTATATGCATATGATATGTATATATCAGATCCACAATCATCTTTACCATAAATCTTTAACACATTAGAAGAATTTTGTAAGATGTCTAAATTTAAAATTAAATTAAACAAAATGTGCTGGCTGGAATTGGCTCCAGCAGACCCCCGTGACCCTGTAGTTAGGATAAAGCGGGTTGGTAAATGGATGGATGAATGTACTTTTCCCAATTAACTTTCTAGCATATCATACTAGCCCGAACAGCTCTCTGTTCATAATACCAAAACAGTTTAAATGTCTGAGGATAACCATCACAAGAAAATATAGCTATCTTTTCCAATACAATTTTGGAAGTACCATGGATAAAATCAAACAAGTGTTAAAAGGTGGTTCACCATTCATCACTTTAGCAGGGAAAATTAATATTGTCAAATGAACAACCTCCCTAAGATGCTATATTTATTCCAGAGTATTCCTATATACATAAACAAATCACTCTTTAAGAAATTAGACTCAATTATAACAACATACATCTGAATTTCATAACTGCCATGCATTCAAAAGGTGAGTACACAAAGATCTAAATTAGAAGGTGGCATGGCACTATATAGCTTTCAATTTTAATACTGGCAGCAAATGTATGCACAGTAAAACCATGGAAATTAGCAGAAACTCAGAAATTCATACCAGCCTGGCTTGCAATGGAAAAATAATACTGTTCTAAATCTTCCTTATATACTTTGGTTTGTGCTACACTCAATAGTAACTATCATCAGAACACCAGTAATGCAGTTATCCATCATACTTAAAATATGGAACCAATCCAGGACACATTTCATGGTAAAGAAGCTTTTATCTGTTGCTCTTACACAACAATGCAACACTCTCAAACGTATTTAGTATTTAACTCATGGAAATCACCAGATATTTAGACACTTAGAGATGTTTATATAGACAACGTATTTGCATCTTAGGAACCATTACACTCCAAATGCAACCTCCAAGCTACACACTTTTTCTCCAATATGCAAATTAGAAATTTTGCTAATAGGAACCTTCCCAACTTTCCACATCTCACACCCATATCAATTCCAAAGGCCATATTGACTAGTCTTGATGAAGACTCAGGCAGTACCTCATTAATATATAAAAAACATTTCAAAGAATCTAGTTCTCAAAGATCCTAGGGAATGGTGGGAAGGGGACCTCTTAATTAGCATGTTAGAAAAGGACTGGAACTCAGCCATACATATAATACACTCCAATTCGATCTGCGTCAAGCATTCCATAACTCAACTAAGGGTCTTTCATCCATCACATTTATCTCCCTTAAAATTTTCCAAAATATACTCAGGCAAAGACCTAACCTGCAAGTGTTGCATCTGGCTCCAACATCACTATGCCACATGTTTTGGGAATGCACTAAATGAACATAATTTTGGATGAAAATCTTTACATACAGCCTTGGTGATATAATAACTCTAGATCTATTAACAGCAATATGTGGAGTACTCCCTGGTGGCATTAAAGTGCATAGATAGAAATCAATTGTAATAGCCTACACCATACTATTAGCACACAGACATATCTTGTTCAACTGGAAGAATCCCAACCCATCTTCTATAACTCAGTGAGTAAATGATTTCAATATTATCTCAGATTAGAAAAAAAATTTAATTCTCTCCTAGAAGTTAAGTCCAAAATATTTTTAAAATATGGAAAGAATTCATTTGCCTGAAGCTCTCTTCTTTTTCACTTTGTTATGGGTGGGGGTTGTTTTTTTTGTCTTTTTTCTGCTGTTGTTTTTTCTTCATATTTTTATTTTTCCTTTGCTTCACTGTAATTAATTTGAAGTAAATGCTTGGTTGATCTGTAGGGGGGAAAACGATGGGGGAAATTTGAAACTGTGCTGAAGCATTTATGTAATCTGTTCTCCTTTGAGTTTCCATAGCTATCATCCTCATTAAAAAAAGATCAATCAACTGTTTTTGCAATGTTTGAAATGCTGATTGTGTGGTGTGCCATTAAGTTAAGTAAGAACTAAACCAAAGTTAATATTAAAGACCACGCAATATTAAAGACCATGAAGCAGAACAGAGAGGTCAGCATTGTCAAAGTTTTTGCTTAAACTCAATAACATATTAACTGTAGTGTCTTCATCATCAGAAGATCTATAAATGTGACAGCATTATAAGAAAATGAATGCTTCTAAAACAAAGGATGCTTTTTCACAAACAGAGGGGAAACACAGTTTTCAATGATAGATGTCCTATGTACCCTGGACTACCTAAAAGAAAGAATAAACCTCACAGTTTTAGTAAAATTTTAATTCTTGTGCTAACGCATATAATAGATATGATGTAACTATTCACTAAAACATTTTTCCATCCTGATTTGCCTAACGTGTCCAAAATAAGCCTAATCATCATCATCCCTATAGTGTATAGGTTCATATAACATACTATAACCATTCTCATTTTTCAGGGGCTCACAGCTGGTGTAAAATGGAAGGCTATTACCAAGCATTAACAGAATTTCTAAAACTTTGTATTATACACAGCACCCTGAGTACCAAAGTGGTTATAACCTGTTGATGAAAATGCTGTTTTAAATTAAAGCCTGAACAAGATAACTGTTTTCTAATCATCATATAAAATGTTTAGTAAATAGAGAGACTAAATACAATTTATAACAAAAATGGAACACTGATGGACATCTTAATAACCAAGGAAATCTAATTTAGCTTGAAGTGCCACAGAGTGTTTTACAAATAATCCCCTAAACAGTGGTTCTCAAACTGTGGGGCTGGCCCCCTAGGGGGGTGCGAAGTAACAAAAAGGGGGTACGAAGATGTGAAAAAAAGAAAACAAGAATCGAAAATATGAAAAATACATCTATTGAACCCAAAACAAATTAACTTAAACTACATTCTGATACTAGAAAAATAAATATAGAGTTAGATAAATGTCGATAATAATTAAGTATGTATAATAAAATATGCAAATAAACTTTAATGAGAATAAAATCAGATTTTTTTTTCCCCCATGATTAGCATGCCAAAGATTTGGTCATTTGAGAAAAAATAATGTATTGTAAGCAGAATCTGAATTACTTGGGCTTGCAAAAAAAAACCATATATGATAGAAGATATCAGATGTCTCCAGTTCCTACCCAGTTCCTTTAGGGACTTTATACTGATGTGGAACGAGCCCCGGACACAGACAGGCAGACATGTTTAAAGTCACCACCACACGTTTCTTAACACTAATATTTACAAGTTCAGTGCGCCACAAACCGCAATCTTCCCCAAAGTCCAGGCCAAACCACACTGCCTCTTCTTCAGACAGCCTCTTTCTCTCTCTTCACCAACCTCGTCCGTCTTCCACCCGCCTCCAGCCCTGAATGAAGGGAGGCGGCCCCTTTTATCCACACCCAGATGTGCTCCAGGTGTCTCCCGCCAATCTCCCACCGACACGCCCCAGTGTGGCGGAAGTGCCGGCTGTATCCCCGGAAGCACTCCGGGTGTCCCTGCTCCTCTTCCCCCCAGCACTTCCGGGTGTGGCGGAAGTGCTGAGGTCCAGGGCTCCAAAGGCACGGGGGCGCCCCCTGGCGGTGACAACGGGCTCCTACAGGGTTGAGCTTCCAAGCTCCCTACCCGTGGTCCCCAAAGCAACCAGGGTGGTTGCCCCCACATGGTCTGGGGTTGGTGCAAGCCCTCCTCCGGTCCTCCTGGGCGTCCCGACCAGGTCGCCTCCCCAGCTGTCTCTGACACTGGCTATTATCATTTAAAATGAGTACAGAAATTAAGTTATATGCTATGTTTGGGGTGGATGTGATGAGAAAGGCACTGATGATTCCAAAGATCAGTTAAGAAAACTGTTGGAAAAATGGGCAGAACTCTTTTGGAAACAAGGATTTTTCTTATAATGTTTTAAAATTGGAACTTTACAAAGATGCTTTTAGATGCTTTATTTTCTAAAGATGCTTTATTTTCATGTTAAAGCAACTGGTCATTTTACTTGGCTACTGAAAATGTATTTTGTTCACTAATGCTTTAGTGTTTAATTACGAATTATCTGAATATTTGATCATTAGTTCAAGCAGAAAGAGTAATTAGCTCTGCTATTTTGTGAGCTATACAAATGTGCTAAGCTGTTGGCTCCCATTTATGAGGTCACAAGTACGAGCTAAAGCTGCTGATTTTAAAAACATGATTTTAGTTCAATGAACTTTGGATGTGCAGAAGAGCACTTCTTATATCCCTTGCCTCTAGTTAAACAAGCACACCTCACTATAGCCTCCTGGCTCTAAGAGCAGAAGCGTATGAGCTATGAATGAATTTTCAGAGACAAGAAATTTAAATGTAATAAAGGAAAAGTTGTCTTGGAGAAAGGATGACCACATCATACCTAGATTACCTTTATAAAATCAGTATAAAAGCTGATCAAAAAAGAATAAACGAAAGTTCTTGACTTATGGCTGATACCTCAAGCAAAAAATGGGTCACTTGGAAAAAACGAAACATCTAGCAATACTTTATTTTGCTTTTGTTTTATGGCACTGTGTATTTTGACCTATAATACTTTTCTCTTGCCTGTTATGGAGCTCTGTCTAATTACCTGAAGTTACAGGAATTGGGAAGTGATGAACTATTTTGGTAAGAATATGTGTTAAGGTCTACATAAGAAAGTGTATAAAGGGGAAAAATGTCACCCTAGGACCCTCCCATGACAAAACAAAAATCATAATTAGGTTTTTCTGTTTTTAACTTTTTAATTAAAAATAGTAAAATGTTTTCTAATTATCACCTGTGTTAATAGAAATAATTTTAGTTTTTGAGTAGACAGAAAATATCAAAATTTTGTGCTAGTGTAACAGTGAGTGCTTTTACATGCATGTACAAAACTAGGATAAGGTGAGTAACCAGGCTAAGGTAGAAACCTGCTTTCTTATAAATCTCCACTTAAATGCACAAGTGTATTTACAGAGTTTTCCTTTGTCAAAAGGCTCCTATGTTATAGAAATGAGCTAAGCAAAAAATTAAAAATCATCACTGGCCACAGCAAATCCAAAAACACACATGGAATCTGTCTCTCTTGAGCAGTGTGGTGTTACTTTTAAAAATAACTTAATTATATTACTCATACGTCTAAAATCTCCCGGACTTTGGGGTTACTATTCTGAATTAAAATAATTACATTTAGCGAAATGAATGAAAACACCTTTACAGTAAGCTCCTGGAGTCTGTCTCTAACCAGCTGTCCAAATGAGAGTTTATAAAGCAAACATGTTTTGTTATCTCAGACTTTTAAAAACAGGCGGCTCCATACAAAGAGAGTCGGTTTCGAATGATTACGCATTTCACAAGCGGGGCCCTTCTGTAAGTAGTTCAGAATACTTTTATTATGTCAGAGCTAATGCACAACCTGCCTGCGCTTTAAAGCCACTCGTGAATATTCTCAGAGGAGAGGACTGTTTGAATTTTCAGACGCTGAAACAAAAACTACTTGATTGGATTACCCGTTTTGGTATGAAAAAAACTACTATAGTTTGCTTCAGTCCTATGAATTTGTACATTAATCGTCGTACACGTAGATAGAAATAAATGCTGCATCTTATATTCACACACACACACGAGTGCTCTCACGCGCCTACACACGAGCGCGCTCACACACGCACTTGAGAATCAACTTGGAAATATTCAAAAAACAGGAATTTTTTTGAAGTTTGAACGGTAATTTATAATAACAGATATGGGCCATTTGCCAGACAATTTACACGGACAGGTAATGGTATCTGTCTGATCAAAAGGTAATCTCTAAATACTGTATCTAGAATTTTTTAAGCAGATGTCTTTTGTCTGTTTTAGACAGAACTTTAATTTCATGTCATATCTTCTGGGGTCTGTTTATATCTGAACATTTTTGGTGTCAGGCCCTGAGTTGCACAGCTGTGAAGTGAAGTGTGAAGTCGCCCCTGCTGGAACCATCAACCTTCACCGAACATATCCCTTAACTTTAAAAGTGAAGTACAAACTTTACATCTCATGTACTGAGGGGCTGCTCAGTCTCGAGAACGCTTACATGGACAGCTGTTGACAAGCAGGCGAGCTCACAGGGACTCGCCCAGCGGGGGATGGGTGCTGGAAATGGGCTGCGAGCGCTCTGCACGCGGGGAGCTCAGCCCGTGTCTGCGATCTAAGAGCGGCAGGAGCGGGTGCGCGCAGTGCCTGTTCTCTCCTTTCTGTGTGTAGAGAGAGAGATCAGGGGCTGCTAAAAGCGGGGCTGTTTGTCTTTCTGTGAGATGGGAAGCTTGAATCAATGTTGCTTGAGGATTTTCTGTGAGTTGAAAGATTCAGCTGTTGGATGCTTAGACCTTTCTGTGAAAGGATTTTCAGGGAGATGGGGAAGGCGGCTTGACTTAGATATAATAAAAGCGGTTTACAAGTGATAAAGCAAAGGTTAGATAGATATTTTAAATAATAGATACAGGGGTTCTTACCCAAAGCAGTATAGACAGGAGCGGCTATAAGGTAGCTTGGCCCAGCTGGAACACTGGGGCCATGGTAATAGATTCCATTTCCTTCTCAGAGTCTTTAGAACCGAAGAAAATGCTTCAGCAGGGAAGTGTGGGGAGGCCAGCCATCAGGTGCTGCTTGACCCGGGGGCCGAGGCAGGCCCTTCAGGCCGGGGACATGTAGGGTGGGCCGGCAGGGTATGGATAGGAACGTGCCCGGACTTGTCGAGGGCCCGGCAGCAACATGCCTGGACTTGTTTTCAGGAGAGGGGGGCTGGGATGAGGGGGGCCAAGGCAGACCCTGAGCATGTCTGGCCTTGTCCGTGGGAGAGGGGGGCTGGGAAGTGGGTGGGGGTGGTGGCGGGTTCAAGGAGGGGGCAGACATCCATCAAATGGCTCTTGACAGTTTGCTTAACCAATAAGGTGGGTGGGGGCAGGCTCAAGGAGGAGGCATGGGGTGGGAGTGGGTTCAAGGAGGGGGCAGACATCCATCAAACGGCTCTTGACACTTACCTCGGGCAAACAGGTGGGTGGGGTGGGTTCAAGTAGGGGGCAGACATCCATCAAAATGCCCTTGACACTTACCTCAACCAATCAGGTGAAGGGGTGGGATTAAGGGGGAGCCTGGGCGGGTACAGGGTGTCATTCACCAATCCACCTCCAGGGGATGGGGGTCAGCAGTCACATCCACCAATCACGTGGAGGGGCGGGGCCAGTATGCCAATCCACCCATCACGTGGAAAGGGGCGGGGCTTAAGGTCATTAATCATTTTTTTTTTTTAATTTATTTTTATTAATTTTATTACAATCCATACAAAGCAATCACGTTTTTACAAAAAGAAAAAGTAAGTTAAGAACAGATCGATCCCCACCCCTGAGAGAGAGAGCGCAAGCAAAACGGCGTTAAATTTAAGGCTTGTAACCATACCTAAATTAATAAATTCTCTGTGCTTTATGAACTTATTTTAAAATATTACTGATTAGATCCTGCCATGTTTTGAAAAAAGTCTGTACGGATCCTCTAACTGAGTATTTGATTTTTTCCAACTTCAAATAATATAACACATCGGTTTCCCACTGACTTAAAAGAGGAGAGTTTGGGTTCTTCCAGTTTATCAAAATAAGTCTGCGTGCCAAAAGTGTAATGAATTCAATCATAATTTGTTTGTCTTTCCCCACTTTAAACCCATCTGGAAGAACACCAAACACAGCTCTTAATGGGTTAGGAGGGATTGTGAGTCCAAGGCTATCGGAAAAGTAATTAAAAATTTTTGTCCAGAATAATGTTAATTTGGTGCAGGCCCAGAACATGTGACCTAGTGAGACTGGGACTTGGTTGCAACGTTTGCAGGTTGGATCATGCCCTGGAAACATTTTGGAGAGTTTTAGTCGAGACAGATGTGCTCGATATCTAATTTTGAGTTGTATAATTGTATGCTTTGCGCATATGGAGCTTGAGTGAATTCTCTTCATTGCTACTTTCCACTCCTTTTCTGATATATTAATTGAGAGATCTTTTTCCCAGTGTCCTCTTGGATCTTTGAAAGGGAGGGATTGTAAAATGATTTTATATATTGTAGAGATGGAGTCTAAGTCCTTGAGATTGAGCAATATTTTTTCCAGCATGGATGAGGGTGCAAGATGAGGAAAATCTGGAAGGTTTTGTTTAACAAAGTTTCTGATTTGAAGATAGTGAAAGAAATGTGTAGCTGGAATGTTAAATTTGGAATGTAATTGTTCATAGGACGCAAAGACGTTGTCTATATAAAGATCTCTAAGCAAGTTATTTCCAAATTTTTTCCAGATATTAAAAACTGCATATGTTTGTGAAGGTTGAAAGAGGTGGTTCTCTTGCAGGGGTGGCCACAGATAGAAGCTTCTCCGTCTTAAAATGCTTTCTACATTGGTTCCAGATTCTAAGTGAGTGGAGCACACTTGGGTTATTTGTATATTGCCGATAGCGTGTGTTTATTGGAGCACAGAGCAAGGAATACAAAGAAGTACTGCAGGATTTTACTTCTATTGCGGTCCAAGCCTGTGTATGTTCTTCTATTTGTGTCCAGGTTCTTATCGCCTGTATATTTGCTGCCAGGTAATAAAACTGGAAGTTAGGTAGAGCCATGCCGCCTTCTGCCTTTTGTCTTCGTAAGGTCGCTCTTTTTATGCGTGGATGTTTTGAATTCCAAATAAATGAGGTTATTGTTGAATCTAATTGGCTAAAGAATGATTTATTAATGTGTATTGGGATGTTTTGAAATAAAAAAAGGAGTTTAGGAAGAATATTCATCTTAACAGTGTTAATTCTTCCAGCTAGTGTGAGATGAAGGGTTGACCATCTATGCAAGTCTTGTTTAATATTTTCCATGCAGACGGTGAAATTATGTTGATTTAGAGCTTTATGTTTACTTGTGATGTTTACCCCCAGGGTATTTAAACTGTTTTGCAATGATAAAAGGTAGGGTATCTAATCTAATATTATATGCTTGAGAGTTCACTGGAAAGAGTACACTTTTATTCAGATTAATTCTGAGACCAGAGATCTTTTGAAATTCTGTGGGTGCTGCTAAGAGAATTTTCTGGGTCTGATATATACAGTACCATGTCATCTGCATATAATGAGATTTTCTGTTCCAGTCCTTCTCTGCTAATCCCCTTTATCTGATCAGTATTTCGACAATGTATTGCCAGTGGTTCAATGGCAATCGCAAACAGCAGCGGTGACAAGGGGCATCCTTGTCTAGTGCCTCGTTCTAGTTTAAAGTAGTCTGAGCAAATGTTGTTGATGCAAACTGAAGCTTCTGGGTTAGTATACAGTAATTTAATCCATGCACAAATGTTTGGGCCAAACCCAAACTTCTCCAATGTAGTAAAAAGGTATTTCCATTCAATCATGTTGAATGCTTTTTCTGCATCCAATGATAATAATATTTCTGGGGTGTTTGATTTAGTTGGTGAGTATATTACATTAAACAGGCGTCGAAGATTTGAAGATAAGTGCCGGCCCCTAATAAATCTAGTTTGGTCTTGTGATATTACCGAGGGGAGCACTTTCTCCATCCTTCTGGCTAAGATTTTAGAGAGTATTTTAACGTCGTTATTCAGAAGTGAAATTGGTCTGTATGATGCACATTGTAATAAGCCCTTATTTTGTTTTGGAAAGACAGTGATTAGTGCTTGGCGAAAGGTTTGTGGAAGAGATTGGTTATCTCTGGCTTCTGTAAATGTTGCTAATAGGAGGGGAGCTAGCTGAGCGGAGAATTTCTTGTAAAATTCTGCAGGGTAGCAATCAGGGCCTGCTGCTTTCCCGCCTTGGAGTGACTTTATAGCATCTAGTAATTCTGATAACGCCAGAGGTTTATCAAGTTCCTCCACACTAGAAGCGTCTATTTGTGGTATCTGTAATGTATCCAGAAATGCTGGTCATTAATCATTTTGATTGACAGTTTGACATATACCGCCTGCCATATACTACTCATGCCTCTTTGCTGTTGCATTCTTAATGCTTCTTTCTCTTCAACATCTGTCGAGTTCTCACAAAGTTTACCACTCCAATTTTAATTCATGCTCTTTTTCGTGTTAGGTTGCTCTACCACTACTGTACTCCTGCTAGAGAAGTTCTCGAAAGTGTGATTAAATGTGTCTCACCCTTCTAAAATGGTGCAGTACTTTTGGTATATTCTGTTTCTCACTACACATGCACAGCTTCTAGACTGGCTCTGCAGTCCAGTCTCTCGACTCTCAGTATATCCAGTTCTATTGCCTCCTATCTATCTACTCCTTGCACTTAATGCAGATGTTCTTGTTCTCAAACTGATTATCAGAACCACTCTTGGCCTGCTGATCTTCAGGTCCCACTTGAACATCCACCTTTTCATACAGCACCTTGGGGCTGCTTAAGATGTCTGCTGCTTGGCTAAATTTTGGATTTCTAGATTATTTTTCTGACCATTCATTTACAGGGGTGTCCCTAAAGTCTTCAGACTACAGTTATGCATTTCTTGTAAATGACTAATATCACTTGACTGTTGTATCTGTAGAGGCTTGCCAGGCTATGCAATATACTGTAGGGATGTGTCAGTGTGCATCTGCAAATGAAAAAAGGCTAAAGGTTATTTCCATGCTCAAAAGGAAATATGGTTAAAGACACTGTGTTTTGGCTGCATAGCCTTTATCGGTTGTGCAACTGAAAAGCGAAGAGTAGGTAATATACTATATATAGGAGGGGAAGAAGGGAACAAAGCCAGGACAAAAAAAGCAGAAAAGGTGAGAGCAGGTGTAAAAAAGCTGCCATTAGAGAAGATGAAAGGAAAGATAAAAAAAAAAGTTAGGCAATCATTGGGACCTGGAGAAATATGTGATTGCTGGTTGCAAATAACCTTAGCTTCTTCTAGTTTTCTTTTAAAAGTGACTATGAAGCCCTGTCAAAAAATGGAAACAGAGAGATCAGAGTGGCTATGATCAAGGGATATGGAGTGATCTACAACAGGCTTTGTAAGGTCTTTGATCTTAATGACTCGAATGTGCTCTCTGAAATATTTGCTAGCTGTCTCCCTGTTTCACCTATGTTGATAGGTGGGCACTTAATACAAGAAATGTAGTAATAAGATTTATAGACTGTCAAGAGGCGCATTATTTAATACTGAATTTACTACAGAGACCAGAAACATTTGATGTTGGTAACATTTGCAAGTGACACAGAGGCTCCTGTTACTGCTGGAACTGCCTGGCAAAGAATGTGGCTGTCCTCTGTGAAGTGAGCTATGTATGAGAAGTTTTTGTAGGTTAGGTGATAAGTGGAAAGAGATCAAAGGAAGGTTATGAGAAAATGCTCCTTTGGAAGGATCACTCTGCAAAATGGGGAAATTCAGTCTGATGATCTGTGGGTTAGAGAAAGAGTGTTAGATGTAATGGGAAGACCATCAGGTTGTGGGATCCATTTTTGGGATTTCTCTTAGAGTGAATGTTATGGGGTCTACTCCTGGCAAGATTGAAGGCCCCATCCACAAGATGAGAATGATATCCTCTGTCAAAGAAGAAATTCTTCATTCTGAGTCTAAGGAACTGAGATATCACCAAAACATTGTATGCATCTTGATTTTTCAAAGTCATCTCTGGTTAAATGGATTTATAAAATATAGAGCAATTTTACATATGCAGTAGGGCCCTTAATTATTTTATCATATATATTTCCTATAACTATATCCACATTTTCCCTTAACTTACAGGTAATTACTCTATGAAATGTATTAAATAATCACTCACATTCAAATACATTATAGTGTATAATGCATAACACAGGAACTTACATGAAATAATTAAGTGGCATAATATACAGCTACATAATCATTTTAATATTTTAAACAGAAGAATGCACATTTTATAATTCTAGGTATTTACAAGTTCTTCAATTCATAAAAAAAGATTAAAATTAAATCGTGGCCACTAATATGACACCCCATGTTCCGAGTCAAGACCAAACCATCCATTTCTTCCAATGTTGCTATGTTAAAGCATCTGTGAACACAGAAAGTGCAATCCCCACCCTAAACATACTCATTTCTTTGATAGCCTTTATTTCAGATTGAACAGGGAAGCTGAGAACAGTGTATGCCTTAATGTTTTTAAATACTCCTGGGGCTACAAGCCTTACATTCCAGCTGCAGTGAGCTGCAGCTGTTAGAGACTGTAATGTTTTCAGGGCTAGGATCAATATCAATTGGGTTAGATGTTAGAAAAACCTTGAGGGGAAAGCTTTCTACAAATATGTCATTACCTGTTATGTACAGATGTAGACAACTGTACGGCAATCAAGAAAAATCATTTAATTTTACAGGTTTTGGTCTGTTGATTTTCTTTTGGGTTATACAATGTGAGCAACAATTATGTAGTTTAGCATTACATACTCCAACCTTTAACACCACAGATGATTTTTGTATGCTTTAAGCTGTTTAAAATTACACAGCTCCCACCCTTCAACAGGAACCTGTTTATGGATCAGATGAATAAAAAATGCTATTGCCTAATCAGTCACCAAATTTAAAACGTAGTTAATTGAAGCTTTTAAATGTCACTGCAGGCACAGGTGAAATAAGCAAACAGATGTGTTTATGAACTATTAGCTGAGATGACAGTAACGTACTTGGATGAATAATTGTGTGAGTTGCAGCACTGCATTCATTATCAGAAATCAAAAAGCTCTGAGTAAATGGAAATCTTATTAGGGGTAGAACAGAAGGATGCTAATAGACAGCATGCCACTGACAACATGGAGATTTTGCTGTTTTCACTTTTTCTATTATAATAACAACATTGCCCTGTGTATAAAATTACAAAATATATTTTCTACAGATTAGCTGCTTGCAAGTATGGTAATAAATGAGTTTAATGGAACCTGGATGAAAAAAACTCCAGTATAAAAAAAGCTGGATTCTTACCAGGCAAACACTTTACCCCTCTTTGTCTATAAGATAAATTTGTTCATGACAATTAGAAGTATTTACATTATTGCTGCCTTGGCCTCTGTTACGTTAGTATACATTTCACTATGTGGATCAGACGCACACACACACAAATGTAAATTTGAAACGCCCAGCATCACATCCTCCTTAAGGCAAGGGAACATAAGGTAAATGGTAAATTATTGAATTTAATAGTACATGCTAAATCTCTCTCTTAAAAAAGAACAACTGAAGACAATGTTTTGAGTATGTAAATATAAATTAATAAGTTTTACTGTTTTTTCCTGGAAGACATTTACTCAGGCCCATAATACATATGATGAGGTAGTTCTGATGAGTCTGCATGCAGTTTGTGTGAGGAAGGGTTCTGAGGGCAAATAAAGAGGTGTTTGTTAGAGGAATCTGTGAGAATGTGACCACATCCTTAAACAGGAATCGAAGCATTACACACATCTGAATCTGTTCCTCGGATAGCTGCACTCAAGGCGGTTGATGGAATGGTCCTTATGGCTACAGCTGTGACCCACTGGGCTGACTACTTTGAGTAGCTGTTTAAATTGATTCTCCGGCTAGAACATTGGACATCTCATAGCTTGAGGCTGATCCTGCAATTAGCTGTAAACCACTCAATCTCACTGAGATTGCACAGGTGGCGAACCAGCTGAGGGTAGGGAAGGCTGCAAGGACCTAAGGTATTCATGGTAAACTTCTCCAGGCTTGTGGTACGATGGTCCTCCTGGCTTTGCAAGCAATTTTTCCTTCCATTTGGGAGACGGGCATCATCCCAAATGACTGGAAAATGGGAGTTCTTGTCCCAATCTGGAAAGGGAAGGGTGATGGCTTGGATTGCGGCAAATATAGAGAGAAATCACTGCTCTTGGTGCCGGGTAAGATCCTTGCTAGGGTCATCCTCAATAGGATCCATGATCATTTGCTTGCCTACCAGTGACAAGAGCAGTATGGTTTTATGCCTAATAAGTCTACCATCAACTGCATCTTGAAGTTTCTCAGAGACATACTGCGCCTTCATGGGATCCCCCCGTAGTTGCTGGATGTCATTGCCGGCCTGTACACTGGTACTGTGAGTGCTGTGCAGAGTGGAGGCAGAACCTCTGCATTTTTCCTCAGTTGATTCTGAGGTTCATCAGGGGTGTATCTTGTTTCTACCTTGTTCAAAACTTGCATGGACTGTGTGTTGGGTAAGATCGTGGGGTCAAGCAGCTGTGGGGAATCTGTTGGTGAAGAAAGATTCACTGATCTTGACTTTTCTGACAATGCTGTGATCTTTGCAGCATCAATGGAAGCTCTTATTGGGATCCTCAAGGCAGCAGCAGCAGTCGTGGTGGTGGCAATCTGATGGATGTGTGAAAAGACTTTTTCCAGCCTCTATGATACAGTCTGATACAGGGTGACAAAAGCAGCAGTCACCACCAGCATCTGGACTGCATGGTGAGTGACTATCTGGAGTGCATCAGTGCAAATGATTCTATGCGCACTGATGACCCAAGGAGTTCTGGGTGATGATGCTGGAATTAAACCATTAGCTTGCTCAGTATGTGTTGGAAGTGCTGTGTTGCCCGGTTTCCAGCTTACTGCCAGAGTGGGCGTTCAGCGCTGCAGGTGAGGTGGTCACAGACAAGAGGACCCAGTTGTCCACAGATTCTGTGGTTAAACTGACCTTTATAAAAATGAATGAATCCTTCTGCTGATTCCAGGGACTAGATGGGCTCCTTGTCCGTAGCTCTCTATTGCTTTCCTTCTTTTTTTTGTAAATCTTATGCACACCTGGCTTCTGCGGTACACACCTCTGTGAATGCATGCTACCTGCTCCTGTGCCACTGCTTATAAGACATTTTACTGCATGGTGGTTGGCACTGCTGTGTTACAGCTCAGGTCATCTTTTTAGCCAAATTAATCAGTCCAGCATAGTTGGAAGATACTTCCCTAGCTCTTTGAGACACTTAAAAAACCTAGTGAGAATGAATTAAAAATTATTCTCCTTGGCGATTGTTTCTTTGAATTTCTGGTTTTAAAGATCTCATTATTTCTGAGTTTAGACTCTGATTCTGCATTTTCTCTTTGTTTACATGAAACATAGGATTGCTTGCTGGTTACGAAGTTTACGCATCTCTCACTATATTTTTTTGATCTAATGGAAGCATAGTTGCGCAGGTTTTTGGTAGTGGCACTTTGCTCACAGTATCACTATTTTACTGGCTTACATACTGCAGATTTGAATACTTGACAAAGCTCGGGGTTAGCAGAGATACCCCATGCAGATATAAACAAAACATGCAGACTTAATGGAAACCAAAGATGCTAAGGCAGCTGGTGAACTACTATAGCATCAGTATTCATACCAGTTGTTTACATTTTCTATAAAAAACAAAAAAGCGAATATAGTAGGTGAACTCAACAATGCAGGTTTTCAAATTTTATTTTTATGAAACATATACAGCATAAATAGGTTTCCTCTTCTTGTTGCCAATAAGAGAAGGAGGTGCATGCACTATGCATATGTAATCAGCCACATAGAGAATGAAAACAAACCTTGAAGGAGCCTGATGTCACCTGCCCCCAACACAGGAGACTCTTATAAGAAGAAAGATCTATTACTATTTATATTTTTATCTTTTTGATAGAAGAAAATTGCAAAGCATCAGCACAGACAGTTTGGAGAGCCTTTTGCATGACTTCAAAAAATAGAACATGCCAGCGACTTCAATCATGACAAGCCTCTTTGAATTTTCTGCCTTTAAAAGACCTATGTATTTTTTCTGACTTTTGACTATGATTTTGACATTTCTGCTTTGTTTTGACAACATATTGGATTGTGTATCTCTTACTGCGGAATTTCTTCTTTGATCTCTGGGAGGCACAGTGGTGCAGTGTTTTGCATAGTTGCCACAAAGCTAAGGTCACTTTTTTGGCCACAATAATCGCTCCAGTATAGTTGGCAGATATTCCGCTAGCCCTCAGGGACACTTTAAAGATGATTGCACTGTTATTATCCAGTCAAATCTAGTTCAGTTAGTCTTTCTATATTGAGTTCAATGCATTTCACTGAACTCTTCAATGATTTCTCCAAGCTTGATGCAAAGTGAACACCATAGAGTTCGCTCATCAGTAGTAGTTTTTCACTTGCTTTTTATGCATAAACTGGAGGTTTTTACACCCTTTGTTAATCTGATCTCAAAACTGCTATTTGATATTTGAGTTTAACTGTCTGAATATCAACTATGTGTCAGGAAAGAGATCAGAACAACTGTGTCACCATTTGTTTTCATGTGGACACTGCCATTTTGTGGTGATGTTGTCTAGATGTGATGGCCCATTGCTAGGAGCATGGCCCTGGAGGAATTGTAATGTTAAGTCGAAAACAGCACAACTCTAGGAATCAGATAAAGGGTATTACAATTACACACTTGATTCCTAAAAACATTTCAATATGTACTGACCCAGAAAGAAACTGTGAGAATTCTTTTAGTCAAAAATACAAATGCTGTCAGACATCTAACCCATCTGTCATCAAATTCAAAATATTAACCAAAATCAAAGACCGTAATGCCAAAAGCAAGTTTGTTAACCAGGACAAGCTTTTGTTGCATGAATCACACATCTATACTGCTTCTATCTGGATCTTGGATGCCCCACAATGATATCACACATCACACAATCTAAGAGTAGAATGCCACAGCAACAAATAATACAAACATCTCAAAATGGCAACAAACATAACAAAACAAAATGGCACTACTGCAAAAGGGTAAAATTATTAAAGTTTTCCAGGAGCCCTTTTAAATGAAAGCAAATGTCAGAATGGAATTCTTCAGGTAATAAAACCCCAAAACAGAAAAATACTTTTTCAAAACACCTCAGGAAATCTCATAAATATTTAATGAAAAACACCAATCATATTAATATAAATATGTTAATGCAAAGTGCTCCATATAATTGACAGGCACAACCAATAGCGTTTACATGGCCAAACATTAAAAGCATTTTTAACTTACAAAACTTAACAGGCACCAAAACTATTAACTGAAATGTACAAGGTGGGAGAAGGAGAATGTAAAATCTGGTGAGGTCCAGACCTTTTACTGCATTAAGAGATAAAATGATCTTTATTTCTTTTACTACAAAATTAGACCAACAAATAATTACATGAAATGCTAGCTATAAAAACTGACTGCAATAAAAAGGTAGTCTCACACATATGTGCATGGGAGGCAGTCTATGGGCTAAAATGCCAGGTAAAGGGTTCATGAAGTGCACTAACATCTCCTCTCCCTCCTCTGCCGAACCACAAAAGAGAACACTGACTACAGCCTAACCAATTTCCATTTTCCTCTCCAGACCGTACCATCCTGCTAACCTCACTTCTGCCAGTGCCATGTTGGACCCACATCTTTCTTTCCAACACCTATAAACACTACAATTGTCAAAGCCTACAAAAAAACTCGTAGTTCTGGCCCACCTTAAATCCCTTTGCACTACAACATGCTTGACCTGGCAGCGATGAACACACATGTACTGTGCAAGGGATGCACGGGGTCAACTGAGAAAAGAAGAGTGTTCTTGGCTCACCTTGCAGAGGAACTTCATCGTTGCTTCTTACAAGATGATGGAAAAGGAAAAAGAAAAAGGGGATGCAACATTGACAAGCTTCTGTTCCATGACCGCCGCTTCCCCCAGGAAAGCAAACTCAGTCAGTGTCAGGTGTGCCTTTAGTGTAATAGGAACCACAGCACAGAGAGGTGTAGATAGATAGACAGATACTTTATATTGACAGGAGCTTGCTCAGTGCCCGTCGCTCTGCCACAGATGCCAAACTGTCCAGCTCTGTGCCTACAATAGAGCCTGCCTTCCTCATCAGTTTGTCCAGACGTGAGGCATCCCTCTTCTTTATGCTGCCTCCCCAGCACACCACCGCATAGAAGAGGGCGCTCGCCACAACTGTCTGATAGAACATCTGCAGCTTCTTATTGCAGATGTTGAAAGACGCCAGCCTTCTAAGGAAGTAAAAGATTACAACTGCAAGAAGGTATATGAATGAATATGAATAATGTTTTCCGAAATGTACTATACATGTTATAAAATGAATAATTCCAAATATCATATATACCTGTGTGTCTGTTTTTTTTGTCAGTGCAGCTTTGGCATCATGGACCATAAGGTGCATACTAATTCAGCGTGAGCAGGAACACTCAATAAAACTGAAAAAAAAAAATTCAAGTGACAATGAGATACCAAGAAGATATGACACACCAGCATTTGTGTGTTAGCTTTTATCCCTCCAGATTAGAGAATTTCCAGTTCCATTGTCTCAAGACACCACTAACATCTACAGTTATTCCCAGTTTCAAATAAAAACTAAAGGTGTCAGATCTGGGGGGCGGGGGTGGTTGTAAGGTGATCATGACTGAGAGAATAAAAGTAAAAAAAAAAAAGCAAACTTTTACAAGTACTATAAATTTACACTGGCTGTTACAGATGCAAATCAAATGTATGTTTTTATTGTATAATATTAACAATAAGAGCAGCTCACTACTCAAAAACGGTAAATTTGCGAGGCAGCCAAAACCGAACCGGCAGCCTCTTGATTACAAGTCAGCAGTTCTTACCACTGCACCACGGAAGCTGTTCTATTATACTTGCACCTTTTGTGAAAGTGTTTTTTCGATATTTGGACTTCAGGCTTCACACATTATAGAGTTCATGTCTACATTTTGTCATTCATTACTAAAATACGAATAACGTTTCTGTTTTGATCATGTGTTTACATAGATTGTTGTAGACATGGAACACACATGAAATGCATGTGCTCCAAATAATGATATACCCTCTAAAACTCCAGCACTTCACTCCAAGATAATCAAGGCTCGAGCTGGGAGAACTTTTTGCCCTTTCTGCAGTGGTGGGGGGGATGATATAGCAGGCTGCTTACTGCTTGTGTTGATCGACACATGTATAAGACAAAAGATGCTGACGGAGAGGTGTGAAGGGATTTAAGGTGGGCCGGAATCATTCTTTTTTTCGTAGGCTTTGGTAATTCTAGTGTAAAGGCAGTCACTTGACTTCCCCAGTCAGTTCCATTCAGGACTCAGTCTTTTGACACTAGTCTACAGAGCAAGCTTCTGACAAAAAGCTTGGTTCTACCTAAACCTTTTTCTTGTGTTTGTGTTACAGTACTGAACCAGAGCAAAGATACTGTTGAACATAATTTTCAGAACGACAATATTTATCCATCCATTTTCTGATCTTACTGTTGCAGTTTTAAAGACTTTGTAGTTATGCACAAAAAACATTAAGCATATAATAAAGTGAAAGTAAGAATGCATCTCTTCATGAATTTATGGATTAACATATTGTAAGTAGGAAATCTTAGCCCTGGTCTGTCTGTCTGTCAGTAACGCTGCAGATCAATTGCTCTTCACCAGATGACATTCAAAGTGTATGGAGGTGCTGCTTTGCTCACTTCCCTACAGGCATTATTGGTACAGAATGCCTTCACAACACTTGTAATTGGGAAACCACTGCAGATGTGATTCACAGATGGCATGAATGCACATCTACTACTGTGCAATAGCTGTACATTTGACATTTGACAGTTATGATGGTGCCAGTAGAAGTGGATGAATGACTGCTAGCAATTTGTCTTGGCAGCTCCAGGTAAGTGGAGGGTGCATGAGCTGACCTCTGCCTATGACAGTGTGATTGCAATGGTGAAATGCCACTGTGCACACAAAAGCCACATACCCTGCCAGAAGGCAAACAGAGGACGAGTTCATTCTGCAGAGGATAAAAATGGAATGGATAGCAACTACTGCGCAAAGAGACTGGGAATGAAAATTGTATGAAAAGCTGCCTCTGTTTTTAATTACTTGACAGTTGCCTCCAGCTAGCTGGCAATAAGTAATGTGAAATCTGTAAGATAGGTTACTGTATGTTATGCATTACTTTACATCAAAACGGAGCACAGTTATCTTTCTTAACTTCTGGGGAAGGTTATGAGTGTTATTTGAGTAATATTTTACAGATAAACCATTCTTGAATGAAAAATTAAAATACAGCCAAACACAACAAAGTCCTTGATGCAGGTAGGGAGAAAAAGGGGGGACAGACAGATCATGCAGTTCCTCCTACAACTCACTATTCTCTTTTGACACTTTTCAGAAAAGCAGAAAGGATTCTAGCTCTGCTTCTGCTGAATTCCGAAATTACATCAGATTACTTTATCCTATTTGACTTTCATCTAACTTAAAGGTCAATTATATTGACATAATTGTTCAACCTCCTCAGTTGCACTGTTTTGTTTAGCAAACCACAACATTTGCAAGGATTATATAAAAGAATTTAGGGCACAGAGATATTTTACCTTGCTGTATATATTATATGCACATGTGGGTACTCCCAGAATGAAAGACAACTGATCACATGATTTTAAAACATGGATTTTTTCACTTGCAGTGTCATTCCAGCATTACCCTTTTTCTGGCAACAAAATATGAAAATTATAAAAATCAATCTGTTCATTATTTAAGCAGCTTAATCTACTATAAGATTGTAGAACCTATCCTGGAAGCATCAGATGCAAGACAGGAAGCAAGCCTGGAGAGGGTGCCAAAAAATCACAGCACAGACCACACCACCCCACCCCACCGAAGGCACATACACACAATGCCAATTTAATATTACTTTTTAAAAATCCAATTTTATCAACTTTATTCTACTTGTCACTATGATTTTCAACTTGAAGTTGTACCCATATGTTCATTTTAAAAAATGCAGAACAGCAATTTCTTCCTTAACACCCTACGTTATTTACTCATTTAGTTTGTAAGATAAAGGCCAATGACAAAGATGTTCGCTTTTTGTGATCTTAGGACATAAATGATTTGACAGGTATGAAATTCAATATTTTCACCTTTATTTTTTGTATGATATAATCTCTCTAAAATCCATAATACTGAAAATGCCACATTTTTAGTGACATTTTGATATTTTATATATGCTCAAATCAAGATGGAGACATCTATCTCATTTTTGCTAGTTTAAAAGAATTATTTTCAGCTGATGTTTATTCCATTTTATAATTAAATTGTTTCATAAACATTTTTGTTTTGATTATATAATACCTTGGGTGTTTTCTTTAGTGGTACTGCAACATCAAGCTTTATTTAAATGCCACAGATGTGTTTTCTTTTTTAACTGTCAAAATAACTGCAGCTTGTCATACAGACTCCATAAATGATTCATAATCCACTGCCAAAACCAACTCTTGCAAACAAAAAGGCTTTTTCCCAAATGTATAGACTTTATTTTAGATGAGCGGTGAACTGAGGTTTACTGCTGATCTTTTTTTTTCTTAGTCAGTATATTTCATTGTACAATCCTCAAATAATGCCAAATAAGAATTTGTATTTTTAGTAGTTTTTTTCAGAGAGACAAATCCATAAATTAAACAACTTATAATTTAAAATGCAACTGATAAATGTCATAAAGATTCTGATTAACCCTAACCTTTTTTGCTTGGATGTCATGGGAGTCGAAAGACCTACAGTACACACTCATACTAGGGCATTTTATAGATAACTTCAGAAAGGAAATGGCACCTTCAGCAGAAATCCACACAAAAACAGAAAGATCATAACAATTTATAATTTATTCAGAAAGACATTGGAGTGGGAATGTTATCCACTATAGTTTTTTTTCCATCCAGCTCATGAAATATGAAATGTCTAAAGTACACAAAGCTTGATTTCAAAAGTGCATTTTCTATATATTCATTTATCATGTATAAAGTACATCATAGGTTTATGGCTATGCAAACAAGCCATATTGAGCAAGTGCTCAAACAAGCTATACTGAGTTGTGAACTGTGCTTCTTAATCAAGTTGTATTGAATTATAAACTGTGAAATAAGTAATACCCAAGATTGTTTAATTAAGTGCTCAAACAAGCTGCAATAATTCAACCTCTGTTGAAATCTTTATTTGATACAAACTTTGTATTTTTATTGATTTAAATTGTGTATCTTTTACTTCACTGTTGTGGAATCTCTAAGAGAAACAACTTTATTAATCAGCTTGAGATAAATATGATGATCAGCATGGGCAGAGGCTGAACATAGTTTGCAATGTAAACATAACAAGTGATTTTAAGATTATCAGTTATTTATATAATTTTTGTTAACTTCGTTTGGGGAGAGACCTTTACGTTTAGGATGTGTGCTGAACAAAAAGAGAGATCTTCACCATTACCCAGACAGAATGTGTACATTTTCTACTGCAATTGGGAAGATAAGAGAAAACTCAGCAGACTGAAGAAGTGAAACACACGCCACAATTCGATTTAACTATATGATGTAAGCGAACCAAAAATAGCAAATAGTGAATTTCCACGATAATACAGTAGGCAAATTGGAGAATCCGTTTCACTGTGGTTAGCTCAGGTTTTTTGTAATGAGGCAGACTAAATGGAAAAGAAAGCAAATATTTTTCAAAGAGTCTAGGTTTACCAGCAAAAAAAATTCACTTAGGTGGCACCATCCTCACACAGAGCTGCTAGAAGCAAACTTGGGCCACTGGACTCAAAGTACAGAGTATAACTGTCTTAGTCTGTCAAACCAAAGGAGAACTGCCTTTTCTGTGGTGACGCATTGGGTTTCTGACTGCAAGGGAGTCTTCTTTTACAGTGGGCTTTCTCTTTTTTCAGCATCACTGTTTTGGATACTTGCAATGAAGCTACACAGGCTCACTGCAATGTGCCTTGGCTATTTGAAAAAAAAAACAAAAAACAAAACATAAGCTTCCTGATTCATTGCAAACATGCTAATTATTGTAAGACAGATTTTAAAATTCAATTATGACATATGGTATATTGTACGCATACACTTATAAATATCTAACTTGGAGGAAGCACTGACAGAGCTCTCACAGCATCAATAGTGCCACCCATTAATAGTGGTCCTCTATTCATCTGCCCATTCATTTTACACAAACTATTAAGCACACAAAGCTTTGTTATGGTGTAAAGATAAAAATATGAAATTCTTTTACTTGATGTTCATGTAAATATATTTTATGTGTTTTTATTATTGTTTTCCTTGTTTAAACAGTAGCATGCATAATACAGTGGCACAATTGTTAGATTTCGTCCCTCATATCTGTTGGGCAGCGAGTTATTATCCGGCCAAGTCACTGCTCCTGAGACCTTACTCCTTTCTCCCTGTGTCCTCCTGGGTTTTCTCCTTGTACTTAAACACAGGGCTGTTTCTGACCTATTTGGTGCCACAAGCATGAAAATCTGTCCCCCCTGCCAACATTCACACCACGATGCACAAACACACATGCATAATATGCTACTAACACAGGTTAATCATTTATTTAATTAAAAATTAACACATGTAAATAAAATAATAAAAACAATAGAACTATCCTGTATGTAAATTGTGTATGTACCAAAACATACAAAACTTATATAGAACAAAAAATAACAAAATAGAACCACTTTGGATGCAAATAATATATTTAACAGAAACTATAAACGTTATATAGAAAATGGAAGTACAACAAATAAATAATATTAGAAACATGTCCCTGGCAAATGAAGGAAATTAACATTGTAAATAAAAGTCTTTTAAAAATCGGACACTCCTTGACTTTTTTGTATCAAAATCAATTATAACATCATCATATGATATATTCCTAGTAGCCACAGTGTCCCTACTGCAGTGCCAGTGCTCCTGCCTCCAAGACCTCCTCTCCTCAGGCTCACTCTCTCACCTTAGTACCCAACCCAAGGAACAAGTCAAGCTGGCGGCAGCATGACAGACATAAGCTGCCTGGACTGTTACTCACTGAAGCCTGGACTTCACCTGGTTAGGCTGTCACTCACCCTGTAGTGCTGCAGATGAAGAGGAGGAGGAGGGCACTGGGACCCAACTGGGTGTCTGTCTGGCAGGCTGCATGCCATGTGGGAAGGCCAGGGGGTGAATCCTGGCTCCTGGTCTTGGCAGCAGCTAACTGTCGAAGTTGAGCCGGCTCTGTCTCACTATCATGTGTGCAGTGCACAGGTAGTGAAGAGGCCATACGTCACACAAGATGCCTGGCATGCTCTCTGCACTAGTGTATGCAACAGAGATCGTGATGTGCCTAATGCAGGCAGTGCAGGCACTGCTAAGACACACAACATAAACATTTCTTTATGGTCTGGTCTGGTCAAATTTTAATAAACAAAATAAAGATTGGAGTCTTTGAAGAGGGCTGGAGTAATGCGCCCTGGTCACCTGAGGGAGACCTAAGCCCTTGCCTGGACAGCCTATTCCTAGAAACGACCCTGCTTCAATCTTCAATGATCTGTGTGTTAGATTGGATGGTGGCTTTAACCTGGCCTTTTCTGTGTAGGTGATGTAGGAGTGTATGAGTGGGCTTGGCCAACAGTCTACTCACAACATGTAAATTAAACTAAATAATTTTAATGGAGAAAAGTTTTTTTTTCAGTAATAAAGTGTTCTAAAACATACGAGGGGAAGTCAAAAAGTAAAGGGATTTTTTTAATTTCTCTTTTCAGAGTTTGGTAACACTGCTCGTATCCAGCGCTGAATGAGTGTAGTCACCAACACTTCTATACAACGTGTAACTCTTATTCCCGCGTTATTCGTTGGAGTGTAGCAGACCGTTAAACATGACAGCTCCATTGTCGATCTGCACCAAGGAGGAAATGAGGGCAGTGATTCGCTTTTTGTTTGCGGAAGGTGTTAAACCTGCAGACATTATTTGTCAAATGCAAGCACAGTATGGTGACAACTGTTTATCGCGAAGCAAGATCTACGAATGGATAGAGCGCTTCAAACAGGGAAGAACTTCTTTATGTGACAAAGAAAGATCGGGCAGGCCATCAACATCAACCACTGAGGACAATGTGATAGTCGTTTGATGCGGTGCAAAATTGGTTGCAGATGCAACTGAAAAACTTTTTTTCCAACGGAAAACGTGAAAAGTGCATTGGGAAAAGTGCATTGAAGTCCAGGGAGGTTATGTAGAAAAATAAGGTATGCTTCACATTTCTATCATTAGAATAAATGCCCCTTTTCTCAAATGTCCCTTTACTTTTTGACTTCCCCTCGTATAAATAACATGTTTTCTGTATACAATATTATGTGTATAAAGGAAACATCAATGTTAAAACATTTAATATTATATGTCAAAACAACAGGAAAAAAACAACAATCAATTTATTAACGTTTTTACTCATTATTATACAGGTAAATCACTATCTGGTTTCCAAATGTGTCCATCAAATGTACAATCACTTCCTATAAAATATTTCCCAAAAATGCTATGCCTATGTCCTTACAATAAACTCTTCTGCATATGTATAATAGTCTACTGGAGGAGTTCAAAATAATTGTAGAAAAGAAATGTTTGTATGCACACAAAGCCATAAGCTCCATTCTAAATATATTTTAAACTACCCTTTTATTATTTCTAAAAGAAGACTGAAACACCTCTTTAGGTATGTGCTTGTTCATTATGGCAAATGAAGAGGGCATATGCATAGCACAGCGCCTCCATGTCAGCCACACGGGAGGCGATTCAAGATTCAAGTGGCTGGCATCACAAATTTTGGCTGGTGTTTATATAAAACCGAGCAAAGTACAATTTCAGAGTCATAGCACACTAAAACAAAATGATACACGCATTAAATTCCAAAATACAAAAGCAGATTCAAAAAAAGGGAGAGATCAAAATGCACGAAATTACAAAGCACAGCACAGGTAAATGTACCCAAAACATACCAGACAAAAATAGAATTTCAAACAGCAGACAAAAGGTCAAAAACAGTAAAGACAAGTAAATAAATATGTGAATATGAGAACTCTGTTGAGGCTTGTGACAAGGCAGAAGGCACACAATGCCTAAGGCCCTCTATTTATTCCCCCTCCTCTTCCAACTTATGTGTCTACCACATAATTAGTGTTACATACAAACATACACAGAAATTAGTTGATAAAGGAAAGAACAGATAAAAAGGAATTCCTAACACACTACAGTATAGTGGATACAATTCTTCAATGTTTCTTATACCCTGGTTTGTAGTTTCACAGTTTATCACAAGGAAAACTTTTCTTAGTTCTTTATATTTTTCAAGCTTCCTGTTGAATTTACTTAAATGCAAGGTTTTCTTTTTAGTTTAGTTTGTGTTTATTGAATACAAATGCAAACAGTGCTTTTATAATTTTAATAATGACATTCTGATTTTAATAATATTCAACTTACTTGAACTTTGTTAGTGTCCAGTTTGCTCTTTTCATTATTAGCATGGGTAGCTTTTTCTGCTGCCTTTTTTTGAAGCTGGGGTCCTCTTCCAAAGAATACGTAGTTCACAAAGGCATATTCAAGAAGTGCCAGAAACACAAATACGAAGCATCCCATTAGGTAAATATCAATTGCTTTTACGTAAGGAATCTTGGGCAATGTCTCCCTGAGATGAGTGCTAATGGTTGTCATAGTCAGCACCGTAGTTATGCCTGTTAAAGAACGATAATTTATTGTTACATTTGGATTTAAAAGCAAATTACAATCAGTCTATTTGCTGTTATAAAGAAATATTTAATCACCAAAAGAAACATTTTATTCAGCTGTGCTAAGAACAAATACAGTATTATTAAATAATTAAACAAATATTAGTGAAGACAAAGTAAAAATCTATTTGAATTAAAATCGGGGTTTTTATCCAAATATTCTCAATTTTACACTCTGCATTCTGCTTTTGTTTCAAAGGCACAAATACCTGCATTCATGTAAAGAACTCTGGAGTGGTGTTCACTTTCAAAAGATAAAGGTCAAGTAAGTAACATTATTAATCCTTTGGTTTGTCAAGAAGGACAAAAACCTTTATCTGTTACTTTAATGGTAATAGAGCATGCAGAGTTGCTACTCTACACTGCTTGTCCCCAAGTTAGAATTTTACAAGCTGTATATTGCCTTATTGAATTTCATCAAGGCTTCACATGAGTTGTCAGCCACAGTTTGCTTGCACAGAAGACTTAGACTGAGTGACAACATTAACATATACTGGACTTATATACTGTATAAGGAAAGAAGACAGATGGATAAATATTACCCCAACATGTACATAGAAATGATCCATTGAAATGCAATGTAATAAAATAAACATTTTAATGTATGTTTAATTGTATCTATGCTATGTGAAACATACTGCATTTTAGGCTGCCCACAAGAGACGGCTGACTGCAGAAAAACTGATTCTAGGCAAAAATTGCTGCATTATTCTGAACAGTAAAAACCTGACAATAGATTATTTTTCTAGTGTGATATTGTATCATTGGAATACATATGACATATGTTGTACCATAAAAGTAATATGTGCTGTACCTAAACAGGCTGTCCTGAGACTGGACAACTATGGTCTTAAAGTCCAGGAGAATGAGTCTAACATCTTCCTTTAATGCTCTGTAGCTGCAATGATGTCTCACTACCTACACTTCAAAGAACTGTTCTCTAAATCCGTTCTCTCTAGTCCAGTGGTCTACCCTGAGCTGAGGCTGTGCTGATACTGGACTTGGTGGTCCAAACACCAATTTGAGGTTCTACAGATTGATCGTGGTTTTTATTAAAGGTGTGGGTGGCCCCACAAAACGCAATAGGGTCTACCCACCACCAAGCATCACAATTGCCTTAGAATTTTTTTCAAAATCCTTCTAGCTGGGTTTCCTTAATGTTTTTGTCACCAGATGTTGGTAATGAGATTGTTTTTATTTGTTGTTGGTTTGTTTGGACTTATTTCTCCCATTTAGTACAGAACATTTCTAAAAAGATACTGCAACACACACCCCTATTGTGAATCTGAACTTGGGGATATATCCAGCAAACCATAGCCAAAATGTATCTACCAGTAAATTATGATGCTATACGTTTTTAAGGCAAACTGTGAAGATTTCTTTCCATATTTTTTCTTTTAAAATTAGGTCTTTCCTAATAAGAACAAAACCTGAATCTTTAAATTCAGTTGCTGAAGCAACTTTACCTTGCCAAAACATTCATGCTTTTCAATCTTTTGAAAAATCTTGGAACTCATTTGTTCATTATTGAATAATTAACTAGAAACCACAGTGCCAAAATACAGTATTTTGCCCTTCCTGATTTCCTTTATGACTGCAAATATCTGACATTGAATTTTTTCAGGTTTTCAATGAAAATCTAATAATACATAAAGGTTGCCTAAGTGAAGAAGTAAATACATTTTTAACTCATGTTGCATATTAAATGATCAAACTGATGTAACACTAACTGGCGTGGTGTGAAAAAGCAGTTATCCCATTACTAAATCAACCAATTAATGGGATAATAAAAATCAACTGATCGAGGGCAGCTTAATATACAACTCACTTATTTTGACCCTTACAATCATTGGTGTTGTCTGGTTTGGGCACAGAGGCAACTGCCCCCAATCCCCGGGCAATGCTAGAGAAAAGCTGTGATGGAAAAATTGAGTTAAAAAGTCCAGAATAGCTGCATTTGAGTCTATATTTTGCTGCAGGTTACTAAGGCTACATTCAGAATGCAGTTAACACTAGAATTACCAGAGCCTACGAAAAAACTCGTAATTCCGTCCCACCTTAAATTGCTTCTTAAATCTCTTCACACCTCTCCGCCAGCGTCCTTTGTCCTCCAAATGTGCTGATAAAGAGAAGCTAGGAGCAGCCGGCTATTCCATCCCCCCACCAATTTAGAACGTGCACGAACTTCTCCCAGCTCATGCCTTGATTGAGTATCTGGGACTGAAGTGGAGTTTTAGAGTGGAAATAACAGATCGTTATTTGGAACACACGCATTTTATGTCTGTTCCGTTTCTACAGTAATCTGTGTCAACAAATTGTTAAAACAGAAACGTTTTTTATATTCTAGTAGTAGATGACAAAATGTAGGCATAAACTATATAATGTATGAAGCCTGAAGTCCAAATATCAAAAACATTTTCACAAAAGATACAAATATAACACAATTGCGCTTTTATTCAAAAATATAACTGCAGAAACAAAAAGCCGCCTTAACATGCGACATTGACAGGTGTTTATTCTAGCTGCCTCCGTGGTGCAATAGAATCAGTTCTCGCCTTGGAATCAAAAGGTCCCGAGTTCAATCCTGTACCACTCTGTTTTGAGAAGTAAACTGTTCTTATTCTTACTATTTTAGAATAAAAGCATACATTTGATTTCAGTCTGTTAACAGCCGGTGCAATTTATGATCCTTGTAAAGGGTAGCTTTTTTTTTTTTTTTAATTCACTTTTCATTTTCTCAGTCGCATTCAGAATCAATCCATACAACCCCATCTGACAGGGCTGTTTTCACATAAAGACGCGCTATAGCTCTGCAGTGTACCACGATGCATACTAACGCAACCCCCCCCATCGGGTTCTGACACACAAACGCTGGCGAAGCTGCCTTCTTTGAACGACACGGGCAGATGGGGAGTGTCTGATTATTGCATATAGCGCCGAAGTTACTGCTCTTTACCATTCTTTCCTCTGCATGTCCTGGAGTACAAAAGAAAAAGCATACAGCAACATGCGAGGACTGGCAGGAACACTCAATAAAACTGAATAAAAAGAAAATCAAGTGACGGTGAGATACGAAGAAGGCAGCTTCGCCAGCGTTTGTGTGTCAGAACCCGATTTTGGTTGCGTTAGTATGCATCGTGGTACACTGCAGAGCTATAGCGCGTCTTTATGTGAAAACAGCCGTGTCAGATGGGGTTGTATGGATTGATTCTGAACGCGACTGAGAGAATGAAACGTGAATTAAAAAAAAACTGATTCTATTGCACCACGGAGGTAGTTACAATAAACAACTGTCAATGTCGCTTGTTAAGGCGGCTTTATGTTTCTGCAGTTATATTTTTGAATAAAAGCGCAATTGTGTTATATTTGTACCTTTTGTAAAGATATTACTTTGATATTTAGACTTCAGGCTTCATGCAGTATATAGTTTATGCCTACATTTTGTCATCTACTACTAGAATATAAAAAACGTTTCTGTTTTAACAATGTGTTGACACAGATTACTGTAGAAACGGAACAGACATGAAATGCATGTGTTCCAAATAACGATCTATTATTTCCACTCTAAAACTCCACTTCACTCCCAGATACTCAATCAAGACATGAGCTGGGAGAAGTTCGTGCACGTTCTAAATAGGTGGGGGGATGGAATAGCCGGCTGCTCCTAGCTTCTCTTTATCAGCACATTTAGAAGACAAAGGACGCTGGCGGAGAGGTGTGAAGAGATTTAAGATGCAATTTAAGGTGGGATGGAATTACGAGTTTTTTCGTAGGCTCTGGTAATTCTAGTGTTAAAAGTGACTTAGTTCCAATTTTTGGCTCATATCCAATATTTTTATTTGACAGTTCAAATGAATTTTGTAGGCGAATAAAATCCAACATGACTGTGTACTGATATCTATCCTGAATCTGGAAAATTAAACAAAAATAAATTCATCAGACAGATGCAACCTAACAGACAGCCATTAATACAAGTTACATGTTAACTGCTGACATACTGACTTCAAATTATTTACAGGGTAGAATGTCTTCAAATTTGGCAGCGCATGATGGCAACATCTGTCTACAAGATTCTTTCAGAAAAATAAGAGCTTGAAGTACAACATTTCAGAAAACATATAGCCTGCCATTAAAGCCTAATTGCTTTCTTTTTCTTCTCTAAAAAGCTAAAATCTGTGTCAGAAGTAAAAAAAAAACATATCACAATTAAGTAGCAATATAAACACATTTTCAAACAAGTAGTTTTTTTATTTAACAATAACAATACTGTAACAATTATACCATGTAGGCCTATAAACCATAAGCATATACATTAAGCTTAGATTGATAAAATCATCTGACTAGCCTAATATAATTACAAAATTCACTTAAATCAAAATATCATTATCCTTAAATATTTACCTATCATTCCTGTTTACTGAATTTTTGCTAATATATACAAAGAATGTAACATCCCTACCCAATCACACACATCAAGTTTTTTTTTGAAGTGAGAAAACAACTATGGAGATCCTTTTTAGTTGTTTCATGAGCGAATGTAAAGAGAGCAATTAACAGAGGATGATATTTCCAGAGTTTTAACATAAGTGTTAATGCAAGCCCACTTGAGAGATGCTTATACTTTGAATGAAATCAGCCTTTAGCAACACATTCAAAGCCTACAGTTGCAGCCCTGTTGATTATTTAATTACATTTCGTTTTTCCTATGTCTGCTATGCTATACCAGTTTAAAAATTATTATTTTTATTATTGTTGTTTTTAGATTATTATATTTGTTGTAAACTTATTATTTTTTATTTTTCATGAGTTGGGCCCTGTATTTACCCTCACAGACAAGTTGTCAGCACACAGTAGCATTATTATCAAAGGACTAAAGAGCTACAAATCCAACAAGGCTTTAAATTCCACTGAACCAAAGAAATCCATAACCTTCAAATAAAAAAACATCTGGAACAGTGACACATTTTCCCACAAGTGGCCAACCTGCCAAAATTACCCCAAGGTCAAACCATAAAACCATCTAGAAGTCACAAAAAATCTTCAAAAAAGGATCTTAAGAACTGTTGTCTTATTTTACCTCAGCAAACCTCACTGTTAATGATTACACAATTAGAATGATACTGGGAAAAACTGAAACTTCAATAAAGTGTAGCATGGCAGAAACCACTACTAACTAAGAACAATGTAAATCCTGTTTACTATTGCCAGGAAACACCTTGATGATCCCTAAGCCTTAAGGGAGAATGTTCTATGGACATGACACAAAAGCCTAAGTTTTTAAATGACATGAGTCCCATTATGTCCGGTGTAAATCGAACACAGGGTTCCACAGTAAGAATATTATATTAACAGTCAGTCATGGAAGTGATGATATGACTGGGTGGGAATGCTTTACTGTCCTCAGGACATGACCAGTAAGCTGAAGCTGGTGCATACCTGGGTCATGCAGCAAGACAGTGATTCAAACATAACAAATCCATGTCTGAAAGGTTGAAAATATGCAAAATTCAAGTTATGAACTTCGCTAGTCAAAGCCCATGACTAAACGGTACAAAGACACTATGGCAGGTCCTGAAATATGCTGCTCATGCTTGATAACTTACTATATTTTTCAAAAATAAACAGTGGTTGATAGAAAAGTGAGATATAATTCCACTACAGTGATGTGAAAGTATAATATTAAATTACAGGAACTATTTGGTGGCAGTGATTGTAGCTAAAGATGTTTATTAAGTGTAATTACTTTTTCATGTAGTGCCAGTTGGTATAAGAAGAAATTTTGTTCATCCAATATTTGAGAGAAGTAAAAAGTATTAGAGGAAACTTCTCAATGAGGTAAATAGTTTTTCACTGTACTGCTGTGAGCTGTTTTTCATAAGTCAAAATGTGTGAATTACAGCCAAGAATTAACATGTTTTGAAATGAAATTCAGAAGTGTGTATTATTCTACGATTACTAATAAGGTGTCAGATAAACAAAAACATTTGTGGCTACTACAAACCAGTTTTTTTAATTTTGTAATTGATTTTTTATAGACTTCTTTTTTAATATCACAAACTCACTTTCTGTACATTATCTCATTGTATCTCTTGTCTAATTCTATGCAACAATTTGTGATAAGAACAGTCAAAACAAGCTTTAAAATGATAAAACTACTTACATGTCAAATCTGGAATTTCAGAGGGTTTATATCAGTACTTATACATATTTACACTGTGTTTTCTTGTTATAATCTAATCTTTACTTTTGTAATTTTTGTTATTTTATACTTTTTAACCATATTTTTGGATGTGTTTTATTTCCCAATAGTGTTTGACTAAACAATATATGCACTGCTCAATAAACAGTAAATTTAACCAGCATTTGTTTTCAGAACCTCCATTCATATGAATTGAACAAGGTGTCAAAAGTGTGGTACAGGAATTTTGGCCCAGATTAGCTCCACTGTGTTCCATGGTTCATATTTGGCATCAGAAACAAGTGAGGAAGATTACTGAAAAAAGAATATTGATTATTTTGTTAATATACTTTGTAGAAATGGTAGATCTTACTGTTATATAAAGTGGTGGTTTAGCCGTTGAAATAACCAGCTGTGGTGTGTGTTGTATATAGTTTTCTGGGCAGTATTCTAAGCCTTGAATGAGAGTTTATAAAAAGATAAAGCATGTCCCACTGAGATTTCTATTAATAACAATGTACAGTATATACCAATGTAATATAATGTCATTATTGAATATGGACTTTTCTTTGTTACTGTGAAGATTAATATATCATGGGTTTTTGGTTGCATATACTAAGAATGCTCTGATCAGGTTTTTTAAGGCAGTTACCGATCACCAATTTCATATTACTTCCTCTGCCAATTCTGATACTGATTTTTTCCTTTACCCCTTTAAAAAACTTTTTACACTACGTTCCTCCATACCAGATGCATAGAAGCCTAATGCCAATTGCCGTACACCTTTTCTGCTGCAAAAATATACATTTACTACATTTATACAGACATCTTTTTTTCTTCTTCAGTGTATCAGCTAGACATTCGTAATTCTTGAGGTGTAATTATAAATATGGATTACCATTTTAACTATGTAGTAATTGTTTCTTACCAAAATGTATGCTGTAAGACACACAGAAAACACATAATAAACATACTACAAATCTTTAAAAAAGCTGCAAATGTATCAAAAGTTCATAGGTTGTTTATCAAGAAGACACAAGACTAACATACTTAACAGGTTTAAACAGTAGTGTAGTCCAGCGTATACGCAAGTATATGGCGTATACCCACTTCTTATTAGGTCGTCACAGTGTATACCCACTTCTAAATCCCCCTGTTACGGGTATACGCTGTAGTGTAATACAGGGTATACACCGCTTTTCAGTCCACACACTGTGACAGTCTACAACCACACTAACACGCTGATACGCATTTATATGCTGCAGGCACGTTAATTTTTTTCTGCCATTGTTGTCTGTTTTGGTTACGTTTTGGGAGAACTAGGGAGAATGGTTAGGGCAAAGGGATTACGCCAATCAGAGGCAGAGTAGGGTGGGACATGCCGTTCCTTTGCTAAACCGGGAAAAATATCCTTTGCCGCCACCTTCCTGTCGGTCCATTGTTACACACCAAAATATGTCCTCACGTGAAAAGTTAATATAACCAAGTTAATAGTGAAAATGAAGCGAACCATACAAACAAAAATTAGGTTTCAGAACAAACGACCTCGTGAAGCTACATTATTGCCACTGTCCAGCCAGACAGGTAGCCACAGCCCAACGCCCAAAGCCTCTCAGTCCCCAATCCCAGTTGGAGGGGGTGCTGACGGTGGAGGCGCTAAATCTCCGATCGATGTTGCAAATTCAATGGAAGAACACATGAACCATGGTGAGTATTTTATAATAGCAAGATTTGTAAATTATGTTAATACAGAGTTTCTACAGCATTAACTAGCAGCTTTTTTATTTAGTTTCGTTTATTTTTTGTTGTTCCAACTTGCTCATGCTGTGGCTAGTGTTAAGTTAGCTTCCCTGACTTTCATTAGCATCAAAGCTGCTGGCTGTCAACAAATTCTGGTTGGTTGCATTTTAAAACACAGATATTTCAACCTGACCTACCACATCAGTGCTTATTTTTGAGTATAGACAGATTAACAGGTGTTGGGAGAGTTTACAACGTTACACTAACACCGGAGATACCTTAGGGATCTGAAGGCCCGGCTGTTGGATAAACCGTCCTCACCATCTATAACCGGCGAAACATCAACCCCACGTTGTGCCGACCTCACCCCCGCGTCTCGTAGGAGCGACGCCGCTGATGACCTCGGTGGATTTCAGCTATGCAGGCGGGGGTTCAAGGCCAGAGCACCTCCATCGGCACAGGCGAGCATCCTATCCCAAAACCGGTTTGACCCTCTCCGCGTCCCCAGCTCGCCTTCAGCCCCTGGTGATGTAATAGTGGTAGGTGATTCTATTGTTAGGAACCTTAATGTCGCATGCCCTAATGCAAAATCGTCTGTTTCTTGTTTTCCCGGTGCTCGTGTCCGAGATGTGATGAGACGTGCACCAGCAGTCTACGAGAAACACAAGGAGAGGGCAATTGGAGCAATCGTTTTGCATGCCGGCGTAAATGACATAAGGCACCGACAATCAGAAATCCTGAAGGCTGATTTCGCAGCTTTGATTAAAGACACGAAGGAGAGGACTCCATCGGCAAAGATCTTCGTTTCGGGTCCACTACCTCTCGTCAGACGATCCAACGAGTACTACAGTCGGCTGCTAGGATTGAACAACTAGCTACAGGGTTTCTGCAAGAAGAAGGATGTCGGTTTCATCAACAATTGGAATCTCTTTTTGGAAAGGGCGCGTTTCTTCAAGCGTGATGGCCTGCATCCGAACAGTTTCGGCGCCCGGGTCCTCTCCGAAAACATAGCGAAGGTAATTCGTTTATCTTGACTATCTATCTCTGCTCTTAACCCCTTCCGAAATGATACTGTTGTGCTAGGACATGATAAGTGTTTAATAGAATCTTCCGTTAAAGTGCACAACATTAGTACTGTAATAAGCAATCTCAATGCACGTAGAAAATCTAGGAAATACGGCATAAACTCCAATAATCTAATTAAAATTGCCATTTTAGAGGAACAATGTATCAAAACTATTAAAACAGATCACAGATTAAACAAAAAATACACACAGAGCGGCGCT
The DNA here is from genome assembly GCA_026402145.1 of Polypterus bichir lapradei. Lineage (NCBI taxonomy): Eukaryota > Metazoa > Chordata > Cladistia > Polypteriformes > Polypteridae > Polypterus > Polypterus bichir. Next base: position 45,924,887 of record JANRMT010062808.1, read on the forward strand.
AATAAAAATAATTTAGTCCCTATTCCAAATATCAATAACGCACATAGTATTCATCTCTGCACCTCCGAAACATTAAATATGGCACTATTAAATGTTAGAGCTTTAACTAACAAAACGTTTTTTATCAACGATCTTATTAGTGATAAAAAAATAGATTTTATTGCACTAAGTGAAACGTGGCTTAACTCAAACGGCGCGGCGGTTTTAATCGAATCTGCGCCTCCGGATTACAGTTTTACTCGTGCAGACCGCCAGGGGAAAAAGGGGGGCGGATTGGCTAACATTTACTCGAGCCGATTAAAATGTAAAGATGTCAGTTTTGGTAAGTTCAAGTCCTTTGAATATCTCGCCGTTGTTATCCAAGGAGATGCTCAAGTTCTAGTATTATCCGTGTATAGACCTCCAAAATGCAACGCGTCTTTTTTTGAGGAATTCTCTGACTTAATGTCAATTTTAATTACTAACTATGACACACTCCTAATAGTTGGCGACTTTAATTTTCATATAGATAATCAGTGTGATCTAAAAGTAAAAGAATTTATGAACCTCCTGGATTCTTTTGATTTGAGGCAGCTCGTAAATCAGCCTACACATAAAGCAGGTCATACGTTAGACTTAGTGATTACTAAAGGACTGAAAGTTGATGTAAAGCAGATCATTGATATTGGTCTATCGGACCATTTTCTTCTACTTTTTAATATAGAAATAATGATAAAAAACACTCATAAGAAGCATATTGTTAAAAAACGCTTCTTTGACTCAGCAGCAGCTTTAAAACTTACAAACATTCTAAGCAATCAGTCCGTTTATAGTGTCAACTATAATAGCGAGGATAATGTAAATAGTAAGGTGGAAAAATTTAATACTAAAGTGAGAGCTGCTGTTGACATAGTTGCACCTGAAAAGACAGTAAAAAAACCCTCTAGTATTGTTATACCATGGAAGACCCAAAGAGTGTCGGACTTAAAGAGAACATGCCGCAGAGCTGAACGTAAATGGAGGAAGACTAAACTAACTATCCACTATGAAATATTAAAAGTCAAAATAACAGAATACAATAACACTGTCCGTCTTGAGAGACGCTGTTATTTCTCCAAGATTATAAATGACAATGCTAGTAATCCCAGAGTCTTATTTTCTACAATTGATCACCTACTAAACCCAGGTAACTCACAGGAATGCCTCCTAAGTACTTCCAATAAAACCTGTGAGGCTATCGCTGTATTTTTCAATCAAAAAATTAATGATATTAGAAATAACATAGTATATCCCTCAAACACTAAGGATCCTCCTAAACCCCAGCATTCTGTTATAAACAAATTAAACTCTTTCACTAGGATAGATTTACCTGATTTACAAAAAATAATATCTCAATTAAAATCCTCCACCTGCGTCCTTGACCCAGTACCAACAAGTCTTTTCAAAGAAGTATCGGGCGTGCTAATTGATAATGTTCTGGACATAGTAAATTCGTCATTAGATACGGGGGTCTTCCCAGACTGTCTTAAGACTGCTGTAGTTAAACCCCTTCTTAAGAAACATAATCTTGACCCCTCGGCTCTTGAAAATTTTAGACCCATCTCTAACCTGCCTTTCTTAAGCAAAGTTCTGGAGAAAGCAGTCATTATGCAGTTAAATGACCACCTAAATAAACATGCTATTCTTGATAAATTTCAGTCGGGTTTTAGAATAAATCACAGCACAGAAACTGCACTCGTTAAAGTAGTAAATGATTTGCGAGTGAACGCAGACAGAGGCCATATATCTGTTCTCATCCTCTTAGATCTGAGTGCTGCATTTGACACCATTGATCATAATATTCTTAGAAATCGCCTTAGTCAATGGGTGGGCCTCTCTGGCAGTGTCTTAAATTGGTTTGAATCCTACCTGACAGGGAGAAAATTTTTTGTTAGTTGTGGTAATTACAACTCAAAGACACATGATATCCGATATGGTGTTCCACAAGGCTCTATCCTGGGTCCGCTGTTATTCTCAATCTACATGCTTCCGTTAGGTCAGATTATCTCAGGGCACAACGTGAGCTACCACAGCTATGCTGATGACACACAGCTGTATTTATCAGTAGCACCTGATGACCCCGATTCTATTGACTCACTAACACAATGTCTGACTTGTATCTCAGAATGGATGAATAGTAACTTTCTCAAGTTAAATAAAGAGAAAACTGAAATCTTAGTGATTGGCAATAATGGATACAATGAGGCTATTAGAAATAAACTGGATACATTAGGATTAAAAGTCAAGACGGAGGTAAAAAGCTTAGGGGTAATTGTTGACTGTAATCTGAATTTTAAATCGCATATTAATCAGATCACTAGGACAGCATTTTTTCACTTAAGAAACATAAGTAAAGTTAGACCTCTTATATCACTGAAAGATGCTGAGAAATTAGTTCACGTGTTTGTTTTCAGTCGACTAGATTACTGTAACGCACTCCTCTCAGGACTACCCAAGAAAGACATAAATCGTTTGCAACTAGTGCAGAATGCAGCTGCTAGAATCCTAACTAGGAAAAGAAAATCCGAACACATTTCTCCAGTTTTGATGTCACTACACTGGTTACCTGTGTCATTCAGGATTGACTTTAAAATTCTGCTTATGGTTTATAAAGCCTTAAATAATCTCGCCCCTTCTTATATATCGGAGTGTCTGACACCTTATATTCCAAATCGTAACCTCAGATCCTCAAATGAGTATCTACTTAGAATTCCAAGAACAAAACTTAAAAGAAGTGGTGAGGCGGCCTTCTGCTGCTATGCACCTAAAATCTGGAATAGCCTGCCAATAGGAATTCGCCAGGCTCATACAGTGGAGCACTTTAAAACACTGCTGAAAACATATTACTTTAACATGGCCTTTCTATAACTTCAATTTAACTTAATTTAACTTAATCCTGATACTCTGTATGCTCAATTTCCTCATAATAACTATTCAGGGTAGCTCTAAAATCCGTACCAACCCCTACTCTCTTTTCTTTTTCCGGTTTCTTTGTGGTGGTGGCCTGCGCCACCTCCACCTACTCAAAGCTTCATGATGCTCCAACAATGATGGATGGACTAAAAGGCAGAATTCTACGTGACCATCATCATCAAGCCTTTCCGTGAGAACCCTAAATCCAAAGAGGACTGTTTCATTTATGTTAGGTAGAATGCCCAGAGGGGACTGGGCGGTCTCATGGTCTGGAATCCCTACAGATTTTTTTTTTTTTTTCTCCAGCCGTCTGGAGTTTTTATTTTGTTTTTTCTGTCCCCCCTGGCCATTGGACCTTACTCTTATTCGATGTTAATTAATGCTGATTTATTTTGTTTTCATATTGTGTTTTTTATTTTTCTATTCTTTATTATGTAAAGCACTTTGAGCTACTGTTTGTATGAATATGTGCTATATAAATAAATGTTGTTGTTGTTGTTTTCCCCGAGCACTAGCCAGTGTCCAAACGGCCCGGACATTAAAGCATTTCTAGCTAGGTACGCTATTCTTCCTGAGAAATGCTGATTTTAAACTTGAAACTGTGTTAGTGTGTTGGTACCATTTTCACGCCAATAATTTTATGACTAATGTTGTTATTTTTTGTAGACATCAATAATGAATGGCCACATCCTTGTTATTGCTCTCTGTTGTCATAGTTAATGAATATTCAGAATGGTCAAATCCAAGTATTTTATTTTGAAAATCAGCTGTTTAAATTTTGTAAAAATAAACATATCTCTGACTGAAAAGGCATTGGCTTCATGTTAAATGTATCACTATTAATAAAATGGACCTCTGTACCATCAGTAATTTTCACATACTGCCACCGACAAATCATTTTAATTTTACAATTGTGTCACTCTCTGACTTTCACTATCTGTTGCAGATTAGATATTCTAAGAGACTGTTTATAAAATAATCTATTTTCCCCATGGACTAAGAAAATGTATGCATTATGTAGTTGAATCACTGTGTAATCTATGAACCAGACAGAACTGCAAAATCTGCATCTCTGGTTTGTTGATCTCATAATGATCCTTGAAGTGAATGAAGTCAGGCAGCAGATGTAAATAGTACTGTCCCTTTCTAGTGGGAACTAAATATGTAAAACTGTCACTATTAATAACGGGGCACATTTTTCTTTTGCTGTGTAGGCCGCAAAAAAACTTGCGGGCTAAATTTACAGTATACCCACTTCTCCAGACACCACTGGGTTTATAAGACACATTTTGCTGCTGAGCTAACAAGCCTATTTTTACTAAGCAGCAATTTCAAATTTGCTTTTATCTTTTCGTTTTTCAATTAAAAATGTAAACTGTTGAGTTAAAACAAGCTCACTGTCCAAAATCAAATAGTGGACAAAATAAAAAGGTCTGAATTCATTAAAGTAGCTTTTCTTGCTGTTAGTCTAATTAACTTTATTACTCCACTTTCTTTAATGTAAAGGCTAATATTTCAAGCACTGCAACTAAATTACCATAAATCTTAAAAAAGCAGGTATTGAAATGATTGTTTTTTGATACTGGTCAATTTACTGATCACCAATAGAGTCTTTTTTTAGCAAAAATCAGGCAATTTAGATCATTGGCCGATCGATCTGAGCATCCCTAGCATATACCTTTGGGTGTTCAATTTGCATATTCGGAATAAGCTATTCCTAGATAAAACAAACACATCTTTTTTTTTTTTTTTTTTTTTTTACTTTTTTAAAATTAAAGGTGTTTGTTTTTCTCTTCCAAACAAAGAGTTAGGCTTACTTATTTTCCAAAAGGTAAAATTGATGCATGTAGAATCCCACACCAAGTGTATGGTCAATAGTAGAAAATGTGGTGAATTTTTGTTATTTGTTAAGTTATTTTGTTTGGGTATGGTTAAATGATTAATAATGATAAAAATGCAAAATAAAACAAAAGCAATACATTGTTCTTCTGGTCATTTGTAGCAAATTGTTTATCTGAACAGAGAGTTTCAAGGATTCTCGTGAGGAAGGAATGAGAAAGTACACAACATATAAGGGTGAAAAACTCACACAGAAGCAATAGCTTGTGGAGGAAGAAGGTTAACAACACAACAGTTACAGATGAAGCACAGTTGGTAGTGAATGAGCTGGCAACACCATATCATGATTGATGGAAGAATGTCATAAGATATTACTTTTAACAAGTAATCAATTGATCAATTGGGCATCCTAGATTACTATTTTTGTTTAATATTAGATCTTCCTAATGTTCTAAAACTAACACCTTGAACTACTCTTTCTTTTTGTCTTTCCTGCTGAAAGTCTATGATAACCTGAACAGCAATGGGCAAAATGAGGCAATCATACCAGTCCAGCACAGAGGAGCACATACAAAACCATCCATCCAACTATCCTCTTCCGCTTATCTGAGATTGGGTCGTGGGGGCAGCAACTTGAGCAGAGATGCCCAGACTTCCCTCTCCCTGGCCACTTCTACTAGCTCTTCCAGAGGAATCCCGAGGCGTTTCCAGGCCAGCTGAAAAACATAGTCCCTCCAGCATGTCCTGGGTCTTCCCCGGGGCCTCCTCCCAGTTAGACATGCCCGGAACACCTCACCAGGGAGGCGTCCAGGAGGCATCCTCATCAGATGCCCGAGCCTCCACATCTGACTCCTCTCGATGCAGAGGAGCAGTGGCTCTACTCTGAGCTCCTCCCGGATGACTGAGCTTCTCACCCTATTTTTAAGGGAAAGCCCAGACACCCTGTGGAGGAAACTCATTTCAGCCACTTGTATTCGTGATCTCGTTCTTTCGGTCACTGCCCACAGCTCATGACCATAGGTGAGGGTAGGAACGTAGATCGACCGGTAAATTGAGAGCTTTGCCTTACGGCTCAGCTCCTTTTTCACCACGAAAGACAGATGCAGAGCCCATATCACTGTGGACACTGCAACGATCCGCCTGTTGATCTCCCACTCCATTCTTCCCTCAATCATGAACAAAACCCCGAGATATGAATGAAGAGATGTGAATTTCCCCTTGGGATTAATAAAGTATCTATCTATCTATCTATCTATCTATCTATCTATCTATCTATCTATCTATCGATACTTGAACTCCTCCTCTTGCGGCAGGATCTCGCTCCCAGCCCTGAGAGGGCACTCCACCCTTTTCCAGCTGAGAAACATGATCTCGGATTTGGAGGTGCTATTCCCATCCCAGCCGCTTAACACTCGGCTGTGAACCGATCCAGAGAGAGCTGAAGATCACGGCCTGATGAAGCAAACAGGACAACATCATCTGCAAAAAGCAGTGACCCAATCCTGAGCCCACCAAACCGGACCCTCTCAACGCTCTGGCTGCAGCTAGAAATTCTGTCCATAAAAGTTATGAACAGAATCAGTGACAAAGGGCAGCCCTGGCGGAGTCCAACTCTCACCGGAAACAGGTTCGACTTACTGTCGGCAATGCGGACCAAGCTCTGCCACCGGTTGTACAGGGACCGAACAACCCTTCAATACAAAACCATCCATCCATACATTATCCAACCCGCTATATCCTAACTACAGGGTCACGGGGCTCTGCCTGAGCCAATCCCAACACAGGGCACAATCCCAACACAGGGCCAACACAGGGCACAAGGCAGGAAACAAACCCCTGGCAGGGTGCCAGCCCACCACAGGACACACACACACACACCAAGCAGACACTAGGGACAATTTAGGATCGTCAATGCACCTAACCTGCATGTTTTTGGACTGTGGGAGGAAACTGGAGCACCCGGAGGAAACTCACGCACACACGGGGAGAACATGCAAACTCCATGCAGGGAGGACCCGGGAAGTGAACCCAGGTATCCTAACTGCGAGGCAGCAGTGCTACCACTCCAACACAATATTCTTACGCTAATAACACATAAACAATTAATGTTTATATTGAACATACCCAACAAAACAGTCACAGTATATTGTGGAAAAAGTAAGTGAACTCTTGGATTTAACAACTGATTGAACACCCTTGGGCAGCAATAACCTTCTAAAAGCTGTGGCTCAGAGATGTACAATGTTTAGTAGAGATTTTGCACCACTCTTCGTTACAGGACTAGTTCAGCTTAGCCATATTCTTAGGATGTCTAACGTGAATGACTCTCTTGAGGGCATTCCACAGCATCTCTAATGGGATAAAGACTGCGACTCAAAAAGGTGGATTTTATTTGGAAGTTATTCCATGGAAGATTTATTTTGATCTTTAGGGTGACTGTCCTGCTACATAGCCAACCTGACATTATACTTCAGGATATTGTGATAATCTTGGGAATTTATTTTCTCCTCCATGATGGAAAGCTGACTGGGCTCCGAGTCAGCACAGCAGCCCTAAATCATGATGTTCCCTCCACCACATCTTACCATTGGGATGATGGTTTCATGCTGGTATGCAGTGTACTTTTTACATTATATGTAGCACTGAATAATCTTCCTGAAGAATTCAACCTTTGCTTCATCAGTCCTCAAAACATTTTCCCAGTGGCATTGTGGAGTGTCAAGATGCTCTCTGGCAAACTTCAAGCATGTAGTAATGTTTTTCTTGGAGAGCATTGGCTTCGTATTTGGTGTCCTTCCATTGTCACCATTTCACCTATTCAATGCTTTCTGTATGGTAGTCTCATGAACAGAGATGTCAATGATTCCTTGAAGCCTTTAGCTGTTACTCTTGAGCTCTTTTTAACCTCAGTGAGAATTCCAACTTTTGCCTTTCGAGGTATCTTGGCTGGGAGAGCAACCACAGCACTAAATCATCTCCATTTATACAGACAATCCATATATAGATAATGACGTCTTCAGTATGTACGAGAACAATACAATAAGTTGCATGGGATTGGTTAAAGCAGATTGTGTTTGTTCATGACTTAAACTTAAAGATTTGACAATATTTTAAGCCAAATTTATACATAAATGAAGTTATTTCAAAAAGATTTATATATTTTTTCCTGCCATTATACAACTGTAACTCTAGAATGCTTCTAAGAATCAATGTTATTTAGAATGAAATATGATGTTAAGACTACAAAATGACATCAAAAATTCAGAATCAATGTCTCCAAGACGGGACAGTTAACTTTATGAGCTGGAATGTTAAAGGCCTGAGTCACGAATTAAAAAGAAATAAAGTATTCTCTCACCATACAGGTCTAAATGCTAAAATAGCATTTTTACAGGAGAAACACTTACTAAGCAAGGATCCGGCTGCAAAAAGACTAGACTAGCCAAATGTTCCATTCTAGTTTTACAAAGTGTGTTATTGTTTATTTGATTATTGGAGAATTGTGGAGAGGAGCGTGCTTTGTGCACTTTATTATTATTATAATAAATATCATTATTGGACTTTTACCTGGTGTCTGACGTGTGGTCTAAAGGGTACAAGGGTGCAAGCAAACCCTAATCTGTCACAGTTGGCGTAGCCGGCAGGATTCTCTGGCCGGCAGTTTGGCAGAGGACCTGAATTTAAATTTTAATTTAAAATTAATTTTACTGTGGACAGAATACCCCAAGAAGGCAGCGTCAAGACACGCAGAAAAAACGCCACTGACCTTTATCAAGTCCGTCATGGGAAAGAAGAAGTCAAAGCAGAGCACCAGCAACAGCGGAGGTCTAGTGCTCGACATTGCCTGCGCTTAAGACGAACCATGGAGCGGCTACGCGTTTCGGGAGAGATTTCCGGAGGAGGACGTCTCCGACAAGGTATGTACTGGGAATGTGCTTGAGAATCTTTTTAAATTAAAACATGTTGTCCCGTGTACATACCTCCCAGATGTCCATCCAAAGGCTCTGCGGGAGGCAGAAGACAAACCCGAAGGTGATGGTGCGCTCTCGTTCAGGCAAACGAGTAACCCGAAGGACTTCCGCATTACGGGTGCCGGCGAGGGACACGTGACCTACCACGAGGGATTCCAGGAAGGTGACGTTCCGTGTCCTGCTGTTTGTGGCTTCGCCCAAGAAAAGACGGACTTGGTTTTTCCGAAGGGGAAAGGGGAGGCGAGCGAAGCACCGCTCTCCCTACAAAAAGGTAAGGAGGTCCGGGAAATGACTGATCGGCCCATCGATAAATTGAGACAGACAGATCACAGTCAGCCAAAAGCGGCACCGCGGACCTCTGAAAAGAACTCTCAATCCCAGGCTCCCTTGCGGGACCTGTCTGGGCACGTGCCAGGAGCGGGCGTGCTTATTGGCTCCCAGCCGGAGGGTAAGGCTAATGATGGCTTGAGCATGCCTCCGGCTGAATTAAGTAACTTTTTGGACGTGCACGAGCTGGAGAAGTTGCTTCAGCCTGTGCACAAATTTTTACAGGTGGTGGAGACAATAAAGAAGATCGCTGGGAATCTGGGAGCAGCAGCCAAAGCGCCTTTAAGGAGGGTGGATGAATTCCTACGGCGATTTGGTCGGGAGTCTCCCATCATGATTGATTTGGCGGTACAGGTGAGTTTTACCGGTACCGTACAGAATAAGGGGACACAGAGTGACACGGGCCCGCGGTTAATTAGTAGCGGGTGCCAAGTCACTACGAGCCCTACAAGTGAATGTGGTGTGATGACAGAAGGGGTGGTGGAAGCGCCGATCGTACCAGAGCAGCTGAAAAGTGCTGTCTCTCAGAGCGATGCGGTGCTGAAGACGCCGCCTCTGGTTATTTAAAAGTCAACGGGCGTGCAAACAGCAAAGACGCTCTCTTATACCAATAGAGAGACTCAAGCTGTGCGCCGGCCCCAGAGTAAGCAGGGGATCCCCGAAATACACCGTAGGTCTCCTGACAAGGTGGAAAAAAGGGCGGAGAGCAGCGAGGCGGCCAGTAAACCTCCCGTGGCGGAGAAAAGGGTGGAGCTGACGGAGTTCCCGCGGTGTTTTCAGTATTGCGGAGGAGGACTACCAGGAGGGCAACGTCGGTGCTACAATTGTCGTCGGCGTGGACACGTGTGGCGAAGCTGTCCTCAGAGGACAGGAGATCGGTGGGACAGAAGATACACCGTTCCCCCAAGGTTCTCTGCGGGGCATAGACAACATAGCCAAGGTCCGACTGACGTGTCCTCCTGGAGGAGGACATCCCTCGCGGGGCTGGACGCTCCGCCCCAGTTGGCTTCGCTAAGGGGGGGGAATTGTGATGGATGTCCGGCAAGAGTTGCCGGCCCTCACCCCCAGGCTGCCAGGAGGAACTCTCCCGACAGCATGGACGTGCCCAGAGTTCCAGCAGGGCCTCATGGACTTTGTAGTTTTTATACACAGTCCTGCTGGATACCTTGGGGACCACAAGGAGTCGCTGTAGTGAGGCTCATAGACTCATATATGCCCTATAACCTGGAAGTGCGTCCTGGTCACGTGAACGGGAGGAATGACGTACTTCCAGGTTGAAGAAAAAGAGAAGTTTTACCTGAAGTGATAGAAAGTCATATGGACTGAGGGACAAACAATTCCGGGTCAAGGACTATAAAGGACTGTGGGTGTAGCTGCCAATGTGTAAGGCGAAATCAGGTACGGGTAAGACGCGTGTCAAAGAAATCTCACAGTCCAAAAGTTCATTTTAAAATATTTAGTGAAAGTTAAAAGCAAATAATCCACACAAGAATAAAAAGAAAAATAGTTACACACATAGAATAAAGGCAAAAAAAGGAAAAAATGTATTTTCTATAGACTTAGTTTCTCTTAAGAAGCTTTGGTTATTTCTGTACTTAAAAGTTCTTAATTTCTTCTTCTGTATGTCTTAAACATACGGTTCAACACTTAAATCTTTTATTTTAAGAGTTACTTCACACTCAAAAGGCCCGTAGGCCGTTGGCACATAGACATGCACCGAAGCACGTTCACGTGCGCAAGCACGAACGTGAGCACAAACAAGGACACGGTTAAAAAACCGTATGCCTCTGTACCTTACACAAGGCAAGGCTAGACTCTAACTAAAGAACATTGTTTACTCAAAAACTGTTAAGAAATGACAGGAAAATACCAACTCAATTCTATTCACGGGGGTTATAGGAACCTCCCATATTTTATGCATTATCATTTAATAAATATTCATATATTTTATAGAACTAGGAAAATGGCTCTTACAGTGGGAAATCCCAGACGGACGAGCTGAGTTGGGTGGCAGGGTGGCTAAGTGTCTGGGAGTTTGGAGGAATTATTATTGGTTATTGTTTATTTGATTATTGGAGAATTGTGGAGAGGAGCGTGCTTTGTGCACTTTATTATTATAATAAATATCATTATTGGACTTTTACCTGGTGTCTGACGTGTGGTCTGAGGGTACAAGGGTGCAAGCAAACCCTAATCTGTCACAAAAGAAAACTAGAGGTGTGGGAATTCTCATACATAGAACAGTCTCATTTGTAGCATCAGATGTAGTATTGGATCCTGAAGGGAGATATGTGATGGTCATGGGAGACTTATCTAACTGTAAAATGATTTTGATAAATGTTTATGTACCTAATGTTGATGATAAGTTCGTGCACGTTCTAAATTGGTGGGGGGATGGAATAGCCGACTGCTTCTAGCTTCTCTTTATCAGCACATTTAGAGGACAAAGGACGCTGGCGGAGAGGTGTGAAGGGATTTAAGATGCGATTTAAGAATTACGAGTTTTTTCGGAGGCTCTGGTAATTCTAGTGTTAAGCAAGGATCAGTTCTGGCTGCAAAAAGACTGGACTGGCTAAATATTCCATTCCAGCTTTACTAAAAAAAAAACTAGAGGTGTGGGAAATCTTATCCATAGAACAGTCTCATTTGTAGTATCATGTGTTGTATCTGATCCTGAAGGGAGATACATGATTGTCATGGGTAATTTATTTAATTGTAAAGTGATTTTGATACTGTGGTGGGCTGGTGCCCTGCCCAGGGTTTGTTTCCTGCCTTGCGCCCTGTGTTGGCTGGGATTAGCTCCAGCAGACCCCTGTGACCCTTTAGTTAGGATATAGCGGATTGGATAATGAGTGGGGTGGGGGTGATTTTGATAAATGCTTATGCACCCAATGTGGATGATAGGGACTTCATCCAAAATGTATTTGCATCCATTCCCAATGTGAACACTCATAAAATTATAATGGCTGGGGACTTTAATTGTGTTTTAAAACCAGACCTAGATAGTTCTCCTGCAACAGGCGTGATGACATCTAACACTGCAAAGACAATTACACAGTTTGTAACTGACCAGAACTTATCAGACCCCTGGAGATTTCTAAACCCAAACTCAACAGCATATTCCTTCTACTCACCAGTGCATCATTGCTACTCAAGAATTGATTATTTCTTTGTAGATAACAATTTCCTGCCTACGATTAAATCCTGCAAGTATGACGCTATTGTTATTTCTGACCATGCCCCTCTGATCTTGGAGCTAAAATCATTATGCCCCACACATTCACCTCGCAGATGGCATCTTAACCCACTTTTATTAGCAGACGAGAACTGTACAGAATTTATACTAAAACAAATCAGTTTTTTTTTTTTTACAAACAAATACATCCTCAGGTCTCAGCAGGAATACTCTGGGAAACCCTGAAGGCCTTCTTAAAAGGACAGATTATCTCATATCTTTCCAACAGAAATAAATTGGAAACCAAGAAGGTATCAAAGCTAACCAGCGAAATTACTAGAATAGATTAAGAATGACATATGATGACATATTACGATAAGGTAATTCTCTGGTATTCCTGTAACATCATGAATACTTTACAATGGACTGGTGTGAGGATATAGGTGTGTGCATGAATGTATCCTTCAAGAAATAGGTTCCCTGCCAAAGGATTGTCCTTATTTTACACGTGATGCTGCCTTTATATGTTCCTTCTTATGTGAATCCATAACTGGATTAATAGGAATGAAATTGCATGAATGAATATAGATATATAATGGTAGGAAATGCAAGTAAATAATTTTTACTATTCGTAGACTTTCAGAGTTACTTAAAAGTTAAGCCACATGTCTCTGATAGCATGTGGAGTAAAGGCAATTGGGCACAATCACAGACAGGCAGTTTATGAGCAGAAAAAATGAATATAGGAGCATTAAATATTCTTTTTATTTTATATTTGGACTTTGTCAACACTAAAGGGGGATTGCTAAAAATTTAGGCAGAGATATTTATTTAGGTTTAACAAAAATCTATAAAAGTATGTCTTTTGAATGAACATCATGTAATTCTTTATAGCTGATGCTGTAGCTTCCACAATCACTTTTATAAAATACTATAAAATGCTAAACATTTTTGAAAGAGAACCTTTTTACATTTGGATCACTCAATAATCTTTATAAAATGTACATTTAAATTATTCTTTTTACTGTACTTTCCTAGAAATAATTAATATATTTCTGCACACACAGAAAACCTCAGAGTTGAAAAGTACAAATTTACATACCCAGGGCAACTCGTGCAGCAGAGGCATCATAGTTAATCCAGAAGGAAACCCAAGACAGAATGGTGATTAAAGTTGAAGGCATATAGGTTTGTAGAATGAAATATCCAATGTTTCTTTTTAGCTGAAAATTCAGAGAAAGCCTGGGATATGAGCCTAAAATGAAAATGCAATAATAAGCTTTATAAATATGAATCCTATAGACATTTTTCTTATAAATTAATCATAATGCACATTAAATATACCACTAATTTATGCAATTCATGCAAAGACCTTAATACCATTCCAAACTTTTTTTCAGCAAGTGAGAAGTAATATTTATAAAGACTGACGACTTAAAACCTACTCTAATTGATATTTTAAATTACATTCCATCTGCTGCTTACTTACTAAAATTATGACTCATCTTTTCATGAGGTGTGGGGTGGCTTGACTGAACTTTGTTTGAGCTCAGTCTTTCTTTGTGTCTTATTGTGATTTTATTTTCAAATGGGAGTGTTTCAAGTTTCTCTTCCATTGCTGTTTGCATAGCACTGCAAAGTCAGGCCAACTATGTCCAAATGTTCTTTGCACAATTGAGCAGTCTAGACACATTCCTTTTTTTGACTTTGACTTTACTTTCAACACTCAGATTTGTAGGTCTCCTAGCCAATACAAAAGTCCATATAGTCAAATAGTGCAGATGTCCATCAACCTCTCTCTTCTAAATAAGTTATGCACTATCCCATTAGCAAACAAGCATAAAACAAAATCTTAAATACTGTGATTATTACAATCCAAATGTTTATTTTCAATAAGCAAGCAGACAAATACAGTACATGTGAAATATATCTTGCATATGTGAAGAAATGTTTAATGTATGTGCATATATACAGTAGGTATATAGCATATGCGTAGGCATAGCATACTCTAGGGTTGAATATGCATAATTCTGCAAAAGGTAAAATAAAAAAGAAAATGTAATTCCACAAAATAAATAAATAAATTATAATTCAAACAAAATGTGTTGATAATGAAGCAGCCTTTAGGTGTGCAAAGGAAAACAATATGTGGACGAAAATATAATAAAAGGTGCAAAAAAAGCAGAGTAAATAAAAGGTTGAAATAAAATAGTTAAAAATGTTAGCTTGGATTTTTTAAAAAGATTTTTTGTCAGTTTGAGTTAAATGGGAGGAATGAAATATAATTTTGAGCTTGGAAAGGTCTTTAATCCTAACATTTCTGGCAGCTTCCATGAAATGGTCAAAACAGCATCTAAGCCCTGATAGCAAAAGGCATGATGCTTTCTACAAGAAGTATGATAAATAAGATTACTTGAACAAGCATTCACTTCCGTGAGTGATCGTTAAATAGTCAAAGGGCTCTCATAGAATAATGTTGTTATGCATTTATTTACAGCAAATACCATGCATTATTTTCATTTCCATAAGAATGTGCTTAAAGCTGCACACCATAAGTGACATAGTGATACACAAATTGAAAATGTGAAGTATAAATGAACAATGTCAATTGTAAATGTTATGTGCCCAGTCATCTATTTCCTTAAATCACTAAGTCTAATATAGAGTATCTGGAGGTCAAAGCCTGTCTTTGAAGGTTAGTTGCAAGGTAGTCATGTTCATAGCCATTCTTACATCTGTCCAGTTTAGAAAAGCTAAATTGATGTTCACATCTTTAGAGCCTTAGCAGAAAGAACAGTACCAGGAGAAAAATCTCACTGACATGAAGAGAACCTTCCTTACTCTACATGGAGATAGCAGCACTATCAAATGAGCAAATATCAAGTGTGAATAGCAAATATCAAATTTAAATGACAAATATCAAGTGTAAATCATAAATGTTGAGTAGAAATGGTAAATATCAAATATAAGTAGTAAATATTAATCTAAATGCTGGATTTGAAAATTACAAGTAGAATTTATTTGTTCACATTAAAATATGTCTAATGAAGCTGCCTTAATCCTCCAGTATTCAAGGCTTTGATTTCCAGTCAGATCACTGTTTGTGCGGTGTTTATAGAGTTCCTCTGAGTTTAGTAGGATGTTCTTTAGGTTTCTTCTCTATACCATAGACATGTATGTTAGGTTAATTGTGCAAGGCAACCAAACTACTGTACTTATGGATGATATTAAGAAGTAAATCAAGCAGTGGACTGCAAAAAACATGTCATCCACACGTGAGGTAAAAATAGTCATGCTAATTAAATATTAAATCAAATTAATGCCTTAAGACAAAAGCTTTTAATAATAAATTAGTATTCTACTTAGTGCACTGTAAAATGGCATATCAGATCCAGACTTATAACATTTCTAACTTATATATTTTTTACATATGCTTTCTATTTTACTTTTGTATCTAAGGACAAATCAGTAGGGGCACCCTATGACAGACCGAAATTCCATCCGGAGCTTATTACTTTTCCTAGAGGAGCAGTGCTGAGCTTCCCATGTCTTGTTTTGTTTCTTAAAAAAAAACAAAAAGAAATTTCAGAAAGAAGGTGGATTTGCCATTTAACCTTTACATTTGCTATTTACCTTTGAATTTGACAATATTTAATTTTAGCAATTAATTTGACACCTTCCAAATGGGGAAACTGGGTAGCATGAAAATGTTTTACAAATGGTGTTACAAATTGTGCTCTCTATTTATATCTATAGTTTTTTTTATTTTTTTGATAAGCATGTTTTGAAGATTTAAAGCCTTATATAAAACAGCTTTGCATGCTGAATATCTATTACCTTTTGTAGATTAAATAATGTGCTAAGAAAGCATTTGCTTAAGGTGTTAAATAACATACACAGCTTACAGAATTTATAAAAGTCCATGTTTATACAAGGTACATAGAAAAAGAGTTTAAAAAATTGATTAAAGTCACAGCAAGTGTATATGTGTTACTTGTGATCAATATCTACAGTTGCTGAAACTGCCACTGTAAAAAAACAGGTGATTTGTGAAACATTCTCTGATCGGTGACAAGAAATTAACTCCCAATTTATCTGTCTTAATGAACATGCCAAGCTGCCTAATGGTAATTTAAGACATTTACTGAGAACATCTTCCTGGTATTGCAACCTGAATAATGATTTTGTTTCTCTTATTTTCCTTTCTGTGGTCATAGATCAAAAAAAAAAAGAAGGGCTTGAATTGATAGTAGATTAATCAGAGTATAGATTTCCATATAAAGCAACACTTGGATACTGAGAGAATTGAATCAGGATGCCACTCATCATTATTTAAGAAAAAATGATCTGTAATTCAATTACTTATAACTTACTTATAATATTGTAAGTTTTACAAATTAATATAACATATATAATAATACACTATTTCCAAGTAGTACTTCTATAAGTCCTTACTACTAGGCTGTTCTCCTGTCCATGGAAAAGTTATCAGAGATACTCGAAGCCTTGGAATCATCAGATGGAAAGATTATGCCAGACTAGATAGTATAGTAGAATAGTGTCTGTGTAAGAAAATAATGTGTTCATTCATGTAAAGGCAGTGGTGAAATGTAGAAGTATAATAATTAAAGCATTCTATGATTATGATATCAGAATATCATTAAGCTCACAAGTTAAGGGTGTTTCTGTGCTGTATGTACTGCATGGAAGTTAAGAATGCTATTTTAATGTAAATTCTTAAATTCTTCTCCAGAGTTTGGCTCTTTGTTGGTCAATGTCAACAATTTTGCATTTATAATTAATGTTGCTTTTGCCTGTATGCCACCTTTGCATCTTTTCTACAGGTATACCTCTAAGCTTCAAGGTATACAATGCGATAGAAAGTGGCATGTTTTCTTATGACTGTAAGGATGTACAAAAACAATCTACACTGTAGGGTCATTTATATCTGGGAAGATGTACCAGGCAACATAGGGAATGCTCCAGGGGTTTCAGCATTTCATTTCAAATTGAAGATTTATTACTTTAACCTAGCATATTCCTATTAGAGTTGCTAGTACTGCAATTTAGACTTTGCAAGTGTCAGCCACTTATTTGACTAAATGGAAACTCAATGAGTATATTGATCAACTGTTACTAAACATTTTTATACTTTTCATTCTTTGGTATCTTGATGTGGCACTTTGTGCCACTGCTATCTTAAAATATGTATTTATCCTGTCACTGGAACAGAATTTTAGATTGGATTTGAGGCAATGGCTGAAACCAAAGAAGATGCAAGGGGAGGCTTGATTGAGCTTGATCACCAAGAAGAATTGTAGAAGCAGAATCTAAAGAAATCAATCATTTTATTGTCATTAACTCTCTTCATAACTCAGTCACTTTATTATTTGCTACTCTATATAGTGCTGCGGCACATGAACGGCATTTGCCTGAAAAGCAGCCTTCAGTACATGTGATACAACATCTTAGGATATTACCTAGCAAGCCACATGCTGCTTATGGACTATATATGACATTTTGAAGAAACAGACACTTTAAACATTATATGTGCACTGTCATGCCTACAGACTGTATCTGGTTTTAATTGAATATATTAAAAGTGCATTGATCTCAGCTTAATTTTTTTTAAATGGGCAGATTCTTCTCAGTTGTAAAGGAAAAAAAAAATTAAAATTTCAGGTAGTGTAAATGTATGAAAGGTCTACATTGCAGGATTGAAGAAGGTTACTTTTTGTGTGAAATCAATATTGATATATATCACATCCATAAGGTTTTCAGGTTGCCCTGTCCAATCATTGTTTAAATTTCACACACTGTATGTTCTGCTTATTATACTTATTTCCTGATTTGGCTTAACAAAACGGTATCATAAAGCTTAAGTCACACCATAACTGGACTCAGAATTGAGAGTTGTCGCATGAAAGTATTCACCAACTAACAGCACTGATTATAATGCAATCATATAATGGGTGGGATTTATGTAGTAAATGTGAACGTTTTGTTCCAAATGAAATGGCAGACACTTAAGTCCATTGTACTGCCAAGTGCTTTGGCACTAGCAATGGAACCAGCCTTGGCTGTGCACCAGAGGCCCATCGGCCATGTGCTGACAGCCCTCCCATACTAGAGTTTCCTGACTCTAGTGATCTATTTGGTCAGGCAGTTTAGTATGCTTGGGGCTCTGTGGGCACCACATCTAGACCACCACAGTCCAGTGCTGGGCACTCTCCAAAATGACAGAGGCCACTGCCATACAGCCATTCCATGAACATGTGGTTGTGGCTGCTCCTCCAGCAAGTGATTCCCATCAAGCAAATGAAGAAAGTTCAGTCCTTTGTCTGCTAGTACTGTGGCCATCCTGAAACCAAAGAGCTTGGCCACAGTAACTTTGGAGGGGAATCTTTTCTGTTCCAGCATTGCTGGCAAAGATGGTACAAGAGTGGCTAGAAGAGATTACAAAGGTGTGGAAGTGTGGATATGGGTCAGGGAGGTGGCACTGGCAAGATGTGATGGTGCTCAATATGTTGTGCTACTGCCACGTTCCTAGTAATTTTTTTTTATATTTTTTGTTTCATTGTGAGGAGGCCTTCTTTATTTTTTCAGGTGGCTTATACCCATTTTTTCATATACTCTGAGAGGTCTTCCTTATTTTAAGGATTTTTGTAACATGCTGAGGTGATTGACATGCTACATTTTTACAGGGAGGCCTTCTTTTTGAAGTTTTCTTTTTTTCTTTACTCTGCAGGTTTTATTAGAACAAAAACCTGTAATCACTTTGGCCCTTTAGAACTGAATTTGAGGATCTCTGTCCTCTATTAAACTCTACCAGTCCGGTATCATCAGCACTGTGAGTCAGACATGCAGCCAGGCACTCTTTTGTATATAAATGAACAACAGTGGATGATAACAAAACTTTGTGGAGCATCTGTATTAATATTTTTGAAAGAATAAAGAGTAGAATTGAATGTTACTTTCTGGATGCAGTTCTCAAAAAATGCCACTGTGACAAAAATTAGTTTTAAGTTAACCCCAACAACATAACAAGTAGAGACAGCTAAATACAGTAGTTTAGAATGTATTACTAAAATCTTAAATAGGTTGCTCAAGATATTAAGTACATGAGGAAGTTTAACAGGGCATCCATAAAACATATTGCTGCTTACAAGGCATCCTGGTTTGTCTCTTAAATGGGTGTAAAATGTGGGATTAAGCATTTTAATATAATTTCCTCAACTCTCTTACTAAAATTAGACTAAATTGATGTAAATCACTGATTGCTTTATTGCTGCTGGGCCCTGACCCTTTTTCCCTTCCAAGGGGACTATTGACATATCTCTTCAACCTTAGAAACAGTATCCAACAAGGTATGGTAACTGGTCTGCATACACCTGCAATGTTTTACAGCTGATTTTACCTCAGACAATAGCTTATCTGATTTAAATGTTGGAACTTATTTCACAACATCCCTTAATTTTTATCAGTTTGGTCTGTTCTAAAATAAAATTGTTATTATGCATTCTGCAAAAAAGTCATTCAGATAAATTGCAAAATGGAATTATCAGCAGTTATTTGGTGAGTCAGTAATTCATTATAAGCCTTTTCTGACACACATTGGATTATCATACATATTTCTGTTTTATCTGGCGTGTTTTAATCTTGCTGTTATATCTGTACTCTTGTCTTATCCTGCCTGGTAACTCCAAAGTTAAATGTGTTTATTTATGTATTCTTTTAATTTAGAGATTACCAAGAGTTCATTGTTTAAGTTAACTTAATCTTCATTTTGAAAAGATTATCTAATTAATGAAATCTACAAAACTGAATTTTTTTACTGCTGAATCACTAATATTCTCTCTTGTGTCACATTAATATCTCAGTCTCAAAGTATCTAAATTGTTTCTGCAGACATCCTTATACTTCTATCTTGAAAGATTTTATTTACTTCAGCAGAGGCCTATAGGAGAGTATTTGCTGTTTCATGTCAAGATTTGATTTCATGAGACTTAGTAGTGCAATTAGACGATAGGAATACTGAATATTATGATTATAGTGCCTGGAATAGGCATCACCCTAGAATTCATTTATGACATACGATAGACAGGACTGTACTTGGCAATCCAGAATGTGTAAAATCTTAAAACTGACATAATATCTTAACAAATAATATACGATGTCTACTGGCCATATTAGAAAGTCTAAAGTTGTGGTTCTTTTATTGTAAGTCAAATTAACATAAAAGGACATCTCAAAATGATTTTCAAGCATCTTAAAATTCAGTTCAGCTTTTAAGATATGTGAAACTCATTTCAAAATGTCTCAAAATAAAATTCTTTACAAATGTATTTAATGATATCTTAAAATAACTTCCTATGCATTTAAAGATATCTTAAATTGACCTTGTATTTTAAGATATCTGAAATTCATTTGAAGATAATACTTCTGTTGCCCAAATTAACAGTATTATAAAGTAGCAGACAACAGATTGGTTTGTGAATAAAATAAGTCAAAATGAGCCTATTACTTTCAGCTATGTGGTAAATGTAACATACCTACATATACTGTATGATACTTCCTGGAATGTGACCTTTAATAAAGGCATTACTCTATGTAACATGTGTCATAACTGTCACAGGGACTTGTGTCATGTGAAAGTTGAGCATTTGGCCTTTCATCTGATTCATAAGATTCACATAGTTTACATGCTAGAAGCAATATTTCAGTTCAAAAGAAAAACTGTGCAAGATAAGGCACAGGGGAATGAATGCAAACACTTCTACCTTTAGCCTTTTGCAAGAACTGTAGGTTGATTTTTGTTTTCATGGGAAAGAATGCAAAACCCTTATCATTATGAAAGGACTTTATCTGTTAAAGGGCAAATGTAATTTAAAAATACCTATAAGAGTATTTGTTGCTGTTGGATCCTGTATGGTATTATTTGCAATGGACTTGTAACATTTCAAATTCAAATTTCAAAGATTTGATTATAATTACAAATGATAAACCTACTATACTATAAAAAATTGTGTTATCTGCTTGGCTGTTTCTTAATTTGGCAATAATAGCCCTCCACTTTATTCTAGTAAATATACTAAGCTTTTCATGCCACTTTAATGGGGAAATTTGATCTACATAATGACCAATATAAGGTAATTATATAAAGGCATAAAGGATAGCATAAGAGATGTCTGGGGTTGGTTTCTGTCTTTTCCCGCAATCATAATCACAATCCAGTAATGGATGGATGGAAGAAAATAAATAAATTAAAATTAAAATGTGAAACTGGGCTGCTGCCAAAATACGTGATAATTACATCTAATTATTAAAGTCTCTAAGAGATTTTGGAAAAGACTTACACAATCGATAAGAACTAGTAACATTTTGTAAGGGTGAAAATAAAAATCATACATTAGGAATACTTTATCATTATTTATAGCAATCCATAAAAAGGAGGATTGTGTTTCATAAGATTTTTTATTTATTCATTCATTTTTTAACCTCCTTATCCAGCTATGGTTGTAATGGTGTTGGTGCATATCATAAAATGGTGGCAAACAACCCTGGGTATAATTATGCACACACCCATACACAATTATGCCATGCCAAATAAGAACTGTCAATTAACCTAATTAAGTCTATTTTATCTAAGACAGCAATAGGATCATAATGGCCTGGAATGGGACAGCAAATGCACACTCCACAGCAAACCATTGTATGACTGCACCATAGTCAATGCTACTATCCTGAACCATCATAGACTTTAAAAATGTCTGGAGAGGGTCTGAGTGACCACTTGATCTAGGACAACTAAATGTTCCAGTTCTAGTTTCCTACATGTTTATTTTCACAAGAATTTGTAAATAGAGTTATTGTACTTCTCCTCTCCAAAGCCAACTGACCTTTCATTAGATTACCTTTACTTTACATGTTCTTTCTCTAAAATTTGGTAATGCCATTATTTATAGATATACAGGTAAAATTCCATTGCAAAGAACTGCCAGGGACCTAAAAAATATTTTGTTATGAAGAAAACTTCATAGTAACGAGATTCTGTATTTGTCACTATAGTGCTTTCTTTAACTTGCGTCCAGGCATTCGCAATCATTTCAATAGCTTCTTTTGCGTTAATTTTAATTTCCTCCTGTCTACAAGTTATGCTGATGAGAATTTTTCTCAGCATTTCCTTGAGATAATACACTTTCAGGGTGCAAATGATGCCCAAATCCAATGGCTGAAGCACTGCTGTGCAATTGGGTGGAAGGAATTCAACGCGAACATCATCTAAATGTGGAAGCATGTTATGGGCAGCACAGTTATCAATCAGAAGCTGAGCTGAATCATCCTTTTCTTCTTCTTCATATTGTGAGGTTTCTGAACTCTTTTGGGATCTCCCCACTCCCCACACAATGGGAATGACACACTGAAGTGTGTCCCGAAGAGCGACTGCCACGTCTGTGGAAAATTGTTTGTCCATTGCCGGGGCATGGCAACAGCAGACTCAGCGCTGTAGTGAAGTGCCACAGAGGCAAATCATAAAAGATCGGGGTCACGCTATAAGATCCCTGTCTTACACCCCAAAACATGAGGCTTGGTCTCAGTACTTTAGCAAAACCATCTTTATTCAGGTTGAAACAGGAACAGCATGGTTATTTATTGTAGCAGGATCTGCCACTCTGCTATATTCAGACACAGCAGTCAAGCACGGTCATGGCCAGGTTAGTGGCCAAGTAATACTGTTACGTGCATTAACAATGTTCCTTGCATCACCCATCGAGATCTTTTCCGTTCGCTTCGGTGAAGAGCCGCAACAGAGCTGTGAGCCTGCTGTTGCTATGGCAACAGATAAACAGACTTCCATAGACTTGGTGATCGCACTTCTGGATGCTCTTCAGCGTGTTGTCCAGTTGGGGGCGGTCCCAAGAGAGTTTACAAACCTTACTTTTTCTTGAATGAGTGCCGCATTAATAGGAATGTTTCTTGAACAAGCATCACTGAACCACATAAAAACTGCTTTTTCGATGTCTTCAAATGTAGCAGTTTGCATACATTTGCAACCCGAGATTTTTCTTCTATTTGTTTTTCACGAAAGTTGACAGTGTCGATGGCAAAACTCCGAATTCAATTGCAACATTTTTTTTCTTTTTGCCGCAATTGAGAGCTGCAAAAAATGTTAAGTTTTTTTTCTAATATGAACTGTTATCGTTTTTTCGTGTCAGCTGTTTTTATAGGAGGGTGACAATGAGTTAATGGATGTTTTTCAAATGTTGATGAGCAATAAGCAAAAGGTATCAGTGAAAACCACAGAAAACAAAAAAAGCAAAAAAAACAGTACGAGGAAAGTTTGAAGAAAGAAAAACAAATTTACAATGTTTCTGTTTGGGGATCGTTGTGCACAACTGAGCTGCGACCACAGAACTAACTGCTCTGTGGATGATTCATTCAGGCATTTCAAGGTCTTTTGGGCACTTCATTGTAATGAAAGTATCTGCTGAATGTACTTCGTAGTAACAGGATTTCTATAGACTCGTGTCATATGGGAAAACTGTCGGGAACATGAAAAAACTTCATTTTAATGAAAATTTTGTTGTAAAGATATACGTTGTAACGGAATTTTACCTGTATATTTAGTTATATGGCACATGGTATTTTATTTTGTATGTATATTTTGTGGAATGCTACTTAAAAACAGGTGAAATTAAAAGACAATTAATGTGTTTAAAAAGAATAAAAGACAAGCATTAAGCTGCAAATACACAACAAATTTATTACAGCATTTGCATCTATTATGTGAAATTTACTAAAATCCAAGACAATTATACAGAATAAATTCAAATTATAGTACTAGTATGAAGATATACAGAAGTTGATATGCCATTGTAGAATGCAAAAATTAATGCTTTAAATTTAAAGACATATTATTAGTTGTAAAGTCCAAAGCACTGAACAAAAAAGTAATTAGGTTTTAGCTTACAGTTCATTTTATCAAGTTATTTTTCATTAACTCAGAAGTTTTCAATACAAGAGATTTGTTCAGGAAGGAACGAGTAAAGTAACCCTGTTACAGTTTGTGATAAGCAGTTAGTGAGAAGTCAAGCAAAATGATAAGCAATTAGTAATTTTAATAAATTACTTTCTTTGAATAAGTACCCCACCTCTGGACCTGACAGCGTATGGTATTCAACATCATCATGTTACCACAATAAAATTTGGTGCCACACAAATTTTCCTTGGTTTCTGGAAACTGCCGGCACCCAGCGTCAAAGCAGTGCTACTGTTTCTGTGGTCTACTTTTCTTTTTTTAATTTACATCTATAATTCAGGTTTTATCAAATACACTGAAATTAATTGCATATCCTTTACAAATTTAATTAACTTGATTGTAATAATTTTGCAACAATATAATGGTGCACAGAATAGCCAAACTATTCCAGTTACATTGGTTGCTTTAGTGTTGTTAGATGATATCGCAAATGGAAGAATTAGAAGACAGCACATATTTACAGATGATTATGACTGGCTTCTAAATTGTTTTTGATTTCCAACAGCTATCCTTTTGGAACTGTGTGCTGAACTGGTGCTAGCTTTACAAAGGCAGACTTTGAGGAATTGTGCTGTACCTGCTCCTTTGCAAGTACTGTCCATACTTGGGTTTTTAGCCGCCGGAGCTTTTCAACTTGAACTCAGAAATGTCACGGAGTCACGCCTTGTAAGCTGTATAGGATGGTAATATCTGCTTACAGTATCATCCAGATACATAAGATTTCCTTACATTGTGGTTGAACTGGCAAACATAAAAGCGCAATTCGCAGCAACATCAAGTTTCCCAAATGTAATCGGAGTGGTCAACTGCTGTCACATTGGTATTGCAACAACACTGGACAAGTTACATCAGGCAGGGATGAATCACTAAAAGAATGAGCTGACATTACATCATATATAGCTAGAAAAACAATAAAAATGGCTGCCCTGCACAGTCGCAAGTGCTTTTTTTAAATGCTGCGGCATATCGCAACCATTCCTTTTAAGGACAGTGAGTCACCTTCAAAGTAAAGAGCAGAGAATTGGTCTGTTGTGGCAATCAGTGCTGTCGCTATACTATAAAAGCACCTACAGAGATTGAATTTGCTTATGTAAATAGAAAGCCTTTCCGCTCTTTTAATGTGCTGCTCTATAATGCACAGAATGTGTGACGCAGTACGCAAGCATGTACTTGAAGAAACGGTCTATGATGAACCTGAACCTGACCTACCAAATGATCAGCCAGGTCAGACAGCGTTACAACTTCATTTGAATGTAAATTTGCAGAATATAAAAACTGGTAATCAGGTGCAGCATTTATTTATTATTCATTTAATTTGTGGTCAATATCATTTTGTATAGCCCTTATATTCCTTAGTTCATTGTTCACATCTCTTACAGCATCCAGTATTGCATTTAGTGACTCCTGAACAGTCCATCAGCACACAGCCAGATGGCCTCCCAGCAGTTTTAGAGGCAAAGGTGTGTGTGCAGCCAGCACCTGAAGACATACTCAGCACAACAGCATCATCACCGCCTGACCATTGCACGGGGGTCAGTTTTTGTAATATTGTCTGAAACAGAATAAACAGATGGTGGGCTGAGTCTTGCCTTTTTACATTGACTGTGATATCTGACCACTTCTTTTTTTCTTTCGGTCACTGTGTGACTTACAAACTAAACAATGAATGGAAGGTGATATATTTATATTGATTAGCATATTAAAATATGCAAAATTCTGGGAGGAGTTGGGGTGGGGCTTATAGGCGTGAGCATGTGTGTTAAATTTCACGTTCGTTAGGATGTGTAAAGAGGAAGTTCATGGAACTTGGCGTATGCAAAGATTTATGCATCTGGATTTTTTTGTGTAGACATACAATTCCACTTTTGTCTGTAGGCCATGTTTTAGTGTGAATTCAACGCATGCCATTATACATGAGGATATCATCTTGCTGCATGCTGCTGCTGGGACATTTCTATCATTAATACTTGCCTGGTTTGCTGTTTATTAAAAGCTATTAAGAGCAATGCTTAAAAACTAATCAGTAGCAGTAACTTTATGCCACTGTTCTGGTCATGAACATGAAGCTGCTTGCTTCTGCACAAATCGTTACAATCAAATGAAGTGCTGGATGTCACAACAATTTACTGCAAAGATGGGTATCTGTTAGTATGCTTCTATACATGCTTTTAACTAATTTAATTTGTTAAAAGACCTGCACTCAATTGAAAATGATGCCTCATAGTGATGCTATGTCAGTATGTTTGCAAAGCCTTGGAAAAAAAATTCTAAGCAAAGTGCAATGTGTAAAAATCATTTAAAGAAACTTTGGTAAGCTTATTATGAATTTGCCATGTTGCCCTGGAGTTCAATTACTTTCAGCTGCAAAATGTTTGGCATGTTGTCCACATTAACAGCAAAAGGAGCTCAAAAAAATTGAAAAATTTGTCTTGCAGCCCTTAAACTCCTGGAATCAAAATTCAAATTCACAACAAAGGATAACATCTGAGCTGCATGTCTGGCAAGTACAGGAATAATCAATTTCTATAGATCTGCGTTTAACCTGCATACATTTACATTTGTAAAATGGAGCTCTTTTATGTACACAGCCACAGTGACGCCCAAAGTTTTGCTTTCAGGGTGCTGCTTCCAACAAAATCTAAATTGATAAAATTACCACGCACAAACTTATATTCTTTTAAAATAAGCGTGAAAGACAACAGCAAGCAATCAGCTAAAAACATTGACAATTATCCCTCTGCAGACTACCCCTGTTCTTATGGTTAAAGCTTGGTTTCTTTCGATGATACCACTTGGCAACTTAGTACGCTTACACCAGCAAACTGCAGCAACATTTTGTTAAGATCACCTCATGAGGTGCGGAAAATTAAAATACGCAGGCTGTCTGCACCAGTGACAAAAGTCATTGTATGCCCAGCCCCAATTGTTTGAGGCGGTGCTTTCATTACTACCATCAGAAGTGTGTGACACAGTGGTTGTGGGTGTTTCACACTCTGACAGTGGCAGCGTATAATCCAGTTCCTTTCTTTTCTCTTTGGCTATTGCATTTGTTGCAACATTTTAAAAATCTAGGATAAAGCTACAGGTTATTTCAAGAAAATAATTACCTCTGGGAGCTTTGAAACTTTTGTTTTTTTGTTTGTTTCTTCCTTGTTTTTATTCTTCTACTCCACTTGGGTAAATTTGTTTCATTTTCTGTTAATAATTTGTTTTTGTAGAACATATTGGTGCATATTTGGCCCTGCTACAATACAAGCCTCTTTTCTTAGGCATATATATTGTAGTTTACTCTTTCAGCTACACTTCCAACTGTGCAGCAGAGTGGCAGTAACATAGAATAGCTCATTGAAATTTGGACTGAATGGGAGAGCCCCAAATTGACAGAGGACCACTGAAAATAACAGCTATAACCATAAGTTTAATATATCTGAGATTAAAAAAGGCCTTAAATGCATTTTATCATGGCATCCTGAGCTACTTTGGGGGCATAGGCATTTGCTTACCCTTTCTTAATGGCTAAGTCTTCCCCTGGAGTTGTTATGCCATTCTTGGTTATGATAAAAACCATGTACTTGTTCATTTACTGCCCTATTGTTCATTTAAAAGGAAACCATTAGAAACTGAATAGATGGCAGATTATACAGTATCTTATTCTTTTAGAAAAAACAATATCAAAGTAATATAAGATTTTACAACCTGTTTACTATAAATGCTTACCTGTTGCAAACACTACCTTTTTGGACAGCATTTTATAATCCACAATTGAGAACTGTGGTAGTTCGATATCGAAGACTCCAGTCACTGCACTATCGCCTCCTTTCCAGTAAAACTCAATATCATCAGTGGTGTAGCCATCTTCAACAAAAAAACAAATAGAAGTAATTTTAAAATAAATTTAGGAAGATATTCTGTAGTAAAGTATTACATATAATACAACCCCGTAATTATTTTTTTTTATAAAAACATAACCTTTATGAACAAGTGAAGGATAACATATTAACCTCTGCATAGTTAAATTAACGTAATCAATTAAAGAACAAGTGACATTTTTGTTACAATATTTTTATGAGTACATTACTTTTAACGGTATCACAAAATATAAAAATAATTTCACATGCATTTTGTACCTTCTAATGTTGGACTAATTTATGAATTTTTTGAAAGAACTGCAAGAGATCACAATTCTCATCAATAAGTGCTATGTCGCATGGTTTTCCTCCTTATCATTTTATTTTTTACTAGCAGAATACCCGCGCTTCGCAGCGGAGAAGTAGTGTGTTAAAGAAGGTATGAAAAAGAAAAGGAAAAATTTTTAAAATAACGTAACATGATTGTTAATGTAATTGTTTTGTCATTGATATGAGTGTTGTTCTCATATCTATATATATATATATATCTATTTATATATATATATCTATCTATCTATATCTCTATCTATCTATATATATATATATATACTAGCAAAATACCCGCGCTTCGCAGCGGCGAAATACTGCCTTAAAATTTTTATTGAGAAGAAAATTTAACCTTTTTAAACTGAGGGAAAATATGCCAATAATTATTTGTTAAGGATCTCTTTGTATACCATGTTGTCAGTTCGGCCCTCCGGTTGTAATATGACCAAGCTGTGTGCTGAACTTACTCTTGAGCATGTAACTTACAGTTGGCCATGTGAACAGTAATCTTGTCTCAAATCTCACAGCTTGGATTGCAGCTGTCATAATCGGTTTGAGTTTCATGGTTTGTTTCAATTACGATAGTATTTGCAGGATTTGTTGTGTTGAAGTGACATTCGGCATCTGTCAAGCATTGTAAGCACACAACCGGTTTCATCGATAAAATCACATCCAGCTTTTGAGAGTTTAAACACTCATAAACATCAAAGTGTCCAATACTGAAATCGTCACCTGTGAATCTAAGATGTTTAAGAGGCACTGGCGGTTGTCGAAAGGTGTAAAATATTTGGCCATTTCGGTACACTTGAAAGCGACAACCGAACAATTCAGCGGCAGCCATCAACTCACATGCAGAACCATAGGTGAAGGGCTTAAGCATTTCACTCTTATAGTGCTCCTGTGTAGTATAATTATCTCCTGTACCGTCATCAGTCCACACCTTGAACCTGTCCCAGTCATTCAATACATAAGACACAATGTTCCTCTGGATATCAAGAGTGAGCCTGATATGGCCGTGCAATATGTAACAAAGAGAATGGAAAAGGTAGGTGCCATCTCCGGGCATGGAAACCACTCAGTAAGTGACAGTTCTTTGATCGATAGTGATCACCTCGATAGACATGGTAATGGGGGTTGGAATGATAAAGGAAATGGGTACCTGAGCAATGTAAAGTAAGTCTAAAATACCTATACAATAACTATAATTGTAATAAACAAACAATAAAACAGCGGAGAAGCCGTGGATTAAACAAAAAGGCTGTAGTTATCAGTAGGGAGACGTGAATCCTGTGGCGAAGCAAGGAAGGGAATGTAGAGACCGGAGCGACGGACGGTCTTATATAGGCAGGCAGCCAACAACGTGGGAGGCGTTGGGATGGAGGACCCAACGCCACCTCACACAGTGACTGAGCTGCAGGCTATGGACGTATATATGTACGTAAGTAGGATTCAGTTAGCGTTGGGAACCCATGTACCAAATTTCGTGAAGATGGGCCCATAAGTAACAAAGACTGTTGAAAATTTCAATATGGCGGCCGACAGTGGTGTCATACCAACGAAATAAGTACGTACATCGGTTTCCGTTAAAAGTTTAATATGGCGGCCGACAGTGGCATCATACCACCGAAATAAGTACCAAATTTCAGCCTTCTACCTACACGGGAAGTTGGAGAATTAGTAACGTTGGAAAGTTCAATATGGCGGCTGACAGTGGCGTCATACCACCGAAATAAGTATGTACATTGGTTTCGGTTAGCGCAGGGAAGCCGCCTACCAAATTTCGTGAAGATGGGGCCATGAATAAGAAAGTTCAATATGGCGGACGTCGTTGGCCGTTATGACCATTACGTGTAGAATTTCGAAATGAAACCTGCTCATCTTTTGTAAGTAAGCTGTAAGGAATGGGCCTGCCAAATTTTAGCCTTCTACCTACACGGGAAGTTGGAGAATTTGTGACGTTTGGAAAATTCAATATGGCGGCCGACAGTGGCGTCATACCACCGAAATAAGTACGTACATCGGTTTTGGTTAGCGCAGGGAAGCCACCTACCAAATTTCGTGAAGACGGGGTCATTCTTCTACCTACACGGGAAGTTGGAAAATTGGTGACGTTGGAAAGTTCAATATGGCGGCCGACAGTGGCGTCATACCATCGAAATAAGTAAGTACATCGGTTTCGGTTAGCACAGGGAAGCCGCCTACCAAATTTCGTGAAGATGGGACCATAAATAAGAAAGTTCAACATGGCGGACGTTGTCGACCTTTATCGACCGTTATGACCGTTACGTGTAGAATTTCGAAATGAAACCTGCTTAACTTTTGTAAGTAAGCTGTAAGGAATGAGCCTGCCAAATTTCAGCTTTCTACCTACATGGGAAGTTGGAGAATTAGTGATGAGTGAGTGAGTGAGTGAGTGAGTGAGTGAGGGCTTTGCCTTTTATTAGTATAGATTTAAAAATTTATTTTGTACTTCTTTTAAGTGGATATTTAAACTGATATTTAGAGCAAAAGATTTGTAGTAAAAACCTGAATTGTCCACCACATGACCTACCTTATCTCTGCAGAGCAAAGTCTACCTTTGTTTAAAAATGGTAGGTTTATAGACTTTTACAATGCTAATAACAACACTACATGTTATTTAGATTCAGTAATGTATAATTAAATTATCATATCCATATGCTTGCATTATGACATTAAAAATCAGACAGACATAACTGTTGTTCAGGAATACCATAAATATGTAACTCTATTGAAAATTTGAAGTGAAAATTGTGACCTTCTTACAATGTTCTCTCTTTCTATATATAAATATATCTACAACATAGGTAACATAAACATAATTTAATAATCAGATATATAAGACCAATATAGTGCATCAAACAAAATGTATTACCTGAGCCAATAGGCCATGTTGTTTACTAGTAAGAAAGTAACATTACTCTTTAGGTGCTGCATGAAATTCAGCATTTCCAAAGTCCAACATGTTCTATTCTTCATCATTTTTCATTAATAGGTTATGATCTACTGCTTTCATCTGACATTGGTTTTAAAATTATTCAATACTGACATTTAATAAATTGAACACTGGAAATTTTCCATATTCCTCAATTCTGGCAAACATACTGTACTATGTGACCACAACTTAGAGCTTTCAGTTTCCTGGAAATAATTTCCAACCATTAATAACAAGGACCTGCACTGATTTATAACTTGTGGGTGTAGATCAGTGAAAACACAATCCTGATGTCTCTCCACACTTAGAATGATGTCAAGGACACAAATCTCTCAAGATATGGTACAGTTTATTCTCAAATAACTTACAATGACCTGATCAAACAAAGTATCACTATGAGCAGCCTAAATAAATAACCTGACAGAAACAAAGCCCCACCAGCAGTCTGGATACGCTATTACAGGTATAGCTGGTATACTGGCTTTTTTTCTTATCAAAATACAAAATCAAAGCATTCTCCTTTAATGTCCATGTCTTACTCTCAACCCTCAAACCTCCCACAACCCTGTCCTCTTTTTCTGTTGCCTTCTGGCCCATATCCTCATCAGTCCTTTCAGTTAAGTGACAGAAAAAAGAAGAAATAACAGATGAGCCAAAAAGGCTTACCAAAATATTGGTAAAAGATTAACATGAGACACATTCTGAAAAGATCAAGAAACAAAATAATCATAAGTTGTTGGCTATTTCAGCTAAAACTCCCATCATGAATATAAATGATTTATTGCATATCACGGAAAAATGGCTTAAATGAGAAGACTTTGTCATCATTCCAGAAATGAAAAAAGGTTATGAGAAATCTTGACTTAGATCTTGACATTCTTTAATCTTTCTGTAATTTACACACCTCAGCCTTTGAATGACTGGTACTATTGCTGTTTGCTTTTTGTAATATTGTTTATCCTGCTTGCAAAATGGAGATCAAAATCTCACAGTATTCCAGATGTGGCCCCAGGAGTACAGTACATTAAATACAAAAATTATAGCCTTTTGAGAGTTATGCTTCACATGCCAACATATGTCAGGCAGCAATATATTTCTGTTTTTTAAATATTTAATTGCACCTTTTTTTATACGAACTTTAAGGTGAATACCATGTAAAATAAAAAAATGAGAGAGGAGGACTATATTCCCCCTAAAGATGAATGGCAGGCTACAAGGTCAAAAGAAAAGAGGGACCAGGAGATTAATGTTTACCAATAAATAAGGTCAAAACAAACCTATTATCTTTTCATCAACACCAAGCACACTAAAGTCTTTTATAAAGTATGCACAATCTTAGATGATTTCTGTTGTGAAAAACCATTCCAAATACTGTTGTCATTATCACATCATCATAGCACAACTTTACTCTTTGGCAGCAGTTTTGAGAGAGAACAGAATCAGAAGATGGAATGGACTGAAATGATTTAGAGTAGGGATTCCATCTAAAAAACAATCATTAAATAAAAAAGCTCAGAAAACGTAACCAGAATTGGGGGTCAAAGAACATAGCAGTATTACTAAAAGCAAAAACCTGGAGATACATATATATGTTCATATTGTGGGCAGAAAAGTTTTTTGTAACCAATAAATTGAAAACTAAGAATAAGAAATGACAGTATGGATTTCTTTGTTAGTAAATCTTATCTTGGACAATCAGGAAATTCCTAGTGCTGACATTTACTGTATATTGTCACATTAATGATGTCATGCAATGCACACAGTAGGATTGAGGATTTTTACGGAAAAAATAGATACTAACATCATTCCCTCTGAGAACCTGCTTATGTCACCTCATATTCCAGGAGATTATCCTCATACCATGTCCAGTCATTTTTCTTTTTTAATTCACTTATGAATGATCACCATCAATACATTCTGTTTGTAGCTTAGTAATTAATCTTTAATGATGTACCTAAATAAAATGTCCATAACCTTCAAGATAGATTTAGCTGCAGGTGGAAGCTCCACACAACTGTCTTTATGGTTCTGACTTTGTCCAAAAACAGTTTCATAAGCTTTATGACTTTAGTCTCGGAAAGTCTTTCTCTCATGGGGCGACTGGGATCTGTTCCTGAATAAGATCAAACACAGTTGTGTAGGGTGCGACAGGAGCTTCCACCTGCAGCAAAAGACACTTCAGTACATATGTACTTTGTAAGCATGCCTGTGTCGATCAAACACAGGGAGCTCTGCAGTTTACATGCGACTTTCGCAATAGGAAGATAAGTAAATAAATCAAGGTAAGTAACATTCGATCTGGCTTTTATATAAGTAACATATAAATGTTTCTTATATAAAGACCATCACAAAACATAATCACAAACAGAAGTTTGCAAGATACATTGGTGAGCTCTGTAAGCCATGCTGTTCCTTTGACGGACAGATGTGGGACAGACTGACTGGCAGGATGATGCTGGACCTCGTCTTGCATCGCCATCGCCATCTTTCGCATTAATGCCTGGTGCAGCTGCATTGTTCTTATATGTGAGTGGACATTTCTTGTGGGGGGTGCTTCTGTTCTCTTTCTCTGATGTAGAACCCTCGATCTCATTCGAGTTCTCCTCTGTTATAGCATGTCTTTATTTGAAAACTAACAGTGTCAGATCGGGACGAGCGTGAACGCGACTGAGAGAATAAAAGTGAATAAAAAAAACACTAACCTTTACAAGTACCATATATTTACACCAGCTGTGTATGTTTTTATTGTATAATACTAACAATAAGAGCAGCTCACTACTCAAAACGTTTATTTTGAGATGCGGGGAGGCTCGAATCGGCAATACTTGAATAGGAGCCAGTAATTTTTAGTCGCTACATCAAACCACACTAACCCAATTTCTTTTTTTTTGATTATAGTCTTGAATAAAAGTGCACTTGTTCTGTTATATTTATACCATTTGTGAAAGTGCTTTTTTGATATTTGGACTTTAGTCTTCACACATTATACACTTCATGTCTACATTTTGTCGTTAGTACTAAAACATGGAAAAGGTTTGTCTTTCAGGTATGTGTTCAACATTTCTTGTATTTCCTGTCATCCTACACTTACATAGATCTTTGTAGACACGGAACACACGTGAAATGCATGTGTTCTAAATAACGATATATTTTTTTAGCCTATACAGCTCTAGGTACTGCTTCATTCCCTGACAAACCAGACTTGATCTGGGAGAGGTTTTTGCACTTTCTGCGGCGGTAGGAGGATGGGATAGTAGGCTGCTTGCTGATTGGGCTTCTCGACACATTTACAAAACAAAAGACATTGAAGGAGAGATGCGAGCAGATTTACTAGTTTTTTTGTAAGTTTTGGTAATTCTAGTGTTAAACAAGCAAATATAAAAAAAAAAGCTCAGATCGAAGCAGAATAAGTAGCAGTCTGCATCACTACTGTGCAGAGGAGCTCACTCCAATATTCCACTCCATATTTGAAATGTCCTTGAATTTACAAAAAGTGCCTAGACTATGGAAATAGACAATCATTATTCCATTGGCAAAAACTGTATACTCAAAGCATTAAGTGACTGTAGACCAGTGGCATTAACTTCTCAAATCATAAAATCCTTTGAGAATTTCAGAGACAACTATTTAACAAAACTATGGCTCTTCTGAACCCTTACCAATTGGCATACAGAGCAATGAGGGGTGTGGAGGATGCCACAGTAACACTTTTGAATTTACTGTATGAGCACTTGGAAGGATTAAAAAACCATGTAAGATTGCTGTTTATAGAATTTCCGTCAGCTTTTTAGACGATCCAGCCGCACATTTTAATTGAGAAATCGGTCAACTCATTTTGGACCTCTACTAGGTTGGGTGGATTCTGGATTTTTCTCACAAACAGAACACAAAGACTGAGTGTCAGTGGTTGTTTCTCTGGTAGCCTAAGTACATCTGTTGGTACTCCTCAAGGTTGTTGCCTATCTCCTCTTTTGCTTTTCTTATATATAAATGACTGCAGGAGTTTACATAATGATAGACATATCCTGAAATCTGTGAGCCTTTTACAAGATAAAGAAGACAGCTATGGACTTATTGTCAATAAGTTTGTATAATGGTATGATCACCCCAATTCCCAACTAAATATTTCTAAGACAGAAGATATGATGGTAGACTTTAGGTGCTCCCCACCATCCACTGTCACAACTTTAATTAAAGAGGAGACAGTGGAGAGCAATACAAATATCTGGGAGCATTCATTGATAACAAACTAAACTTTGATCTTAACACACAGCAAAATTTGTAAAAAGGGGCATTCACAACTTTTCTTTCTCAGGAAACTCAATTATTTTAAAGATGACTAAACCATAACGACACTTTGTTATAAGCCCTATATT
The DNA here is from genome assembly GCA_026402145.1 of Polypterus bichir lapradei. Taxonomy (NCBI): domain Eukaryota; kingdom Metazoa; phylum Chordata; class Cladistia; order Polypteriformes; family Polypteridae; genus Polypterus; species Polypterus bichir. The sequence continues at coordinate 45,960,674 of JANRMT010062808.1, forward strand.
TAATCCATTGTTAAATTTGTTTTTATCTGTTGGCAACCTCAGCAATAAGAATATAAACCATCTTAACAGCATTATAGAAATTAGTGTGTGTTTATGCAGTGACACTAATTGACAAATGTCGTGGGTTTGTTTATCTATTGGATCTCTGTTACAATGTTTTCTGCCTTTTCCTGCTGCAAACAAATTTCCCTCTGGGATAATAAAGTCTACCTAACCTAATAAGAGGAGACCTCTAGGTTAACAAAATATAGTATACCTTAACATTGCTTCTTCCATTCATGCTAAGGAAGCAGCCATTTATCAGTTTAAACTAAAACACTTCCAGGCTCAGGACATTACACATCTCTAAATGCCACAGCTCAAAGTAAGGTACACCTTATCAGCATACTGCTGTAGGCATCTATGTAGCTCACTTTATTTGTGAAAACCACCAAACCCTGTAGTAAATACAAATGGTAGCTACATTAAGAGTGAACATTTTATTTTAATGATGTTTACACCAACAAATATTAAACTTGTCATATCTGTTGGGACAAATTTACATATGTATACTGTCACACACGTGTGCTTGGGAGGCAGGCTAAGGGCTTAACCGAGGACAAAGAACAAGGGCAGGGATTGATGAAGTGCACTTACCTTTCTTCTCTTTTCTGTAGATCACCAGAACAGAAGCCCCCATTACTTCACCAGTTCCTGCATTCCCTTCCTGCCAAGCTTCCTTATGACCTCATTTCCAGCTTGAACCCTCACCGACCCATCTCTTCCTCCCCCAGAAGTACAAAAGACAGTTTTCTGGAGCTATTTTTTCCCTTGAAACCATGTATAATAAACAGGGTGGATCCCCATCTCTTTTTCTGCCTTCTCTCCTGTTTTTACAATACTCTTAAAATTCTTAATGCTGTGTTATCAGTGATGGGTTTTGGTTAAATAGTCATATTGTGGTCAAATGAAAGGAATTCCTTAAGCACCCATAGAGTACATTACTTCTCTGATATACTATAGGTAAGTGATGCTTGTAAAGGATGACTGTCATCAGCTTAAATGACTTCTGTTTTTAACATTGCACTCTTCCAAATGCTTGCCAGGTCATCCATATCAATTGTAATAATTTTAGCGGCCTGTCTGGCAAGCTGATTAAGTTTCATCAGATTTTGCTTAGTCAGCTTGCTTAAGCAGGCAATGGAACTCAAGTTAATAGCAGACTAGATCATACTGCAGTAAAATGACAGCATAATTATCCTTTCCACTTTGAACAATCAGAGGAGAAATAACATCTGACTGCATTTATAATAGACATTTTTGTGTTAATATTCCAATTATCAATGTTTGGTTCTGTGGCGAGCGGCTGGGGGCTCCTCCGGACCACGAGGGGGCAGCCACCCTGGTTGGTATGGGGACCATGGGAACAGAGCATGGAAGCTCAACCCTATAGGGGCCCGTGGTCACCACCAGGGTGCGCCCGAATCCCTGAAAAGCCCTGGACGTCAGCACTTCCGCCACACGCGGAGGTGCTGGGGGAAGGAAAACCAGGGACACCCGGAGTGCTTCCGGGTGCTCAGCTGGCACTTCCGCCACACCAGGAAGTGCCGGCGGAAGTTCATCGGGAGACACCTGGAGCACGTCTGGGTGAACATAAAAGGGGCCGCTTCCCTCCATTCGTAAGTTGGAGTTGGGTGGATGAGGATGAAGCCTGGAAGACAGGAGTGGAGGCGGTCAGAAGGAGAGGCATTGAGGACAGAGGCCTGGACTGAGGGTGATTGGTGCAGGAGCACTGGGTTGTGTGTGGTTTACTTTGTTGTATATAATATTGTAAATAAAGCGTGTATGGTTTGAACAAACGATGCCTATCTGTATGTGTCTGGGCTGTTCCCCACAGTTCCTAGGTAGTCATATTTAGTCACTAATCACAGCTCTTTTCCAAAGAGTCATAAGCAAATAACATACAAAAAGTCAATCCGAAATAGTAGAAAGTTAAATATTTTTGATGTTAGCAAAAAACAGGCCTTTTTGTCTGTCATTAAGATGCCCTTCACCAATGTTCAAAGCATATTAATGTAACAGAATTGAGTACTACTGGCTTACAATCACACAGACTGTCTGACTTAGAAACCTAAAGAACCAGGGCAATGACTGACTGTGTTACAAAGTTCAGGTAACAGTTGAAGAGCAAATGAAAACTTGAAGAAACCCCTTTGTAAGACTTCAGAAACCAGACTGCTCTGCCTTTTGGCCTCACTGTCCTGTTGATTATGTTCTGCTGTTGATTGTTTTTCCTTTCAATTCTGCTAAGAACCATTATACCAACTTATATGGAATTTTGTCCATAGCCTCTCCCTTCCTTACCTAATTTTGATCCAAAATAATTAACTTCATGTCTTCATTTTGTTCACAGACAAGGAACAATCTGCTGAAAAGATCACCCACCTTGTGCCAACATATACTTTGTACATTAGAACATTAGAACACTTTAGACGAGAACAGGCCATTCAGCCCAACAAAGCTCTCCAGTCCTATCCACTTGTTTCCTCCAAGAAAACATCAAGTCGAGTTTTGAAAGTCCCTATCGTCTTACTGTCTACCACACTACTTGGTAGCTTATTCCAAGTGTCTATTGTTCTTTGTGTAAAGAAAAACTTCCTAATGTTTGTGCGAAATTTACCCATAACAAGTTTCCAACTGTGTCCCCGTGTTCTTGATGAACTCATTTTAAAATACAAGTCTCGATCCACTGTACTAATTCCCTTCATAATTTTAAACACTTCAATCATGTCACCTCTTAATCTTCTTTTGCTTAAACTGTAAAGGCTGAGCTCTTTTAATCTTTCCTTATAATTCAACCCCTGTCGTCCTCGAATCAGCCTAGTCGCTCTTCTCTGGACCTTTTCTAGCGCTGCTATGTCCTTTTTGTAGCCTGGAGACCAAAACTGCACACAGTACTCAAGATGAGGCCTCACCAGTGCATTATAAAGGTTGGGCATAACCTCCTTGGATTTGTACTCCACACATCGTGCTATATAACCTAACATTCTGTTAGCCTTTTTAATGGCTTCTGAACACTGTCGGGAAGTTGATAGCTTAGAGTCCACTATGACTCCTAAATCCTTCTCATAAGGTGTACTCTCGATTTTCCGACCGCCCATTGTGTATTCAAACCCAATATTTTTTACTTCCTATGTGTAATACTTTACATTTACTGACATAAAATTTCATCTGCCACAAATCTGCCCAACCCTGTATGCTATCCAAGTCCTTCTGTAATAATATAACGGATTCCAAATTATCTGCTAATCCACCTATCTTGGTATCATCTGCAAACTTAACCAGCTTGTTACTTATATTCCTATCTAAATCATTTATATATATTAAAAATAGCAGCGGCCCTAGCACTGACCCCTGTGGAACACCACTCTTAACATCGGCCAGTTCTGATAAGGTTCCTCGCACCATCACCCTCTGCTTCCTGTGTCTCAGCTAATTCTGCTCCCATCTAAAAACGTCACCCTGAACTCCCACTTCTTTTAACTTGATGCCCAACCTCTCATGTGGCACCTTATCAAATGCTTTCTGAAAGTCCAGATAAATAATATCATATGCTCCACTTTGATCGTATGCTTTTGTTGCAACCTCATAGAATTCCAACATGTTAGTAAAGCACGACCTCCCTCTTCTGAACCCATGCTAAATGGTCAGAATAACTCCTGTCCTTGCCATGTGTTGCTCAATCTTATCCTTAATAATTCCTTCCATTAATTTTCCTGTGATGCATGTTAAGCTTACTGGCCTAAAAGTAGTAGTTCTATCTTGGATCACTGTTTCTTAGCCACTTAACTATCTCTCCATAAAATTGATTGGTTAATCTATTCTGCAGCCCATTATTCTGGGGAGAGTGTTGTTTTTAATCTTAAAGAGTTTTTTTTATCTTTAATAATTTGAAACTTTTTTAATAATAACTACTGACTCAAATTCTCAAATAAGTTAGCTCCACTATTATTAGCAACATTTATAGAAACTAAACACAAACAAATTGTACCTCAAACATTTTGCCAAGCATTAATTACCATCATTCCTATGAAGAACATACACCTACTATTATGTGCATCATATAGACACAACTCCGCCTCCCATGGCCATCGAGCTGCAGTCTATTACAGTATATGGACGAAAAAATAGGTTCCAGTTATGACCATTATGTGTAGAATTTCGAAATGAAACCTGCCCAACTTTTGTAAGTAAGCTCTAAGGAATGAGCCTGCCAAATTTCAGCCTTCTACCTACATGGGAAGTTGGAGAATTAGTGATGAGTGAGTGAGTGAGTGAGTGAGTGAGTGAGTGAGTGAGTGAGTCAGTCAGTCAGTCAGTCAGTGAGGGTTTTGCCTTTTATTAGTATAGATCATTTTATAAGAAATTAGACTCAATTATAACTTAATTTATTTGGAATTAGAAATATGCATGCATCCAAAAGGCGACTCTACAACGACCTAAAGCAGAAATTGTCATGGCACTGCCCAACTTTCAATTTTATTACTGGGTGGCAAATATACAAGCTATAAAGACCTGAACATTGACACAGATTGATAAACATCCACAAGCCTGGTCTGCAATAGAAATACAATCTTGCAGTACTTCTTTATAACCCTAATACAAACCACCATCAATACACTAAAAATCCAACTACCCTTCTTTCGCTCAGAATATGGAACCAATGTAGGAACCACTTTTAGACAGAAAAGTTTTCATCTGTTCCACCTCTACATAACAGCCACCTTTTTCCACCCTCTCAAATATATCCAAAACTCAATGTCTGAAAACTGTCCAGGGGTAAAATACTTTCAGACTTCTACATTGACAATGTCTTTGCATTCTATGTACAAATACACTTCAAATACAACTTCTCATCAGCATAATTCCTCCACTACTTTCAAACTAGAAACTTTGCTAAACAGAACCTGCCCAATTTTGATTACCTTTTGATCAGTCTTGAAGACTCAGATAGCATTGCTACAATTTATAAAAATGTTAGAAGTCTCTTCGTTTCAAAGACCCCAGACTATATTGTGGAAAATGATCTGTCACTCAATAGTTCAGAAAATGGGTGAAAGGCAGCCATGCACAGAATACACTCAAGCTCCATATGTGCAAAGCATTCAGTAACTCAATAGTTCAGAAAAAGGGTGGAAAGCAGCCATGCACAGAATACATTCGAGCTCCATATATGCGAAGCATCCAGTAACTCAAATTAAAATCTTTTATGGAGCACATTTATCTTGAATAAAATTGTCCAAAATGTTTCCAGGGCAAGATTCAACCTGTGAATGTTGCAATCTAGCTCCAGCCTCACTGTGCCATGTGTTCTGGGTGTGCACCAAATTAACATTTTGGACAAAAATCTTTGCATGCCTATCAGACAGCCTTGATGTCACAATAACTCCTAACCCATTAACAGCTGTTTGGTGTACACCCAGATGGCCTTAAAATGGAGAAGGACAAACACTTATCATACTCAACTAGAAGAATCCCACCACACCACTCTTAAGTCAGTGGGTAACTCATGTTCTATACTACTTGAAATTGGAAAAAATCAAATTCTCACTTACCGTATATAATTTGCTCAAAACTTTTTTAAAACCTGGCAGTATCTAATCAGTAACATTTTAGAATAAACTTCCATTTCAGGGAAAGAATAGAATAGCTTTGGTTGTTTGTTCCTCTTTCTTTCCATTGGGTGGGGGTCAGATTTTGCTTTGATTTGTTAAATTTGACTTGACTATATGGAATATTATCTGTTTCTAATTAAAATCAATAAAAATATATATATAAAAAAATAACTACTGACTTATAGAAACTCACATATAGCATGAGTAACTTAATCTACTATTATATATAATCTATTATATATGCCCATTATAGTCTATATGTAAAAAACACTACTGCAGCTTTGCAATGACATGACTGCTCCAGCTAAATACTTTTGTAGTTTTCAAATTTCAACTTTATTTTATGAATGGTATCACACTCAGACAAGCCTAGACCTCTGCCCCTTTGTCCCTAAGTTTTGTTCCTTCTATTATTAACACCAATGTGCTCCTCTAATTGACCTGTAATCAGTTTGACAGAGCAAAATTGCAGCTATGCCTGGCCCAGGAAGTGATTAAGGAGCTTTCCCTAAAGTGACACTGGGAAAGGGGTTTAAAGATACCTGTAGCAGAGCGCACAATAAACTTAAACTTGTGAGCAGAGTTAAGGAGAATGTTCTCTGACAGAAAGAACATGTCAGGGATACAGTATGTTAGAGAGACAGAGAGAGAGAAGGAAAGTGAGAAATGGAGTAATTTGTGGTCGCTAGAAAGTTTACAAGGGGTTAAAGACAGAGTAGCAGTAGGATTTTTATATGACTTGTATTTATTTGTACTTTGTGCTTTCCTTTTGTTTACTACTTCATTTGGAGCTTTATCTTTACTAAACACCGCCTTTTGTACAGACTGGGTATGTGTTGTGAATTCTTTGCAAAGATTATTAAAAACAGACGTTCTGTCAAAATTTTCATTAATAAATCATTAAAAAACATTAAAAAATGCTTTATAATTAAATACATTTATCATTATAAGATAATTCATATACTGGCAGCACTTAATAATTTCATTATCAAGTCATTAACAAACATATAATCCTTCTTTATGTCTTTACTAACAATTTATTCATTTTATGCAGATCATTTTAAATTTGTAATCCAAATTTGAAACTATTCATGCATTGTAAAAGTTTGTCAAGTTTATTAATAAAAGCTATTTTAAAGTGGTATCAAAATTTCCAGTACAGTCACATAATCTGTTAACTGACAGCAATATCACTTTTTAACTAGAGTATAGAAATTGTATATTGAATGAACAGCGACACAAAGTAATTTGTGTGTAAAGCAAATAAATATTACATCTGCAAATATAACATGATACAGTATTTTTGAAATCTCATGATTCCTCCTTGACATATACCTGAAATAGAATACATTCATTTGCCAGTTTCAAATGTTATGGTATTTTAAAAATGAATCCAGTTGTCCATCAATAAAATAACTAGAAGAACCAACGTTCTCATCAACTTCCCTTACATTAGGACTGACCTTCACTCCTAGAAAGAGAAACTGAAAGAAACACACACATATCAGGGAGAGAAAGGTGCACCTTCTTCCAAATATATGATTTATCAATACCAATAATTTGAGTTTTCTTTCTTTTTAGTCATTGTGGTGTTTATTTGTTGTTTGTTATTACATATTTCTTTATTTATTAAGCTTATGCAAAAATCCAAATTTTCCCATGGGGACACAAAGTGATATCTATCTATCTATTATTATAGATGTTATCTGGGATACCAAAATCTTTTCAATGTATAAAGTATTTTTTAACAGATATGTGATTTACTTTTCACTTTCTTAGATGGCTATCTCATATAACAGAGGGTATATGTTAATAAAAAACAATCTGTACATGTAAAATTCATTTTCACTTTCAGACTTTCTGTGCTGGTATCTCCTGCCAACCCACTGTGCTACAACACACCTGCTCCCCAAAGCTTGTCTGCATTCATGAATTTCTGTCAATTTGCAATATGGGAAAAGTAGTTAAATTAGATTAACAAATACATTTAGACATCTGCCATTAGGCAATCCACCTAATCTGAGATACTTTCCAGTGTATGTGGAAGCTCAAGTACATAGGAAGACTAATTGCTGATTGTATCTAAATCCCAAAGGACAGCAGAAAAGGGGTTAGTGTAACAGGAAGAGATAAAAATAGCAAAAGAAAAATGAAGGTTCTACTTATCTATTTTTTGTAGTTCTGCTGTTATTATAAATTTAAATCAATATATACTGCAAAATGTTTTACAAGATGCTCCATTGCTATCAGCATTGAAACCTAGGCCGAAACCTAATAACTTTAGTCCAGCATACTATGATTAGAGATGCTGATTAGCTATTCACTGTTTGTTAGTTTTTTACTCAGAAGTATAAGCATAACAATCATTATGAACTAAGACTGACCCTACTCTGATCTTTTTCTCTTTTCAGTATACTACTGTGGCTACACTGCTAAGTGGCTACTCTTGCCTTGGCTATGGTTCTGAGATAGTGTAAGCCTTAGAATGACAGGATGCAAGAATTCAGTCTTATTAGATGACCCACAATCCACACCTGTCCTACAGAATGCCATGGAGGGTTTTGGTGATCAGATGGACTAGGTCTTCAGAACCGTGACAGTAGTTTGTTTTATCTCTTTTGTTAATGAAATTTGGAATATTTGCTTTCCTCTTCTCAGTTGCCCACCGGTCATATACAGTCAGGTCCAATAATAGTCACAATTTTGGCTCATACTTTAGCACATACTTCCCCATTATAAACCCAAACCAACGTGAATTTTAACGCACATGCATGAGTATACAGCCCCAACCTGACTCCTCAAAGAATTATGCCTATTTGAATATGCAAATCAATATAAGTAGCCCCTCTGTGCAGTGTTTTTGTATTAAAAGACAATGGCAAAAGCACGTGTAAAAAAGAATTGAGGGTCCTGCTCAGTGAAGTGGAGGCAAGGAAAAATTTACTATTTGATGGCTTAAGCAGTGGTATAAACAACACAAGGAAATTGATGGAGTAGTTCAGAAAGAGGCACAGTCCCTGAAATAAAAAAGAAGTGTTCAGATATCATAGTTCCCATGAAAAGGTGAGTTGCAGCCCTCCGTGTGAAAAAAAGGTCTATGTTTAGATTATAGTCGAAATGTTGACCTTAATCTTGAAATTTTCACTTTAATCTCATAGTTTATTTTGTCATTCAAGAAAAACATTGTAAACTTCATCTTAAAATTGATATTTAATTTTGTAGAGTTTTTGAATCCCCATCGTGACCAAATTACCACATTAAATACTTTGTATACTAAGTGTTTCCCGACGTAGTTGTTAATCGATATGTGTTTCTTAAATGGGCTTTCTCTAACGCCGACAGGAGCATGCAGGCAGTGATTGCCACACAGAATACATTACATTCATGATATTACAGCTTTCTGAACATTTTAGAATACTAAGGTGTATAATTGATAGAATTTTCATGATGAAATGCATTAAAGCATGTATTAAACATGTGGGGGAATGGTGGTGCAGGGGAAGCAATGAGCAGGTGCCCTGTCCAGAGATTGTTCCTGCCTCTCACACGATGCTGGCTAGAATGGGTGTGACTCAGGGTGGAATAATTTATTGCAGCAGTACTGTGTCTCTCAAATGCTTTACTATCTCCATGAAACCAATTGCCACACAATAAGTGTCTGCAATAAATGTAAAACCATCTGTAAGTGTAGCACACTGAACACTAAATCCCCTCACACCTCTCCATCAGTGTCTTTTGTCTTGTAAATGTGTCGATCAAGACAAGCAGCAAGCAGCTTACTATATCACCCCCCCCCCACTGGTCCAGAAAGGACAAGAACCTCCCCCAGTTCAAGCCTTGATTATCTTGGAGTGAAGTGCTAGAGTTTTAGAGGGGAAATAATACATCATTATTTGGAATACATACTTTTCATGTGTGTTCCGTGTCTACAACAATCTATGTAAACACATTGTTAAAACAGAAATGTTTTTCATGTTTTAGTAATAAATGACAAAATGTAGACATGAACTGTATAATGTGTGAAGGCTGAAGTCCAAATATCAAATAAACACTTTCACAAAAGGTGCAAGTGCAACAGGACAGCTTCCATGGTGCAGCAGTAAGAACTGCTGACTTGTAATCAAAAGGCCGTGGGATCAATCCTGGGAGCTGCGCAAATTTACAATTTTGAGTAGTGAGCTGATCTTATTGTTAAAATTATACAATAAAAACATATATTTGATTTGCGTATGTAACAGCCTGTGTAAATTTATAGTACTTATAAAAGTTACTGTTTTTTTTCACTTTTATTCTCACAGTCATGATCACGATACAAAACACTACCCCCACCACCACAGATCTGACCCTGTTAGTTTTTATTTGAAACTGGGAATAACTATAGATGTGAGTGGTGTTTTGAGACAATGGAACTCGAAATTCTCTGATCTGGGACGATAAAAGCTGACACACAAACGCTGATGAATCTGCCTTCTTTGTATCTCACTATCACATGAATTTTTTTTATTCAGTTTTATTTAGTGTTCCTGCTCATACTGAATTAGTATGCACCTTATGGTCCATGATGTCAAAGCCACACTAAAAAAAAACAGAGACATAGGTATATACAATATCTGGAATAATTCATTTTATGACCTGTATAGTACATTTCAGAAAACATTGTGGCACTGATGCAACATTATTCATATTATTAATATTCATTCACAGACCTTCTTGCGGTTGTAATCAGTGACCGTGTTTTTTTTTTTTTTCGATCTTGCCCAATCTAAACTTTTTGGAGCATGGTGGTGTTTCTTTTGTACTCCTGGACATGCAGAGGAAAGAATAGTACAGAGAGGTCAGTTCCGCGCTATATGCAATCATCAAATTCAAATGTTAAGAACTCCCACACACCCAAGAACGGTCCTTCCTACATTTACGACATGTGTGTTGCAATGTACACACTTCTCTCGCCATACTTATAACCTTTGGAAGTAAGTCATGCGAGACGGAAACTTTTGCCATGAGATTCTTTCAAGTCACGCCCTATTTAAAACTATTTTCAAACAAGACCACGGTCATCAGGTGCATTCTGGCACTTAACCTGGACAGACACCAATCCATTAAAGGGCTTACTTATGAACACATACACACACTTACGAAGATCCACTTTAGAATTACCCATTCATCTAAATATGGCAGCGAGAAACAAATTAATGCGAAAATTGTCGATCGGTTACACGGCAAATTGATTAAATGTGTATCAATAGACTATGCTAAAGCATTTGGTGGTAATCGTGTGGGAGATGAAAACATCAATTTACAATATCCTATAGAATATCTAAAAGCATTAACATAGTCCGGTCTTCCATCGGCCAAATTACTGTTGAAAGAAGAATGTATTGTAATGTTACTGCATAATTTATGTATGAGTGATATACTATGCAATGGAACAAAATTAGTTGTATTAAAAATTCTAACATAATATTTTAACTGGCAACAAGAAAGATAATGTAGTACATATTCTGTGAATAACATTAGACACAAAAGGAGATCTTGATATGCCATTCGTATTAAAACGTTTACAGTTTCCCGTGAGAATAGCTTTTGCTATGGCAATTAACAAATCACAGGGACAAACATTCGAAAAAGTCGGTGTATTTATTAGCAGAGAAAAAAACGACATTCACTCATGGGCAGTTATACGTTACGTTGTCACAATGTAAATCCAAACATGGAATCAAAATTCAATGTGAACTTGAAGAAAAGCTAATTCCAAATATTGTTTTAACTTAAGTTTTAAAGAGTGAAAATAATGCATATGTAACAATTCCTATGAAAATAACAATCTCTTTAAAATGTATATCTGGTTATCTAAACCTGGGGGCTGGCAAGCAAAGTGAGCAGGGGGCGGAGTCCCCTAGTATACTGATATTTTTATAATTAGACCACAGATAGTTTAAGTGACCTGCTCAGAGTCATGCAAGTAATTTAAAGGAACAGGTTCATCCAGTTGATAACTTCCTCTCTGACAAGGAGTGTGCATTATTATAAAAATACTACATCAGAATAAAATAGTTCCAGACTGACAGATGATGTAGCTAGTGAGTCGATTCCAACAAAAGCTATGGAGCATTCCAAAATTAGCAACCTGTTGTTTTTTGAGGTTGCAGAGTGGACTTAGTTGACAGCATATAAAAAAGGATGACTATTCATCATTTTTTATGGATTACCAAGGGTAGGGCACTTCACTTTCTCAATAATATTTCCATAACATATGTGGAATACTACAAATGTTAAATAATTTAACTTAACACAGACAGTAAACTAATAACATTGAGATGTAATATATCTCACTGAAAAGCCAATATGTAATTCCACACATTGCCAAATTCAATGACATCCTTTTAACAATATTAACTGTCCATGTATTTATCTATTCAAGCAGCCTCAGGCATAAGGCAGGGAACTAACCAGTTAATCTAAAACAAACACCTTTAGGAGGAGGAGGAGAACTGGAGTACAAGGAAGAATTTTCAGACTTGGCACAAACAGTGACACAGCTGAGGAGCAAACCCTGAACTCTGGATCTGTATGGCACAGCCAAAGTTAAACATATATTTGAATATGTTTAACACAAAGCTCACATGCTGCAAAAAAAAAAAAAAAAACATGATAGGGTGTGTTGGGATAAAAAGCTGAAAAACCACCAGTTTCTGAAATGAGGAAGCAGCTGGACTACAAATAAGTGCTTACACAATAAATAAAATCTTCAGATACTCTGGACATTTTGCAAAAAAAAAAAAAAAGTGTTTTACCCACTATTTAAAAAGATGTTAACATTTTCAAATCCACAAGATGTTCTGATAACCCTGTATATTACAATAAAGCTTCCAACTTCCACATAATAATTTAGACTACATTAATTAAAACGTTACATTTCATTTTAGCGGATGTTTTAATCTGATTGGTGGATAAGAGCTTGCTTTATCTTTTCTGATGGACTTTCAAAATCTAAAATCAGAAATGGAAATTAAGTTAATTAGAAGAAAGAAATTAATGCACTCACATTACCTTCCAAATATGTAGGCTCTTGGCCTTGATTTTAACTTCAGAGTGAGGCAGATACATAAATTATGCAGAATGTTCTGATTCAGCATGCATGTAAAACGCCATTGTACTAATTAAATGCACAGCCTGTTCTCCTGTGCCTTTTCAGTTGATGGATTGCGTTGTCGCCCTTGGCAGGTTAGTGCAACACTTAAACAGGGTATATCTTTTTTCTACGTACATTCAATCAGAAATTTAAGAAATTGTTTAAAAGTCCATATTCTTTCATGTTGTGTGTTTGTACCCATATAAAAATAGCACATCTCCAGTAGCACTTTTCTAAAGTGGAATGATTTTTCAGAAACCTACCTTACTTTAATAATTTTTAAATTCAAATGTACTCTTGAACTCATTACTGGTGCCACTACTGAGTCATTGTACAGCTAAAAGATTTGGTTAGTGCTTAATTCATAATCTTATTGTTCAGTGCTGGTCATGACTTGTGCTTTTACAGGGGAAGCACATCACAATTATATTTCTAGTACTCACACTGCTGGTAGTGCCATATATGTAAAGAGTTTGCATTTAAATAATCAATATAAAATTATTTTAAGTGTTCAAGTTCATATTCACAGTTACCTTCTTCACATCACTCACTCTCTCTCTCTCTTTCAGACCCCACCTCTTCAGAGTAGCAGTGAGCAGAAGCACAGAGCAGTGGCTTCTCCCACAAGCACATAGCCCTTCGCAAGCACCCGAGCAAGTTCAACTGGAGTAAAGCTGGCCAGGAGAAATAATGAAGTCAATCACCCAGCAGGTGGTGGAAACTTAAGGCAGAAGGTCTGTTAGTGATTCAGCTGAACGCGGAAAGCGCAGAAAACGCCAAAAGCACCAAAGTTACTGCAGAAACACAGAAAATGATATCAGCGCTAAATGTAAGTTTCATCTGTTCTCTGCCCGTCGAGGGCATGTTTATATGTTGTGTGTCCTGCAGAATGTATAGTTCAGGTTTTCCAGCTGACAATGTACACAGCTTCACCTGCCAATAGTGTTTAGTTATTTTAGTGTTGGTTGGGAAAATATGCGAATTGGAGGACCGCGTTAGGAACCTGGTAGCAATTAGGCAAACCAAAAATTGGATCGACTTGGTTTGTTTAGGCAATTCGGCAACTTCTGATTCGGCTTCAGTCTCTCCAGGTCCCAATGTAGTAAGTGCGTGGCCAAAATTAGCAGCACCAATTCAGCCACAGGGCGAGTGGGTAACAGTAAGATGGGGTCTAAGAAGCCTAAATTTAGTCCCTTGGCACCCAGGTCACAAATTCAGACCCAGAACAGATTCTCAGCACTCTGCAACGCGCCTGTGGATACTGAGAACAAGAAAGTGCTCATAATTGACGATTCCATAGTGCGGAATGTTAGAATTCTGAACTATGTTAAACCAGCAGTTAATGTTAAATGTCTCGCAGGGGCTAAGATTTCTGACATAAAGGCCTCATTGGACTACCTTATTGCTGCACGTTGGCACTAATGATATTTATTTATGGCAATCTGAAGTATTAAAGAGGAACTTCATATCTCTATGCACCAAAGCTAAAAGAAAATGTTGGCATCTAGTTGTATCTGGCCCCTTACCAAGATTATATAGAGGGGATGTGATTTATAGCAGATTGCGTTCCCTTCTCTGCTGGCTAGAAACCTGATGTTGCAGATAAATGCATAGCCAATAGGAATGATTTTTGGGAAAGGCCTGGATTTTTCAAAAGAGATGGTCTTCATCCTAACTGGAGGGGATCTTTTGTATTATCACAAAATATGGCAGCAAAACTGCCTGGCTGACTGATTAGAGCACCATCCAGGCCGCAGTCATGTGATCTTAAATCTGTTCTTTATCCCACCTGTTACTATCCTGAAACTGTTACCCATAATCCCTGTTATGGGGAATCCTATAAATTTAGTCATGATACAAACCTTAAATTACTTGAAAACCAAAAAATAAGGTATATAATTAGACCAAGAGATAAAACCAGACCTTCAAGGGGGCACTTGTAATAGAAACTTAGTTCAAATTAAAACGAAAAATATATCACCAGCTCAGAAAGAAGTATGCAGTTTTAAATAATGCTTATTGATCATTCACTCTCTTGGAAGTAAAGCTGTTTTGGTAAATGAAATTATATTAAGTACAAAATCTGATCTGTGTCTTCTCACTGAAACCTGGCTTAGTAAATCTAACACTGCTCCCCTCGCTAGGTGTCACTAAATGGCTACATATTCCTTCTTAAGTCTAGAATTTCTGGTCGAGGAGGAGTCCTTGGAACAATTCATTCTAACAAAATGCAAATCACTTCTGCAAATTTAGGCAACTTCACATCCTTTGAAGGCATTCATTTTAAATATTAAAACAGACTCCAACACAGTTCTAGTACTAGTCTACAGACCACCATATTCATATTCATATTCATTGTTCATGACTGAATTTGCCAACCTTTTACCTGATTTAGCTATAAATTATGATCACATAGTGTTGATGGGGGATTTTAATGTACACATTGATGTGGAAACTGACACTTTTAGCAAATGTTTAACTTATTTGTTAAATTCAGTAGGATTTTGTCAGATTGTCAGAGGTCCAACATAATCATAACCACACATTAGATTTAATTATAATTTACAAAGCTGAAATTCAAAATTTAAATATTACTCCATTAAATGAAGTTATTTCTGATCAGTACTTTTGATTTGGTTCTGCCCTTACTTTTTACTGCACTGGCTGGAAAGTGATGTTGGGCTTACAGGCACCATCCTTGCCTGGTTTAGTTCTTATTTATCAAATCGATTCCAGTATGTACAGAAATGTGCTGACAGTACTCCATCATCATACACATAACTGAGATATGGTGTCCTGCAAGGCTTAGTACTGGGAACTTTACTGTTTTCACTTTACATGCTTTCATTGGGATCTATCATTAGAAATTATAATGTTAATTACGCAGATGACACCCAGTTATACATTTCTTTTAGACCAAATGAAGTTTCCCCAATGTTAACTTTAATTAGTTATGTTAGTGAATTAAAGGAGTGAATGAGGACTATTTGTCTTTAAACACTGATAAAACTGAGATGTTAATTATTGGAGGGAATGATATACAATATTTTGTCATCATTTAACTCAGTTGGAATCACCATCAATTTTACTGAATCAGTCTGTAATCTAGGAGTTATTTTTGACTCTAGCATGTCATTTAAAGTGCACATTACAAAGTCATCTAAATCAGGTTTCTTCCATCTTAAAAATGTTAAAAAAAGTAAGGCGTTTTCTAAATAAGCAGGTTTCTGAGAAATTATTTCATGCATTAATTTCTAGTAGGATTGACTACTGCAATGCAGTGTTCACAGGATGTTCAAACTGTTCTTTATACAGCTTCCAGTTAGTCCAAAATGCTGTTGCAAGAATTATTACAAGAACAAGAAAATACAAACACATAACTCCAGTTCTTAAATCCTTACACTGGCTCCCAGTTAAGTTTAGGGCAGATCTCAAAATCCTCCTTTTAACATATAAAGCCTTAAATGGCCAAGGTCCGGCTTACTTGTCTGAACTTATGACTTACAAACCAAAATGTACATTAAGATCTCAAGATACCAGTCTTCTTATAATTCTAAGGATTAATAAAATAACAGTGGGAGGTTAAGCTTTTAGTTACAGGGCCCCTAAACTATGGAATGGTCTGTCTGCTACTATAAGAGATATTCCCTCAGTCTCAGCTTTCAAATCCCGGCTGAAGACTCACTATTTCAGTTTAGCATATCCTGACTAGAGCTGCTGATTAACTGTACAGACTGCATCTTTGTTGTTAGTTATTAGCATTAAACATAAGTAATACGATAGTTATAATTTGTTACTAACCCTTACCTATTCTGTTTATTTTCTCAGTACTCAAATGTGACACTTGGTGCCACTGCCCACCTGCCAAGTTATTTTGCCTGCCTAAAGTAAAGTCACCTCTGATGGAGAAATGCAGAAATCATCAGGTAGTGGGGTTCTTTCACCAGATTGGCTAGCCCAGCAATGCCTCAGCTGTGGAATGGCCAACAGAGAGAGGCAGCTTGATGGCCAAGGTCTCCAGGACTCTGAACAAATCCAAATTGTATTATGTGATATCATTGGGATTAATAAAGTATCTATCTATCTATCTATCTATCTATCTATCTATCTATCTATCTATCTAGTGTTGAATTCTGCTCTGTACTATTGCACTATTATATTGTATTGAGGATTACTTGTTTCTGTTCTCTGTATTGTATTGTATTTACTCCTTACTGAATGTCCAAACTACCTGGAAAGGGGTCTCTTTTAGAACTGCATTTCCCAAGGTTTCTTCCATTTTTTCTCCTACAAGGGTTTTTTTGGGAGATTTTCCTTGTCTTCTTAGAGAGTCAAGGCTGGGGGGCTGTCAAAAGGCAGGGCCTGTTAAAGCCCATAGCAGCAATTCTTGTGTGATTTTGGGCGACATAAAAATAAACTGTATTGTATTGTATATTCATTAAACACTACCTAACCACCCATGTATACATCTTCTTAACCAATCTGTCTATTGCAGAGGGATGTAGGAGCTACACATGTCCACTAGGCAAAGAAAGACTGGATCCCATCCAGTATGGCAGTTTAGCTTATCAGTTTAGTTTATCACAGATTACACTCATTCATCCTGGGTGCTGGTTAACCCAACCTGCATACCTCTGAAATATGTGAGGAATCCAAAATACATAGAGGAAGTCAATAAAGGCATACAAATGGCACAAAGAGTAATCTGGTTCGAAATATGAATCCAGCTCCCTGAAGCTGTGAAACAACACTAACTCCTGCATAACTCTGTCACTCTACAGCTGATAATCTTAGCACACTTTATTTTATATAGCTTAGTGAACAACATTTCAAGGAACCTTAAAGGCACAGAAGTACAGTACAATTGATTACATTTATTTATTTTACAAACTGGGTTTAGGCTGTTTAGGCCTGATCATCCATGGTTTAAAACACAGAATTTAAACCCTAGACCACACTGCCAAGCAAAATTGTTAAACTCATTTCTACACCAGTAGTAGTTAGGACCACCATCCAGTTTGCATATCATCAGAATTTGACCACATAACATCATTCATTTCATTCTGGTACATCATAACAAAAACAGAAGTACCAGAGTCCTCTTTTATAGACTACATCTCAGTATTTAACACTGTCATTCCATCAAGGCTGATGAGCAAACCAGGAACCTAATGCCATCATCTACAACTGGACATTCTAATTGGCAGACCCTGCACATACAGAATAGCAGCACCACATTCTCTACACTGAACCTCAATACAAGCAGTTCACAAGGTACTAGGCTAATCACCCTACTGTAATCCATGTTCACCTATTACTGTGTGATCAAATATACCGTAGCTCTGAAATTATTAGCTGATGACACCTCCATTGCAGGCCTAATCAATAACAATAAAGAGACAGTTTACAAAGAACAGGTCTACTTACTGACTCAGCATTGCCAGGAAAACAAGCTCACTCTTAATGCAAACAAAACAAAACAGTCATAGACTTCAGGAAATTTGATACAGCCCACACTCCCTTCTACAAGGGAGGGAGGCCAGCAACTTTAAATTCTTGAATTCACCATCACTGATGACCTAATCTGGGCAAACATACCTGGGCTATTGTCAAGGTTGGATCATTTAGGTCTTCACTTCCTTAAACCTTCCTAGATGTCTCCATCATCTCGTAATAGAGTTCATATTCACTATCTGCATAACATCATGGTGTGGAATCTGCTCAGCCCAAGACCACATTCTTTTCATGACATACAGTATATAAAATATACTGCCTTAGAAAGACAAGCTTTATTATTAAACATCTGTCACCCAGCACAGTCACTTTTCTCCTAGTCTTGCAGGGTCAGACATGATTCACGAATGGGAACATGTTTGGGGACAACCTGCTGAAAAGTTTCTTCCTATAAATTGGCCCCCCAATTTCCTCCGGTCCATGCAGTTAAATTCAGGACTACAGTGTCCCACTTCTAGACATGTATTATTGAGATATGTAAAATAACTGTGGAAAGACAGATAGACAGAAAAAGAAGCCGAACAAAAGACTTCATACCGAGAAAAGATGGAAAAGAAAAACTGCTGTCATCAATTCAAGAGCTTAGTAACTGAATCTTTGTGATTAATTTACATACAGAATCTTCCAGTCATTTTGACATGTTTAGAGCATTGTAGTTTTTATATATTAATATTGTGTGTTAAAATGCTGTAACCATATTCAGATATGGTCTGTTTCTTTGTAGTAATATTAAAAAGGTAAGTTTACAGGGGGATATTATAGTCATGAGGGACTTTACGCAAATATTAACTGTGATAACATTGCAAATATGGGAGCACAAGAGTAGGAGTTTTTAGAAGTAATCAGTGACTGTTTTTTAACACAGTATGTTAATGTGGGGTGAAGCCTGCCTAGATTTACTATTTTGTATTAATCAGGATAGAATTGTGGGTGTAGAGATGATTGAACCACTAGAGTGCAGATGCAAAGACCAGATGAGGCAATGTCTAAAAAGGATAGACTGTGATAAGCATTTAAGTTTGGAGACAGTCAAGGGCAGGTGAAACAGTTTTAAAAATGTTTTACATGTAATGCAGGACAGGTAATACTTAAATTTGGAATAAAAATTCCACAGGGGATTAATAAAGAGTTAAAAGAGAAGCTGCAAAAGAAAATACAGCTGTATAAGTCATACAAGACTAACGACTCCAATGTTAATCATTGGGCATATGAGAACATGAGGGCAACCATTAATAATGTGGACCACCAGGGGGTGTACCAGCCACTCTACCCAACACAGACAGGCAGACACAAGTTCAAGTCCAGTACACACATTTCATTCATGTGAGGCAGTTCTTTTACTTCGCTCCCCACAGCATAGCACAGCACAATCAAGCACCAAATCAATAGCAAAGTTCATTTCTTTTCTTTTTTTCTCTTTCCTGTATTCTATTCTTCTCTTCTCTTCCAGCAAGCATCATCCACCTCCTTCCGACTCTGGCTCACAGTGTGGAGTGAGGCAACTTCTTTTATTCAGCACCTGGGAGTGTTGCAGGTGGGTCATCAGGATTACCTGGAATCACTCCCATGTGTGGTGGAACACCATTATAGGGCACTGCAGCTCCCCCTGGCAGCCCCCAAGGAATCCAACAGGGCTGCACCAAACTCCAGCGTGCCCTGTGGGAATCTGTGGTGCCCTCCGGGCTGCCCTCTAGTGTCCCAGGGGAGGTATTGCCTCAGTGATCCTCTCTTTCCTGGTCCTTCCATTCCATTTGCATCCCGGCCATAGCTGGCCATAGCTGCCCTTCACAAAGGATATTAGAGAGGCTAAAAGACAGCTAGAGAAGAATGTAGCAGATAAGGCAAAAGATGACCCAAAGAGATTCTTTCAGTATTTTAGTAGGAAAAGAACAGTCAAGGAGGAGGTGAAATGCATCAGGAATAGTAAAGAGGAATTAAAAAATACAGACAGTGAAATGGAAGATGCTCTAAACTCACATTTTCTTCACAAGTGAGGAAGTAGATAACCTCCCAGCAGTAAATGGGACTACTAAGGACGTACTGACTGATTTAGAAATTGTAGAGGGAGAAGTACTGCTTAAATTAAATAGGCTTAAATAAAACAAATCCTCAGGTCCAGATAATATTTACCCTGAAGTTCTTAAGGTGGTTATTGTGTACATATATAAACCGTTGACGCATATTTTTAGGAAGTCACTGTAGCGGTCAGGGGCCACTAAGATTCACACCGTCAAAAATGACGGTGATTTATTTATTTTAATAGAGGAGACCCCAGGAACATCCCCAGCCTTGGATTGACCCACACACACTCACAACAGAGACCAAATGAAACGCACTGGGAACATTATGCCATTAAGAATATAATGAAATTAAATGAAAACAATAATACCACCCCGGACCCCTTTGGCGCTATTACATTTAACAAATAAGCACTAACACCACACAGCAAAGTCCATGTAAACCATACCGGATGAATTGAGAGGTGATGAAGTCAGGTCCAGCGATCTGTATGTTGAAAGGGTGAAAGAAAACTCAGTCCTACCGCTAGTTACTGAAAGGATGAAGTCATATGGATGGTTCAGGAGCGCTCCACTCTTCCGGAAAACCAATGAATTCCAACACAGTCCTTAGTGCACAGGTAGACAGATGATCCAGACCCCAACAAACGAATACAGTCCAGGACACAATGATTAATTAAGATTCAAATAACAGCAGGCAGCACGACATATTAACGTAACACACAACGCACCAAAACAAACTTTTTTTCTCTATTGGTCCCCTCCCCTCCTTTTAACCTCCTTTGACCACCTTTGACCCCAACTGCCCCTGCAAGTTCTTACTTAGTAGCACTGCTACATCACTATACACTGGGAAAATTCTGAAGGACAGGTAAATATTATCCCTTTATATAAAAATGGTGACCAGGCAGATCTAAGCAACTATAGGCCAGTAAGCTTACCATGCATCACAGGAAAATTAATGGAAAGAATTATTAAGTACTAGCAAAATACCCGCGCTTCGCAGCGGAGTAGTGTGTTAAAGCAGTAATGAAAAAGAAAAGGAAACATTTTAAAAATAACGTAACATGATTGTC
>JANRMT010062808.1:45982467-46014820 GCA_026402145.1 Polypterus bichir lapradei
GCTTTTAAGCACAAATATAGTTAAGTAAACCACAGATGTTAAAATATAGTTAAGTAAACCATTGATTTATAATATATAGCAAAATACCCGCACTTCGCAGCGGAGAAGTAGTGTGTTAAAGAAGTTATGAAAAAGAAAAGGAAACATTTTAAAAATAACATAACCTGATTGTCAATGTAATTGTTTTGTGACTGTTATGAGTGTTGCTGTCATCAAGGATTTGATTATCATTATTTCTTTCAATCAGGTTCGTATTTGGAGGACATGTTGTTATGAAGTTACATTTCGTGTTTGTCAACCCGTTGTAAAGATAACAGGTTTCATTCATCGAAGTGTTCAACACGCAAATCGCTACTCGTGAATGTAATTTGTTTAACAGGCATTCCCGGTATTAACTTGTGCTAAACGTACCATGGTGTGACGTAAGGGGAGCTGACTGTAAAAAGGCAAGGAGGCGCGTATTTTGAACGAAAAGGGAGAAGACAGCGAAGGAGCGGAAAAGCGAGAAGGAAAACTGTTTAAATAAAGAGCTAGGAAGGTGAATGGAAAGAAGCAGCCAGCGGTAAAGCAAGGAAGACTTCGTAATAAGGACAGTTCGGTGCACATAGAAGGTGTAACAATAAGCTTGTTAAGCCTTATGATAATGTTCTCGCACAGAGGATTTAGAGAGATGCACTGGGAGAAGTATAATGTGAACCTCTCTACAGTTTTGTTTATTTTCGGGTTGTAATGTTCATCAAATTTACTTATCATCTGGTCCATTGGCGGACCGTGCATCTCACACCTAGGCCTTCAGTAGTGCTCCGTCTGAATCAATCCGCCCCTCAAAAACTAATTTATGGTTATAAAAACCATCTTAATATGAAGAAATACAGTATAAAGAGCCGCTGCATCACAGATAGATAACTCCTGTAGCCACAATAAATGCCTTTACTGAATAGACAAAGCAGGGGTGAACAAGTTCCTTTCTACTGCAGCCACAGCCGCGACACACATAAAAAACATCAATAATAACTCATAAACTTGCAATATTATTTAGGAAAATCGCAACATTTTACTCACCAAAAATTCTGATTATTTGTAAACAAAATCCATCCTCCTCTCTTTACTCAAAAACAGTTCAATTACTCTGTCGTACGGATTATCCGTGCGTTTCAGTTCCATCAAAAAGTCCCTTTCTATTGCCATCGAAGCTAATGCTGAAAGTCGAACCTGCCCTGTCGTATTTCTGGCATAAGTTTTAATTCGCTTTAGGGCTGAAAATGTCTGCTCGACAGAAGCAGTGTACATGGGAATGGTCACCGCCAAATATACCAATGTGAGCAGCGGCCCAATGCTCTCATTCAGATATTTCTGATGAAGGAAGTCAAGGAGATCAGTGGGAGATTTTCCTGCAAAATCATCCATAGCATACATGACAGTCAGTTCTGTTTTTAACCGAGACAGATCAAAAACCGCTCCGTGGCTCTTGTGTTAAACTGGAGAAGGCTGCATGCGGGAAATTTTTCTTGTATTCCCGAAACTTCTGCGGCTCGAGGAGCGTGACAAACATCAGGTTTTCGTGGTCTTGAAATGTGGTCTGTGTCTGGCAAATAATATTGTCCAGAATCCTGCCATGGAGTTGGCCGTAGTGCACGCGAGGATCTTGCGCTCGGAGCACTTGCTGTGCGTTCAGTGGCCTCGTAGAGTTCCTCATATCGGCTTCTATCCAATCAATGAGTCTGAATACGCTGACGTTGCCGTACGCCTGCTAGAGGGCCCTACTGACACCAACTCAAAATCTGATTGATTGAAGCAACAGGAAAATTGACATTTATTCTGTGTTAGAGTGCCTGCACAACGGATTGTGAAGGCCTCTCTGCCTGGCAACAAATGATGGCTGAAATGTGATTGGTTAAATGCTTTAATACGAAAATACATGCCTGAAAGCAGCACAACCATCGGAAAAGCTATGAAAGGAAGTGGACAGACTATTTGGAATTATTTAATAAGTATTCATGGACAAAATATAATTAACATCAGTTTGTGATTCAGATATTTTTACTTATGAATATGCTAAGCACAGTCCTTCACCCGCAAATATTTACCTTATATGGGCAGGCACTCAATTACGTGGGAGGCGTAATGATGCGAGACGCAACTCCGCCTCCCACGGCCATCGAGCTGCAGTCTATTACAGTATATGGACGAAAATAGGTTCCAGTTATGACCATCACGCATAGAATTTCGAAATGAAACCTGCCCAACTTTTGTAAGTAAGCTGTAAGGAATGAGCCTACCAAATTTCAGCCTTCTTCCTACACGGGAAGTTGAAGAATTAGTGATGAGTGAGTGAGTGAGTGAGTGAGTGAGTGAGTGAGTGAGTCAGTCAGTCAGTCAGTCAGTCAGTGAGGGCTTTGCCTTTTATTAGTATAGATAATATTGAGCAACACACAGCAAGAACAGGAGTTTTACTGAACAGTAAGCATGGGTTCAGAAGAGGAAGGTCATGTTTTACTAACATCATGGAATTCTATGAGGAAGCAACAAAAGGGTATGATCAAAATTGACGATATGATATTATTTATCGTTAATTTCAGAAAGCATTTGATAAGGTGCCACATGAGACGTTAGGCATCAAACTAACAGACGTGGGAGTTCAAGGTGATGTTTGTAGAGAGGTGCAAAATTGGCTCAGGCACAGGAAGCAGAGAGTTAGTGCTAGGAACCTTGTCAGAATTGGCTATTAAGATGTTAAGAGTGGTGTTCTAGAATCGTCAGTGCTAGGGTTGCTGCTATTTTTAATATATACAGTACAAATGATTTGGATAGGAATATACTGTAAGTAACAAGCCGGTTAAGACTGCAGATGATACTAAGATCTATGAATTGGTTGATAATCACAAATCTGTTGAATCGTCACAGAGGGACTTGGACAGCACGCAGGCTTGGGCAGATTTGAGGCAGATGAAAGTTAATGTCAGGAAACACAAAATATTACATGTACGAAATAAAAATGTTAGGCTTGACTACGCAATGTGAGGTTTGAAAATCGAACGTACACCTTATGAGATGGATGTAGGAGTTGTAGCAGACCCTACACTTTCAACTTCCAGTGTTTAGAAGCCATTAAGAAGGCTAACAGAATGTTAGGGTTCTATAGCACGATGTGTAGAGTGACAAGTCCAAGGAGGTTATGCTCAACCTTTATAATGTACTGGTGAGGCCTTATCTGGAGTACTCTGTGCATTTTTGGTCTCCAGTCTACAAAAAGGACATAGCGGTGCTAGAAAAAGTCCAGAGAAGAGTGACTAGGCTGATTCCAGGGCTACAGGGGATGAATTATTAAGAACAATTAAAAGAGCTGAGTCTTTTCAGTTTAAGCAAAATAAGTTTAAGAAGAGACATGACTGAAGTGTTTAAAATTATGAAGGG
This sequence comes from Polypterus bichir lapradei, assembly GCA_026402145.1. Lineage (NCBI taxonomy): Eukaryota > Metazoa > Chordata > Cladistia > Polypteriformes > Polypteridae > Polypterus > Polypterus bichir. The sequence continues at coordinate 45,985,882 of JANRMT010062808.1, forward strand.
AATTAGTACAGTGGATCGAGACTGTTATCTCATCTATTTTAAAATGAGTTAATCAAGAACTCAGGGACACAGTTGGAAACTTGTTAAGGATAAATTTTTCACAAATATTAGGAAGTTTTTCTTTACACAGAGAATCACAGACAGTTGGAATAAGCTACCAAACAGTGTGGTAGATAGTAGGACTTTAGGGACTTTCAAAAACCAGACTTGATGTGGACAGGACTGGCAAGCTTTGTTGGGCTGAATGACCTATTCTCGTCTAGATTATTCTAATGTTCTAATATTTGGCATTTCCACTTACTGTAAACAATAACGTTAATTTAATTTTGCTGGATTGCTGTCAGTGTTGTGTATTGACACACCGTTTAGTCCATCCATCCATTATCCTAAGCTGCTTATCCAAGGCACCGGGAGAGTATCCCTGCAATCACTGGATGCAAAGCAGGAAAAACACCTTGATAGTAAGTGAGTCACACTGTTTAGCTTGAATAAATATTTTACAATTCATCTATTCCCAGACATCAAACTTTCAACCTGTGGAATTAGCCTAACTGATTAACCTTTGGTGTTGATGATCAGAGTGTATTAGTATTGGATAAGCTGCTTGTATACAGAATTTATACTTATTTATATTCTAAATCAGGTTAAAGTAAAATGTGTTGTATTAAGTAGCATTAGGTTATAAAAGAGTTAATTATTAAAGGCTTGTTTGCATGCTTGTTGGGACACTAGCAGGAGGTGATGATAAGTCAAGGACAGTGGGTAATATAAGAACACTTAAGAAAACTTTATCGTATGTGTGGGTCCTCCTAATCTTGACCATAATGGTGGGAACTGATTAGTAAATAGTTTCAGATAGCTGCACAGGGTATGAAGTAATGGTGCCCAGTTTCTGTAAAGTCATGGACATTAGGTAATGGTGGGAAGACCTAGAAGGAGGAGAATGTTTTGTACAGAAATGCAATGAAAAAATGTAATATAAACCGATGCACATCCTAGTTTAAGTGCTTGCACCATGGTGGGCTTTCTCTTTATTACACTGCTGTGTAATCAAGATTGTGGTGTATGATGTAAACCTCCTCCTTCCTATCTTTGCTTAATGGTAATATCTACCACAAACTTCACATTGAAAATGGCAGTATTGCTGTAACTGAGAGCAAAATATACCACATACAGCTGGGGGCAGTGCATCGTTCACTTTTACCATTAGTCCAGTGATGTCTTTGAAAGCCAAAGTATAATCTGTTTTCATAGAAAGGTTCTTCCAATATAACAGGTTAAGTTTATTTTTAACATGTGTAAAGTGTTCTCCGCCCAAACAAATATATGTTTAACAAAGGCTTTTTAGGAGATTTTTCAGCCATAGAATGTTTATCTTTCACAACCACAGGCCTGCTGTCTGTGGGACCATGCTATCATGTGCACCATTACTCTTTATTGTTTAAATCAGCACCCTTACTCTAAGCTTGGCCTTCATGAGGTATTGGATTGGTGTAGAAATTTGAAACTGAATGAACCGTCTAATTGTTTCCACCACTTCTAAGTCAAATTAACTGATGTAAATTATATGTCTGGCATCAGCAAGGCTACGTTTCTCCTTTCTCTGTTCTTGCAAATGGTCCAAGATCTGCAACCCTCAGACAAGTGAATTCTGTTATAGTTTTTATCATCCGGGCATAAGGTTACTCAAGTGTACCTAGAAGAATTGATGCTGTTTTGAAGGGTGGTCACACTAAATATTGATTTGATTTAGATTTCTCTTCTGTTCATTCACTTTGCATTGTTAGTTGATAAAAATAAACTATTAACACTTCTATTTGCGTAAGCATTCCTAGTTTACTGCATTTTTTTCACACCTGCTTAAAACTTTTGCACAGTACTATATGTTTCAAATCTGGATTGGAGTAGCATAGGAAAACAAATATTTTATTAGCTTTAAGTTTAAAAATTTATGATAAGGCACCCCACAGCTACTGAACAGCTTGTGGATGCTTCCTTTATTAAGCTAGATGCCCCCAAATCAGAATATGTCTAGCTTAATCCCCACCTGATATAGCTAATAACAACATATGGAGTGACTTTTTGGCTCTGTAAAATAAAAGTACAGTTACCCTTTTAGTATTTAGATGGTTTTAAGATTTTGCTCCATTTGAGCATAGTGTTTGCCTTTTTGTTAAATGTTTTGGTTTCCCACACATTTTTTTCATTTGAGAGTGTTTTATATATCATAATTGAAATACTATTTATACTGTACATGTACTGTATATATAATGAAGAAACTATTCCCAAGAGAGTATATCTTGCCTTAAATGTTTAAACAGTATCAAGAGCATCTTTCTCGCTCTGTCTCACTATGAGCATGTGCCATTGCACCTTTGTGTCCCACACACTTTTTTTGGTATGCCTTACATTTAGTTTTGTGGTGAGAGATTTTATATATAAATTAATAAATATTTTATATGTCTTTATTTGTAACTTAGACAAATCAATGTAATATTAGTGTTACATTAAGGATAGGAAAAGCAATACTTTGATGGTTAAGAACCCCTCCCCCCCTTTCAGAACTGAACTTTGTAATTTTAAGACAGGGTTGGGGGAAGTGCCTAAAACAAGTTTGGCAAGTGTTTCCTTGCAGGACTCTCTCAATCAGCCCCCGCAGGAAAGCCAATCTACTGAGCTCGCAAGCATCAAGTGAGCAAATGGTTTTGAGGGCAGGTGTAAAAGGTATTGTGTGCCCCATTGGTTCGAATTATGGCTGTTTGGGATTAGCCTGAATCAGAGGCCATTCTGTAGCACAATGTCCTATTGGTGTAAGGGTTTGGACAAAGAATGTATAAATTTGGTTGCTTTACCCCTCCCTATCTCTCTTACAAACATCACCATGAAGAGGCATCTCTCCGTCACACCATTGCCATGAGGAGCACAACTCGACAGCCATACTGAGACAGGCATGCGGCCTGTTCTGAAGAAAGCTGACCAAAAATGATGCCTTAACTAGAGACATTTAAAGTAACTACAAGTCTATGTGCTGCCTGAAACTACACATCAGCATTTATAAGGTTGTATGATTGCCAGTATTCACTTGTACTTTGCTTATTGTTATTATTTATGAATATTATCTATATGCATTATTTAAAGTTTAACTTAACTCCTGCTTGTCGTTTACTACACCTGTTTGCCTGAGGGTATAAATGTAGAAGGGAAGGTGGGGAGAAATTATATGGTACAATACCTTATAAACAGTGGTAAGTCTGTGAGATTTGAGGCATTCTGACAAAGGCTACATATTAATAATACAAAAGTGGAAAGTACAGTAATATATTACTCGACCAAGACAAAACAGGTTTATTATTTGTAAATGTGAGGTTATAAAAATGTGCCCGGCAATGGACTGGCGCTTTGCTCAGAGATTATTCTGGTTTGCACAGATGCTGGGTTCTGATTTGCCACATTTAAGCAGTTTAAAATCCATGTGCAGAGGATAGCATTAAGTCTCAAGTCTAGCTTGGTGCTCAAATGTAAGTGATCAGACCGCACTGTGGTCTCTAAGGAGTACTCTGATATAGCAGCATTTATTATCTACAGGAGGTATTCCTGAATAGAGTGTAGTAGAAGTAATAAGGCACCTTTTGTGTTGTGAATTTCAAAAAATGAGGCTTTACCTCTGAAACCTTGGCCCAGTTTTTACTGAGGACTAGTGTTCATGATGTCGTTTCCCCAAAAATTAAGTAGGCTTCAGTCTACTCAGGGACCAACCAAGGAAAAACTCTGAATCAGATAAATTGATAAAGAGAAAAAACCACAAAGTATGAAGTAATTGAAAACTGCAGCTCTTTAAAAATACTGAAAATTTATTGCTAAAAGAAATGAAAATGTACAAAAATGAAAAAGAATAAAATGGATATGTGTGAAAAGGCAACCACAACGAACAAAGCCAGGGTGAATATAAAAATTCAAAAACCACTAAATCGAAGAAAAGTATCAGAAACATTAGGCGCTTCATGTATATTGGCTATAGCAGAATTCACTCTAAAACAATGCATACGAACAAAAAGAGAAATGTGCGTATGCACAAAAAATTCTGATGAAAAAAACTGTGTTCAAGCAAAGTTCTACGCACTTTCCCTTTATAAATCTCAATTTATAAAGGCACATGCATGAGCCTACAGCCCCACTCAGACACCTCCCAGAATTTCACTTATTTGAATATGTAAATCAATATGTGTGTTTTGTTTAAAGACAATGGCACAGATGTGTGAAAAAGAAGAATTTCAGAGAATGTATTGTGGAGGTCTTGCTCAGTGAAGTGGAGGCAAGGAAAAACATACTATTTGGTGGCTTAAGCAGTGGTACAAGCAACAAAAGTAAACTGATGGAGTGGCACAGATACTCAAAAGTTCAAGTCCAGAAAGTATCAAAGTGCCCGAAATAAAAAAGAAATGCTTAGATATCAAAGTTGACATGAAAAAGGTGAGTTGCAGCCCACTGTCTCAGTGTCAACAGTACTGGAAGAGTTAACAGAAAACCAGGGTTCACACTGTTTGAGCAGTGAGCTTCTGCAGTTATTGGCAAGACACTTATAACCTGCATTTATAACAAAAATCCTCCAATGCTGTGATGATGAATGAATTTCTACACGCCGGGCACCCCCCACTCTCGGACTGAAAAATGCTTTCTGTTTCTCCCGTCTGCTATGCAGCATAAGCCGATATTAAACAAAGCTAATTGTATCCTTTCTTTTCTGTGAGTTTGTTGTCGCCTATCGCTTAAGAGAGGGATATCGCCGTTATAATTTATAAATACAGGTTCATTAAAACGCCGCAAAACAAAAGAACATATTTCCAAGGAGCTAAAACCTCCTCTAGGAAACAGCTATCAGACTGGACAAAGGCAGAACCGTAACAACAGACAGCTTCTTTACAGCACTTTCGCTGGCTAATAGAATGCAGCACCAAAACACAAGTCTAGGGACTTCCACCTGCAGCTATAGTCACTTTAGTATGCGAGACATTGCTCACGCTAGTGTTTAGATTTGGCAGTGTCATGCTGACAGCGTATACACCCAAAAAGAAGAAGCCTATGATTTTAGTCTGTAACAGCCAGTGTAAAGTTTTGCTACCTGTAAAAGATATTGCTGAAGGGGTATAAGCAGACACACAAACGCTGGTGAATCATGTGTGCCTGGTATCTTGTAGAATTTTTTGTTATTCAGGTTATTCTTGAATAAAAGCACACTCGTTTCTTTATACATTTACAAAAGTGTTTATTTTATATTCCAGTAACCACTTGAATGAGATTGAATCTGACTATGCCTCTCTCACGTACACACACACACATACATGAAAACGTCAGTATTTGAAAACGCTACGCTATTTGAACTTTTTTTTTTCTCGATCTTGCTTGTACTCCGCGTTATGGTGCTGGGGCATGATACTGAAAATGCAGACAGACTTCTTACAGTACAGGCAAGATAAAAAAAAAAAAAAACATGCTCAAATGACAACTCGCCATTTATACACAAGGCCCCAGGAATTCAGTAAAGTACTTGCAGAGCAGGTTCTCCAGCAAGACTCAGTGCTGATCTGAACGACCTGATCCTCTGCCTAAAATAGGGAGGCAGAGAGCAGTACAGTACTTTTTCTGAAACATGAGTTAAGTCTCGCCTCCTGAAGCTCATGCTAAAAGGGAGATGAGAGGCTTGACCAATGAATAAGTGGAGGGGCCTATCTTCAATTCTAAAACTCAGCTTCTCTGCATTACCTTTTATGATATGAGCTGGTTTTTCCAGAAGTATCTGTATATCAATACATAGTAGAAATGCATGTGTTTTGCACATTGTCAGCATACAATTGGATTATGCAACACAAATAATATGAGTCCCACAGACACTTTTTTTATATGGTTTGCTGTTATATAACATTGGTCACCATTGGCATGTATTATATCATAAGCATTTTGTATCTCTGTTCTCCATGAAAACATAAGATTAAATTTTTTTCTTTGTCACCACTACAAAACACATGGAACAAAACAGGTCTCTTCACGATATCAATATGTTAAGCAAAGTTAGCTTCTACAAGCATTCTGTTCATTTTTGTTTATTTAGCTCAATTTGTTTAAATTGTATTGCTTTGCATCCTGAATTAATTGTGCAGGTATAGTATTATTGCTTCTTCCTTTCTTTTCTTTCCTTTCCATATGCTTTTGATGCATTATGGGAAAAAGAAAGCCAGTAGAGGCTGTGTGATGTTCTGTACAATGTTCTGCTAGGACACCTTGGGTCATGTCATCCATGCCAATGTTACTTACAGACAATCTACCTGATTGTGTTGTAGACCACTTACTGTACAAACCTGATGGCAGTGGCCTCTTAACAGGTCAGGTTATTCTGCCACACTACAAAAATTGTCCAGGAATGGTTTGAGTATCATGACAAAGAGTTCAAGGTGATGCGTTGGCCTCCACATTCCCAAGAACACAATGCCATCAAGCGGCTGTGGGGTTGTTTGAAAAACAAGTCTGATCCTTGAAACTTACAGGACTTAAAGGATTTGCTTGTAACATCTTGCTGTCAAACACCACAGGAGACCTTCAGAGATCTTTTGGACTCCATGCCTTGACAGGTCAGAGCTGTTAGAAGAAGACTTACACAATATTGGGAAGACAGCTTTAATGTTGAGGCTGATTGGTGTTAATCCTCAACATTTATGTGTTTAACTTGCACGATTTTATTAGTCACCTCATTTTTACTTTTGCGTTGGCAGCTGTGTATATTTGTGGGCTTCCCAGCTATATGAAGTGGAGAAAGAACTGAGAGGCACAATGCTTTGAAGTTTGGGGAGTGGCTAGTATCTCACTAGGTGATTTACCGGTCTGCTTCTACCTACTTTTGTAGATTAAAGAACTCCCTGTGCATTTGTTGCATGTTTTTATTGTTTTGCTTAAAAAAATCAAGTTTTATGTTGCAATTATGCCCCCAAAGCATAGTGCAAATTATTTGGGCTCTAAGGCCTCCCGAAGAAAATAAAGATGTTAGTTGTACTTTGTGCTAATATATCGGCAGCTGCTGTTGGCTGTGATCACTGGCTGGAGATTGCAGCCTCAAGGTTAAAGTCAACTCATCTCTGGTATGCTCCCATACTTTGAGACCCTTATGGATCTCAAGTGGCGCACGAACCAAACATCAGTTATTGATTATTTCAAATCAGTGCATCCTTCACAATCTTGAACATTATCTACTAGCTGTAAAGGACAAAGTGTCAACGGTGATGTTGAGACCTCATCCTGTCACTACGTCTGCTTATTATACCGATTATACGTCTGCTTATTATATCAAAGTTTTTTTTTTTATTAATTGAGATATCAATACAAAAGGTCATAGAATTCAAGGGAATGAATAGCGAGAAAAAATGTAGTTATCAAAAATGCCACTTAGTACAGAATGCCTACAGTCTTATTAATCAGTCTTCCATGTGGCACTGTGCTGAACTGATCAAGATACACATTTCTGACATTTACTCTGCAAGTGTGCAGGTGACTTTGATTGTTTGTTTTCTTCAAATTGTAGCAGGACCATATAAGTGGTTTTACTTGTTTGTATGTTTGTCCTGTTGAGTGATTATTAAATGTGAATAACAACACTGGTTGTGCCATTTCCTGTTTGTAAATTGGGGTCAGTGCCTTAAACAGGTCTGCACTGATGCTGAGGGGCTTGTGGGATTTGTAGTTTGTAGTTTGCATGCACTGTACTGATAAAACTAAAAGAGAAGGAGGTGACAGGCCGTTTTTTGGTTGTACCCTTTTCCAATCATCTTCATCATCAGCAGCTCCTAAACCTTTTACTAACAGAGAAGGATGGTGCTCGGCCACCAGATTTAAAGACAGCGGTGGGTTCTTTTTCCTCCCAATCCAGTCCACTGATGCTCTTTGAGTAGAGGCGCGCCTCCGAAGACTGAGTCTTCTGGACTCTGGTGGTAGGACTATATTTCACTATCCAAGTTTCGGCAAGCAGTTTATTAAAAGGGAATGTTCCCCAAATCTTTTCATCCGTTAACCGTTGTTTACATTTCCAGAACCACTTTCATCACCTAAAGTAAAGACTTCTTCCAGGACTGTACAGTAAATATCATTGTGTGGGTTTTGTTTATGGTGTTTGTTTAATACTTCTGTCATTATTTTGCTTTACTGTGTTTGTAAGTAGTTATCCTAGTAAATAAGGAATATTTATATATTTGAGTGTTGGATGTGTTTAATATGTATGGGCATTTCCCTGAGGTGTTGTTAATATTCGGGTGGCAGGGTGGAAATACTGTAGGGCTTAGGTGTTGGCCTGATTCTATCCATCCCTCATTTTAAAAGTGTAGTGGCTTCTTTGCTAAATCTGGTGGTAACCTCAACGTTTGTTAGAAGTCAGGGGGTGCGCTACAAAGTTGAAAGAAGCACATCAGGTAATCGAACATCAAACCAAGATGACTGCATTTTTTTACATAAATGAACTTGTTTATAATAGTTTTTCCATGAACAGACTGTTAATTAGCAACATTACACAAAACTGGTGAGGTGTCTGCAGGTTAACATCAGAAAAAAAACATCCAGAGCAGGGGTGCAATAAAAATTGAACTTTGCATCATAACATTGCACCTGCACACACCTATGTACCCTGACGACACATTCACTGCATTGTTCAATGAGTTTTTGACCAAAAAAATTTTGGTGGTTGCTTTACACCTCTCGCATTTGGCAGATCTTGTTTCCTGTGACTTTTATCTTGTTCCTGAAAATAAAATTGAAACTGAAGAGAAGATATTTTGCTATCGTGTTAGAAACCCATGAAATAATCACAGGAAGCTTTACGATAACAAAAAAATTAGTACAGGAAATGTTTCCAGGAAAGGCTGGACAAATGTATATTTTTGTTGTTTTTTTTACAATTTCTGGAATTTTTATACACACACACACACACACACAAGCAGACTGTAAATATATTTGATACATTACATTTTATTCATCAGAAATCTCTGATTTGCAAACTTACGTATAGAATTTAGTGCAAATACTGATAGCATTAGCTCAAATTAATTTATTCTGCTAGGAAATCTCTGCACCACTTCACCTTACAACCAAAGTGAACTTAATAATCAGATGACAGCATAATAAAAGCCAAATTAGGCATATGTGGGTTGTATTTAAACAGTGATTTGAACATATGGTTAAATGCCATACAGCTGTAGGTGTCATGAAAATGGGTGAAGGTGATGGTGAGGGATAATCTAATTTACATAAAAAGAAGCTTGCTCTCTGCTCTTCATATTCAAAGTACTGACAAAAGCATGAAGGGGACAGGCACGCATGTTCATAGTAGAAAATGCAAATTTCATTAAAAAAAAAATAAAAACAAAATCTGTGATACACATATTTCAATGTCTTTTTATCTTGGGTGTTTTGCTAAAATATTAGAGTACTGCTTGTTAAAAGAGGTGACACTGACACAAAGGTAATTTCATAGGTGTTTTGTCATTATAACCTGCTACTGTTTTTCTTTCTTTCTGTTTATTTTTGTACCATGATATCAAACTGCATTTCAGAAAGAAAAAAAAATGATGAAAGTACATAGTCACATTAACCTCTTTGCAAAAACCAAAATGAAATACAGGTTTTTTCTTAAAATCTCTAATGGGATCTGAGGAGGATCAATCATTGTGCAGATAGGCTTGTGTCTTGGGGTGAATAAACATTTGACATGAGTTAAAGGTTAAAATGGAAATGCAAGATAATTTTAAAAATAATGAGAAGGGTCCATTTTTGAAATGTTTAAAACAGCTTGCTGGGATCAATTACCCTGGAACTGGTTATCATTTCAGGTGAAAAATCATTACATTTGGCTAAATTTCAACTTAGGTGCCAAGTGGTGGTAGAGATCTGGTTCTGTTTAGAAGAATAAACTGTATGTTTAAAGACTGATAATTCTAAATGATTGCTAAAATGTATTTAAAACTTTAATCACAAGTTAGAGAAAATGAAGCTTTAATGTTAAATAACTGAATGATGAAATAAAAAGTTCCTAAGCAACTGCTGTTCTGGTTTTGTTCACTTTTTTGCAAATACAAAGGTAAAATACTTCCGTATTTTTATTTGAATAGGAATTTTTGTTTTATTTAGAATTTCACACACAAGATTAAAATTGCAATGAGTTATCCACACCTCCTCAAAACTAGTAAAAGTAAACACATTCCATAAGCCCCTTTTAAAATGCAGGCTATCCTAGAAATTTAGTGGTAATTTTCTGGGTCAAGGTCAAGTGTGAGCAGAAAGTGACAATTTCCCAGGTCATAGCTGAATATGATTGCAGGCAATCTATCTCTTTTGCCTACATTTGAACAAAGCTGCAGAATTACTGGGTCAAACGTTCACAATCTTTTGACATCTATCTATACATAAGACATGTTGATGTTAATACAAATGAAGCAATCACTTCAGAACAAATTTAGACTTGTTCTTAGATATGTAGCATAAACAGGGACAGAATATAAAGGTTTTTAAAAAATGTCTGCAAACTGGATAGATACAGTACTTAATAAGGGAACAATTCATCATCTATGCTGAGGAGGAAATCATTATTAGAACATTACAACACTCTAGACGAGAACAAGCCATTCAGCCCAACAAGGCTCGCTAGTCCCATCTACTTATTTCTTCCAAAAAAACATCAAGTCGAGTTTTGAAAGTCCCTAACATCTTACTGTCTACCACACTACTTGGTAGCTTATTCCATGTGTCTATCGTTCTTTACCCTTAACAAGTTTCCAACTGTGTCCCCATGTTCTTGATGAACTCATTTTAAAATAACAGTCTTGATCCACTGTACTAATTTCCTTCATAATTTTAAAAACTTCAATCATGTCACCTCTTAATCTTCTTTTGCTTAAACTGTAAAGGCTCAGCTCTTTTAATCTTTCCTCATAATTCATCCTCTTTATCCCTGGAATCAGCCTAGTCGCCCTTCTCTGGACCTTTTCTAGTGTTGCTATGTTCTTTTTGTAGCCTGGAGACCAAAACTGCACACAGTACTCAAGATGAGGCCTCACCAGTGCATTATAAAGGTTGAGCATAACCTCCTTGGACTTGTACTCCACACATCGTGCTATATAACCTAGCATTTTGTTTGCCTTCTTAATGGCTTCTGAATGCTGCTGGGAAGTTGATGGTGTACAGTCCACTATGACTCCCAAATTCTTCTCATAAGGTATACTCTTGATTTTCCTACCGCCCATTGTGTATTCAAACCTAACATTTTTACTTCCTATGTGTAATACTTTACATTTACTGACATTAAATTTCATCTGCCACTGAATCTGCCCAAGCTTGTATGCTATCCAAGTCCTTCTGTAATGATATAACGGATTCCAAATTATTTGCAAATCCACCTATCTTGGTATCATCTGCAAACTTAACCAGCTTGTTACTTATATTCTATCTAAATCATTTATATATATATATATTAAAAATAGCAGCGGCCCTAGCACTGACCCCTGCGGAACACCACTCTTAACACTGGCCAATTCTGAAGACATTCCTTGCACCATCTCCCTCTGCTTCCTGAGTCTGAGCCAATTCTGCACCCATCTAAAAACATCACCCTGAACTCCCGCTTCTTTTAATTTGATGACCAACCTCTCATGTAGCACCTTATCAAATGCTTTCTGAAAGTCAAGATAAATAATATCATAAGCTCCACTTTGATTGTATCATTTTGTTGCCTCCTCATAGAATTCCAGCATGTTAGTAAAACATGACCTCCCTCTTCTGAACCCATGCTGACTGTTCAGCATAACTCCTGTCTTTGCCAGGTGTTGCTCATTCTTATCCTTAATAATTCCTTCCATTAATTTGTCTGTGATGCATGTTAAGCTTACTGGCCTATAGTTGCTTGGATCTGCCCTGTCACCCTTTTTATATAATGGGACGATATATGCAAGATTACGTAACAGTAAAAGATAATGAAAAGATATACAGCCAAACTACAAAGGCAAATTTATTGGTGATAGTGAACCATTGATTATAAAATATACCAATTGACTCTGATCCATTCTGTGTCATGTTCAAATAGAACTAGGAAGAAAGTCTTTTGGAGTCTAGGTACCAATCACCAATATCATGTCACTGGATAGGTTGATTCTGATACCGTTTTTTTTTATATATTTATATATAAAAATTTTATATATATTTTATATACTGTATATATTTTTTATATATTTTTAAAAAACTTTTTACACTAAGCTCCTACATAACCAGATTCAGAGGAGGCTTGTGTTCTATATTAAAGTGTTAAGTTGGGTATTTTTATAATTAAACTACAGACCACAGATGTTACATGTTATTTTTTTTATTAACAAATTTAAATTCTGTAAGCTTATTGTTCAGTGACCATAAAAATACTAAAATAAGTTAAATTCCTTTAAAACACATTCTTTTTAAACAAATAAAATATGTCTAGAAAATATTTATCCATAATATATATGACATTAAAGAAAATAAAATACTTCTCACGGTTACAAGCTGTCATATCGATTAATTTCTTCTGCAATGTACTTGTCTAAATCAAAGCTTAGTTTAAAAATAGTTTTCATCATTTAACTAACAAAAATATACATATTCTTAAACATTGATCAATTAATTTATATTAGTAAACATTGCTTAAATGTAAATATCTATGGGTTTATTGGATTGAATCATTAATTGCACTACAGATTTTTACTTTTAAAATATTCATTTACTAAATTCTTGTAATTTTTGTAAGTATGGATTACCATTTTAATTATGCAGTATTTGTTTCTTAACTAAACTTATACTGTATGGCAGAAACAAACAGTACAGACCTTTAAAAAGCCATAAAGCTATCAAATGTTCATAAGACATAAAGGCTAATATTCCAATCTTCTTTCTCTCTGGTGAAGTCAGACTTACTGCTGTCCATTCATAGAAAGTTCACAGCAAAAAAGACTGCCTACTCAACTACTGTAATATTTTGCATAAAGGAGCACCACAACTATATTAGTGCAAAGCTTAGAAAAGCAGATGCTGATTTTTTTCTTTTTGTGCTCGGCCAATTTACCAATCAAGTCTTTTGTTGTGAAAAATGGGAAATTTACTGTAGATCACTGGTTGATTGATTGGAGCATAGCTAGTGTTAGGGTGTCCTTTGTTTGGAATGCTGCTCTGAGGTTCGATTCATTTTATTCTAAATATCTGATTATTCTGAGCTCCTGGGCAACCTCATTTTTGATCCTGGCCTGGTTAATTATTTCAGTTTTGTTCTGGTGACACATTTTTTCTTTATTTCCTCAGTTTAAAATATTTTAATTACAGTAGAACAAGGTAAAAATATATATTTTATTTTTATCCATACAGCTAAATCATGACATATGCAGGGAAAATAAAAGTTTGTTTTGATTTGTTTTTGCAGTTGAGAAAATTTTTAACAAAATTCAAAAAATTATACAAACCTATTTCAGGAAACCAAAGGAGACATTTAGATTTTGTTATAGCTTTTTTTAAGAGTTATTTTTCCATGTTTCAGGTAGACCTGATACTATTGTTGAAAAGAGACTATTGTTGAAAATTTTAGCTATTGCACTTTTTGCATTATTTCAAAGACCTGCTAAGTTGACCATAAAACAATAGATTCTACCATCAACAATATGTAGCATCGAAAAGTGCTCAGCAAGATTACAAAAAAAAAATCTGATATAAAATGATTGAAAATATGTCAAATTGAGCAATAAAATAAAAACACAGCTACCAGTGGACCACAGTTCTAACAATTGCTTGCTAAACACATCAGATAAATCAGTGACTCATCAGCTAGTGAGTTGTCAATGGAATGATTTTCGTTTTTGTTGGTTTTCATTTTGCTAAATAAATACCTAATTTATGGGCAAGATTGATGACCTCATCCAATTAGTCTCTGAATTCATGGGTAAATTAAGGCTTCAGAGACTATCCAAACAAGCCATTTCTAAATTCAGAGATTATTATTTGCCAAATTCAAAAGTGTAAATTTTGTTTATGTTTCAGGTCTAGGCAAGGACTTAGCCAAAGTTGAAGCCATAAAGAACTGGGCAGTGCCTAATTCAGTAATACCAACCCATCTATCCAATGCTCAAACTTTTTCATTTTGTCCGTTTTTACTGAGACTGATGCCATTTAATGTCTCAATGTATTCTGAAATTAAAGCACAGAAAATGAGACTTGCTTAAATAAACCCCTGTTAAGCTGTTGTCCTGTGAGATATCTTTCAAAAAACCTGTTGATTCTCAGAAACTGGTCTTCTGATTCTGTTGTAGATTTGGGTTGCCAAACCTTGTCCTGTCACAGTTTCCCAGAATTTCCAAGTTTCCTTTGAAAGTGTAGGATATTATAGTAACTGACATCTTGGCTTTCTCTGCAATTTCTCTAAAGGACAGGCCCACATATTTAAGGGTTGTAATTATCTCTCTGTCTTCATTTGTTATTACCTTTTTGTCTCCATTATACCAGGAATATATTACTGTCTGCAGTGCAATATTGTCCATATAATGTTTCAGAGAGTGTAAAACAAAAAGTTTGCTCCAACATGGCTTTTAATCAGCAGAAGCTAGGACATTTGTGAGAATTATTTGTATCAATTTTCAAGGATGAATGTACTTCCATTGCTGTAGAAAAGCTGTAAGTTGTTAACCGATTGCTTGTTCCCTAAAAAAGGTCTTTTTGTATAACTCTGGAAAGTGCAGGTTTCAGTTTTTAACACTGTGGCAGTTTTTTTGTACCTTTTTTAAAGCTCTAGTAGTTTTCAGCATTCTTTTGTATCATTTCATTTTATTCACTGGACTTAAACTGCTTAAAACTTTTGACAGATAGCATACATTGCTCAGCATTCTCCATGACATCGTTTAGGAGGCTATTGCATAGGGGTTATAAAGCATGGTAAGATTATCATTAATCTTATTTATATTATCATGCCTATGTACTACAGTTATCCACTAACACATTCAGGTTTGTAAACTTTGCTGATGTGAGATTAATGAAGACAATAGCTGGTTAGTAACACTGAAGACCAGTATTTAATGAACAAGCCAAACTGAAATTTCAAATGTCACAAACTACTTATCTTTTATCTCTCCAAGTATCTCCTTACTTTTCAGCTTTTGTCTCAATAGTAACACTATCTTTGTGAGATCAAACTTGTCAATTGAAGAGTAATTAATTACTGTATTTCCTGTAAAACAGTTTTAATATGTTTTTTTCAAAGTGTTTTCAATAAGTGATTGGATATTGTTAATGCAGAATTAGCCAGTGGACTGGAGTGACCAGAACTGCTTTAATAACTTGTAACTGAAAATGGCACCCTATTCTCTTCTACACAAATTAAATGTGTGTTGATAAAGGGAGGTCCTGTTGCCAGACTGAAAATAAAAGCAGAGGTCTAGCAGACACCTTACGAAGACTCAAAGAAAAGGATGCAACATGGCTTCCATTTTATACACATTTTCTTTTAATTACCACAAATGTGTGTTTTCCTAATTTTACAGGATATTAAAATGCACACTTTTTTTCATTTCACTTCTATCAAGGAAATGTCACAACTCAAGATATTTCTGGAACACTGGAATGTCTGGGGACTGGGATTTCGAAAGTGAATGGAAAACATTAGCCTCACTAATGACATATCCACTGTAGACTTTGTAAGAGTCTACCAGAATTGTGGATCCTAGGTTGCACTGTAGTACTGTATACTGTAAAATGATAATTTATCCAGGTCAGCTATTGTAAATGAGATAAGTCAAAGTTTAAGGACTGTGAGTACCAGAAATTTCTTTTCTCCTTGATCCACTATATGCAGACTGGAGCTTTACTTTCAGTTTTCCAAACATGTGACATTTCTATAAATTCCACAATTTCATACAAAGGTTAAGATTTTTCCAGTCAACAGGTTGTCTATATCAGTTGATACCTTT
The DNA here is from genome assembly GCA_026402145.1 of Polypterus bichir lapradei. Taxonomy (NCBI): domain Eukaryota; kingdom Metazoa; phylum Chordata; class Cladistia; order Polypteriformes; family Polypteridae; genus Polypterus; species Polypterus bichir. The sequence continues at coordinate 46,001,874 of JANRMT010062808.1, forward strand.
GAGTTCTTACATTTGCAAGGCAATTTTAATAATGGCCCATTTTGAAATACAAGTAAAGCATTACCTGTTATGTAGTTTTAAAATCTGAAAATATACTGCATGCACACATTTGGATGTATTCTCATTCAAACTGCAAACTGTGTTCTTGCTAAATTAATGCATTTCTGCTGCTTCAAGGAGGCCTGATATAATAACTCAAAACACATTATAAATGCAACAAAATGAGGCATGGAGATTGTTTTATAATTAAGTAATTTCTTGCTCTTTTGCAATTATGCCAGATGCTGTCCGGTTAACAATTTATCATTTAATATGCTCTGATTAAGAATCGTTGGTTATCTAGATATTTTTGTGGTTTCTAATTAACATCTACTGTTTGCTCTGCCACGTGTGTATAATAATATCTACTGTATAACTAACTAGTCAGTAACAACACAGTACAAAGAATGATAACTTAATTCGTGACAGGTTTCTAGATGGTATCTGATCACCAGAAGCAGAAGGCTTTCAGTCACACAAAAGGCAGGAAAAGGGTAAATTAGGCCACACATGTAACACAGACCCAAACAAGTCCAGAGGCTACAGTAGTGCATTCTGTTTTGCACATGAAATTAAAATCCAGAAAGGCTGCAATGAGGTTCTGACTGGCAAAGAAAAAACACAACAGGTAGCTAATGAGCACTGAAAGAAATGCATTTCAAATTAGAAACAAAGTTTCTCTTGCTAACATAACGTTTGTCTGCTGAAAGTTAGTGATCTGTTAACTCTTTGTTTAATCAGTGAGACTAGAGTTCAAAGCCCAAGGCATTTTTGTCCAGGAAAAGCAGAATGCAGGCTTAGATGATGCAGACAGCAGAAAGCTAGAGTGCATAGAGTGGCAAAGAGAAAAGCACTGTTAAAAAACGCACATAATATATCGGTTTGTCAAAAGGCACATGGGAGCTGGAAGAAGATTCTATGGTATGATGAGACCAAAATTGAATCTTTTGACGATAAGACTAAATGCCATGTTTAGCGTAACCCAAACACAGCACATTATGAAAAAATACACCATCCTCACCATGAGACATGGTGGTAGGAGTATGACACTGTAGGACGCCTTGGAAGATTTGTGTAGGTAATGGTAATACAAATGCTTGGTGGAAAAATCTTGGAAAATCTTGCAGGAAGACCTCATACAGTCTGCAAGAAGCCTGCACCTTGGGAATAGATTTGTTTTCAACCAAGACAACACCCTGAAACATAAAGCCAAAGATAAAAAGGAATGGCTTAAAAACAACGTTAACGTCCAAGTCAGAGCCCAAATCTCAATCCAATTAAGAATTTGTGGCTCAATTTGAAAATGTCTGTTCACTCACAATCAACTTGTAACCTGACTGAGCTTGAGCAGAATGGAGACAAACTGTAATTTCCAAACATGAAAAACTGAGAGAGACCTGTGCATACTGCCTCAAGGCTATTATGACTGACAAAGGTGCATTATTTTGCCGAGATCAGTTTTCACTTTGACATTAAAGAGTCTTTTTCTGTTGACCAATGTCAAAAAAGTCAGATTAAATCCACTATGAGTCAAGGTTGTATAATAATAAAATGTCAAATTTTTCAAGGGGATGAACACTTTTTATAGATGCTGTATATTAAAGTACTTAACGTTTTATTGAATTGCATAACATTGTCACAGTGTTTACAAATGCTGCACCACAGTGGCATGGATTTGTTGTTGATTCCCATCCCAAGTACTGTGTGATTGACCAGTCCACGTTTAGCATCGTGTCCAAGTCACCATGTCCAGGTAGGTTTTCTGATTTCCTTCAACATATTAAAGCTATGCAAGTTAGATTATGTGGGACTTGTAATTTGGTCTGGTATATACAGTATAGATGTGCTAGCTCTTACTCAGTGCTGCTTCAACAGCTAGGACTATGAGTGACTGTTCAGTGAAAGAAGCTTTTACAAACATTTTATTTATTTAAACAGCATTACATTTTTTATTTATCTGAGGCAACATTTCAAATGATAACCTTGGTTTATACATTTTTGTAACATTTTGTTGATAGCAACTTCAGAAAAGAAACGGGCTAGCTTTATTATTTTGCTTTTGACAATTTCAGTAAAGCATTTTATATTTGGAAGAAGGGGATTTTGTTTTTTTTTTTTAGCATTCCACTTCTTAACAGTAAAAGCTTTTGTAAGCTATACTGAAATCAATATAAATGTTCCCATTAAATTTTACCTCCTCACTAGAGGAAGCAGATTAAACATTAAGACAGCCATTCACACAAGCTGCCCAGGCAACAAAAATGATCAAACCTACGAAGTGCCTTGGGCATTTTTTTACTTCTTCAAAGATGGGAATTATATTGTGAATGCTAAGATCATGTTGTTCGGTTATGAAAATATTTTCTTAAATTGATTTTCTTGCTGGTGGTAGGATGGGATGACCCACTCGAGTACTATATTTCAAAACATAAAGAGGATTTTCAGTTTGAAAAACAAGCAGAGTATGGGAAAGAGGTATCATGCCAGGCAAATGCTATAATGCTTATGTCTGCTCCTATAGATGAAAACAGAGTGCTCAGTAGGAAAGAAATACAATTTTGTTTTATACAGATAATGGCAGAAATCATTTCTGGGTGCCTTTACAATTAACAAGGGTGTGATAAAAGCATAGAGACCTAGTGATCATAGACATAAGGTTAGTCCAGACTCTGCAAGTGAAGGTGCATGATGTGAAATTTTTAACTTGGTGTAGATGGTTGCCTCAAACTGATTTCAAAGTTCCCAAAATTCCCAGGGAACTATAATTTCAAAATATCCGGGCTGATGCACTCACCTACTGCCCTCAGTTTTGGTTGCACTACACCTGCTTACTGTTTTGATTTGTGAAGCTTTTAAATTCATTTTTGTTGGTTCATTTAACTTTCCAAGACTTGCACATCATGTGACCGTGAAATTAATGGAACAATGACCGGCCTGACTTGCAACCTATTTTGATCTTGCAGATACAGTGGTGCCTTTGCAATTGGTAGAATTTTTTATGTGATTATGGGTCAACCTGGGAGTCAAGCCAATTACTTCCAGGTTAAATATGGCCGAACCAGCAATGTGCAGCAACCCTTAGTGAATAAATAAACAAAAAAACAAACCAACCAACCAGCCTTTGGTATTAGTGCTGAATTCAATGTGAGAACTGAGCAGTTAGGAAGTAATCACTTATTTTCTTGAATCTCAACAATGTTTTTTTTTTCAGTGTATATTTTTCATTTTTCCCCCTTGTTGCTTTAACCCTCAATGGGTCCTTGTTAGAAAGTTACGTTCCAGGTCCTTGTGGTTCAAATTGCACCCCTATTCGTTGGTATATATAATTCAATGGTACCAAGCTCAAATTCAATGAACTAAAGTTAAGATGCGTTTATTAGGTAAGTGCATGATGCATACACAGCTTATGCAGTGAAATAGTGCAGTTAATGGGGTTGCGGCAGTGGGGGGGGGGGGCAGCGGAGGGGACTGGTCATATAATGCACATTCCGTCTAGCCGACCCCTTCACTGCCGCGATGTAAGTGCCATTTTAATTCCAATGTTCTAATAAGATTGTAAAATATATATTATCACACCTTTTAGATGCAAACGTTTAAGATTTCTGCAAATGACATGTCTAAAGTTATATGCATTTGTCACAAAGTACATTTGATTTATTGACAGAATGTGCTGGACAAGCAGGCCTAGAGCACTTATCACAGAATTTGCGTGTCTTCCTGTCAAACTCACGCGGGCACAGGTGACAACGTCCCTGTGTCTTCTTCATTTTAGCTGGTCTCTCAGTTCCTGCTTCTAGTTCTCCAGAGTCCAGCTCTAGAAGTTGGATTGCATCCATGATCGGTCTTCTGAGCTGGGCTGCATTGTCCAAACGTCTTTTAATCAGTGGCTCGACAAGAGACTCCCCGAGACTCACGATGAACTGGCGACGATGTATCGCTTTGGATGACTTGTTCCAATCAGGGTTATTGCACATCCAGATCACGAAACTGGCAATGGCAGCTGTGTCAAGCATGTTGAAGAACAGGACCATTGGCCACCTGTTGATTTTTCGTTTGCAAAAGCAGATGCAGGCCAAATGATCCATGTTATCTACGCCGCTCTTAGTAGCATTATAATGAAGGATGATCTCTGGTTTTTGTTTCAGACCATCAACAGCCTTGTCGTGATGCATTGTCGACAAAAGGATGACTGACTTTCCATTTTTGGGGACATATGATACCAAAGTTTTGTTGCCATCAAATGCAAAGATCGAAGAAAATTCGTCTCTGTTTTTTGCTATCATGCTCAGATGAATGTCTCGTTTATTCTGTGGAACCGTCTGGGCAAAGTTGAAAGAACTGCATTGTAGGTGGGTGATAGATTATGTCTAAGGTCACCTCCTCTGTTCAACGACGGTCGTTTATTTGAACCAGTCATCCTCCCAGCGTGAACGACTGTGGAACCGTCTGGGTAAAGTTGAAAGAACTGCATTGTAGGTCAGTGATAGATTATGTATAAGGCCACCGCCTCTGTTCAACGACGGTCGTTCATTTGAATCAGTTGTCCTCCCAATCCACCTACAATGCAGTTCTTTTAACTTTGCCAACCAATCAGTTAGAATTGAGAAAGCACTCTGGATGGAAACAAAGTCCAGCATAACTCTTTTTTAGGATAACCATGACCTGGAAAGCTGAGAATCTCCACAGACTTCTGTCAAAAATTAAGTTTTTTTGGGGGTGCATATTGCACCCCCGATGAAAATATGCCAGCGATAATTGACGTTAACACTTTTTCTATCATTTTATGCATGACCGTATGAAAATCTAGTGCACTTACAATGTCCTAGAGGATAACTGCTGAAATTTTAATAATAACATGGTAGTAGCCATAGAAATGGCCAGGGGGTGCAGAACACACCCCAAGGAAACATTGAGGGTTAATCACTCAGTATTCTTCTGTATTTTGGGCTTCTGACTTCAGGTTTGTTCTTTCCTTTAATATTTCTCAAGCAATTCATTCTAAATCGACTGGGCTATCCATAAAATTACAATATCCTTTAGGAAATTGTACCTTTTCTTTATGTTCTGCCACGCTCTTGTAAACTGTTTAGAGGTTTTCCTTCTGTAATCTGTCATTTTCCCTAATCCAGCACTCCTCTAGTCCCAGAGGTACTGGATTAGGGAAGGTCTACCTATAGTTAAACTCTTACTCCTTTGTACTTGACCTATTTTTAACCTGCTTTTTTGAGTAAAATTCTAGGAAAAGTATTTTTTTTAATGACTATTTACATAAACATTCTATTCTTGGTAAGTTTTAACACTAGAATTACCAGAGCCAACAAAAAAACTCGTAAATCCGGCCCACCTTAAATCCCCTCGCACCTCTCCGTCAGCATCTTTTGTCTTCAAAATGTGTCAATAAACCCAAGCAGCAAGCAGCCTGCTATACCATCCCCCCACCGCCTCAGAACTGGTAAGAACTTCTCCCAGTTCCTGCCTTAATTGATTATCTGGGAGTGAGCTACCCAGAATTATAAGGGGAAATAATTTAATATGTGTTATAGTGTCTACAACAATCGACGTAAACACATCATTAAAACAGAAACGTTTTTCATGTTTTAGTAATAAATAACAAAATGTAGACATGAACTGTGTGAAGGCTATTGGCCAATATCAAATAAAGACTTTCACAAAAGGTGCAAGGTATAATACAACTGCTTCCGTGGTGCTGTGGTTAGAATTGCCGATTTATAATCTGAATGTCATCAGTTCGAGAATGACTCCCCGGCAAATTTATCATTTTGAATACTGAGCTGCTTTTATTGTTAATATTATACAATAAAAATATACATTTGATTTGTGTCTGTAACACAAAATATATAGTACTTGTAAAAGTTAGCGTTTTTTTTTTCACCTTTATTCTCTCATTCAAGATCACCCCCAACCCTGCTCCAGATCTGAGGCGGTTACTTTTTATCTGAAACTTGGAATAACTGTAGATGTGAGTGGTGTTTTGAGACAATCAAACTGGAAATTCTCTGATCTGGATGGATAAAAGCTGACATACAAACTCTGGTGAATCTGCCTTCTTCATATCTCACTGTCAGTTGATTTTTTTTTTATTCAGTTTTATTGAGTGTTCCTGCTCATGCTAAATTAGTATGCACCTTATGGTCCATGATGTCAAAGCTGCACTGACAAAAAACAGAGACATAGGTATCTATACTAATAAAAGGCAAAGCCCTCACTGACTGACTGACTGACTGACTGACTGACTCATCACTAATTCTCCAACTTCCCGTGTAGGTAGAAGGCTGAAATTTGGCAGGCTCATTTCTTACAGCTTCCTTACAAAAGTTAAGTAGGTTTCATTTCGAAATTCTACGCGTAATGGTCATAACTGGAAGGTATTTTTCTCCATTTACTGTAATGGAGTTGAGCTTGAAAGCTGTGGGGGCGGAGTTTCGTGTGACATCATCACGCCTCCCACGTAATCACGTGAACTGACTGTCAACGCAGTGTGTAGAAAACCAGGAAGAGCTCAAAAATGCACTGAAGAAAACATGCATTATATAATTGAGAAGGCAGCGAAACAATAAGAAGCGAGCGAGTGACATATACTACCATATTCATGAGTGCTGCTACTTCGGAAACAAAGCAAGGTGTAAACCTAAACTTTAAATTAAGTTAATAGACAGGCTGCCGCTGGCGTTTTTCATGCCCACGGGTAATGCGGGATACAAGTTTAATGAGAGGACGCAGGATATAAACGAGAGTTTTGATCACTTTGTAACTAAGTTAAAATTGCAGGTGAAGGGGTGTGCTTATGCAAATTCCGACAGACTGTGTTTGTGGGGGATTGGCAGTTAAGGCGGGTGGGGGAGTCACGTCATCATATCCCCTCCCATTTACCTCATTTCGCTCTGAGCTGAGCTCCGCGGCTAACGCTGTCTTCCGAAACAACTTCGTCACACTGCTACCAAATACCCACAGAAAAATCCACAAGTTAATACACACGCTGTCTCTAGAGTTTCTCCACACTGAATCCTCCAGGCACTACTTACAAAAGGTTACATTGACAATCGCACAGCTGAGAAGCTTCGATGCATGTGCTCTATAACGCGTTAAAAATATAAAGTCACTGTCGGAATAAATAAAGTCAAAACTTAAAGTCAAAACTTGTTTCTGAATATATAAAGTCAAAACTTTAATATATAAAGTCAGCGCTGGAATATATAAAGTCAAAACTTGAATATATAAAGTCATTCCCAAATATATAAAGTCAAAACCTGAGTATATAAAGACGGTGTTGGAATATTTTGGAATATATAATGTAAGCTCTGGAATATATAAAGTCAAAACTTAAATATATAAAGTCAGCGTCGGAATATATAAACTCAGCGCTGGAATATATAAAGTCAAATCTTGAATATATAAAGTCAGCGTCGGAATATATTGTCACGCTTGGGTCACAGATTTGCACAGAGACACAGGAGGTCGTAGAAACAAGAAGGGTTTTTATTCAAACACTGCAAACACATGAGCTTAAACGTGCTCCATGACAAGTCAGAGATGACAGTTCCGCTAGGAGCAGAGAGAGAGAGCGATAAAAGCAAGCAAACAATCAATTTTCAACTGACAGGCGCTGCACAAGGCTTTTAAGTTAGCGGAGTATTGCGCAAGGTTTGCATTACGCGTTATAGCGCAAGTGAGAAAGTAAGGAGCAATGTGAGGGTAGTCTGTGTTTCAGGGGTTGTGGTTTTCTCAGAGGCGTCTGTATCTTCTTGGGGTGCGATCAGCCCTCCAGCTCACACCCTCAGCTTTATTCACATTTCCGTGAATCAAGTGACTCTCTGTACCAGGTTCATTTAGTCTTGATAATACGTCTGCGTTGACGTGTTCAGAACCTGGTCGATGTTTTACTGTGAAACGGTAAGGTTGTAAGCCCAGAAACCATCTCATGAGGCGAGAGTTTGTATCTTTCTGTCGGTATGACCATTGAAGTGGAGCATGATCAGTTACCAAAGTGAAGTTTCGTCCCCACACGTAATAGCGAAGCCCTCCAGCTCACAATATAAAGTAAGCGCTGGAATATATAAAGTCAAAACTTCAATATATAAAGTCATCGTCGGAATATACAAAGTCAGTGCTGCAATATCCATCCATTTCCCAACCCGTTGAATCCGACCACAGGGTCACGGGGGTCTGCTGGAGCCAATCCCAGCCAACACTGGGTGCAAGGCAGGAACCAATCCTGGGCAGGGCAAATGCATCATTTTCAAAACATTAACCGAACAGTGTTTTTTTTATTTATTTTTCTGAATACGTTTTTGTTAACTTACTTCAGTTCAGAGTCGTTTTAATCACTATATTTTGACTTTGAGTTTATATATTCAGGAATGAGTTTATAGACTCCAATGTTGACTTTATATAATCAGGAATGACTTTATAAATTCCGACGCTGACTTTATATATTCAAGTTTTCACTTTATATATTCCAGCGCTGACTTTATATATTCTGACGCTGACTTTATATATTCAAGTTTTGAATTTATATATTCCAGCGATGACTTTATATATTCAAGTTTTGACTTTATATATTCCAGCGGTGACTTTATTTATTCAAGTTTTGGCTTTATATATTTAGAAAAAAGTTTTGACTTTATATATACCAACGCTGACTTTATGTATTCAAGTTTTGACTTTATATATTCCGACAGTGACTTTATATATTCGGGAATGACTTTATATATTCAAGTTTTGACTTTATATATTCTGACGCCGACTTTATACAGGTATATTCAGAAAATTAATGTATTTGCCTGTTTCGCACCCCATAGTATATGTATGTATATATATATATATATGCCAGCAGCACTCATGACAATGACAAAACAATTACGTTGTCAATCATGTTACGTTATTATTAAAATGTTTCCTTTCTTTTTACTTCTCCGCTGCCAAGCGTGGGTATTTTGCTATATATATATAGATATAGATAGATATATATAAATATGACAACAACACTCATATCAATGACAAAACAATTACATTAACAATCATGTTACGTTATTTTAAAAATTTTTCCTTTTCTTTTTCATAACTTCTTTTATACACTACTTCTGCGCTGCGAAGCGTGGGTATTCTGCTAGTATACACATATATCTATATACATATATATATACACACACACATATATATATATGTGTGTATATATAATGTAGATATGTGTGTGTATATATATATATATATATATATACTAGCAAAATACCGTGAAGTACTGCCGTAAAATTTTTATTAAGAAGAAAATTTTACCTTTTTAAACTGAGGGAAAATATGCCAATAATTATTTGTTAAGGATCTCTTTGTATACCATGTTGTCAGTTCGGCCCTCCGGTTGTAACATGACCAAGCTGTGCGCTGAGCTTACTCTTGAGCATGTAACTTACAGTTTGCCATGTGAACAGTAATCTTGTCTCAAATCTCACAGCTTGGATTGCTGCTGTCATAATCGGTTTGAGTTTCATGGTTTGTTTCAATTACGACAGTATTTGCAGGATTTGTTGTGTTGAAGTGACATTCGGCATCTGTCAAGCGTTTTAAGCACACAACCGGTTTCATCGATAAAATCACATCCAGCTTTTGAGAGTTTAAACATTCATAAACATCAAAGTGTCCACTACTGAAATCGTCACCTGTGAATCTAAGATGTTTAAGAGGCATTGGCGGTTGTTGAAAGGTGTAAAATATTTGGCCCTTTCGGTACACTTGAAAGCGACAACCGAACAATTCAGCGGCAGCCATCAACTCACATGCAGAACCATAGGTGAAGGGCTTAAGCATTTCACTCTTATAGTGCTCCTGTGTAGTATAATTTTCTCCTGTACCGTCATCAGTCCACACCTTGAACCTGTCCCAGTCATTCAATACATAAGACACAATGTTCCTCCGGATATCAAGAGTGAGCCTGATATGGCTGTGCAATATGTAACAAAGAGAATGGAAAAGGTAGGTGCCATCTCCGGGCATGGAAACAACTCAGTAAGTGACAGTTCTTTGATCGATAGTGATCACCTCGATAGACATGTTAATGGCAGTACGGTTGGAATGATAAAGGAAATGGGTACCTGAACAATGTAAAGTAAGTCTAAAATACCTAAACAATAACTATAATCATAGTAAATGAACAATATAACAGCGGAGAAGCCGTGGATTAAATAAAAAGGCTGTAGTTATCAGCAGGGAGACATGAATCTCGTGGCGAAGCAAGGAAGGGAATGTAGAGACCGGAGCGACGGACGGCCTTATATAGGCAGGCAGCCAACAACGTGGGAGGCGTTGGGACGGGGGACCGAGCTGCAGGCTATGGACGTATATATGTATGTCAGTAGGATTCAGTTAGCGTTGGGAACCCGCGTACCAAATTTCTTGAAGATGGGCCTATAAGTAACAAAGACCGTTGAAAAGTTCAATATGGTGGCTGACAGTGGCATCATACCACCGAAATCAGTACGTACATTGGTTTCGGTTAGTGCAGGGAAGCCGCCTATAAAATTTCGAGATCGGGCCATAAATAAGAAAGTTCAACATGGTGGACGTTGTTGACCGTTATGACCATCACGCGTAGAATTTCGAAATGAAACCTGCTTAACTTTTGTAAGTAAGCTGTAAGGAATGAGCCTGCCAAATTTCAGCCTTCTACCTACACGGGAAGTTGGAGAATTAGTGACGTTGGAAAGTTTAATATGGCGGCTGACAGTGGCGTCATACCACCGAAATAAGTACGTACATTGGTTTCGGTTAGCACAGGGAAGCCGCCTACCAAATTTCATGAAGATGGGGCCATGAATAAGAAAGTTCAACATGGCGGACGTTGTTGACTGTTATGACCATTACGCGTAGAATTTCGAAATGAAACCTGCTTAACTTTTGTAAGTAAGCTGTAAGGAATGAGTCTGGCAAATTTCAGCCTTCTACCTACACGGGAAGTTGGAGAATTAGTGACATTGGAAACTTCAATATGGCGGCCGACAGTAGCATCATACCACTGAAATAAGTACGTACATCGGTTTTGGTTAGCGCAGGGAAGCCATCTACCAAATTTCGTGAAGATGGGGCCGTAAATAAGAAAGTTCAATATGGCGAACGTTGTCAACCGTTATGACCGTTATGCGTAGAATTTTGAAATGAAACCTGCTTAACTTTTGTAAGTAAGCTGTAAGGAATGAGCCTGCCAAATTTCAGCCTTCTACCTACACGGGAAGTTGGAGAATTAGTGACGTTGGAAAGTTCAATATGGTGGCTGACAGTGGCGTCATACCACCGAAATAAGTACGTACATTGGTTTTGGTTAGCGCAGGGAAGCTGCTTATCAAATTTCGTGAAGATGGGGCCATAAATAAGAAAGTTCAACATGACGGACGTTGTTGACCATTATGACCGTTACGCGTAGAATTTTGAAATGAAACCAGCTTAACTTTTGTAAGTAAGCTGTAAGGAATGAGCCTGCCAAATTTCAGCCTTCTACCTACACGGGAAGTTGGAGAATTAGTGACGTTGGAAAGTTCAACATGGCGGCCAACAGTGTCATCAGACCACCCAAATAAGTACGTACATCGGTTTTGGTTAGCGCAGGGAAGCCACCTACCAAATTTCGTGAAGATGGGGTTAGCCTTTTACCTACACGGGAAGTTGGAAAATTAGAGACGTTGGAAAGTTCAATATGGCGGCCGACAGTGGCGTCATACAATCGAAATAAGTACATACAGTAATCCCTCGCTATATCGCGCTTAGATTTTCGCGGCTTCACTCTATCGCGGATTTTATATGAAAGCATAACTAAATATATAACGCGGATTTTTCGCTGCTTCGCGGGTTCTGCGGACAATGTGTCTTTTTACTTCCTGTATATGCTTCCTCAGTTGGTTTGCCCAGTTGATTTCATACAAGGGACGCTATTGGCGGATGGCTGAGAAGCTAACCAATCAGAGCACGCAGTTAAGTTCTCCTGACTGAGAAGCTAACCAATCAGAGCACGCAGTTGAGCTCCTGCGTGCTGAATGTAGTGTTAACCAGGAAGTCTCATCTCGCTCATTCAGCATCAACGTGCTTCGCTGTGTAAAGAGTTGTGCTCTTTAGTGTTTATCTTTGTGCATAGTCAAGCCCTTCATTATGGCTCCAAAACAATCTGCTACTGCTTCAGGTGCTGTGCCCAAGCGCAAGAAGAAGATGTTAACGATTGCCGAAAAGGTAAACGTTTTGGATTTGTTGAAGGCTACGATTCTTTTTATTTAAAAAGTAGGAAAGGAATATAAGATCTACGGCTGCAGCGTCCTTTTAACCAGGGTGCAAAACGAGTTGTAAGTGGATGTAATAAGGCAGTAGTCTGGATGGAATCTGCTTTAGGGATTTGGATTGAAGACTGCCAGAAGAAGAACAACGGCAGTGCTACACAATCGCCTGAAGTGGCTCCTTTACAAGGGCTGTAACGCTCTCCTTTGTTGTGCAGTAAAATTAAACTCATTGTTATCGGACAAGTCATCGTGTCATTGTTGGTGAGTAACCATAATTAATTTTCTTCTTACAGTGCTTAGTACATGTATGTAAGTTTAGTGTCACTGTACAAACATTTACTGTATACTATTTTTCTTGCAATGTACGTATTTATTGCTGGTGACCTGTCTATCGTAATGGCTGTAACATATGTGATATCGGAGACACTCAATATCTTTAAAATAATATTTAGGTTTTACTGTATATAAACAGTGTGTTTATATACATAATTTCAATGAATCTTACCTAATATCTAAGAGAATACAAAGGGATTATGCTGTATAACTCTGCGGGGAATATTTATAAACAGTGCGGGAGAGTTTATAAGGGCTTAAAATATATAAAAATAACCATACAAACATATGGTTTCTACTTCG
>JANRMT010062808.1:46021507-46037649 GCA_026402145.1 Polypterus bichir lapradei
AGTGAGTGAGTGAGTGAGTGAGTGAGTGAGTGAGTGAGTGAGTGAGTGAGTGAGGGCTTTGCCTTTTATTAGTATAGATTATAGAATAAAAACATACATTTCATTTCAATCTGTAACAGCCAGTGTAAATTTATGGTACTTGTAAAGGTTAGTGTTTTTTTTTATTATATTCAGTTTTTTACTCTCAATCACGTTCATGCTCCCGCTGATCTGACACTGCTGTTTTCAAATAAAGACTTGCTATGACAAGGGTGAAATCAGATGAGGATTCTACTTCAGAGAAAGAGAATAGAAGCCCTCCCTGCAAAAAATGTCCAATCACACATAAGAACAACGCAACTGCACCAGGCATAAAGGAAAAAGATGGCACTGTTTGGATGCAGCAACAGGTTGGGTGTCATCCTGCCAGTCAATCTGCCATACACATGTCCTTCAACGAAACAGCTGGGCTTACAGAACTTGCCAAGGTATCATGCAAAGTTCTGTTTGTAATTATGTTTTGTGATGTTCTATAGACAGCATTTCCGTATAACCTCTGCTGGCCTCTTCACTTAAACTTCCCCCTTCCGTCCCTTAACTTGTCCATTTCTAGAACTTTAGATCTTTTTTAGTGCTTGCTTACTAATACCTTTCTTGTGTCCAAGACACTGAACTTCTTCCCTTAACAGCTATTTCCAATGAGCATTTCAGCTTCCATTATTTGCTGTTTTCTACACTTTTCTTGATGTTCATTCACAACTTTTATGTTCTTTTTAAAATATGCTATTTTCTTCACTTTACCCCTACTGATTTTTATCAGGTCATGAGCTGCCTCCAATAGTACTAAGTTACAATTTGTTCTCATTTTCAATCAGTTTGATTTCACATGCATCAAAAATAATACTCAAGGTACACATATTAGGTAAGAGGATAAAAATATTTAATTTGCAAATTGCTAAAATTGTTATGATTTAGAAAGTTGCACAAAAAAATGGAAGACAAGAAGTTACTACTCACATTTATAAGGTGTTTGAGGACTTGGTACTTAGTAATAAAAATACTTCAGAAAAGATGACCCACCTAGAGAGAGACTAAGCTCATCAATAAATTAATATAAGCTGCGGCATCAAAATCCTAGATTCTGGAGGGCCACAGTATCTGCCACTTTCTGCTGCTAACTGAACAAACTTTGTGTCTCTTAAGTTTAATTGTCTTATTTTAAAGATTATTGGGTCAACCAATTTCTTATGCCAAATTGACTTTTTAATGAAACACATTATTTCATTCCATTGCTTGTTGGTGTTCTTTTTTTTCCATACTGGACAATTCCAAAACTGTTGACCTTCTTTTTTCTGAGGGCACCATCAAAAATGTTTATAGACCAAATCAATATTTTCCAGACCTTCAGTTTTTCTTTTCAGATAATGGAGACATAGGTGGAAACTGGATCAGGTTAGCTTTTCATGTGTTGGTTTACTTTGCATGTCACCCAAGAACACAAAGAATGGGTGCACATTTGATTGGATAGTACATAATTCCAAAATAATAAACAAAACCAAAAGTAATTTCAAAAACACATGGAAAATAATAAATCGACAACAAGAAAACAGAAAATACACATAAACCTAAGCTGATACCTAACAGTCCAAGCACAGGTGACATTGTGAATTTACTGAAGTCAAGTAGGATCAAATTCACTGTACATAAGGTTGCCAAATAAGCCTTCAAATAAGCTACAAGAACACACCAAAACAGCCTCAACTGAAACCAGCTAGCCTTCCAACTAATATCTGCTGGCTTCAAACCCAAGTAATCCCAAAAATGGGAAACTTACATTTAAAGTTCCAAATATATTTAAAAATCTTAAAATATCACAAAGGCCATTATTGCCTAGGCATTCTTTACAATGCCTGCTTTTCATACAATTCCAGTAACATATACACTAGGTACCGTACACATCAACACAGCTTTACTGTTCTTTGCATATCTAGGTACTGTACACATTAACACAGCATTACTATTCTTTGCATATACTCATGACATCTGGATCTTTAAGAAAGTCAATCTGAATACACATCATCCATAGACAAACTCACAGATAAAGCAAAAGTAATCTAAATATTAAATCCATAAACATCTGCAATCATAACACTTGCTATGAGTACAACTATTAAACCATCAACTGAGGTTTGCTGTGCTCCAGAGTTTTGTATAACAGTTTTTAGTGAATATTCATTTTGTGTTGCCACTCACATAGTCTTTTGAACTATCCACCCAAGTATAGACTAATTCATCATGAGGTCAGCTCTTCATTCTTGCCTTCTACAGCTGTTTTTCTTGACCAAACTCATTGAAGCTGATCATTATGTATTTTACATTGTTATATGCACTCTTTTTGACTGCACGTTTTTTTCTTTCAGGTCTTTTCTAAGCTCATAGTTTTTTCTAGTTTTTCAAATTTATACTTTTTAACCTTTTTATACAGAACTGGAGTCCTGTTTTCTCTGAAAAGTATATTATGACAATACAGTATATGCTGTAAACTGGCTTGTATTAAAAAGATTGACTGACACTCTGTTGGGAGTGTTAATTGTATGATTAATTAAAGATTGTTTAGTGAAGATTATTTACGTGCTTTTTCTGTAGAGTAAGCTATCGGAGTTTCTTTCATCTTTCCTTTCACTCCCTGCCCTGTTATCATGAGCTAATTACAGTATGTACTATTTCCTTCCTTTTGATGTGCACACTGACTGCCAATTATTAACAGAATAATGTGTGTGCTAGATTAGAAAGAGAATGGCAGTGAAAAGAACTTTTGGGAATGGTAAGGAAAAAAGATGGAAGTCATTTAAAAGTACAGGAAAGTGGGAGTAGGACACCAGGCAGTGAGCCCATAATACATCTGTAATTTCACAATTTCCAGAAGACATGGCAGGTAGCAATAGCTGGGGGTTTATGGAGTTACCGTAGATCCCGGAATACAAGCCGAGAATTTCATCCTAGATTTTTGGCTTGGAGTTTGGGGTTCGGTTTATACAACGAGTATCATTTCAGATTCAAGATTTCCAGCGCAATGCCGGTTTTGCCGATGAATACGGAAGTAAATAATGACGAAACCACAGAGCCATCTTTCAGATGAAGAAGTAACTTTGCATGCCGGTACTTTAAATTAAATAAAGAATTTATTCAAAAAAGTGTTTTAGTTGTTGATTTTATTAATAAAATTTATAATAAATTATCGGGAAGTTTAAAATAAAATTTATTTTGATTCACGATCCACATCTTGCGTTACGAAACGGATGCGGTCACGTGTATCCGCTTGCGCGATTGTAAACAAACAACCGAGAGCGTTAGTAGCATCAGTCGGAGCCCAGATACATGTGTTTGTGGATGTAATTTCGAAACGAAGATGGACACTGTGTGGAAATATCTCCT
This sequence comes from Polypterus bichir lapradei, assembly GCA_026402145.1. Taxonomy (NCBI): domain Eukaryota; kingdom Metazoa; phylum Chordata; class Cladistia; order Polypteriformes; family Polypteridae; genus Polypterus; species Polypterus bichir. The sequence continues at coordinate 46,024,922 of JANRMT010062808.1, forward strand.
CCCTTCCTGCAGCCCAAAGATGTAAAATTAAATGGTGAGTACAGTATGAAATTGTTTCTAGAATAGAATGCCTTTTACTGTCTATACGCATCTACAATGAGATTAAAAGCAGCTCCTTCAGTGCAAAAAAAAGTTCTGTATAGGGCTTGTATGGTTGTTTTTTAGCCTTAGCATAACGCCGTATCTGCAGCCCCGCTTCTGCTTTCTTTCCCTCCTCCGTCTGTGTCGTCTCCTAGACCCGACAACAAACCACGGAGAGCCCGCTGGTCTCGCTATGTTGTCTGGGATGTTGTGCGTGTGATGAAAAACACTCAAAACAGATGTCTGGCTCTAGACACCTATGTCTATAAGGTTCTGAATGGTGTAGCGGATGTTCGCCGAACCGATCGTGCACAAACAAGGACAAAAAAAAAGTACAAAAACAACAAAAAAGTGCACTGAAAAGGAGAGCCCTGAGCCGCTGCGCGCCGCCATGCTCCTAGCCTAATCGAAGTAGGCTAGGCACTTTTTATAACTTTTTAGTTAGTACATTAGAAAAATTTTATTGGTGTTTTTTATTATGAAAAGGTTAAGTAAGTGTTGTAGTGGGAGGTTTGGAACGCATTATGGGTTAGCCTTTGCAAACGAATTAAGTTCGTAAGTCAAGGGTCCACTATATTGCGTATTTAAGTTAATCAAATTTATAACAAGTCTCCGGAAATCCACCCGCCGATGTACCGTATTTGCGTATATAGTTTCAACACAAAGGTTCCAATTTACCAAACTTCTCCGCAATCACATCCTAGTTTCCATCAAAAATGTCGGCAGTCTCAAATTCTCGCCGATAAACATTATAAATATACCCGAAGAGACATTTTTAAGGAAATTTAGAAAATTTTGCTTGGAGAAGGGGGTCGGCTTAAATACCGGTCATCGGCAAATACATGTAATTTAGTCGGTAGAGAAGGGGATCGGCTAATATACCGGGTCGGCTTGTATTCCGGGATCTGCGGTAATTTCCTTGAAATTAAAAAATGTGCTGATAAATCAACCGTACTTTTGCAGTGTGTCTTTATATGAACTTGTCATGTTTATAATTTGTTCTGATTATATTACCTGTAGAATGAATGATGTCTATGCAAATCAAGGAAAAGTTGTGCTTCCATTTCCTTCTAACTTTTCAGTGTAAGCTTTACTTACATATTTAAGAAACAGAACACTTGGTAGATTCAAATTTTCATACAGACAGAAACAAAACGGTTAAAGATTAAAAGGTTCTGTTGGGTAACAGACTTAGGTTCTTTGTCCAAAGTTCTAACAACTACTCATAAATATAAACAATGGTTAGCTAATGGTTATGTACAATGCTTTCTTTATTCTCAAGTATTGTTGGGTTCTACAACTGACTGACAACAATTTATGTAATGTGTGTGTGTATTGTTTACTACAATTTTGTTTTGTTTGTATGCAATCTCCTATTGTGTCCTGATGGCCACAGAGTTATGGCGTCATGGGATGTGGTCATGTTGTATGTGGTATCCTCATCACTGTGTTAACTGCACTCCAATATTGCCTTTGTTTTGCAAATGTGTCATTCAGTTGCAGGCAGGCAGCCTGCTACCCCATCTCCCACCGTGGTGGCTGAAGTCAGACACAAAATTCTCACAGCTGAAGTCTGTTTATCTGGGAGTGAGGTGTCTGGAATTGTATATAAAAATAATGCATCATTTTCTGAAATGCATAAATTTCATGTGGGTTCCGTGTCTACAAAAATCTGTGTAAATATAGGATGACATTTGTTGCAAACACATAACTAAAACAGAAATTTTTATCATATGCTATAATAATAATGACAAAATGTTGACATGAAGTGCGTAATGTGTGAAGACTGAAGCCCAAATATCAAATAAACACTTCCACAAAAAGTATAACAAAACAAGTGTGATTTTATTCAAGAATAAAACTGAGGAAAAAGAAAATGTTCAATTTACATGCTTCTGTCAATGTTTGAAAACTGAAATCCAAATATCAATCGACATGAAGTAAAGACATTTGCATGCTGTTATACTCAGTTTTTTATATATATTAAGTTTAATGTCACTGTCTCTATGCACACGGTTATGGATCCATTCATACAGGCAGACCAAGTATGGTACACAGGGGCTCAGCATTTAGAACTGACAGCCAAGCATAGGACTAGATAGCCAAAGACAACTGGAGGATTGTATAGTCAGCCTAAACGACAGAATAGTATACTTCTGTCCTCTGTCAGCACAAAATCTTCTTTCCTAGTTTGGAGAATGGGACAAACTGTTGTGTCAGCATTTTGCTATTCTTGTTGGAGAATGGGACAAACTGCAGTGTGAGCATTTTGCTATTCTTGTTGGAGGTGGGGTTTGTGTTTACTGTCCTTGTTTGAAGACCAGAGAGGGCCCTGCATGTGGAGAAGACAGTATAAATACATGGAACAAGCAGTCAAACCCTTTGAAGCTGTCGGGCGGTAGATTATGTCCTCCGTCCGGAAAACCCTTTCAGCCTGGTGACGAAAGATGGCAGACTGTGTAGATCAAGACTCCCACCTTGATAAAGTCTGTCATGAGCTTCCCATCTGTAACCGCGTAAAAACCATCAGTAAAGTAAGCTAAAGTATATCTGTGGCTCTCATGTGATGTTTGTACCGCCGTAATCACGATGGGATGGATATCGCCTTTTCTGTCATATGTCTATATTTTCGGTTACTTAACATGCCGCAATTTCAAAAGAACACATTTCCGGAGTGCTAATGCCTCTTAAGGAAATACATGCGTGTGTGAGTTTGCGTTTTTCATAGTGGAAATGCAGCTAGCTCAATAATATCAGCTTCACTGGTGCAGGGATAAGGATTGCTGCTTTGTAATCAAGACATTGTCGGTTCGATCCCGGGACCCCCCTGCATTTAGCACTTTCAGTGGTGGGCTGTTTTTATTGTTACTATTATATAATAAAAACATACATTTGATTTGAGTCTCTAACAAACCAATAAAACAAGTGTACTTTTATTCAAGAATAAAACTGAATGAAAACCAAATAAAAAATTGTACATAAGTTAGGGTCTAAACAGCCTGTATTTATGCTCTTAGTCACACTCATGCTCCCCCCCCAATCTGACACTGTTAGTTTGCAAATAAAGACGTGGTATAACAAAACAAGTGTGATTTTATGTGCAAATTTTTCTGTAACAATGTAATAGTGCACGGAATGGCCAAGCTATTCTAACTACCATGGCTTCTTTAGTGTTGTTAGAAGACATCACAAATAGAAGAATTAGAAGAGAGCACGTATTTAGAGATCATACTGATTTCTTATCCTATGATGATGACTAGTTTCTAAGCTGATAGATGTTCTAAGTTAGATTTCCAAGAGCTATTCTCTTAGAGCTGTGTGCTGAACTAGGGCCTGCTTTACAATGGCAGACTTTGAGGAATTGTGCTCTACCTGCTCCTTTGCAAGTTCTGTCCACCCTCTGGTTTTTAGCCACAAGAGCTTTTTAACGTGAACTGGCTGACCGATCTGGTATTTCTCAGTCATTACTGAGTTGTACCATGCCAGCTGTATGGGATGGTATTATCAGTTTGTCATCCAGATATATAAGATTTCCTAACACTGTGGTTAAACAGGAAAACATCAAAGCACAATTTGTAACAACGTCTGGTCTGGAGCAGTTGACTGCATGTACATTGCTATAAGGGTACTTGCAGAGAATGAAATTGCTTATGTAAATAGAAAGCATTTCCACTCTATTAATGTGCAAATTATCTGTGATATGAAAATGTGTCTCACTAATGTTGTGGCTAGATATATAAGTGTCTCGCCAATAATTGCAGCATCTCGCTACTCAAACAGTGTGATCACCAGAATTCCACTACTTTCTCCAGTGGTGGTGACACTCCTATGGTGGGCTGCGACTCTCTTTTTCACATTGACTTTGATATTTGACCATTTCTTTTTTATTTCGGGCACTGTGCAACTTTATGAACTTGGACTTTTGAGTCCCTGCGCCATGCTGTGCCACTCCATCAATTTCCTTTGTTGCTTATATCACTGCTTAAGTGACCAAATACAGTAATCCGTCGCTATATCGCGCTTCGACTTTTGCGGCTTTACTCTATCGCGGTTTTTAAATGTAAGCATATCTAAATATATATCACAGATTTTTCGCTGGTTCGCGGATTTCTGTGGACAATGGGTCTTTTAATTTATGGTACACGCTTCCTCAGTTTGTTTGCCCAGTTGATTTCATACAAGGGACGCTATTGGCAGAGCATGTATTACGTATTAACTAAAACTCCTCAATGATATATGATATGCTTCCCGCGCGGTGCTTGATTGTTTGCTTTTTTCTGTCTCTCTCTCTCTCTCTGCCTGACGGAGGGGGTGTGAGCAGATGGGCTGTTTGCACAGAGGCTGTTTGCCTAGAGGATACGGACGCTCCTCTACAAAATGCCGCTTTATTGCGGTGCGTCGGCATACTTAAAAGCACAAAAGCACGTATTGATTTTTTGATTGTTTGTTTTTATCTTGCTCTCTCTCTCTGACATTCTCTGCTCCTGACGGCGCTCCTTTGAAGAGAAGATATGTTTGCATTCTTTTAATTGTGAGAAAGAACTGTCATCTCTGTCTTGTCATGGAGCACAGTTTAAACTTTTGACTAAAGGGTGTTATTTCATGTCTAGAGGGCTCTAATAATGTTAACAGTGTGGGAGAGTTTATAAGGGCTTAAAATATATAAAAATAACAATACAAACATATGGTTTCTACTTCGCGGATTTTCACCTATTGCAGGGGGTTCTGGAACGCAACCCCCGCGATCGAGGAGGGATTACTGTAGTATGTTTTTCCTTGCCTTCACTTCATTGAGCAGGATCTCCATTTTGCATTGTTAAAATTTTTTTTTGCACGTGCTATTGCCATTGTCTTTTAACAAAACCCTGAATGGAAGGGACTATTTTATTGATTTGTATATTCAAATAGGTGAAATTCTGGGAGGAGTCAGGGTGGGGCTGTAGGCTCGTGCATGTGCATTAAAATTCACATTGATTGAGATTTATTAAGGGATATAAAGGAAAAGTGCCAGCTGACAATGATATGTGTATGGTTTCACTCATATCCAGTAGTTTCAGGTATACAACAACATTGCAAGCTAAAAAAGGTTTTCTTTAAAACATGAAAGGTTTAAAATACAAGATCCAACATAACATGCATATACACAATCCTCTATATACACTATCCTCTATTCAACTTAAAAGTCAAAATTAACAAACAATCATGAGAATAACCATATACTGTAGCTCATTAATATAATTCAATATATATGCAACTATATACACTTAACATGGTATTTGTTTTTAACAATTTCATTTTCTGTAACACTTTTGAGGCCTGCCATTTCTTCTATCTTTGCGGCAGTCTCATAAAAAATGTTGCAAAGTATGCAATATGTATGAAAGTCCTATTGGATGTTGGATTTTTTAGATGATGGCTTGAAGGAGCTAGCCTTCTATGAGGGCTACATCTGCAGGAGATGCCAGCTGATCCAGCATCTGAAGCTCAGGGTCATTTAACTGGAGGAGGAGTTGGCTGGTCTGCATTGTAGAAGAGAATTGGAGGACCACGCCCAGGTGTCCTTTAGAGAGATAGTGTGCACCCCTAAGATGTTGTGGGAGAAGATACTATAACAGACAGGAAGAGATAGGTGGGTCACAAGTTGTAAGGTAAAGGGCGTACACTATCCAAGGGCATCAACTCCAGAATGGGCATCAACTCCAGAATCTTTAGGAGATAGACAGTGTCTCTGGGGATTCTGAGGTGATAGGCAGGGATGAGTGTGTTGCCTTTCAGGTGCACAGGTGGGAGATCTCCCTGGAAGGGTGGATAGGCTCTTGCCAGAGTGGGGGTGGATCCAGTTGTCATTGTCTATGCTGGAACAAATAACATGCATAAGGTTAGCCTAACAGTTCTGTGATCCAAATTTAAAGAGTTAGGTGCAAGACTGAGGAGCAGAACTGAAGTCTTCTCTGAAGTTTTGCTTATGCCACAAGCGAGTCCAGGTAAGATTAAGGAGATTAGATAGATTACATCTTGGTGCAGCATAGAAGGGTATAGGTTTATAGGGCACTGCGACTCCATTTGGAACAGATGGGACCTTTTCCGCTGTGATGGGTTGCATCTGAAATGGAGGGGGCACCAATGTGTGGAAAAGCATATGAGTCAGTTAGCTGATGACTGTTTGAACTAGGGAATGGGGGTGCAGGGAGTTTAGGATTGGCTAGATTTAGAAGTGTACATGGAGGAACAAACAATAGTGAAAAAATAAAAATGCACAGTAATATAATTTCTAACCCATAATTTAAATGTAAAAGTAGAAGAAGTAGCACATTAAAAATAGCTTGCCTTACTGCTAAAAGTATCAAAAATTTAACAAGCTAGTTGGAGTTGTATGTAGAGGATCATAATTATATTACAGCAATAACAGAAAACCAGCTGAATAAAAATGCTGGGGATGAGTAAAACATAGAGGGATACACATTTTTTAGGAAGGATAAACAGAACATACAAAGAGGTGGGAATGCTGTTTATGTCAAACGGAATTTAAATGCCAGTCCTCTTCAGTTGGACGATGAGCCCCATCTTAGTGAGGACATGTGGCTGGAAAGCATTAGGGAAAGAGGCCTTATTTTAGGAGTATGTTACAGACCGCCCAATGCAGATTGTAATTTCAGCACACATCTTTTTAGTAATATTTAAAAACCTAGCTTACAGGGGGATATTGTAGTCATGGGGGACTTTAACTACTTTAACTACAAGAGCAGGAGCTTTTATAAGTAATCAGTGACTGTTTTTAACACAGTATGTTAAAGCACCAATATGGGGTGAAGTCGGTCTGGATTTAGTATTTTGTAATACTCAGGATAGAATTGAATTAGTTGTTCATGAAAGTATTTCTGTGTTACTTGAGTGATGGAAGGCATTGCTGAGGAAAAGGACATCAAAACATATATTGCCTTTTGTATTGCAGTGCTTGGCAATAATTTCAACTAATATATTTATGAAGTGTTTATCTATTTGAAAGTGCCAGCTCTAACTGTTTAGTATCCAACAAATTGTTCAGGCTGCATTTATAGACTCTCAACTATACCATTATTTAATATATTGTGTTTAGGGAGGGGTAAAACAAGCCACTTCAATTTGCTTATATTAATTATATAGTGCTGCAAGGTATATAGGTGATTTAAAGAGGCACCTCTAAAGATATTTGCTTAATCCTCACTTCAGCTCAGCTTAGTTTACTTTGAAGTGTTTGTTGTGTAATCTTGTTTATTCATTCACTATATCTGTTCCATTTTTGACCTGTTTGATAGTAAGGTAGCTGGATGAATTTAGGGCAGACATCCAATTGAAGACAAATTACTCATTTCTAAATACTTACTACTTCTTGGAAGTTTGTCCATTTTTTGAGCGTGATAAAGCTTAGTATAAATTAAAGGGTGGTATTCTTGTGAAAATGGAGCACATGGAACTATCTAAGAAAGCATAAACCTAATAATTTCCTTTAACAATCATTTCAGATACTTGAACAAAGTTCTTCCTCTTGTTCCTAAACCACATAAATGTAGATAAAACCCTTTTATCAGATTTTTATGTAAACTGTGGTGTTACAGATACAGGTACAACTACATGTGGTAGTAGTTATTCTGAATCTGCAATAACTCTGTAAAGATGTTAAAATTTTTTTTTTTCTTTTTCACTAAAACTAAGGATTTTATTTTCATCTTTAACCTTCAATTTTTTTTCCTGCTAAATGCAAACATTCCCCATTATTCATGTTCCCACATACTTCTAATATTTTCATAGTTATAACTACCTAGAAATTCCCTCATTGAAATATATATTTCTTACCCAAAGTAAAAACCTACTGATTCCATTCTAAAAAAAATTGTTTTGTAATTGTTTTAAACTACAGAAATTCCAAAGTAGTGCCCCTTTGGATTAATGCTCACCTCCACCATTTCAACAACTAATCAGAATATTCCAGGATTTCTTCAACAAAACAAACAGGAGTCAATCTTTATTTATTATAAACATCAAAAAAGTTATTATAATCATCAAAAAAGTACAATCTTTACTTCCTGGTAGTGACAAGGTCCAAAGGAAGGGCCTCTCTTTGCTATGAACGTTATGTTGATCATACTGTATATCTGTACTTGTGTGGCATTGGCATACCCAACAGCATGATCAAAATTATGAAAGCAGGGAATGAGACCAGAAAAAACACAAAAAAATGGTATCAGATGCACCAAACACCCCAGGATACAAAAATTGCAAATCATTCAGTGCTTAAGTCCATTACCAGTGTAAAACAAAGCTGATACTCAATGTTTTAAAATGGTCATATTCAGTATGCATCTTATACTTAATGGACACAATCACAATAAAAACACTTACAGCTCTCAATTTCCAAGGTACAGTTCTGCTCATCAAGTGGATATCTACGAAGATCCATCATGCAGGCTGCAGTTGTGGTGATTCTGGAAACACCAAGAAGAAGATAATACTGTAAAATAAATAAATTATTGTGTCATGACAATCTATATAAGGGAAAAGTCACAGCTCATTGGCAGGCAGCTTGTAGTCAAATACAGATAATGCAGAGTTGGGAATAGTAAATTAATGAGCAGTGAAAATTATAAAAGGATTCATCAAAGCATCATGTCATGAACTTTTTAGGCATATCTGACTTGCTCTGTGAAATAAAATTGTAATTGTGGGTCAAGGAATGATAAATGGCATTGAATGGAACAGGTTGTGCTTCTCTGTACACTGCGCAATATGTCTTTGTCTGACTGTAAATAAATTGTGTGATTAAATATCTCAACATATGTTTTCTAGTACAAAGCTGCATAGTGTATCATTCTGCTTCAATAATTTTCCTAAATGTAATATGAAACACTGAACCATACAGGAAAGGAAAATAAACCAATAACATAATATAAAAAGAATTGTACATATAATATATGAAAAGGGGTTTGTGAAAAAGTTTAATTAATTTATTGCATTCCTAATATAAAGTCTATTTAACCTGGCGTACCATATTGTCACACTTGGGTCACAGATTTGCACAGAAACACAGGAGGTTGTAGAGACATGAACTTTATTCAGACACAGCAAACGAACATTTGTCTCTTTTTCAAAAGTTTAAACTCCATGACAAGACAAAGATGAGTTACGTCAGGAGCAGAGAATGTCAGAGAGAGAGAGAGAGAGAGAGAGAGAGAGAGAAAAGCAAAAACAATCAATTCCAATTCTGACAGGTGCTGAACAAGCTTCTAAGTATGTGGAATACCGCGCGAGAGGTTTATCACGCGACAGAGTGTAAATAAGGTAAGGAGCAATATGAGGGTAGTCTGTCAACGTTTTTCAGGGGTTTTCCCAGGAATGTCTGTAATCTCTAGGGGTGCGATCAGCCCCCAGCTCACAATATGAAGTTTATTTCCTATAGCCACACATAATATTCACATAAAGACATTTAAGTTAGTAATAACTTTATTTTCATATAATGTGTGCCAATGTCATTGGCAACTAAACTTTTTGGCTTTTCACTGCTCAAGTTCAACATAATAACTAAAGCATATTTATTAAATACTGTCAGTGAACTTACTGCCCATAAGTTTACCAATCATATGATTTTGCGTTTTAAATTACTGTTTACATTAATGTTTGTAATTTTAAAATCTGTTTTAAATTTTTTTTATCCAAAGTATTTTAGTATATTGGTTTGACTTTCCTAGCCTGGCACAAAAATATTCATCAGGCAGAAAATGTGTCATTGAGTCGCCTGGGTTCTAGCAGCGACAGAAAGGCAAAACAAGAGGAAAAATTGCCTACTGCCAAAAGATTCTACTAAAGAAGCTACTCTGATAAAAAGATACTAAAAACAAACATCTTATAGTTGAGCCCACAAGGGCTTGCTTTAGTCAGATAGTCCTGTTTGTTCAGATACCAAAACTTTCCTACACCAATTAGCTCCTGGTGAACATGACACCTACAATCACAATGAGGCACAAAAGAAGCAGATGTGAAGGGGCAAGATACACACAAGGCAAAAACGTAAATAATCTATGAGATTGTTACAAAAAAATGTTTTAATTCAACCTGACTAATCAAAATCAAAAAGGCCTGTCAATGTCCATATGCATTCACTTTATGGAATAAAATAGTAATCATGATATGACATTCCAAAGCACATGTCCATGCCTACCACTGCTACAACTATTTTAAATTCATGGAAACAATAAAATAAGAAAACAGACATTGTAAATGATAACTGATTCTGCACATGCATGCACACATGTCCTGTTTTTTGCTAGGCTCAGACTTTCAATAGAGTAGGCCCATATTGACCATGTATTGTATTTATGTTTTTAAACTAAACCTTTTAAAATAAAATTAATCTAATTATTTGGAATTAAAGTAGTACCTTCAAGTGCATATAAGAGCTCAAGAGGTTGATAGCTGCTGAAGAAATAACAGAACTAGATAAGATAACCTTTTACTAATATCATTTAAAAATGGATTATAGTACGCTGTTGACAGGTGGACAAAATAAAGTATACTTCGCAAAATACACAGTGCTCTTATATGTTATTACCTTTGCTTTTTTCTCATTATAGTTGTTCTAATATATTCTCTTAGTTATGTTGGAATATAAGTGTCAGTGCTTTCTTGTATATAATGAGCGTACCTTAATGATTTAAGCATATTTTTCTTTTGGTATAATATAGTTTGTTTAAATATTTAACAAGGTTTATGTAATTGGGAAAAAAATGTTGTCTTTGAGAACTTGTAGTAATTTTATATTATTTTAAATGCTCCTTTTTTGTTAAGGGTCAGTATAAAGCTAAATGCATATGAATTCCTTCATTTTCAGGTTTGTTCACATAAAATGTGCAAAGGCAAATACTGTTGTTATACTTTGAAAAGAGCATGCTGTACTGATTTAAAAAAAAACACTGAAATACTCATATTAAAAAAGCATTGGTGAATTTTGTGTTTGTCTTTAAAACAGTGGAACAATCTGTGCTACATTAATTACTATTTCAAATTTACCTTGATAGAGGCTATTTCTATTTATGTGCTTAGTAAATTTGGCTCTTTTACATGCCCGATAGTTGCTTCTGATGGCAAAACTGGTCCTCAGTAGGAGTTGTTAAAATGCCAGCAGAGTTGTATGCATAGGTCATCACATCAGCAGCATGTGTGGGACACTGCCTCACCAATTCACTTCTACTGCTGTCTGATCTCATATATGGCAATTTAAAGGGCCTTTGTAACCATATAGGTAAAAAATGCAATTTATTAAAAAAACTGAAAGTCACTTACCTTATGGACAGATAAAACAGAAGAGGAATGAGCTCCCTAAGTGTGGCTCTATAAGCCGTTATAAAGATTAAACATCTACTCAGTATTTGCATTATACTAAAAACAGCCTGACGGATACATTATCAGCAGATTATAATGATTCAATATTTTACTAGCACTGGAATTTAACAGCAAAACATCAGAATGACCTGCTATCCGTTGAAATCTTTTGTGATCTCTATCAGTTGTTCAACATTGATTTTAACTCCCTACATTGGGTAATTCTTAGTAGTGCTTAAGAAACAACACTGTAATTAGGTGTAAACCCTCCACAAAAAAAAATGTACTCGAAAAATCACTTACGAAAGCTATTTCAGTCAAGTGTATTTAGGTTTGGCTTTTAAGAACATGGTATTGTTAAGTTCTATTTAAAAACATGTAATTACATGTATGTATCACTCTTATTTCTGGATATGATTTATTGTAACAAAAGAATTTAGTAATCAAAAATGTAATATCTGTCTTTTAAATAAATAAAAATTCAAAATGGTATAACCTTTGAAGCAGTTAACTAAGTCCTGCGTTACATCTGAACATTATATCACATGTACATTACTTATTTTCTTTTGTGTTTGTGAACATTCCAAACTGACTGACAAAGGAGCAATAAACTGACAGTCATCCTCATGCTGTAGTTTTGTAGTTGATAAAATTGTATTAAAAATTCTAAAGGTATGGTACTTAAGAAAATTCAATTATTACCATACATAACAAATATTTATTAATGAATGAAAAAACGGTAACAATAAATGATCTTGTAATTTTAATAGTTGGGATAAACAGAATTTTAATAATGGAAGAAAAATATAAAATGCTAAAACAAAACAGATCTTTTATCATTGATCTAGATACATACCTGTATATATATGTATGCTGTGATTTTAAACTTTGTAATGAGTGACCCAATGATGGAAATACAAGTGTCCTGTCGCATTTGCAGCCCATCAAAAACATTTCACTACATAGTAAAATGAAAACATCAAACACTTCATCATTTTAAAAATGATACTATATGTTGGCATTCAAATGCAGTATTACCAGAATCATTCAGCATGCATTAAAAACAAAATACAGGATTCCGCCAACTCCCGTAAATACGGCATTTTATAAAAAAACTAGCAGAATACCCGCGCTTCGCAGCGGAGAAGTAGTGTGTTAAAGAAGGAAAGAGAAACAAAAGGAAACATTTTGAAAATAACGTAACATGATTGTCAATGTAATTGTTTTGTCACTGTTATGAGTGTCGCTGTGATATATATATATATAGCAAAATAACTGCACTTCGCAGCGATGTC
>JANRMT010062808.1:46042649-46068953 GCA_026402145.1 Polypterus bichir lapradei
AATAGGTGATCTGTCTTTCTGCGTTAACCGCATGCGTTTTCATACGTCTCAAACTAAGGGGATGCGAGGTTAAAATAAATCGAGAAGCGCGCATACATACTTAGTGCATCCCCTCTCGGGAATTGAACCTCGGACGCGGGCGCTACAGGCGAATGCTTTACTATCGCGCCACTGCGTGTGGTTTATCTATTTGAGCGTAGCAGTGTAATTCGGTTTTTGTTCAGCACTCTTTGGAACTGTTGTTTTTTGTCTGCGCACTGCGTCAGTTCACGTGAGCCGCTGAATATGGTTTTATATGTCACTCGCTCGCTTCTAATTGTTTCGTTGCCTTCTTAATTATATAATGCATGTTTTCTAAAGCGCGTTTTGTAGCTCTTCCTGGCTTTCTACGTAATGCGTGATTACGTGACAGGCGTGATGATGTCATACGAAACTCCGCCCCTCCAGCTGAACTCCATTACAGTAAATGGAGAAAAATAGCTTCTAGTTATGACCATTATGCGTAGAATTTCGAAATGAAACCTGCCCAACTTTTGTAAGTAAGCTGTAAGGAATGAGCCTGCCAAATTTCAGCCTTCTACCCACACGGGAAGTTGGAGAATTAGTGATGAGTCAGTCAGTCAGAGAGTGAGTGAGTGAGTGAGTGAGTGAGTGAGTGAGTGAGTGAGTGAGTGAGGGCTTTGCCTTTTATTAGTATAGATGCTTCACTTTAAAGCATTTCTTGAGACAATTAATATATATTTTGAGTGTGAAGAAATAACTTTGACTTGAAAAATACCAAACTTATCCTTTAACAGCATTCATCCCAAGAAATCTGGATTTCTAACAAACAAAAATCAATTAAACTGCGTTTTTATTGTCATAAAGAGCCTGTACCTGGCATCATGAAATTCAAGGCAGGCAGGTCCATTTTCAAACAGTTTTAGCTTGAGGCCAAGGACTTGAACAGAGCTCTCACTGTGCAAACACAGGTTCCAGATACACTGGTCGATTGCTCTGATAATCTTACAAAACATAACATACAGTTTCATCATGCCAAGGAAACATTGATTTCTGTACATTATTTTTTCAAGTTTCGCAAACTACTACATATAATATGTTTTCTCAGGTCATTTATAATACTAGGGCATTGTTATAAACTGTGTTATCATTCATTTTTTCATTTGAACCGAGGCTGTATCACTGCTATCTTTCATAGGCCATTTAGAATACTATTAAAGATGGAAAATGATTTTTAATGGGTTTTCAAGAAAAGAGGAATAAGGTGCAGTGCCTTATAGGGGACCAACCCTATACCCAGAAATCTTACACCCAACGTGAAGCCAAGGGAGGCAACACCAGTTGCCCTAACTAACGAATAGGACAGCTTTCTGGTCTCTGTCTGTGTGTAGTTTGCCTATTCTTTCAGTGTATGCATTGCTATTTTTAATGTATCTCCATTTTCAATCCATATCTCAATTATTTTCTTTGTATACTCCTTGGCGGCTCTAAAGGGGATCAGTGTATGTGTGGTATAAACGTAAAGGTACAATGCAATGGACTGGCATTCCACCCAAAATGGGTTCCTGGCTTGAACCTGATGCTGATGCGATATGCTTCATGAACTTATGACTCTAGGATTAGAGTGAGTTTGGAGAACGTTTGGAGGGCTAGATGATAACTAAGAGCCAGATATTTCAAGGCTTTGTGTAATTAACTAAAATACTACATTGTCTTTAGGCATGCTGTTATTTAAAAGCTAGCTGAAGCTCCTTTTTTACACTTCATAATATCTATGGGAAAGTGGGTTCAAGAGTCACCATTTGTGCAAATGCTCAACAATGATTAATAACAATTACAACCCTGGGGCAATTTATTAAACTGAGCTAATCACATCCTAGAATCTGACATTTTTCCAGTGCTGTGACTCTGAGTTATGTTGTTACTCTCTTAATAGAGTATTATACATGATTTAAGCATCAGTATCTCCTTAAAACATTAAAGGCTACAAGCAGATACCAAAAGGTAATGGAAAAGTAAATTTCATCATTTTGCCTCTCAGCACTACACTGTCCTCTGAGCATTGAAACGTGTTTTGAAAACTGACAATAGCACTTGTTGCACATGAGAATTCTTGATTTTTATATGATTGATCTTTCTACAGTTTTGGCAATGAAATTCAAACTAATAAGTTGCAACTGAACTCCTAGCAACTTTTCATCGTTGTCTTTTCTACATCTTGCACTAATTCTTTTCAGATTTCTGTATTTTATCTTTTACTGCCATTTTTAAAATCTCACTCTGTCAAGGTGCATGAAACAGTCCCCTCTATATTTGGCAACCTATATAACTGCCCGGATGGCTTCTGAAATCTGCCACTGTTATCTGGAACTGTGCATCTTCTTCTGCATATTAGAAGCTGAGTTTTTCCATGTATGTTGCTAAATGGTACTTCTCCTTTGCTGGCTCCATGAAGTACAAGCATATTGTTCCCAGTATCTGGTTTTAGGAACTGACACGTTAACTCCAAGTGTGAAGTGATGGGTGGGCTGTCAAATGACAAAAGGGAGCCTTGACCTCTAAATTTTCTTGGTGGAAAACGCTTCTCTTTAACACCAGACTACATTCCATTTATGTCTATAAAGTGAAATGCACATGCTGCAATGTGCACAAGTAAATCCAATGCTTTTTATCTATCTCTTGAATTCCACATAGATACTGCTTGATATATTTTGACCATGTCATTTTATACATGGAACTCCTTTAATAGATGTCGGACATAAAATGTATTGTATTATCTCTGGAAAAGAAATGTTGTATTGGTACACTCTAAAAAGGTGTCTATATCACATAGATAGAAGGGTATTGTCTGGAATCTATTCAACTCTTCTGCCCAGCTCTTTTGTTGCCTGCCTTTTTATCTACATCTGCTGTTTAATGGTTGCTTATTTATAAGGTGTTGACCAATTTTGATTTATTTTGGTCAATTACTGTAACCTAGTCTTGTAACACTTGCTTCAGACCGCAAATAGTGTTGACCTCTTTTGCAAGTTGGTTTGCATAAAATGAATAAATGCAAATGTAAAGTATGTTATAATCAGTCAGTTATTCATGCTTTTATCACAGTGCATGGCTCACAACTTTTACAACTTTGCAGTAAGTATTTATTTTTAATTTGTTTAAGACACTTTTATTATTTATTATAAACATTCAAGAAATGAATTGATATTGTTTTAGCATGTATACAGCTATCTGTATTGAAATGCAAAGATTAATTCTCTATTTCACATACGTTGATATAATTTTAGCCATTCTGCAGTTAATGAGATCTTTAGTGCAAACAGACATTGTTATACAACAAATTTACAGAGAGAAAACATTTAAATCCTTTGTCATCCTCATATATATCCACATTGTGTTCTTTTAAGCTTGCTATTTCTGATTTGTACTTGATCAGAACACTTTGCTACATCCACTTGTGCTTTCCTGGGTCATTTGCTTCAACCTGTTTTCAACAGAAATATCATACATACCCTTCTAACTCCTAATATTAATTCCGAAGCCACTAGGACAGAGACATTTGTGATAACATGCTATACATAATTAGATTGCAAGATGATTAATTAATGGGAGAGTAAAAGGGGAAGAGATAAGAAGACAATTCTCAATATGCCATGAGGTCATCTAGTTAAATATTTCAGGGATATGTGATAAGACTATGACTCGTTTTAATTTGCAGTATATTAAGATTTAGTGAGTAAACAAGTGAAATTGAGTAAGGACAATGATAAGGAAACACCAGACAGAGTTGAGCAGATGCCACAAACAATTGAGGATACACAGATACAACGCAAGGTGACTGAAAAATTTAACTGACTTTTAGAAAACTATTACATTGCTTGTACGTAATACTATTATTTTTTATATTTAACAGAAAAAAACAAGCTACAAGAAACCATTCTGGAGAAAGTATTACATTATTCAAGGTACAGTGGCACAGTGGTTCCAAGGACCTGAAGCTATTTTTTTGGCTAACTTTTGGTTTACATGGTTTTCTCCCACACCACAAAGTATATGATGGCAACTTAGTGCAGTTCAAAGATGGAGGTGCTGAAGCCTATTCGTGCCATATCAGGCAAAAGGCATGAAACAACCCAATCAATCAGTTGCACAAATCTCTTCAGATTAAAACTGGCTTACTTTAAAAAGGTTTATAGAATCATAATTAAACTGCATCTATTTATTTTTTTAATGCTATTACAACATTTTTTTAGCATAACCGCATTCACTATGAACAGAGAAAGTTACGCCTATATGCAGTCAAGTCAGGACTTCACAGACAGATTGTGCTTCAGTGAAATAAGGTGACTAAATACTTGTCAACAGCACACCCTTACATACTTTCAAGAGCTTACTATAGATAGTCCATTGCACTGCAGTTTGCATGTTTTTCATATTCACTAGAAGAACTACATAGTTCTTGTTGTCTCAGAAACGTCAAGAAAATTCTTCAGGACCCATCTCACCCAGGACATGTATTGATTGAACGCCTGCCTTCAGGCAGACGTTTCAGATCCATAAAGACTAAGACAAATAGACTGAGAAACAGTTTCTATCCTTCAGCCAGCACCATGCTGAATGCTGTTAAGTGGTCAATCTGACCGAGTGCACCTTCATTCTAAGTTAACATTAGATAAGGGACAAGTGCAATATAATGTATGTATGAGTGGTAAACATTGTTCTGGTGTTATGGACAATTTTGGATACTTATTTTATTCCCTTATTTTAGTTGTAACTTGAGTAATTGTGTTTTGTTTTTGTTTTATTTTTATTTTATTTTTTCTTCACTGGAAAATTGCACCTAAAAATTTCGTTGTACAATGTCTCATTGCTACAATGACAATAAAGATTTTGATTTGACTGATTTTGATTTGACTGATTGATTTGATTAACTCTTTTTATCCAACTAACAACATACTGTATGTCTTATAAAAACATAAATCACGCTTTCTAAAGGTTCAAAGTAGATGTATGAGTGGTCTAATCCCAAACACTAAAATATCTCTGAACACTAAAATAAATCATATTTTCAATTGAAGATTACATGCCATTGTCCTATCATATTGTGATATTTTAAATAAATCAATATTAGAAATTATGAAAGGAAAAACTGTGAAACATACTGTATATCCAATGCTGGCATATTAGCAAACTGTCAACATGGGTTTAGAATAGATCTTTCTCTCTAATGAGCTAGAAATTTATGAGGGAACAATAAAAGGATTTGATCATAATGGATGTTTTATTATTTATTTTAATTTTCAAAAGTCATTTCAAAAGAAACCACCTAAAAGACTAGTGAGAAATGAAAGTTCAAGGTGCTGTTTGCTAATGGGTATAATATTGACTCAAACAAAAAAAGAATCAGTGTATGCTGTGTAGAATGTTTTTCTAAATTGTGAATTTAAAACTGCTGGTGCCACTGCTGACATTTTTTATTTATTTAAATGACTGCTACAAAATTATGCAGTAACTAACAATCTGGTTAAGTCTGTCAATAACAATGAAGTAGGTGTTATGGTGGACAGTTTAAAGTTAGAAAAATCATTACAAATGGAGATGGCAGATGAGGTTTAATGTAAATACATTTTTAAACATATGGAATAGTCTGTGTTGGACTGAGCTAAACTTTCCTATCAAACATATTCTTAAACATTATGTATTCAATATTTCTATAATACATGCTTGAAAGAATACTAGCACAGATTTTAAACTTACAAAACTATATGTTATTTGAAATAAAGTAAAAATACAGAAAAAAAAACACTTTTTACTTAAAGAATTGACTCAAACAATTTGATTGTTATAGCAAGTAACACTATTTTATAAAATGGCTGAAGGAGATAACTGGATTAATAACTTAATTAGCTAACTAAAGATGCCAAAATGAATGAGGTTATCTCCATTCATTTAATAAATTTATACCTATATTAATAGATGAAAAATGTGATATACAAGACAGATTAGTTATTCTAACATTTCCTTCTAAGAAATAACTTTATTTTTTACTGCATATTTCTTAAATTAGACTTCTTTATAAGGAATACACACTGGTGTAACTGATGTTAAATTAGATTTTATATGCACCTACCTCTGATTACTCTTAATTGGAAAAATGAACGGAGTAATCTTGACAACCAAGTGAATTAAAATAAGATTAGTCCTAAATTGGAAAAAAATTAATAAACCTCAAGTACTACGGGCTCTAAAATCAATTACTACTTACATTTCTCATAAAAAGGAAAAAAAACACAGACTGTAAGGCATTTCTCATTTTACATAACATGAGCATAAACCAGCTGATGTAAATAAAACATGTTTCAAAATGTATGCATGTCATAACATTCAGGTGAGTTTGAGGATTTAGTTAACTGTTTTTGAAAGTAGCAGCATTTTCACTTTTATTTGTTTACCTCATCAAAGACTGATATATTACATGTTACAAATATTTTTCCAATAATGAATCATATTCAAAATGATATTAAAATAACCTCAACTAAATGAACAATACAGGAGCAGCTTTTCTACCTGCATCCAAATGTGTCAACTGTGGTTTACTTCTAATGGTGCAACATCACTTGTCTCGATCATAGGAACACTACCAAGGCAATAAAACAAGTCCCATTTTGACCTGTCTATACATTTTGTCTGGTCTTTTATCACTGTTTTCATCCTATTGCTGTCTTTACAATACACTCATACTCTCCCTTCTGCTCTAAACTGCTCATCTTTTTTTTGGTGCTAATACACCAGTATTTTTACCTTACTTGTGTCACTCATTTGTCACTATGAAGATATCCCATATGCAATACATGCACAAAAAGGGCTTTTTCCACTAGTTCCATCCTGATCCTGCCTCACACTAAACCCACAACTCTTCATGAAGCAGAAGTAGATGCCAGAACAGAATGTAATTACGTATTCGTAGAGCAACTAAAATACATGTTTTTATTAGCATTTTACAGCATCATATAGTTAAAACCCAAATGTAAATTGGCTTATGGTCACTTAAATAGCTTTCATAGGCAACAATTTCTGACTCTGTAAAATGTAAAAACTATGTTTTTTATATTGTTGTTTGGTGTTGTGGAGGATGCAGTGGACCATGATGGCTAACAGGACACTGTGGTGCTTTGCCAATAACTTACAATATTTGTGAAATAGTGAATTATTATAATCTACAGATAATAAAGCTGTGAGGTTATTTTTAGTCTAACATTAATACTTCAGCAAATGTTTAATCATTGTATGCATAACAGCATGAACGCCCATAAATACTTAGGGAACTCTGTTTCTCTTCATTTAATTTCTAGATCTGTTGAGGGATTTTTTGCTTTCTTTGGTTGCATTTCTTTGGTTATGAATAGTAAGGAGTGAACCCAACAAAGTTAATTTTGCTGCAAGTTCACTGAAATCATGGAAATGTTCAGGAAGTATGCTGAACTCCACAAAATGCTTTGAACTTATTGAAGAAAGAGGAACCAAATTAGTTTTCAATGGATTATAATGGTGAAACATGATTTCAAGTGTCCCTGAGGGACAGGGACGTGTCTGTCAACTATACTGGACTGATTATTGTGGTCAAAAATGTGATCTGAGCTGTTAAGCAGAATTGTTAACATTGGTATCACCGTGCCTCAAACAACAAAATACATACACAGAATGAATACCACAAACTAAATACAACAAATAGCTACAAACTAGCAATGCATAAATGAACTATAGATCATTGCACTCATAGAGTTCCAATTTTGGAGCACATGGCTGTGCCATGAAGCAACTCTGGGGACTGGCTCATTCCATTTTTGGGGGTTGCAGCTCTTGGCATAGTTTCCCATGTACCTTTGCCGATATTTCACTTCATTATCTAGAAGAAAGATAAACATTTTAAATAGTAATAAATATTTCTTGTTATTCATCTTTCACAGGGTTTCCTCTGGTTTCTGACAAGGGAAGAGAAAAGGCTCCTTTAAGGCTTATTTTGAGATTGTAGCTGCGTTCATGGCTAATTACGCATACAAATTGTGATTATTGATCTGGTTATTTAGCAAGTGGAATTAGCACTGCCAGCACACAGTGATCAGTGTTATTTAACAATTGGAAGTAGTCATTATGATTGACTAATGAATTTTTTAACGCATACAGGATGGAAATTCAGCTAAGAGTACTGATCAAGGCCTGATGTCATGCATGCCTGAAGCAAGTCAGCAAAGATCTTAAAGTACACATATGTGAAAGGTCTGCACATAATTGGAAAAGCTCTATGATGTCATGCTGGCCTCACAAAGAGTGATAGTGCGCTGGGGAAAAAAATGTTTGTCTAACTGCGAATATCCAGGAAAATATTCAGTGAACCAGGTCACTGGTTACGAAGATCATTTAATTTACTTGTTAAGACTGCAAGCAGCAGGAGAAGTGACTTTGTGTTGCAGAGGTTTACACAAGTTATTGACGTGAAGAGATTTCACCCATATGTGTGACTCTACTGCCATTTCACTAACTTGTACCGGGGATCTGATTTGCTGTGTGGAATGGCTATCAGTTGAGCAAAAGTGGAAAGTATCATTGAACTTTTGAACAATCTCAAAGTAAATTTGAAACTGCAAGATAATCAGTAACAAAGGTCATAAAAAATGCTTCCCTATTTTAAAATTTAGAAAATTCACCTTTGAAACAAAGGTCTTTAATTTGGATAAGGTTCTTAAGTGAAAAAAGAAGGAGTGACTAAAGGAACTCATATGGGCATCAAAATTCAGGGACTGATCAAAAACAACACCTAATTTGTATAGTGAGTCCTGAGAGAAGCTAGAAAGTGATGAAAGCTTTTGGATAATTGCCATGTATAGGTCAGGAGTTGCAAAAATTAGAAGTTCTGTTTTCTGAGTGTTTAACTTTAAGTTGTTGGCTAACAGCCATTTATTAATCTCCATCAGACAATCAACAAGAAAAGCAAAAGTGTGTAATTGTTGGCTTGTAAAGATCAATAGAGCTGGATGTCATTTAAACAGCTTTTTTTGTGAGAAAAGAAAAAGAAGAAAAAGGATGAAAAGGTTGTTGGTTAAAAACAAGCTTGAAGAGGCCAAGTTCAAGTTCAAGCTCTGGTTTTTCTTTGGCTTTTGTTCCCACATCACAAACATGTGCATATAGGGTTAGCTGACAATTTTCAAATGTCCCTGAATGACTGGATGTGAGGAAATGCATGAATGTGATGGACTGATGAATTGTCCATGGCTGTTTCATCGATTGTGCCCTATGTTTTTACAAGAGGTTTTCAAATTGTAAAGCACCAGCATAAACGTAATTTGGCTAGAACTTTGGGAACATCAAAACAGGTTATCTGGAAAACAGTTTATGGGACATAATGGGACACATAATTTGATGTTCACTCTTGGCACAGCCGTCATTTTTTCCATCATAATGGGAGTTGCTGAACATATTCACTGTTATATATCTGCTATATATGTGTTTCTTTTATTTTCTAAATTACTTTTCTCTACCCGTCTTATGGATGCTGTCTGCGCTGTTGCTGTTTACTAAATCTTACTGTCAATCTTTTCTCATATGCACTCAGCTTTAGGTCTTTCCTCTCGTTAGTCTCTTTCTGTTTTTTTTTCTTAGTGATATATCACATAGTTCAAGTATGTTCAATTGCAAGTTGTCATTTTGTTTTGAATTATATTTATGTATGCACTTTGAAGCACCTGATGTGAATGCGCTGTGTGAAGGCAGCTGATTGGTGATACTATCTTTTTACCTTTATCTATCATCAAATTGCAAACTATATAAATAGGAGGAAATTGCAGAATGTAGGGTGTCATGGGTATTCTAGTGCTCTCCCTTCTGTATGCATTAAATACCAAACTGATTTAGATCCACAGGAGTGCAATTATACTGTCATTTGGCAAGAAGCCATACAAATGAGCACAGATCATAAAAGAAAAATTTCTTCTGCAATCCTTGTCACTTGTTTTACTGTGTACTCTTTAGTTACTTTAAGGTTTATTACTTCTCATTTTCCAAAAATAATACAAAAGAGAAGCAATTATCAGAAGAAAAGAACAATAACTAAAAACCGAATCCAAGCCCACCCAAGGACAACTTTTAAATAGACAGATAAGTTTATGTGTTAAAATACTTTATAGTGTTTTCCTATCCTAGATCACAGAGAAAGATATTATTGGATATCTTATTAAGGCATGCAATAGTCATCAACAGGTATTTCCATACCAAAATGGCTCAACTGTGACCTATCTTTAAGTTAAAAGGACACTGTCCAAAAATATTGATCTATTTTCATAAGATAAAAAATGAATATTGAAACAACACCAATAAGTCTGAAGGAGTCAGTAGTCATCCATTTAGAGTGACATTTGAGGAGTCAACAAAACCTGCCAAGAACAGGGACAGTTTGAAGGGAATAAAACATTGTTAAAGAGAGCAAGAGAAATACTTTGTAGCCTAGCATTACTTAACAGACAAGCTTTTTCCTCCACTTCCTGAATCCGGCTCCCAGAATGGATTGAGGCAGCCTCTTTTATATCGCACCCTGAAGTATTCTAGGTGCTCTCCAATTTCTTTCGCCAGCACTCCCGGCAGAAGTGTGGCAGAAGTACTGCTCTCCAGGACTCCTCAAGTAACCAGACCCATTCCGGGGGAGGTCTTGTCTCCAATATAGTATGCTCATGTTTCCCCTTGTTTGGAGCAACAGTCTTTCTTTTCTGGGTCCCCCTCTTACTCTGGGGTACACCTATGGTTTCGGTCTCCTTATGAGAGGAAAAGAAACCCAGCACCATCTGTGCCCCTGTAGACCTTCATGTGACTGTAGCCGGCTCTTGAGGTGGGGTGCTTTGATAGCCGACACTTACCTGCCGGTGTCCTATACGTGCCTCTGCTGTTTCTGCCCCCACTGGCCAACCGGTCATCACACCAGTGTCCACTGTAGGGGTTGCGGCTACTTGGAAACCGGAACGAACCAATACCGACGCACCTTTGCTCAACATCCCTCTTTCATATACGGTACAGGTGTCACCTATCTGCACCGCCACATCAATCTGGCTGGAGAAAGTATTCTAGGTGCTCTCTAATTACTTTCCCGCAGCAATCGTAGTTGTGACGGAAGTGCTGCATGGACACCTGGAAGTACTCCAGGCACCTTTGGACCTTCTTCAGGCAACACTTCCGAGTGTAGCAGAAGTGCTGCATGGACACCCGAAAGTATTCCAGGCACCTTTGGACCTTCATCTGGCTGCACTTCTGAGTGTGGCGGAAGTGCTGCCGTCCAGGACTCCTCAAGAGTGAGCACAGGGTCCAATAGAGGACATCAGGCCCTCAGGCCACCCTCATGAAGTCTGTTTCTGATTGTTTGGTCAGAGACCTTCACACCAGTGGCCTGCTGGATTTTATTTTGTACGGCTCTGGCAGTGCTCATCCTGTTCCTCCTTGCCCAAAGTAGCAGATACCGGTCCTGCTGATGAGTTAAGGACCTTCTATGGCCCTGTCCAGCTCTCCTAGAGTAACTGCCTATCTCCTGGAATCTCCTCCATGCCGAGACTGTGCTGGAAGACACAGCAAACCTTCTGGCAATGGCACATATTGATGTGCCATCCTGGAGAAGATGGACTACCTGTGCATCCTCTGTAGGGCCCGGGTATCACCTCATGCTACCAGTAGTGACCTGACCATACCCAAATGCAAAACTAGTGAAAAAACAGTCAGAAAAGATAAGGAGGGAAAAATGTCAGTGGCCTCCACCTGTTAAACCATTTATGTTTTGGGGGTTGTGTCATTGTAGCCCCTCTAGTGCACCTGTTGTTAATTTCATTAACACCAAAGCAGCTGAAACTGATTAACAGCCCCCTCTGCTACTTAACTGACCAGATTAGTATCCCAGAAGTTTCATTGACTTGAAGCTACACTCTGATTAAAAAGTGTTTGTTTAATATTTTTTGAGCAGTTTATATTATATATATTGTCAAGCTTGGATCACAGATTTGACCCCTCCAGCTTACAATATCATTAAATTACAGAACTTTATAGTGTTTTAGGGCAGCAAAAGTAGTGTCAAAGGCAATATCACCAGATAACTAATATCACATAAATAATAAAAAGATATATATACTATGATAAGGTATGATACAGGATTATCATGTTTAATACCAGGAGAGAAAAAAAATGAATGAAAACAAAAAATTGTAAAACTTTAAGAACTGACATTTCTTACAGGAAGATCAAAGACAGGGGCATTTTAGTCCTCTTTACCTCCCTGGCAATTGACACTGTACAGTCAGAACTGTCCAAATAATTGTCTTCTATTGTGGTGGTGATGATGTCTGAATGGCTGCCATGTAAGTGTTGGCCTGAAGCAAGATTCAATTTATGGTAGTGTCATTTCTCTTATATTGCTATAATTCATGGCCAAAAGGGATCATTTGACCAAAGGTAGTAGGGGTTCCTAACAGCCAAGGGCCCAGTAAAGACAATGAAATATTAATGCGCTAGAAGCTGCCAGTGTATGCAAATTGTTACTGATGGTACAAAAAGACACAACAGATAATACCAAATACCGATAGTTCAGCAACTACTGAAGGAATATGCTTGATAAAAAAGTCCTTATCAGTTGTTTAGCCACTGACTCTGACAAGGCATTTCTAAAATGTATTGAATTTTTGTTTAAATTAGGGTACCTATGGCTAAAGTTCTACCATTACAGTAATTTTATTCTACAAATGATACTGATTGCTGAGATCACAAAGTACTGTATGCTCAATTGTTTAAGTATTAATAAATTCACAAGGATGAAGAGAGCTAAATCACTCACAGCTTTGAAAGAAGGATTTAAAAGAGCTCTTAACCTCAATTTCTGAAGAACTAGAGTGCAGTGTTCATACATTTCCTTGTTATAATCCTTTCTGATATATTCTGAATTAGACAAAAGTCCAACAAAAATTAAATCAACTACATGAAAGTGCAATGTTACTATGGACTGCTTTTGGAGAACTAAGAATGAAGATGACAATATCGTTTAAGTCTGACACCTTTGTCTCTTATATATTTGCAGAGTTTGATTTGTCTCATATTCTTAAATAGATAGATAGATAGATAGATAGATAGATAGATAGTACTGTATTTGTCACAAGAAGCCCAATAATTATAGCAATATTATAAGACTTAACTATTCACAAAACTAAATGTAAGCAAAACAGGAGATTCTGAGATAATCATATTCAATTATTTACTACGTTTAGTACATTGTCAATGTTATTTCTACTAACACCAGCAAATGAGTTTAAAAAGATCAGTTATTTCAAGTCAATAGGTACACAAAAGTGGATATGAATATAGAATCTTTAAAACATTTTTATCTAATCTAATGATTGTTCATTTTGAAAATGCAAAGCATGATTAATTGTACATTAACCTTTAAGTAATACATTTGTGCTGCCCTAGTCTAAGCACAATATGTAACAATATATTTAGTTATGTGTTGCAACATACTTTGAAACAGTCATTTATTATTACCATAAATTTGTACCCTCTCAAGGTTATTGCTCTGCTTTTTTCATTCACTATTGGTATTTCTTGAAGGTCTTTTGAGTCCTACAATACATTATTCTAAATGACAACATTCTGTAATATTACTTAAGATATTCCTGAAATTTTTCATAAATGGTGTAAATTTGAAAATAGTTTATAAATCTTTAGAAAACTGAGATCTGCATTTGATTTATTTTAAACAGGTCTAACAATTACAGCTTTGCATGAATAAGGAACAGTAATGCACTCTGTAAAGATTTTAAAATTATATTTAACATGGTCTGTTGATAATTTTCTTCACAGTACTAGATGTGTCTATTCTTCTGCAATGAGGCATACCAGTTTGCATATCCTATTTTGTCACTGTGCCACTGAACATAGAATAAAGTTCTCCATTTTAGCCTCATGGGTTGGCAAAGACATCAGTCACAAAAGACTGAGCATCATGCTGTTTGTCTATGTGTGGTTAATCACTAACTACTGCATAATTTTGCTCTCAGTAAAAAAAGGTACATCAGTTTAATATAAAAAAGAATTTACTCAAACAACTCATCACAGAGACAAGCACATTTTTAAAGATTAAAATGCATAGAAATTTTAAAGGTTTTTAAAAAATAACCCTCCCCTCAGGAAAAAAACATTGAAAATAAAGACAGTGGGTGAAACAACTCTGACATTTCAAGCAAAAGTTTTAAATGTCCATACAGCAAATGAAAAAAAGTACCTAATTTATGATTTAATATTTTTATAAGAAATGGTCCAGTTATTTTGCTTTTTGCTTTATACAGTTTATCAAAAAAATCTAGTAAAACAATTTTTATATTTACCAACTGACCTTTACATATATAAAGAAAGAATATGAAAAATAGACTTGGCCAATAGAACATTTTAAACAAACAAAGAATAGCCAATGAGTCTGTTTTTATGGAGCAGAAATAGTCAGAGGTGTTGAAAATAAGCATAGATTCTTGTATGTTAGCTTTCTATTTGCCATCTGCGTTTTTTGTCCATACCTGCATGGATTTGTTTTCAGCTCACAGAATTGGGTTAGATTGACTGGTGATTCTCAATTGGTCCTATGTGTATGTGTGAGTGAGTACACCAAGGACAGGATGGTCACTGTTTCCAGGATTTCATTCCTGTCTTGTGCTCAGTGCTACCAGCAATAGTTTCAGTTCTCCATGGTTGTAAACTGGACTAGGCATATTTGAATATTGGAATGCTATACTGATGGATGTAACTGAATGTACAGAAGAACAAAGAAAGATGCATAGAAAAAATGACACTTCCAGTAATTAAATCACTGATGAAAATGTTAATAGTATTAACAATATTGAATTTTATTTTTATATTAGCAAAATACCTGTGCTTCGCAGCGGAGAAGTAGTGTGTTAAAGAAGTTATGAAAAAGAAAAGGAAACATTTTAAAAATAACGTAACATGATTGTCACTGTTATGAGTGTTGCTGTCATCAAGGATTTGATTATCATTATTTCTTTCAATCAGTTCATATTTGGAGGACGTGTTGTGTTCAAGTTACATTCCGTGTTTGTCAACCATTGTAAAGATAACAGGTTTCATTCATCGAAGTGTTCACTACCCATATCGGTACTCGTGAATCTAAGATGTTTAACAGGCATTCCCGGTATTAACTTGTGGATTTGCCTGCGGATATTTAGCGGCAGCGTGTCTATAAACGTAATTTAAACTTAAGCTTTATACCTTGCTTTCCTATTGATATGTGTACAAAGGCTTGTTCAGCGTCAGAGGGTTGTTCGTTTCCTACTGCATCAATAAGCAGCTCGTCTTCCTCTTTACACTAAGTACACTAAGCTAAAACCAGCTAAAATCAGAGGAGTGGACACTAAAATTCTATTATACAGAGATTTCACTCTGAACTTGTTAAGGCACCTTCTCTTTTAATTTCTGTGGAAGACTCATACATCTAAAGGCATTTGTTTCCCCAGTTGGATGCAATGTGTTTCAGCATACAGATTCCTTTTCCTTAACTATAAGTTTAAGTTGACAATATATTTGTCTACTTTTCTTCTCCATGCAGAGGATGACTCCTCAGATTGCTGGAAGTCAGCTGATTACTCCACTTTCTTTAGTGTAAAAGTCAATTTTCAATCTTCTCTAACTGTTGCCTTCTGGTAACCAAGTTACATGAAAACTTCCTCAAGTACCATGATCCCCTGCCTAAAGAAACGCTACAACTTCATTACTTCAATACTTAGAAAAGCAGAAATTAAAAAAATCAGCTTTGAGATTACTCAAGTTTGAGACTCCCAATCTGGTTATTTAGAGGAAAAATCTGATTGACTGTTAATTTACCAATTCTGATGTTTCATTTTGGGAAAATAAAGAATAATTTGATCAAAAACACAGTAAAATTAAAGAACACAAAGATGACAGCAGGAAATGGGAAATAATTGATAACAGCCAGCTGCAATAATATTTCTCACAGTTACTCAAAAGAAGTATGAGCCTCTTTCAATGTAGCTTCAAACAAGAGAATGCAATACTAAAATAATGAGTCCACAGGCTGAAAGGACTTCTGTAATGTTGGTAGGTGAATCATTACCAAGCCTGGTAGTCTTAAAGCTAATAGCTCAGCTTTCTAAAGTAGTTTAATAAATCCTTACAATTTCAAAAAGCCTAAATTGTATGATTATAGTGCACATTGTGGCATGTAGACATTTTTATGTACTGTATGTTAAAAATATTGGACAGACTATTTTTGACTTTATACATCAAAAGACACATTTCAAAAGTTATAAATTCATATTCCACTGTTCCAGATATAATACTTGCCAAAGTTAAATGATTAGAACAGAACTGAAATTTGAAAATTAAAATTTAAATCTTTGACAAGAATAACACTTACATTTTAAGTGGATTTAGCTAAATTCAAACCCTTCCTATCAAGATTTGTACTATTTTATTGGACAACACTGCTGCCTAAGATATCTGGGAACTTAGACTTAAATTCCTGTTTCCTGTAATTTCACTGGATTTTCCATTTTCCTTTAATACTTCAGAGGCACGTTCACTAGTCTGACTGAAGACTACTTCAGTTTGGTATTAATTAGTGAATCAGGATGAATCTATATGGTACTCTCCAATTTACTAGCATCTTAATATATATTGGTCATTGCCTTTAGCACAGGTACAAGGTTGAGTCTAGGTACATCTCTAAATTAAACACAGCAGTTACAGCAAAATTCTCAGCTACAGTATAAAAGGGGAAACAATGCACTAAAGTCAGGCAAAGTACATTATCCGCTTATTTAATCACAGATTTGTGGGGAACCACAGCCTAATCCTTGTAGCTGTGGATACAACACTAAAACAAACCCTAAGTGGGATGCCAGGGCACACTTAAGCACACCATGCCTCTCATACAAAGCCAAATCTGGAAATTAGCCTAAGACACCAATCTTCAGTATGTGGAAGGAAACATGAATATCTGGTGAAAATCCATTTAAAAAAAGGAAACAGTATTGCAAACTCCACCTAGACAGCATCCATGTTGTGATTTGAATGCATCTAAGCTGAGATACTGCAGTTCTAATCATAGCATTGCCTTCCTGTCTGTTATATCTAATTTCTTTATAGTTAATCCAACAAGGTTTGGAAATAAATAACAGAAACTCCTAATTGCCAATAAACATGGTAAAATACTGCCCACTGTTCTGGTTATCTTCACTGTATTGGGTATTTCAATTTCACCAGGAATCAAATCACTTTGTCTTTTTGCCAATAAGTTGTGATTAAATTCTAAAGTAATGGAGGCTTTCAAAGTATATACAATATGTACGTTTTAGTCATATAAAAAAGTAATGATAATAAATAGGGAATTAAATACTTAATTAGCATTAAAATATTTTCTCTGCTACAATAAAATATTTAATGCTAAAGAGAATAAGAGTGGTTACTCACTTTGTCAATCATAATTGTAATTCAGTGAGAATGATTATTCACATATCCAAGCATGTTTAGCATTTTCTTGGTGTATATGCTATACTAAAAGGTTAGACAAGTGAACCAAATGTTCTAATCTCATGATGTTGTCATGGAAACTCTACTGCAGTAGGGATCTTTTAATATGACTAGCTCTGCACTTTTCAACAAGTGAAGAAAGTGCCAGTAATAGCAAGTCTGCTTTGCAAAGACTGCACAAAAAAGAGTATTCTCCAGACTACAGGTTCATAAGAAGCAAGTCTGTGAGCAATGATTTATATCCATCCATCCTTCAATTTTGAAACTGCTTAATGTATTTCAGGTCACAGGGTCAAACCCTTTTCCCAAAAGAAATTTCAAATGGGATTCCTGTCAATGTGAGGGAACTTTGCAGGGAACACTCATAACAGGACAATTTAAAGACTGCAATTAACATACAGTATGCACATTAGAGGGAGAAATAGAGAAAGTGAAAGATACAGCAATAATTTCAACACTCCATACACACAGTTACCTGGCCAAAACTTCAAACATAAGTCTCCTGGAACTGTGAAGCAGTAGTGCTAACATGTGCAACATTATGCCCCTACTGTTTTATAATCAGGTCAACCTTTCGTAACTATAATATGCACAAATAAAAAATATTTGGGTTCTCTGTTTAAATACTTCTGCTTTCGCACCAATGACACCTCTTTGATCTTGACCCTAGAAAAGGTCAATGTAAAATGGTTATATCACTTAATTTAAATTATGGTGGGGTTTTGTTTTTTCTAGACCTAAAATGTAGTTACAAGATGCCCATATTATATTATTGGATTGCACTTCCAAGTATTAGATGGCAACAACTATAAATGGCCATCAATAGTAAAGAAAGGCATTTTTAAACTTGGATGGTTACATCTATAGTACTAACTTCAACATGCTTAATTAAATGTTAGATTCTTCCCTGACCTGGGAAACCTGGGGTGAGTAGGAAGGTGGTGAAGTACTTTTACTAATAATTTTTTCTAATTAATTTATTTCACCTATCACTTGTGACAGAAATGAGTCTGCAAAATTTACTTCAATATAAAAACTTATTCCTCTAACTAACAGGCTAT
The DNA here is from genome assembly GCA_026402145.1 of Polypterus bichir lapradei. Taxonomy (NCBI): domain Eukaryota; kingdom Metazoa; phylum Chordata; class Cladistia; order Polypteriformes; family Polypteridae; genus Polypterus; species Polypterus bichir. The sequence goes on from JANRMT010062808.1 coordinate 46,061,285, forward strand.
GCAGTGATCTCTTTGTCCAGTTATCAGGGTATAGCAGGCTAGCTTTTTTATTTATTGATTGCAATCCAATGCTCTCTACTTGTAAGAGGCATAAGAAGAAAATATGAAACGCAGGACTGAAACACAATATATATTCAGCCTTCCACCAAACATCATGAGGTGGAATGTTAAATATATGAATTATGAACTGAAAACAAACTTACCTCATTTTTATTCAACACAGGTAAATTTCACCTGCAGGAGATACATTTGATTATGAAAGGTATGTCTATGTTTAAAAAGGATGGGTTGGCAGGTATCCCTCTATGATCTGGTAAATAAAAAAGACACAAAGGGATATTGATAAACATTTTCATGTTGTTCATTCTGAAGAAATCTCATCTGGGATGCTGACCACTTAACTTTGTTAGAAATTAATATGAAACTGCTTTGGTCCTGACTAAAGTGCTTTATATGCCTCCTATTGGGACAGAGGTGAATTTATATTTGACCTCTTCTCTGTATATTCCATGTCCAATCACAAGCTTATATTGGCACAAGATGTTTAACTGTATTTAAACCCTACTACAGATTCTTTCTGCTCAGCCAAGATAATATTATCTAAATCTACTTCAGTAATTAATACAATAATAAAATATTAGACCTATGAAGGTTCCTTTATCTGCATCAGTATTATTTTTTTCTTCCACACATCTCAGCTATTCATGAACCGGTAAATATATTTCATTTATAATACCACTCCCCGTCAAATCTTGGTATGTTATCACTATAATTTTAGGTTATTCTCTAGTTATCATGGAACTAATGATAGCAAATCCTCTTAACTTAAGGAGATGGCAATTCAACTAAGTATTGCTACTGTAAGAACATATTATTACAGATCATACGCTTTATTGAAACTAACTGTACCCTATAAGTTTCTCCTTCAACTCTCAGGAAAGTCCTCAAGGCAACCATATTTGAGCAGTCGCCTAATATGGTTCTTCTCATGATAGAAGAATCTACAAACCAAAATGTGTACAAAAAATCAATGTAATATATTTCATTGACAATAAACAGGCAGAATTCTATACAATATAAAGGATATATACAAAAATATAAGTTTTCTAAAAACAATTCAGTATCTTGATTTCAAGAAAAATGGAGTAATCACTACTTAAATCATGCTGACAAGGATTTATGAGCAACAAGCAGGTGCTTCAATGTTTGTGGCATAGGAAGTAACTTGGAGTGAAAGATGTAATGTTCTTTCAACATTTTAGAGAAAAGTGCATCCAGCACTTTTCAGGGTTGCCTGAACTTCTTCTAAAGCTAAGGAATGAACACCAAAGAGCACACAGCCCCAAGCAGCTAGAGAGCTACTTTAAAGTTATGGAAAATTGAAGAGTCAGACAGAGTTCTATCATAGTATCCCTAGGCCAAAAAAAAAAATCTCCATGTATTTCTTCTCTTCATCAATGTTGTCCTCAACATGCTTAATCTCACTACAGCAGTAGTGTGAGTGAGTTTGCAGTGCTACCAAAAATTGTCTGCTTTGTTTGTGAAAACAGGTGATACATTTCACTTCCATAAAAGCGTGACTTTTAAAAAATATTTTCCGACTGTTGAGGTGCTACTGAACCTCAGTAGTGAAAGGCAAGGTTGAATCCTTCTGGGTTTCCTCCCACTTCTTTTCACGTTCAATCTACCCCTCTCAAATATGTAAAACCATTAACTTTTGTTGTCTCAATAAAGGAAGATGCTTTTACTGTTTACTTACCTATTCCCTGCTCAGGAGAATATACGGCTAAACTTAACCTTGCACATTTCTGTAAAAAACATTTAAACAACAACCTCTTCTCTTCTGGACAATAAGAATGTATCTTTCTAACTTAAATATAAATATCTGGCTATTTTATAAGAAATAGTAAATTGAATTGACAGCACAAATGTGTAGCAAATACCTGATCTTGGGTTGCTTCCACCAAGACTAATTTTATGAACAAGGAAGACTGCCAATTTTCAGCTTGAAATATACTTCAAATACTATTCTAAGCATGACAATATTTATACAATAAAACAAATATAGCTTACTGTACTTTAAAAAAAAATCAACAACTTTTTTCAAAACTGTTGTTCTCTGAATCTGATATGCAGTTTGTGGTAAAGAAATTTCAGTTTCAGAAATGAATTCATCAGACCTATATCTGGGCAGCATGGTGGCACAGTGGTAGCGCTGCTGCCTCGCAGTAAGGAAACCTGGGTTCGCTTCCCGGGTCCTCCCTGCATGTTCTCTCCATGTCTGCGCTGGTTTCCTCTGGGTGCTCCGGTTTCCTTCCACGGTCCAAAGACATGCAGGTTAGTTGCATTGGAGATCCTAAATTGTCCTGTGTGTGTGTGGGTGCATGTGCCCTGCGGTAGGCTAGCGCTCTGCCCGGGGTTTGTTCCTGCCTTGCACCCTGTGTTGGCTGGGATTGGCTCCTGTGACCCTGCATTAGGATATAGCGGGTTGGAAAATGACTGACTGACACCTATATCCATAAAGTACATAGATTTTTTGCACAGAAGGATTTTGGTGTGGACCAGTGTAATGGAAAATCTCTGGACACAAAAAAAACACAAACAAGAAAATGAACAAAGCAGTCCATAAATGTAATCAGCAAGCAAAAAATGTAACAAAATAAAATTATTACATTTTCAGCACTTTATAATCCTTTTGCTACAAAAGCAACATTTCATCATGAGGTTCAAAATATGTTATAGCCTTTCTGATCTTTTTGCAAGGGTTTTTGAGACAGCACTGCTGATATTTGCCCACATGAGAAAACACTTAATTACTTGCATTACTTTTACAAGTTATATGAAAATTGCATTTACATATAGCATACATAAGTCACTCAGCTGAAAGCATCCAAGCCTGCAGGTAAACATGTAAATATGAATATTATTAAGAAAATTACTGAAATGCTAATGAGTTAATTTTTTGTTGTTGAGGTTTCACTAGTGAGATATTTTCATGCTACATTAAAGAAAGGTTTAAAACAATGTTTCAGGCTGATTTGCCTTTTTAGAGGGCGCTTTTCCAGCAAAGACAATTAAATCCATGTAATAGAGCCTGCAAAGCCAGCAATGCTAATTACTTTGTGCCTCCGAGTTGCATTTTAATTTCTTTTGTTACACTAAGCTTTTAACATAAAAACAGGAGGAGGTAATGTACTAGCACATCAAGTGCTATGTTTTGGCCCCTCAAGCCTGCACTTCCGTTTAATGTATCATAAAGTATTCCCAAAACAAAGACCTTAATCTACCAATTAACGAGTGATTGATTCTTTCCTGCTGAATATTTTTTCAAAAGAGTGAAATTTAATTCGACTCCACTATGCAACAATAAAAAGTAATGACTTTTTTCCTTTATTTGTGTGTAAAAATGACTAATTTCCAAAAGGCCTTTGGGAGCAAGATTGTTATAAAGCTTATGCACACATAATATTATGAACAAGTAAATCATACCTAAATAAAATATGGAAAAAACAATTAAAAAGTTTAATAACTTGGATTTGTCTAACAATTACCCAAGGTAGCTAAACTGCTAAGGCAGATATTCTCTTTTTTATTGCATCTCTCTAGGTTAAAGATATTCTTTCAGTAGAAGAAAACAAGTTATACAACCAGAAAAAATAGTAAATGCTATTCAATTAAAATTACAATAAATAAATAGAAAATGGGAACTATTAAAGTGAGCTTTGAAAAGATAACCCATTAATTACCAGACACTATATATTGAGTCTAGTTAATGCTCTGATGAATTCAGCTCTGTACAGTATAGCCACTTTGCTTTTTACCAAAAGGGTTCAGTAATTACAAAGAAATGTTCCGTGTTAAAAAGCACTCATAACACTGGCTTCTTTTCAAATGATACTGTATTGCTGCTGTATTATATACAATATTAACCTACAGTATGCTTTTCTAACATACCACTTATTCTGGTGAATCTCATTGAAGCCTGTATCCTAAATCAGAAACAACTGGAAAATGTTTTTTCTTCTGCATGATGTCAAATGCTACACTTTTTAGCTTTTTATGCTACAAGCACATACTCTAACCCCCAGGAACCAAATTAAACCAAGAGTGTAACAGGTAAATGTCAAAATAAAGGAAACACCTAATGGGACACTATATCATTACAAGTCACCTACACAGCTTCATTGCACATTGCCAATAAATGTCTTGATCTGCACTGGACAGGTATAACACCATCTTTCTACCGTATGAGAAATTCACTAATTTGTTGTTTTGGTAAACCTGATAAAGATGGCAGAGTAATGGTTACTGGGATGGCTATGGAATATGGTGTACTTCGTTGTTTAACTCTTCAAAACATTCATTGACCACTCATGCCTTGTGGATAAGAGAAATACTATTCCAAAAATGATTCCAAAGGTAATCAATAAAAATGTGTACCAAAAGATTACAAAACGATTAGAACCCTTTATTGTGTGAAACTGGAAACACAGATTTAGGCCTGTAGACTACTTTCCCACTGCTTATAAAAATACATTCTTACGTGTAATAAGGGGTTAAGGTATCCAGACCTGACCACAACCTTAGTCTTCATAAAGTTCTCAGTGAACTGCTTTAGATGAAACTTCCTGATGATGTGGTTATATGCCATTTTTTGCCACAGATTTTTAAATCTATCCATTTTTAGAAATGCCTAATCCAGTTCAGGAGTTCAGAATTAAAGAGTTTGCTAAATGTGTAATGGAGTGACTATAAATTTCCCCTTTTAAAAGTGTTTTTGTGGGTATATGTGCGTGAGACCTGAAATGGACTGGCACCCTGTCAATGGCTGCTTCCTGTCTTGCATCTGATGTTGTCAAAATATTCTGACCACCAATATCCCTAAACTGGATTAAGTGAGAGAATGTTGAGAAAATGACAGCATGTTGTGCAAAGGATATATGTTAGGATAAAAGGAAAATTATACAAAAATTATACAAAACCAACTTCAAATAAAAGTTTTGTTGCGCCTCAGTGAGCTCAGCATTGTGAACTAAGCTGCTTCTCTAAAATTAGTTTATCTGAACTTCATATAATAATTACTCAACTAAAACAGTCTTTAGCTTCTTTAAAGAAGTTTCTAATCTACTTAGCAACAATGTTTTTGGCATAGTAAATTGTTCATTAGATTCTGGCATATTCACAGATTCTTTTAAAATGTCTGTAATTAAGCCTCTGCTCAAGAAAAATAACCTTGATTGCTCTATTTTAGACAACTATAGGTTAATCTTCAATTTGCCATTTCTCAGTAAAATTCTAGAAGTAGTTTTTTGACAATTAAGTGATTATTTGAATAAGAATTTTATTCTTGATAAGTATCAGTCAGTTTTTAGATTAAAACACTGTACTGAAACAGTTCTAGTGAATTTAGTAAAAGATCTGCGAATTAATGCTGATGCAAATAAAATATTGCTACTTGTTCTGTTAGACTTGAGTGCAGCATCCAGTACTATAGATCATGATATTGTTATAAACCACCTTAGCCAGCATGTAGGGCTTTCAGGTACTGCCTTAGGATGGTTTAAATCATATATAACTTGAAGGAAATTGTTCGTCAGTTATGGCGATTGTGCAATAAAAATGCATGATATTCTATATGGTGTACCATAAGTATCAATTATGGGACCATTACTATTTTCACTCTACATGCTTGGGTAAGGCCAGATAATTTTAAAATATAATTTAAATCACCACATCTATGCTGATGACACACATCTCTATATATCCATTGCACCTGATGACCCAGAGGCTTTAAACCAGGGGTGCCCACACTTTTTCGGCTTGCGAGCTACTTTTAAAATGACCAAGTCGAAATAATCTACCTACATTAAAAATTATATATATATATATATATATATATATATATATATATATATATATATACACACATATACATATACATACACACATACTGAGTACACTTTATACATAAAATGTATGTTGTTGTACCTTGCATAACTTAATAACCTTTATGGCACAATAACAATTCAATATATTTATGGTCACTACAGTATTTGGACTTAATAATCGGCTGACTCGCATAAATAAGCAGAGCCGAATAATGCAGTCAAGGAGCTTTTGAATTCATCCGAGTAAAAAATGACAGCTGTACGATTAACTGCGATTTTAGTTCCCTTTCTTTTCTCTTTCTCAGATCGCTTTTTAGAAGGACGTCAGTTTCGTAGTTTTCTGAACAGTTCGAAAATGCCTTTCCACATTTTGCTTCTTTAGAATAGCAATGATAGATTGACAGATCAGACAAACGCACTTCGATTGTGACATCCTCTTCCAATTCCACATCCAGCCCATACCCTCCCCAAACAATTTTTTTAAAATCCCTTCTTTAGTCGATATAAACTGGAAAGCTAACTAGATCACAGCCGGGGTTTTGCAGTAGCTTGCGCGTTTGATCGTGAGTGCAGGATGACCAGTGTTTTAGAAGAGAAGAGATTTCAGACTGGCTGCGCTGTATGTCAATCAAGTGACAAATGCCATAGGGAGGATATATGATAGACTAATGTTTAAAAAAATTTTTTTTTGAATGCAACGCGATCTACCTGCACTCCCTTTGCTATCTACCGGTCGATCATGATCGACGCCTTGGGCACCCCTGCTCTAAACCCTTTAATCCAGAGCCTTACTAGTATAACAGAATGGATGAATATGAATTTCCTTAAATTAAACAAGGAAAAAACAGAATTGTTAGTTAGTGACAGCAATAAACAAAGTGAGAATCTTAGAAACAAAATTATTTATCTGGTCCTGCAAATCAAACCAGAGGTGTAGAATTTAGGTATTATTATTGTCTCTGACCTTAATTTCAGATAACATGTTAATAATATTACCAAGACTGCTTTCTTTCAACTAAGGAACAATGCAAAGATGCGATCTCTTAAAAACATTTAAAGATGCCAAAAAATTGATACCTGTACATGCATTTGTATTTAGCTGACTAGATTAAAGTAATGCTCTCCTTTCAGGACTACCTAAACAGGATGTAAATTGTCCACAGCTTGTCCAGAATGCAGCAGCAAGAATTTTAACCAAAAGGAAAAAATATGAGCATATATATATATATATATATATATATATATATATATATATATATATACAGTACAGGCCAAAAGTTTGGACACACCTCCTCATTCAATGTGTTTTCTTTAATTTCATGACCATTTACAGCACTCCATCACTCTCCTTCTTGGTCAAATAGCCCTTACACAGCCTAGAGGTGTGTTTGGGGTCATTGTCCTGTTGAAAAATAAATGATCGTCCAACTAACCTGACTTCTGCACAACACAACTGCTGGTCCCAACCCCATTGATAAAGCAAGAAATTCCACTAAATAACCCTGATAAGGCACACCTGTGAAGTGAAAACCATTTAAGGTGACTACCTGTTGAAGCTCATCGAGAGAATGCCAAGAGTGTGCCAAGCAGTAATCAGAGCAAAGGGTGGCTATTTTGAAGAAACTAGAATATAAAACATGTTTTCAGTTATTTCACCTTTTTTTGTTAAGTACATAACTCTGCATGTGTTCATTCATAGTTTTGATGCCTTCAGTCATGAAAATAAAGAAAACACATTGAATGAGGAGGTGTGTCCAAACTTTTGGCCTGTACTGTATATT
>JANRMT010062808.1:46078953-46092794 GCA_026402145.1 Polypterus bichir lapradei
AATTACATTGACAATCATGTTACGTTATTTTCAAAATGTTTCCTTTTGTTTCTCTTTCCTTCTTTAACACACTACTCCTCTGCTGCCAAGCGCAGTTATTTTGCTATATATATATATATATATATATATATATATATATATATATATATAGATATAGATATAGATATATAGATATATATAGATATGGGAACAACACTCATATCAATGACAAAACAATTACATTAACAATCATGTTACGTTATTTTTAAAATTTTTCCTTTTCTTTTTCATACCTTCTTTAACACACTACTTCTCCGCTGCGAAGCGCGGGTATTCTGCTAGTATATATATATATATATATATATATATATATATATACATACATATACAGTTTATCTTATATCCATATCTATCTATTTCTAGCTATTTGTAAGGTCAATAACCGTATTGTTTTAAACCGTCAAAAGATTTGCTTCTCTATATCATTAAAATTATTAATGATAAAGGTTATTGCTAAAGGAAAGTAAAATAAATGCATACATGCTGATATAAGTTTAAAGTAGTATGCCTTTAGCCCTTATTAACTGACAAAATTACTCTGTTTCAACCTTCAAACTTATAAAACCTCAAAAAGATTAATTAAGCAATCAATACTCTACACCTACAGATGTCTGTTAATTCTAATATTGGAGAAGTTGGAAATCATTCTAATATAATTTTTTCTAGTATTATACACATTTAAGGCATTAACTTTTGAATGAGAATTGTCCTCAATGACCACACTGCAAATATTGCAGCCTCAAAAATCAATTGAGGTGTGTCAGCGTGTTAAAAAGCCTAGAGTATTGATTTGGGATGAAGTGCAATCCTGACAATCCCCAGAGTAATGAATGACAGAGGAAGTTTGACTGGTCTTCTCATTTCATAAGAGACATTTATGAATAGTGGATTAGTTTTGTTGGGAACTTTTAAGCAGCATGGTTAAATGCAGTCTAAATAATCAATTTGTATGAAATAATACACAGGATAAAGATGAAATAATGAGAATGGCTTAAGAGAGAGAATGACCATCTGCATTTTTTAATCTCTGGTGCATAGCAGTTTTATTGACCATAACAATCATGCAATAGTTCCTTCTTATTAGACTTACTGGTAGTAATGCAATATTGATGACACTTTACATAGGTATATGTGATTAGTGGTTCATATTTTGAGGCAGGCAGATAAGTTAGACACCTTAATTGCTCCTCAGGTGGAGCAGCGCATCATACCTGCATCCAGTTAGGCAGCAGAGTTAAAAGAAGTCTGCACAGGATGGAGGAGGAAAGAAAGTGAAGTTAAAGGAAAGGATTGAGTTAAAAGGAAGGCAGAAGGCGAGAAAGAGCCGGTGCAAGATGAGATGAAGCAGGCAGACAGGATTGATGGCCCAGGGATGGAGCAAGTGGCCGGCACTCAAGGGGGGCCTGAAAGTTGCTCTTACTGAGCTTGAAAGCAGAAGCATCCAGAGTACTCTTAATGGATATGGCAGAGGGAGGTGAGGCTTGGCGGTTCCCCATGGATCGACATAAGATGGGTGGGGGGGACATGAACAGGAACTGAAGGTTGCCTACACCTGTTGGTTGACATCTCTCCATGCTGTGAGATCCAAAAAGGATAAGCCGGAGAGACATCAATTTTAACGGGATGCACCTGGGCTCGTGGTTTTAGAAGAATGTCTCCTGCGAGTTTCAACTTCATTTTTACTATACTTATTTATTGGATTTTACCCTCCACCAGAACAAACTTGGATTATTTATTTATTATGGATTGATTTCACTGTACTGTTTTGAGCACCTTGTTTGGGATTTGTTTTTAATAAAAGCACTGTCACTTTTACACCTACCGCTTGCTTTGTGTGAGTGTCCTCATTTGCTAGGCTCATCCCACAGGTACATTATCGGCAGTGGAAGGTTCAAGAGGCTCCGGGGATGCAACCGATAACACGGAGCCAACCCGCACCATTACAGTATACATATTGTAACGGGTGGCCAGGATACTCTCCCGGCCGGGACGACGGAGGACTTGCTACGCTGCCATAGAGCAGGGACATTCAACCCCGCTGTGGCTCACGAACACCACCAGGGGGCGTATGGAGAACAGCTGAACCCTCCTGTGCAGGACTGCCGTCTCACCCAGAAGTGCAGCCCGAAGCTAATCAGGGAACAGCTGGAGCACTTCCGGGTCCTCTATAAAAGGAGACAGTTGCCACAACTCGGAAGATGGAGTCGGTTGGCAGTGGACTGAGCTAGGAGGAGAGCACAGGAGTGGACTGAGTACTGTGAGGGTATTGTTTGCACTGTGGGTTATTGTGTGCTGTGCCAGTATGTAGAATAAAGGTGGGTTGTGTGACAAAACCGTGGTGTCTGTCTGTGGTCCGGGCTATCTGTTACAATATTTATATATTTTCAATACATTCAAACCTGAGTAGTTAATCTTTAAACAATTAATTGCTTGAGGTTTTATTAAAACTCCAAAAAACATGCACAAAGGGCCATTTTTTTTCTCTGAAAGCTGATATATTCTAAAATGGATTGAAAAAGCTGAAGTAGGGATTCGGATGATGTAACAACAATTATCATTTCTTTGGAAGGCTGATATCTTTATTATATAGTCCAAGATATTAAAATTTACCTGACAAAATTATTTTTCTTTTTCCAGTGTGCTGCAAGTCAGGTGGCCAAATTTTAGGAAGAGTGGCTGTAAATTCAAATGTATAGCAAACAAGAGGATTAGGAAACACAGGAAAACAAAAGGATTGATGCAATGTAATCACTGGAAAAAGAGGGAGAATTAAGAATACACTCTGAGTACAAACCCAACCAAATCTTGCCCAGATGGGATTTGAGACACATATCTACCATGAATATTGTGTTTCTAAAAGTTTAATCCTACAGCATAATCATTTTAATATTAATTTTAATAAGGCAGCACAGTGAGAGAGATCCAACACTCTTAATTTGAATCCTATGCTCAGTCATCTTTTTATGTGAAGTCTACACATATATGGCTGAGTGTGTTTTTTGCTGGGTACTCTAGTTTTTTTTCTTTTGGAACATCCTCAAAAATGCTATGACTATGTTCGCTGATGATCCTAAATTGATGACATTGACCCTGTGTTGGTGTGTACTTGACTGTGCCTAATCCATGACAATGTCCTTCCTTGTGCTCAGGCATTCAACAGTTCCAAACCCAACTTGAATTGGATGAAGTAGGTTTGATAAAGTTATTAATTTTAAAATCAGTTCAACTAAGTTTAGAACAGGTGTGAACACGTTTTACAGTATGGGATGCAAGCTGTCTATACAGCTACATCAGACATAAGGTAAGAAAGGAATGAATCATGGAGGAAGTCCATTTATTGTATCACACACACACTTGTTCTCTCACACTGGGCTAGTTTAGATACAGCAGCTTTGCCTGCAAGTACTTGAGATGTGAAACAAAGTCAGATTATGCACAGGGAGTAGACACAGGGAGAACATGAAAACATCCACACAGATGAAAATTAAACCCTGGTTCCTACAGCTATAAAGCATGCAAAAAGTACAAAAAATTACACTAACCAGGGAATATACCCACTATAACTGCAAAATTAATAGTATACTACAAGTATACTACAATGTTAGAAAACTAAACTGAGAAAACATTTAAAACAAAAGTAGCTAAACATGAAAAATGAACTCATTTATGCAAGCATTATGGTGTAATTAGATTTAGACTTCATAGCTGTCAGTTCAATTCTGATAACTAATTTAACATGCCTGTGCTTTACCTGTGAACCAAAAAAATATAGAATAATTTTTTTTAATTCTGTCTGTGAAATATGCAATAATGCTAAAGACAAAAAGCTTTAGGATCACTAAAACAGAAAGTGTATTGACAGTAAATTAAAAGGTAATAAGCAAAAGTACAAAAAACCCTCACAAATAATCACTTTAAGAGAAAATTAATCCATATCATTTGATAACAGGAGATGCTATTTTTAAGGTGGATGACGGATGTGTGGTAGTAGTTATTTAAGATAAAGTACCAAGAAAATACCAAGATACAAAAATATTTACTTTAGAATTCATAAAAAACAACATTTATTTATACAGCACATTTTCATACAAAACATACAGTTCAGAGTGCTTTACAAGAAGAAAAAATAAAAAGGAGTAAAAAATGAAATACAAAAAACAATAAATAAATGTGCTAAAGTAGTTTATTATTGTTATGATATACTGTCCATAAGATTAGATACAGTGTGTTTTGATACAAGTTGGAGCTTCCATATTCCTTCTAAAATCACAGTGAGGTCTACAATGAATGCCCACATTCTCATGCAAAGACAGCTATATGAAAGGTGCACTGCAAAATTTACTAGTGTTAAACAGACACTAAAGTTTATATATGAAATGAATGCTTTAATAGAAATGGTTACTTTAACACTGTTAAGAATTAATTTAACACTTCTATTTTGATGTGTGGTTTGTCAAAATTACTTCACATATGTAAGACTCCCAAAATACAGTGTCAGCAAAAGTTTTTGTATCACTAGACTATGTCCCTATTTTTTACTGATGCACATCACATTTCATCTTATTCCCAGCTACAAGCCTGTTATTAGACAGCAACCTGTACCCACCAGAATAGTAAAGAAGTGGAGCCTGGAGGCTGAAATGGCTCTGAATGACTGCTTCCAAATGATAGACTGGGAAATGATGTGTGAGTCACATGGGGACAATATTAAGTGACTCTGTCACTGCACCACAGTCTGTATTAGGTTCTGTGTGATACAGTGGTACCCGAAAAGACAGTGCATTGCTTTCCAAACAAGCAGCCTTGGATTACCAAGGAGCTAAAAGGTCTTCTGAATGAGAAAGAAGCTCTGAAGAATGTACAGTGTGTGCTAAAGAAAAAGATGAGTGAAGGAAAGGAAACTTACAAAGCTAAAAGAGAAAACAAAGTCACTCAGAATAACATGAAGGGATGTCTGGAATGGACTGGGCATAATTATGGGACACAAGCAATTCAGGGCTCAGGTGCTAGAAGGGGATGTGGACAAAGCTAACGCCCCGAGCCCATTTTTAATAGATTTCCCTCCACCACTGCCACCTTCTTCCAAAAACCAGTCTCCCCACACCATCCCTACTACATCAGCAACTCCTACCACATCAACCAGAACGGCTAGTGACAAGGCCACCTCTGAACACTGGACTGGACTGTCCACAACTGAAGACCAAGTGAGGAGAAAAATGAAAAAGCTACACAAAAGAAAAGCTGTGGGACCGGATGGAATCAGTCCTTGAGTACTTAAGGCCTGTGTTGACCAGCTTTGTGGTGTCCTCTGTCACCTGTTCAGTCTGTCCCTAATGCTTCAAATAGTGCCACTGCTGTGGAAAACATCCTGCATTGTTCCTGTTCTAAAGAAGATAGACACCTCTTCATCTAACTACAGACCTGTGGCACTTATGTCTCACATCATGAAGATCTTGGAGAGACTGGTTCTGGACAATATGAGTCCTCTTGTGGTAGACCACCTGGATCGACTGCAGCATTGATTGGAGTGAAGGATACAAGTATCTATCTGATCCACAAGGCTTACCTGGACAAAGCTGACAACACTGTGAGGATTATGTTTTTTGATTGCACAGTGCCTTTAATACCATCCAGCCATCCCTGTTAAGGTATAAACTCAAGAGATATGCAGGTGGATGAGCTTATAGTGTCCTGGATAATGGACTATCTGTCGGGCAGAAACCAATTTGTGAAAGTTAAGTTAAGGTTTCTGATACAGATGTGAGCAATACTGGAGCACCACAAGAACAGTCCTGTCTCCTTTTCTCTTCATTCTGTATACCTTCAACTACAAATATAACAACAGGTCATGTCACTTGCAAAAAGTTTCAGGTGATTCTGCACTTATGGAATGTATTGATAAAGTGAATGAAACAGAATATAGGAGTCAGGTGGAGAACTTTCTGTCTTGGTGCAAAGATAATTGTTCTGCATCTTAATATCAGCAAAACAAAGGAAATGGTTATTGACTTTCACTGAAACAAACAGCCTCTATGTCTGGTAACTCTTCAGGGAGTGGATGTAGAGGTGGTGCACTTGTGGGTCCACATGAATGACAGATTGGACTGGTCTCAGAACACAGAGGAGCTATACTAGACTTTGACCTGCATTGTTTGTATGAAAATATGCTATATAAATAAAATAAATAAGAAAGGGCAGAGCAGGGTCTTTTTCATGCTCTTTCCTTTCTTTTTTAATACGGGAAGTAACATCCTTCACATCATCTACAATTCTGTGAAGGCCAGGGCAACTTTCTGCACTGTGGTGTGCTAGGCTTTTAGCATCACTACAGGAGAAGCCCATCGAATTAACAAGCTAATTAAAAGGGCAAGCTCAGTTAAAGGACACACTCTGGACTCCCTGGAGGTAGTAGAGAAGGAGAGAATTAAAACAAAACTGAATGCCATTATGAACAAAACTGCACATCCTCTCTCTGAAACACTAACACTGAGGACTTTCAGCCAACGAATTATTCAGCAATAGTGTGGCAGGAAACACTACTAGGCCTCCTTTATACCAACAGCAATACACATGCATAATGCCTCACTGTGTCTGTGACAGCCAAGTCAGGACTTTTCTTATTAATTTTCTTGCTTTGTAGTCATTCTGGTGTGTGTTCAGACCAAAGTGTGTATATTTATTTATTTACTAGCAGGAGTACCTGGCGTTGCCCAGGAATCTATAACCGGTGAATTTCCCAAATGAAAGAAACAGAATATAGAAATAGAACAAACAGTTTTCTGATTCACATTTTATTGTAATAGGTAATATAAGTGCTCATTCCAGAGCTTTTGGATACACTATATTTTTTGTTTTCCCTTGTGGTGAGAAAATGAACAAATTCTGAGGATTGCCCACTCTAGAATATGCTACGTAGAGTTGTCCGTGTGAAAAGCATGGATTTTCAAAATTGATGCCTGAAGCTTGCAGTGATTGCCCTTGAGCCTTATTAATTGACAAAGCAAAAGCCAAACAAACAGGAAATTGGAACACTTTGAAATCAAAGGGTAAATCATTCAGAATCAGCGGTATTCTTGGTATGAAAACATCTTCACGTCTTGCGCAATGTGTCATGATAGTTGCTTCAATAATATTTGGATAGAGAGTCTTGACACAAAGGCAAGTGGTATTACACAGTAAGGAGTGTCTGTGTTGAACCGTGTTGCCATCTAACGGATGTTGGCGATGGTAACTAGAGAGAAGTGATATACAACTGCTGCTGTGTGTGTGGAAAATGGCGAGGGAAGGATGCTGTCTTTTTAAGTCTCTGTTCAAACGTGCTGCCATAGAGCGGACGTTAGCAAATGAAATACAGCACTATCAGTGCGTGTGGGAGTGTGACCCGCAGAAACGCGGGTATGTCAGCTGGTCACGCTTACTGGGTCGTTCACACATTTTACATCGATGCGGCAGTTCCTTTTCACCCGATCAAAGTAGTTGGACTTCTCATACTTGGACACTTCCGCCATCTGTTGACAATTTAAAGAAACATGGGTAAAGAGTGACGCACAGGGACCAAAGGTGGCGCTAGATGGCGCTGCCGTGAACGTCTGTTGCAACGTGCGGCCATCTTGTCGATGATAAGTATAGGGACGTGTGCTGAATGTTGTGTCAGTGAAAAGGTGCCCTGCCCTTCACCACGAGCATTTTTCCCAACCAAACATACCCCATGACCTCATTCTGGTCACAAAGGAACCCCATGCCCAATTTGGTGGCGATCGGACGCCCAGTGCAGATTTGTATGGTGGACAAACAAACATACAAACATACATCGACTCTGCTTTATATATTACATTTATTCAGCTTCTGTAAAAAGCCAAATGACCCCTATCTATCTATCTATCTATCTCCCACAAAATCAGATAATCAGATCCAAACTCAGTGTTTCTCTCTGAATGCCCATATAATTTGAGTTTCTAGAATGCACCTAATATTAGCTATCCATCTGTCCATTATCCAACCCGCTATATCCTATCACAGGGGTCTGCTGGATCCAATACCAGCCAACACAGGGTGCAAGGCAGGAAACAAACCCCGGGCAGTGCACAAGCACACACACACACCCACACGCATACTAGGGACAAATTAGGATCACCAATGCACCTAACCTGCATGTCTTTGCACTGTGGGAGGAAACCGGAGCACCCAGAGGAAACCCATGCAGACACGGGGAGAACATGCAAACTCTATGCAGGGAGGACCTGGGAAAGCGAACCCGGGTCTCCTAACTGTGAGGAAGCAGTGCTACCCACTGCGCCACCGTGCCGCCCCTAATATTAGCTACTATAGTGAATATTTACATTTATACAAAAACAGACAAAATAGATTAATACAATTAAATATGCTGGGTATCACCCAAAGATTGACAACAAATATTTGTTTTATTTATGAATGCAAAGAAAGTTCCCTTAAATCTCTATGTAAAGTATTGTTTTACTGCTTCAGCAGTCCTTCTATGTTCCAGATGTGTATTCATATGTCAAAGCTTTCACTTTCCTTCTGTTGTTAACCATATTAACCTCAGCATTCCCAGTTCCACTGAATCAATTAAAGTCTCCTTGACTGTACTTAACCTTTCCCTAACCTTACACTAAGACTGAAAATAGTATCTCATTCCATTTATGTGACATACTATTCAAGCTCATGGGACAATGACTGTATTTCAAACGACAATCTTATAAGCAATCTCCAATTTGTAAGTTCTTAATTTCACTTAAATCATGTCATAGGATTTAGCTCGCAAACATATTTTAATATTTCTGGACTCTCTGTTGACTTTTTAGATGTCAGCCTCCTTCTCCTTTTGTTCTTTAATTATTTCTCCCTCTGTAATACATCTGTATTCTCCAACATGCAGCTGTTCTCTAAAAAGAGTGTAGTTGACTAAAAATATGCCTATACCACTTTGCCAGGTATCATCAGAGCTACTTTATTTGTGTTTTTGGATGCAACTATGTTTATCATTCTTACCTTCACTCTCTTGATCACTGTTTGGTTTGCTCAACCACAACTTCTTCCAGCCATTTCTTTTTTGAAAGATCACCTCATTTTATGTATTTTTCAACTAATCTCACTGTTCTTTACTGGGGTTTGCCACTAATAAAAAACTTATTGCTAAAAGGTGAAAGCCTTATGAAATGTTTTGTTGTAGCTATTAGATTTCATGTTTTTTTTGAGGTACATTTACATATAATTTGAAAAGCACCAATGGCAGTTGCCACATATGTCTGTTTACCTGTCTGTACAAAACAACTCACTTACTGGTGGACTGACTTTATTGAAATTTTTTGTTGAAATTTGACATGCTTATTCTTGAAGGAAATTTGTTTTGACAATTTAATTTTTGCTGAGATATCTCCAATAGAGCATGCTGGATTTTTAAAATGTTTTTACAATTTTTTATATATTTTTTTTCTTTTAATATTTTGGAGAGTGAAATTTCAATTTCTAATTGAAAAGCATTAGTGAATTTGCAAACTTGTCAAATATAAATCAGAGATACAATCATGAGTGATGGATTGGTTTGCTGTTTCAAATTTACCTTGACACAGGTCACGTCAGCTTGTATATTCTTTATATTTCTTTGTTTAATTGCACCTGATGGCAAAACAGATCCCCAGTACAAGAGGGCGCACACACAAGCTGCTAGCACACCAGCTTATTTCTCTATCTACTTGAGGTAGGTTAACCATTAACGTAAAAAAAAAAAAAAGCGCAAAATGTTGCATGAGGAAAGGCAGTATGTAAATAACATTGCTCAGTAAGCAAACAGTAAACAAATATGTACTCAGAATTTACATTACAGCAAAAAAACAATGTGCATTATCTACACATTGTAATGATTCACTTATTCCTAGATATGTCACATTTAATAAATGTAAAGTACAATTAGTCACAGACCCTCAATAACCAAAAAAATAACAACAGGATATCAATCGATGCCACTTTTATATCAGATGAATTATAATCTGTTGCCCATGAAAGCTACTGAGCCACCACAAGATAATTTGCCCTATGTTTTTAACTACTTAGTACAGTATTATAAAATACTGTTAAAAAGTATATTTTTAATGCAGTCAACTAAATCATGTACTTGGATTACCACTGTTAGGCCAAATACAACAACCAATTTACCACTCAGATACATTAAATGATTTAAACTGGTGCATGATTTTCATTTTTTCTTTGTTTTTTTTTTTCAATGATGGGGTAGTGAAACATAAAAGCATTAACATTATATGCTACAGTAGCTTATTAAGCCACTTAAATAGTTGTTATGGAATAAAGAGACTTACTCATCCTATTGCTCGTATACAGTGCATTGGTGGTCATCTTTCAGCTATTTTTCTTCAAAGTCTTTGATATAGTAATTGTAGTGGAAATGTCACTGGGCTAAGTTATATTAATTGTCTCTACTGAGGAATCCCTCAGGGTGTTTCTCCCCTTTCCAGCCCTCATGGATCAGTGGAAATACAAACAGCTAGTTCTACCACTGGCTAATCTGACTGCTGACATTGTGAATAGAGCTTCCTGTCCTTTGGTAACCATCTCCATCAACTTCACTGTGCAGGCATTGCTGTCTACATTAATAATGCTTCCGATGTAGAAGGCAAGAGTGTTTTTTTATAAACTTATTTTATACAGTTTGGAGTCTGCATTTTTTAAATACATGTGTGTTCTTCATTTCTTGTATATAATGTCATACAATTTGACAAAGATGTTTACCTTGTTTTTTCTGTTTTCATAATGACACAAGAAAATTGAGCACTCTGTTTAATGATAGTTTACTGTTTAATGTAAAATAGATAATATTTTTCAAACTGACATTAATGTGTAATTATATGATCTTCCAACTGCGGGAGATACATTTACTATGCACTATAATACAGCTGTCTATAAAAAAAACAAAGCAAAGCAACAAGTAAAACAAAGTATGTCAACTAATGCTTAAGAAACTGTGCATTACTACATTCCATGTTCAATATATTGTAAAATCAAACACATGGAAACATATTTACATCTGGCACTCCTGAGCAGCAATGGCTTCCAAGCATTTCTTCCAAATTCAGTGACCACCTGCAGATAACAGATGTGCTTTTTATGAGAAAAAAGGATGCTACCATTTCTTAAGAATCAGAGTTCTCACATAATATAGCTTAAATCACTCCATATTCTTAGTTGATTTTATTGACATAATATAAGCATTAGATTAAATTAATTTTTGTAGGATTAGCCCTACATTGTTTTGAAATAAAAATAAGAGTGCCCACTTGGTTTGTCCCTTTCAGATTTCTAGGAGAGGAGATATGCCTATTCACCTAAGATTAGCATGCCTACAGTATGTGATCTTAATGTGGGTGAGGCTTAGGAATGGGGTATGTATGCATGTATTGGAATAAACAGGGGCATCTCCTGTTAACACATAAAATCATTTGCTACACGTTCCTGTCTTTCACCACATTGCTTTTGTTTCTCCACCTGCAGGATATCATAATTGCTCCTTATATACTACAATTACCTGATAACCTTAAACGGATTGCATTAAATTAGCAGAAGAAGGTAGGCTGCAAAAAGTATTAAAAGTAGTCAGAATGGAATAAAGTTTACAAATATTTTTTTATATCACCATTACTATATGACTTCATATCATAACTAAAATGTATGTGAAGAGTTTTTACCGTTTTGTATATTCTTTGTGATAACTTTGTTTTTAACTTATAAACATACGTATCAGCTAAAGTACCAGGGAAATAACTATAACTAAAATCTGAAAAAAAACTTCAAATAAATGTAGCAATTTTACTGTTAATGTTTTAAAGTTCATATTAGTACACAGCAAGTCGTTTAAATGACATCTACATCATGCATGAATAAATGAAAAAATACGTACAACATCAGAGAGAAGAGTTTATAATAACAAGGGATAAAGTGAAAACAAAGGAAAGATCAGACCAGTGAAATATAGTTCAAACACAGGGGACACATCAGTCCAGCTCACCAATTATGGCTCAATTCATGGAATAGTTACGAGTAACTTGGAAATGAAACAGAGTTTTACAGTACATGCTCATCTATCACACTCCAGGGACACACATTTCATTAACGCTTTTGTAAACAGACTTGGGGGACATGTAACTCAATCATGTAATTTCCTTGTTAACCATGAAGCTCCATCTAAGCTCTTTAGAGTAACACTATGTGATATGTGACAGTCAAACTTGAAATGCACCATTATAGAATAACATACAGCTTTACAGTCAGACACTTTCACATGAGAAGATTTTCAATTTTCACTTAGCACTGTACTTCTTCCAAGTTATTTGTACTCCTGAAATTTGTAAAGTTTTAGTCAATTTAAGTCATGTAATTGTATGTCACCTCCAACTGAAATACACATGGACATTAACAAAGGTGGAAACATTTGGAAGAAGGTTAAAAGTATTTCAGGCATGAGAGTGGAGTAAAACGGTGACAAAATCAATATATAAACAAATATGTTTTAAAATGGTACATGAAAATAGAACACTTGTTAGGGATATTCTAGAACAATAGAAGAAATGATTTAGACCTAAAAGTACTAGGTCTGGTTAGAGAAATAATTTAGTACATATTTTAGAAGGTTACATTGCAAAGCAAGTTCATCACAGAAAATGTGACTTTACATCTATACTAATAAAAGGCAAAGCCCTCACTGACTGACTCATCACTAATTCTCCAACTTCCCGTGTAGGTAGAAGGCTGAAATTTGGCAGGCTCATTCCTTACAGCTTACTTACAAAAGTTAGGCAGGTTTCATTTCGAAATTCTACGCGTAACGGTCATAACTGGAACCTACTTACGTACATATATACGGCCATAGCCTGCAGCTCGGTCGCCGTGTGAGGCGGAGTTGCTCACCCATCACCATGCCTCCCACGTAATTGTCTGCCTGCCCATATAAGGCCGTCTGTCAATAGACACGCTGCCGCTTAATATTCGCGGGTGAAGGACTGTGCTTATGCAAACGAAGATGAGATGGTCAGGGATAGACTAGTGTTTGGCACAAACTCAGTGAAAGTGCGAGAGAAACTTTTAAGTGCCAGGTCTTAGCTAACATTAAATAAAGCCGTAGACATCACAAGATCGCACGAGATAGCACAAGCACAACTGAGAACCTTCGATGCATGTACTCCGAGCGGCTCACGTGAACTGACTGTGAACACAGTATGCAGAGAACAGGCAAGAGCTCCAAAGAGTGCTGAACAAAAAACGCATTACACAATTGAGAAGGCAGCAAAAGAATATGAAGCGAGTGACACATACAAGCATATTCATAAGTGCAGCTACTGCGGAAACAAAGCACAGTGAAAACCTAATAAGAAGCGTGTGACGCATACAAGCATATTCATAAGTGCAGCTACTGCGGAAACAAAGCATGGTGTAAACCTTAAGTTTAAATTAAGTTCATAGACACGCTACCGCTGACGTTTGTCATGCCTACGACGAATACAATATTCGCGAGATACAAGTTTAATGAGAAGACGCAGGGTATAAACGAGACTTTTGATCGCTTTGTAACGGAGTTAAAATTGCTGTAACGGAGTTAAAATTGCTGGTGAAAGACTGTGCTTATGCAAACGAATAGGAAAGCAAGGTGTAAAGCTTAAGTTTAAATTATGTTCAGAGACACGCTGCCGCTAAATATTCGCAGGCAAATCCACAACTTAATACCGGGAATGCCTGTTAAACATCTTAGATTCACGAGTACCGATTTGGGTGGTGAT
>JANRMT010062808.1:46110229-46163100 GCA_026402145.1 Polypterus bichir lapradei
GATAGATAGATAGATAGATAGATAGATAGATAGATAGATAGATAGATAGATAGATAGATAGATAGAAATAAGTTTATTTGTTTGCAGAGGAAAATTTGGCTTTTTACTCTTTAAATAAATACCTTGCATAACTGAATAATCTTTATGCCACAATAACAATTCAATACATTTATGGTCACTATGGTATTTGAACTTAATTATCTTCATGTGGGAAAAGGCTGACTCACATAAATAAGTAGAGCCGAATAATGCAGTCAAGGAGGTAGCACATTTCCTCATGTTTGGGTACTTTTCCTCTGTGAGTAAGTTCCAAAACTGTCCAAGAGCCCCAGACTTCAGCTGAATGTCATCCTGTAGTGTCAAAATCTCATCCTCCACTGTAGAGGAGTTTTAGGTGAAACAGTGTTCCAATTTTTGATACGAGTGAATCACCCTCAACATTGTCCCTAAATAGATAGCACATAAATGTAGTGATTGGCTCAAGTAAAGCAAAGTCTTAAAACCGTTTGTCAAACAATTTTCAATCTGCTCTGTGTAGCGTATGTTGTTAAGTTGCGCACACGCCTTTGTGTCTCCAGCTCTGATGCAAGGGTTTGGATGTTCCCCAAATCATGGCACTGCAGCTTTGAGGACAGATGTTGCATTTTTTGTTTGAAAGTATTAACTGAGCTAATCATATTGACCATGGTTTTGTCTTTTCCTTGCAGCTGTAAATTAAGCTCATTCAACATGTTGGTCAAATCGGTAAGAAAATGCCAAGTCTAGCAGCCATTGATCATCATTAAGTTGCTTGTATTCTGCATGTTTAATGACATGGAGAAACTCCTTTATCTCCGGCCAGGGGTCTCGAAATCTCAGCAGGAATTTTCCTCTAGCCATCTGCCTCAAAGAAGGCCTCTTTTATCATCTCTACATCTTGGAAGGAGGAAGGACTTCTTATGCTTAATGATTGAGTGACTCACCCGGAACGATGCTTTGGTGTCTGCCTTTGCTTTTGAATTCAGCCGAGTGAAAAATAACAGCTGTCTGATTAACTGTGATTTTAGTTCCCTCACCTTTTTCTTTCTCAGATTGCTTTTCAGAAGGAAGTCAGTTTCGTAGTTTTTATGAACAGTTCGAAAGTGCCTTTCCACATATTCGTTCTTTGGAATAGCAATAGATTGACAGATCAGACAAACGCAATTCAATTGTGACATTGTGAGAAAAAAAATCCTCTTCCAATTCCATATGTCCCGACCCCCACCAATTTTTTTTTCATATCCATTCTTTAGTTGATATAAATTGGAAGGCTAACTAGATCACTTAGATAGCCAGAGTTTTGCAGTAGCTTGCGCGTTTGATCGTGCGTGCGGGATGACCCGTGTGTTAGAAGAAAAGAGATCTCAGACTGGCCGCCCTGTATGTCAGTCAAGTGGCAAATGCCATAGGGAGGATATATGATTGAGTAACGTAAAAAAAAATTTTTTGAATGCAATGTGATCTATTTGCACTACCTTTCCAATCTACCAGTCGATCGCGATCAACGTATTGGGCACCCCTGAGCTAAGATGAAGTTTATGAATGACTGCTGTGGAAGATCAACCCAACCTAGACAGACAAACAGACTCACATGTCCAAAAACACAAAACTTTATTTTGTTACTTCTTCAGCACAATACAAACAGTGCACAAACCCCAATAAACTCAGTCCTTTTCTTTCCTTTTCTCTTTCATTTCTTCTGCCGCTTCCACTACTCTCCTGCAGGCTCTGTCCTCTTCATCCCAAATCCAGCTCTCCGAATGGAGTGAGGCGGTCTCTTTTATACTGTACCCGAAAGTGCTCCAGGTGCTCCCCAATCAACTTCCGGCAGCACTTTTCGGTGTGGCGGAAGTGCTGCATGGGAATCCAGCTCCTCTTCTAGCAGCACTTCCAGGTGTGGCAAAAGTGCTGCTTGCCAAGGCTTCAGAGCTGTCCAGGCACCCTCTGTCAGTGGCCACAGGCCCCAGCAGGGTTGAGCTTCTAAGCTCCAAGCCCATAGCCCCGATGCAACCCAGGGGGC
Organism: Polypterus bichir lapradei; assembly: GCA_026402145.1. Lineage (NCBI taxonomy): Eukaryota > Metazoa > Chordata > Cladistia > Polypteriformes > Polypteridae > Polypterus > Polypterus bichir. The sequence continues at coordinate 46,112,268 of JANRMT010062808.1, forward strand.
TGCCCTCTCATGTCCCGGGGGAGGTGCTGCTGTTGACATGTCCCCTTCTTAGTCCTCTACTCAAAAGAGTGTCCCGACCGGTCTAGGACCCCAGCCTCTGTCACACTGCATACAAATTATTGAAGATAGAACTTTAAATCTACAATCTAGACTTTTTCAACCAAGATTGCATTATCATAGCAAAACACTTCAGCCAATGGTAATGAATTTGGCATATTGTTTAAGTTGGGCCATACTTGCAGTAAAGGCTACATTCCATATCAGTGATTCAATGGAAAAGACAGTGGCTGTTGGGTGAGATGGGGGACCAAAACAAAAATCATGTATCACTTTAAAATGGCTATGTATACTTTCACAAAATTTTCGATTTACATTACTGTGGATACAATTTAAAATATAGGCTTCATAGAGTTGCAGTAATTTCATTGGGGAGCCTTAATGAAAGGGCCAACCTCATAAAAAGCATGCATTACTCCAAAACTGCTAAATGGATGTTCATAAAATTTTGCATGTATGTTAATTTAACATACAGAGCTCATTGAATTTTGAATGTTTTATTATGAATACATAGGAATTCAATAAAGGGAACAATGCAAAAACCAGTAGTTTAGCTCTGCTTGCTTACTAAGCACAACAAAATAAGACAAGACATATAAAACTTAAGTTGGGATGGAAACTACTTCCCCATATAAAAAAAGAAAATCCACATTTTATACTTTCTTTCATACCTGTGTTAGGATATAGCGGGTTGGTAAATGACTGACTGACTTTTTCATAAGAACAGTTACAATAATTCTAGAAGAATGATGTGCATTGAATGTTATCAATAACTTCAAAGGAAGAAAATATGAGGAATGAAAACTGCTAGACTGTACAAATGAGCACTAAGAACACCCAAATATACTGTGAGTGCTATCACCAGGGTCCTATCTAATCATGAATAATCACTCGTTATAACTGTTTATATTTCATTCTTTTCAGGAAGAATTTAGTAAATAATGCTGTATTTTCAACTTCTGTTTTTCAATTTTGTTTAAACTGCATACTTTACAAATATTTAGGAAAAGCCTATTCTTTACAAAGCATGTGTTTTAAGTATTCAAAAAACCTGCTTAAAAATTGTACCGCAAGTTCTATACTTCATGTTTTGCCTCAGGATTATTTCAGTATATCAACAGCTAGCTCTAGCGGGCCTGATGATGATGCCAAATGGTTTTTAAAATGGTTTTATTTTTTTTTCAAAACATCCAGAATTCTCAATTTAAAAGTGTTCACACCTAAACAATTAATACACCAAAAGTTTAAAAATATTTTTTCTGAGAAAGTTGTTTTTCATTTAAATATGGTCAGTTACAAAACATTATTAAATCTGAAAAGTTTCTCAACTGATTGCCATGATTTAAACCTCTATATCAGTTTTTCGGTTTTAGTGTCAATTAACTAATTGCAAAACTAAGTTTGCTAAATTTATATTGGTAAATAGCAATCACTTATGTACATTACTTGAGGATAATGTGTTTTCTTTTATCTTGGTTTTTAAGATTTTGATCATGAGCACCACAAATGTTATTTTGTATTTCCTGATATTGTGGTTATTCAGAAGACTGGATTCGTTTGGTACTGTGTCTATTTGGAGAATCCCTGGGTACTGCTGGTTTGACTTTGTGTCGAATAAGCAATTGTTCATGGAGTCCCAAATGAGGCACATCATCTGCATCATGAGGGAGCGTCAGTAACGGCACTACGGCCATTTGGCATGTTTCCCCAAGGGTGATCCGGCTCGCAGGATTCTCATTGTTGGGGACCTGAATGGATGGACCAGGCCAAGGGGACACCCATGAAACACCTGGTTGCGGCAGAGAGAGGGTCATTTCTGGAGGAAAAAAACACCTTTAGTTACAGTGGTTATCTAGGACTAGACTAGATAAAAACTACACAGACGTGTGTGTGTGGGCTCATTGCAAAGTATCTGGTGTCACAAACATGCATGTGGGAGGCAGCTAAAGGGCTGCCAGGGGGGTAGCAGTGTGCACTAATCCTGTCTTTTTTTCTACTGTAGACCAACCAAGGAAAATTCTGCCTGTGCCCGATGACAACATTTTTGGTTCCGGGTCTGATAATATCACTTCTGGTTCCATGCCCTGATGACGTCACTTCCTTCACACGGCTTTAAAAACGGTATTTTGTTAGCCACGCATCAGTTTTGTTTTGGACTCAACTCTGTAAGAGGTATTGTTGGCTTTTTTTCACTTAATCATCAAGTATCCAGGGTGGATACCCCAAACCCTTTTCTGTGTTCCTCGTTTTATTTGACACTGGTTTAATAAAAGAAATGGAAGAGAAAAAAGTAAAGCACTGATAATGACTCATCTGCTCTAGTTCTCAAATCATTTGGTTGAAACTCTCAGAAAAGAGAAATCCATAATATACTGTATTGTAGATTTACAATATACTGTAACCCTAATGACAGGACAGAAAGAAAGCACTAACATGCCATAAATTACATAAAAAGTTACATTAATAGTAGAATTGTCTTAGAATTAAGGAACTAAAACCTGCAGCCAAGGCAACCATGCAAGACCAAACTTGATGACCCCTGTACTATAGTTAGTGCTCTTCCTTCCTCCTCTGCTCCCTGTTTGCTTGTTGTGATTGCCTCCTGTCTTTCACTCACTCATCACTTCATAAACATCATTCTGCCTGATGTTATAATATCTCTATGGCTGAGGCTTTATTATGGATCACTGCCTGAAATCCAGGACTTTGTAATGCAAATCCAGCAACAATTGATTAGAATTTTAGCATTTTTCACATAAATAGCTTTAGTAAAACAAATATGGTAACTGTAAAGCGTAATTATGCTAAGAAGTGAATGTCTGACATACAGCAGGTGGTCCCTAACTTTAAAACTAACTTACCTAACTAATAGTACATGTCTCCCTTTAGCTATTGACTAGTGAGACATGCAAGTTCACACACTGTTCGAGTCACAAAAAAATCAATTAATGAACAATGCTGGCACCTAGTCTTTCACGATTGTCATGAGATCACTGAGGTAATCTCTGATATTGTCATCATCTGAGGAAATACTACAATATAGATTTAAACTTTAACTAAAATGAAAGGCTCACAACATTCTACTTGGTTGTAAACTTTTAATTTTAACAGCCTTCAGCCCCATTTCTAAACTGGAAAATTCAGGTTACACATGTTCAAATATACCAAATGGCAAACAAAGAATGCCACAGGCCCAACAGAGCTAGCCCCATCAGTCAGAAACAGGCTTAAAGCACCCAGCACTAAGACTATGTCTCATACTACAAAAGGTAATATATTTTTATAAAAGAAACAACATTGGAAAATTGGAAAACAATGCATACAAAGATAAAGCTGATGGTTGACATAAACATTTTAGGAAGTTAAATTAGTTAGTGAAGCTTATAGTACTAGGGTGTTGAACGGTGTTAGCCATAATGAATGTAGATCCTGCCTTAAGAAGGGGCCTGAGTTGCCTCAAAAGCTTGCATATTGTAATCTTTTTAGTGAAGCTTATTACTTATTTTGCACAACATCTGATTGGGCCATGCCCCACTGGCCCTTAAAGCAGAAATGCTCCCTTTTAATTTAATGGAGATGCCATTTAAATGGACCATAAGCTGTGCTGTTTGCATTTGCTGCAGGTTGGTAGATGTTGCTATGCAAATCTTTTCACTGCCAAATTCAGTTGAGAAAAAAGGGGCAATAAAGGGAACTGGAACAAGCATTTTCTTGAGAACAGTGAAAAAGGAACTTAGGACTGAAGAAATATTCTCTTTCAATCCTTTACTACAACCCTTCTAAAAGCTTTGAAGAGAGATGAAATTCAAATCACTACTTATCTATTTTGTAGACTTCATATATAGACATAGATATGTATGCAACTGACAATTTTGTTACAAATTATAATATTGTGGATTACCTTACAGAGAGGGACACTTGCTTCCAGGCTCCAGCCGGCCATTGCAATTAATGTGAGGTATTAAAAAAAGAAAATGCTGGTCTCCCAATGTTTTATATTAATTACTTTAGGAAGTGCAGGGGACAGATGGCCACTAGAGATGGACAAAACCTATATCTCTTAGGAAATGATAAAGTGTGGGACCTACAACCTTTAGTGGTGTTTGCAAATTCATGTGCAAATAATGGATGATTTATTTTGAAGGCACCCTAATAAATCTAAAAGTGAGCACAGAGTAGCAAATTATCCAATATTCGATATATCCAATGTCATTGCGCTGATAGGTTCATATTGTCTTTCAAAAATTATTACCATTATAAGGTCTTGGTGGAATTTTTTTTACAACAGCTGGGTTTTATAAATAGGCATTTTTAATAGAAAATTGAATTTACTAAAAATACAACTGGCTCCTTCAGCATGGAAAAAATAAATCTTTCATCTGTTTTCATTAGGAAGATAAATACATAGCAATCTTGCATGCATTATTGCTGTTGCACTTACTTTTTGATTCTTTCAAAAATAGAACTAATTGAGTTCACAACAAATGTTTTCTAGGAATTTTTCAAGCAAACATTTGGATTAATTCAAAATGTGGATAATGCATTGATTACTATATTCACATTTATTTATACAGAATAATTTGTTTCTTGGCTACGTTGTCTATGACTATTATCATTTGGTAGGTGCAGACAGCTACTGCTGAAAAAAAAAATGCAATTCAACAGGTACTAACGTATAGTCTAATATTTCAGCAATGCACGAACAGGATGGACTTTTCAAATAATGTATTGGATGTCAATTTTTCAGTTTAAAATGCCATGTAAGCATGTGTGTGACCTGTTAAACACTCAAATTAAAGACCTGACAAATGGTATAGATCTTAATTGATTGCTTCTGAAAGAATATGGTGTCTGCATCTTCTCTTCCAATAAGTTTTTCAAGTTTTGCAGAATGTACAACGGCATAACTTAAAATTATGTGTTACTATTAAATTGTAAGTCACTATGATTGAGCTGTCAGAGAATGGAATTTTAAAATAAAAAATGGACAAATCAAAGATGACAATTTAGAACATTTTTAAGTTGTTAAAATGATAAGTGGCATGTGATGAATCTGTACAGCTTACAATATTCAGGGTTATATCCTTTAATATGCTTATGTAGCCTGTTTCCAGGGCAGACATGGTAAATTCTAGATGCAGACTACAGCCCTGCTCTGCTCCACTATAGTAGCAGTCCTATATAATCTACTGTATAATCTTGTAATTGTGAGCCAGAACTTTCATCAAACTGTTGTATGAAACATGTTATAATGCATCCATAAATTTTTTTTCCATTGTGACCTATTCATTTTGGGAATAACAATATCATATATTAACGCTTTGTCAAAGTGTATGCACTTCCCAACATGCATATTTCTACTTGTAATGAATGTTTTAACAAAATGTAAACTATCTTTAGCATGATTAGTGTCAAAGTATTGCACAGTATGTGCAAGAAATGTAAAATGGTTATTATTTTAAATTAATCTGAAATCTAATTAAGTTATGATGTACAAGGTTTGATGAATGTAAGCAAACTCTGCTGGTACGTTAATATTACTGTCCACTTCTACATATACACTGCTCAAAAAAATTAAAGGAACACTTTTTAATCAGAATATAGCATCAAGTCAATTAAACTTCTGGGATATTGATCTGGTCAGTTAAGTAGCAGAGGGGGTTATTAATCAGTTTCAGCTGCTTTGGTGTTATTGAAATCAACAGGTGCGCTAGAGAGGCAACAATGAGATGACCCCCAAAACAGGAATGATTTAACAGGTGGAGGCCACTGACATTTTTCCCTCTTCATCTTTTCTGACTGTTTTTCAGTTGTTTTGCATTTGGCTATGGTCAGTGTCACTACTGGTAGCATGAGGCAATACCTGGACCCTACAGAGGTTGCACAGGTAGTCCAACTTCTCCAGGATGGCATATCAATACGTGTCATTGCCAGAAGGTTTGCTGTGTCTCCCAGCACAGTCTCAAGGGCATGAAGGAGATTCCAGGAGACAGGCAGTTACTCTAGGAGAGCTGGATAGGACCGTAGAATGTCCTATCCATCAGCAGGACCAGTATCTTATCCTTTGGGCAAGGAGGAACAGAATGAGCACTGCCGGAGCTCTACAAAATGACCTCCAGCAGGCCACTGGTATGAATGTCTCTGACCAAACAATCAGAAACAGACTTCATGAGGGTGGGCCGAGGGCCCAATGTCCTCTAGTGGGCCCTGTGCTCACTGCCTGGCACTATCGAGCTCAACTGGCATTTGCCATAGAATGCCAGAATTGGCAGGTCCACCACTGGCGCCCTGTGCTTTTCAAAGATGAGAACAGGTTCACCCTGAGCACATGTGACAGATGTGAAAGGGTCTGGAGAAGCAGTGATGAACGTTATGCTGCCTATAACATCGTTCAGCATGACCGGTTTGGTGTGGGTCAGTGATGGTCTGGGGAGGTATATCCATGGAGGGACGCACAGACTTCTACAGGCTAGACAACGGCACCTTGACTGCCATTAGGTATCAGGATGTAATCCTTGGACCCACTGTTAGACCCTATACTGGTGCAGTGGGTCCTGGGTTCCTCCTGGTATACGACAATACCCGATCTCATGTGGTGCGAGTATGCAGGCAGTTCCTGGAGGATGAAGAAACTGATACCATTGACTGGCCCCCACACTTGCCTGACCTAAATTTAATAGAACACCTCTGGGATATTATGTTTCGGTCCATCCGACACTGCCAGGTTGCACCTCAGACTGTCCAGGAGCTCTGGGATGCCCTGGTCCATCCGTCGTCCCATTAGGAGCATGCCCTGACGTTGTCAAGCATGCATACAAGCACGTGGGGGCCATACAAAGTACTGAGTACGATTTGGAGTTGCTGCAATAAAATTTCGGCAAAATGGACTAGCCTGCCGTCTAATTTTTTCACTTTGATTTTTGGGGTGTCTTTGAATTCAGCCCTCTGTAGGTTGATAATTTTCATTTCCATCAAATGATGTGGCATCCATTCCTAACACATTACCGAGTCAATATCAGTATAGATATCCAGCAGGATTTTTTTTTCCCATTGATATCTGATGTGTTTTCAAAGTGGTCCTTTAATTTTGTTTTGAGCAATATATATATATATATATATATAGACTTTAGATTAACTGTAACCTTTTTAGTGTTAGCTGTATCAGAGAAAAAAAAAACTCTATACTTGCACAGAAGCTTTCACTTTTTTAAGACCAACACCGTTTTTCACTTTTAGTATATGCTCTTTAACACAATTTTATTTCTTAAACAAACATATCACACATAATTTGTAATAAAAAAGGATTGATTGTAAATTTGTTTCACCTGGTATTACAAGCCTAGATTTAAATATTGATTTTGTGCACAAACTGAAAACTGCTGCTGAAACTATACATTGTTTATTACATCTATACCAAGTACTATAATCACTGCTATTTTTGTCATGCTGCCATTTGCCCCCTGTATAAATCAATCTTTCATCTCTACAAAACATTCTAATTATTTTAACCACTCTGAACATGATGTTCTAGTCAAATTTGTCAAATGCAGTCTCAGAATCAATAAAGCAAATGAATACTTCTTGATCAAGTTCAAGGCTGCTTTCAGATTGCTTTCTTCCAAATTCTAAACTGTTTCTTTGCATTGCAAAGCTTTATATTTAGAAAGGCAATTTTCCTCATTTTTTTCAAGCATGTATGAAGCACAATTTACTTTTTAAAAACACATTTTGCAACAAAATAATAATCACAAAAAAGTCATTCTCAATAATGCAGTTAATGAAATCAACCATTCAATTTACTGAGTTGCTAGTTAATAGTTAATAATGCTTAGTTAATAGTATACCTGCACTGTTGTAATGCTTCATAGTTTTACCAGTATTATGGTCTTTTAATACTATTTTTAAATTGAAAACATTTTTACATGTTTATGACATGACTTACATGAATTACATTGCCCTGTAAAAATTGCAGATATTTCAGCTGAGTCACTAATAACATGAAAATGGAGCTAAAAAGTCCCTAATCTTTTCATTTGTCTGAATCAAATAAAAAAAAAACAAATACATTAATACTTTATCAAGCAAAGGCAAAAGATTTCAGAGTCTGAAAATAATTATATGTATCTCATCACATTATGTTATACTGTGTGATAAATATACTTGGTGGCCAATTATTTGATAAATTTCACAAAAGGAACCACGAAAAGGAAGAAAGTAGCACCCTGTTACATGGCTGACCTCAAAATACTAATGTTCTTATTGAAACCAATTTTACAATTAGTGTGTTATTCTTTCTTTCATTTGATGTCATTGTTTAGTAATATGGCTTATAAACATTTCTAAGAAACCGATAAATATTAATATTCATTGTCATTATTTTAAATGCTTATGTTTCATTTGCTGTTTTCTTAATGTTCTCTTTTCTTAATGTTGATAATTATCAATGTGCACAGCAGACATACAGTAGGTGCAAACAGCATTTAAGGTTAAAGAGGACCAACTACTTCACTGTCATTTTCACTTTTCTTACAAATAAGCAGAAGATTGAACATGGTACTGAGGTAATTGTTGCATTCAGTGTTATCAGTGCTTCACATGCTCCTCAACTGCAGTACAGTACTTTTATAACAGGAGCTGGTGAAACTGCATGGGTGAACTGACCTGCCTGTTGTAGAATCTTGGAAATGTACTGATAAGAGGCATAATGTGGATTAGGTAAGCAATCTGAGTAATTATGCAAGTAATCTGAGATTTTTTCTTGTATGTTTTGATACTTTTTGCAGTTGCTCAATCTGGGTCTCCATTCTTCATTAAAATATAAGATTAAACAATGAGGGATAAGTAACATGAAGTAATTATTATTTTCAAATCCTCTTTTAAAATCTATGTTAAAATGTGCTTATTTCTAAATTTCTTATGAATTCAAATCTCAAGCTACTGATCTTTTGTAAATTCAGAATAAGACAAGGGAAATGATTCACTGATTGTGTTGCTGGTTGGAACAAAAACCTGTAGGAACAGGAGGTACCCAGGACTGCTTTTTGAACCACTGCTTTACATACTGTAACAAACAAGTATCCAGCAATGCTTTTTGTAGGTCATTATGTACTTATTTCAAGTGTGCAGTCTACTGTAAAGCACACACAGAAATGCCAAATGCTCTAAAGCAATTCACAATCCTGCCGAACAGTTTGCTGTAGGAGTTCCTGTTTCTGCTCATTATTATAGGAGGGGAGAGAAACGGACATTCGCAATTGAGACTTCTGAAAGTGGACCTACCTTTTGTATTGTGGAAGTTAGGGCTTTAGATGAATGGAAACGTTATGCAAATCAACTTTACCCTTCGCAGAGCCAGACAGATCCTTAAACTCCAACTGAACCTGAGGAGGCATTGCCATCTGGCATTTACACGGTGTTGCTCCCTACTCAAATTGATGTGAGCACAATTAAAGGTCGGACTAAAGGTTGTAAGGTGTAATCCTGAGGATGTTCTGGAAGCCCATATTATCACAAAGGGACATAGTACATGTTGTCTTGGTTTTGCAATCAACCCATTAAAAAGAAAGAAAGAAAGAATGAAAGAAAGACCTCACAAGTAGCAGGTTGTATATATAGATACTAGGTTTGTAATATCCCCCACAGCTGGCTTGAGGCTTAAATGAAGATAGTTCATTATTTTTATGAATTACATATTTATGATTTTTTTCAATTGAGCTGTTGTACTTAAATTTGTGTCTGTTAGCTAATACGGTAGTTCTGTGCTATAAGTGCATTAAATAAGAGCCTCCTTGCATCCACTGTTATTAGCTGCATTACTGAATCTACTGTATATACTGTAGTAGCATTAGCAAATTTTTTAAATGTTATGACACCTAGGACATAACACAGATATCTCAGAAACTGCCACTGTACTGTTATTCTCAAGCACTATAGTTACAAGATTTTACAGGGGATGGTGCAATAAACAAAACACATCCAGTGAGTGGCAGTAAAGCACTCTATTCATGAGAGAGGCCTAAGGAGAATATCCAGGGTCAATCACGCTAACAGAAAGCTCAACACATCTGATAACAGTTTTTTTTTTTACACCAGTGGTATGTGGAAGGGCATTTTTGAACACATAACACATTAGACACTGAAGCAGACAGGCTTCAGCAGCAGCAGGCCCTGCCAGGCTCTATTACTGTCAGCCAAAACAAGAAGATGACTATAGAATAAATACATGATCACTAAGACTGGCCAACTGAAGATATAAAATAAAAAATAGTAGCAAAGTCTGACGAATCCAAATTTATTTCCTTTATTTCAAGGTGTGGTTTTGTCAAAAAAAGTCTCAGATAGGTATCTCATGCCTACCTTACAGCCATAGGGAGCATAACGAGTTTACCATATATTGCCATGGTACCAATATTGACCCTACCCTCTTTATGTAGCATTACTGATTATCCACGTTACAAGCCAATGAGGAAACCTCATAATGTCCACTTTAATAATACCAGAAACACCTAGTGGTCATTCATAAAACTGTTTTTTAAAAAATAGTAATTATCAGCAAATCAGGAATTTAGTGCTGCCAGATAGCACTTTGCTATGAGAAATTCCAAACAGAAACAAACCGCAGTTGTTAATGGCCTAACCAAAAAAAGAAAAGAAAATGAAACTAAAAACACCGTCAACACAATAAAATATGCAGCTGGCTTGAGGCTTAAATGAAGATAGATTATTTTTATGAATTACATATTTATGATTTTTTTCAATAAATTAGGCATGGATGTATAATGTCTTGTTTACACTTTTTTATTTTGAAAAGATAAGTGTGTGCATTAGAAAGAGTTCCATGAGCCCTAGTACTCACCAAAAGCCCTAGTACTTATTCAGAATAAGGAAGTAATGTTTTAGGTCAACTGGTCATTGAGGCCCTTGCAGCAACTGCTAGGTCCAGAATGTGTGCTCTTGAGAGGCAGTGTGCATGTGGTGGTAATTAACAGACTGGTGCCAGATAGTTAGCAGTAAGATCTTCATTACAGATGTTTAATTTTAGCAGCAGATGCACTCATTGATATCAGTACTCATGGTGTTAAAGAGACTACGTTATTACTACTACTACGTCTATTACTAATATTAGTCTCAGTGCCTTCTATTATGACAAATCTGCTTCTCACAACACTTCACCTTAAATATCATCTTAAGACTGAAAATGAAATTGTGAAATGTGTGATATTAGTGGTGCCTACATAGTTTTACTGTAAAAAGCACAATTTAAAATAGTATTAATGTTCTTAGTGATTATTTTCTGCGGCAAAGTAGGGCTGAGAAAACTTCTGTTTCAGTTTACCTTTCGCATTGGGATATCCTTTTATATATACAGTATATATATATACAGTATATATATATATACAGTACTGTATATATAGATATATATAATATACACATATTTGCCAATTAACATTGGCAATTAAACACTGCTTAAATGTAAATATATTTAATTATGTAGTACATTTCTTATCAAAACCTACTGTATGACACAAAGCAACAAATAATAAACACAGCGCAAATCTTTAAAAGAGCCACAAACGTATCATATGTTTATAAGCTGTTTATCCAGAAGACACAAGAATAACATACTTAACATGTTTCTAAGTAAAAGACACATTTTGCTGTAAGTAGCATTTTTCTTTTTCCAATTGAAACTGTAAGCTGCTGCACTTAAAATAAACTCGCTGTCCAAATGAAAACGGGTGTCTGTTTAAATTAAAGAATAAAATAAATAAAGTTCTATCTATCTATCTAAAATAAAAGGTCTGAATTGATTAAAGCAAGTTTTGTTGCTGTCTAACTTCACAGGACAACTCCTGCAGTTTCTTTTTCTCAGTTTATTACTCCACTTTCGTTAACGTAAAAGCGTAATATTCCAATCATCTCTTGCAAAACAAGCTCTTTGTTTACATTGCAGGATTCTGTAAAAAAAAAAAAAAAAAAAAAGCATTGGCATACCATAATACCATGCGTGAAGGAGCACAGAGAAGCAGGGGCTAAAAAGATCATTTTTTTGTGACTGGCCAACTTCACAATCACTGATCAAGTCCTTTTTTTTATGAAAATTGGCCAACCGATCAGAGCATCCCTGTAAATTATGTTTCATTTCAGTTCTTAGACAATGTATGAACAACTTTATTTATCTCTCCAATTCACACTCACTGTACATGGAAGTGTTATACTAATTTCAAATAAATATGATTTGCTAAATAGTAAGGAAAATCAGACAACCTTGAGAATAAAAAAATATACATTTTATCAACAAGTAAGACAGTCTATCATATAAGTTTTTATTATCTTATAAAGTCCTACTCACAATAAATACAGATACAACTTGTTACAGATCACCTTAATGTTTTTATCACAATTCAGATAATTTATTATAATCATTGGTAATGCTTTGCAAACTTCCTTATGACCAAATGCTCTAATAAGTTGTATAAAATAATCAGTTCAATACAAAGGCCATTCTGGGTTTCTTTTATAATCTGTTAAAGTGTAAATAATACTTTTAAATAGTACAGTATCAGTAGATTTTCTTTTTTCTTCTGTGGGCTATATTTATAATTATTGATCCTAGGCAATATTCAATAGTTGGTATTCAAACAGCACTGAAATAAATACTGTTCAGGGACATAAAGACCTGAGAAGATCATTCATTAAGCCGCAGATGGTAGATCCAGTATGAAACCTACTGCTTCTACTATTAATAAAAGAGATGTTCTTCATGAGAAGACTTACTGCTATATTAATCCATTTCAGAAGATATGCATAAAAGAATAGAATCATTTGGTTGTGTGGGTCTCATAAGGGACAATTATATATATTATTCCACTATAATTGAAAAAGTTCAAGGGTCACTGCAATTCTAAAACCATGTTAGTCAGCATTAGACAATATAGTGAATATGGAAAATTTTCATATTTGATGATTTCTAAGGTTTTCCACAAATAATAAAATATTTCAATCACTTTAATGTATTTCCACCAGAAGCTAAGTAGTACGAAGTCTCACAAAAAACAAAAAAACAAACAAAAAAAAAAACTCACTATTTTTAGTTTTAGAGACATCACTACCTACAATTTGCTTCAGGTTATAAAACTAAAACCATAATAAATTTGCCATAGGCAATTTTGAACATCAGGAAGCATTAACCTGATAAGACGTTTATGGACTCTCATGGATATGACCCTTAAGCTCTCATCTCTTGGGTGATCACAAGCTTACTGAGAGATTTCTCATACTCAGAGCCACCATAGGAAGAGAAGCCAGCAATACATGTTACCAAGCTAATTTTTATTTTGAAAGCCTGAAAGATCAATCAGAAGGAAGAATCCTAAATTGATGGAAGGGGAATGTGTGTAAGGTGCAGCTGGTGACAAATTTAAAAGATTTCTATTGGGCATATTTTAAATAAAAAAGACAAGGATTCTGGAACATATGCAGACAGTTCAGTAAATACCAGGAATTCACATCTGATTAACATACAGGTTACAATACAATCATGCAATCACTACATGACTATAGAATCAGGCCTACTAAAGCCATACAGTTTATGTGCAAGTTTTGCTAAAGATATTGCACTGTCCTTTTATAAGGAATGTTAACATGTAATGCTAGCATCTAAATCCGAATCTTGTATCACATGACTCAAACCATTGTCAATGGTTATTTCTTTGCAATGTAATATCCACATAAAATGAGCATTTTGATACCCCAAGTTTTAATGGCAATATTTCAGATTTTTCTCTGATACAAAATAAATAAATATACCCATAACATATATGGTTTTCAGGTTTTTAGTCTGCTCTCTCCTTCCCTTAAATGCCTCACACAATTATCTTTCTTTTTAAACATGACTTATGAATCACTATTTTAATTATTCTTGTTGTTGGTGTACCTGCTATCATATACAGTGGATCTTATATATCTTATATTATATGCACACCTTGATTAAATGTATGATCCTTTTGATTTAAGGTAAATCATTTTAGATGTTTTTCACCTTTGGTAAGATCTATAACCAACACTATCTATGTGAAAATCAAATTAGTGATGTTTAATGTTAGGATATAGCAGGTTGGATAATGGATGGATGGATAGAAAAAATATCTGGAATATTCTATTTAATGCACCACAGTACCATTTTCTCAATGCATTTTATCACAGTGGGAGTGCCACTGGTTGGTATTTAAAGGATGGTTCACTTTAATTTTCATTTGATATAATTTCTGTCTTTTGGAGGTGCAAGCATGTGGTAATAAGGGACTCTGATAGGTGAAAGTGGTACATGTGTTTTAGTTAAAAATATTTATTTATTGATGAGGGCTTTGTTTTTCTTTGAATGAACTTGTTTCAATTAAAATTCAGAAGTTTCTCACTTTTTCAGTTCTTCAGCCAACAGTGTTTTTTTCTAACCCTTCTTACTAATTTTTACAAGGGTTCCAATAATAGTGGAAGGCACTGTATATTAAAAAAATAAGCGAAAGTATTTACCCACAGCTAAAGAAAAAAACTGAAAATACATGTCTGTCCTTACACTCACATCAGTGCAACAGACCAGTCACTGATTTGTCTGTAATTTGTGGTCAGCAATACAGGAGCGCCGCAGGGGACCGTACTTTCTCCGGTCCTGTTCAGTCTATATACATCAGACTTCCAATAAAACTCGGAGTCCTGCCACGTGCAAAAGTTCACTGACGACACTGCTATCGTAGGCTGTATCAGGAGTGGGCAGGAGGTGGAGTATAGGAAGCTAATCAAGGACTTTGTTAAATGGTGCGACTCAAACCACTTACACCTGAACACCAGCAAGACCAAGGAACTGGTGGTGGATTTTAGGAGGCCCAGGCCCCTCATGGACCCCGTGATCATCAGAGGAGACTGTGTGCAGAGGGTACAGACCTATAAATACCTGGGAGTGCAGCTGGATGACAAATTGGTCTGGACTACCAATACTGATGCTCTGTGTAAGAAAGGTCAGAACCAACTATACTTCCTTAGAAGGCTGGCATCCTTCAACATCTGCAGTAAGATGCTGCAGATGTTCTACCAGACGGTTGTGGTGAGTGCCCTCTTCTACGTGGTGATGTGCTGGGGAAGCAGCATAAAGAAGAAGGACACCTCAAACCTGGACAAACTTGTGAGGAAGGCAGACTATTGTAGGAATGAAGCTGGACAGTTTAACATCTGTGGCAGAGTGACGGGCGCTAAGCAGGCTCCTGTCAATCATGGAGAATCCACTGCTTCCACTGAACAGTGTCATCTCCAGACAGAGGAGCAGCTTTAGCGACAGACTGCTGTCACTGTCCTGCTCCACTAACAGACTGAGAAGATCGTTCCTTCCCCACACTATGCGACTCCAACTCCACCCAGGGAGGTAAACGTTAACATTATTCAAAGTTACTGTCTGTTTTTACCTGCATTTCTATTACTCTTTAATGTAATATTGTTTTTTGTATCAGTATGCTGCTGCTGGATTATGTGAATTTCCCCTTGGGATTAATAAAGTATCTATCTATCTATCTATCTATAACACTCAAAACTAGTTGTAATATTTTCTTTATATTTTTTCTTTAAATGGAACATTCAGTTACTTAATTCAAACTGGCATTCAAATGGGCCCATTTGTGGATGACTTTTCTTAGACAGAAACTCACTTTGCTTGATGCTCTGTAAAGCTTTAACAATTTTTTGTTTAATAAAGATTCAATGTATTATATATATTATTATTATTTTATATTTGGCCGATGCTTTTATTGAATATAACTTAGAAAATCAGAATATATTACAAGTGTTCACTTTTTTTTTACTGCTGGAAAACAGGCAGATTAAGTGACTTGCTCAGTGTCACAGAGTAAGTCACAGGTGGAACTGGCCTTGCAACTTTTATATTTTTTTTTCCAAGAAAATATGAACTTCCTGATAGTGACTCAACTGTTTTACTTAGGGATTGACTTTGTGTTATGCCAAATAACTTAAGATGTAAGAAATCCACGTGTATAAAAGGTTCACACAAAAGCTAAGATCAGGGGCATCTAATCTAAGGATGAATATTCTTTTAAAATAAATAAATAAATATTGTCATTGTAAATGTTAACACTCCCAATAAACTAATAATGTTCCTCTTCTCAAAGTTATGCTAAATTGCTTGTTTAATTTTTTAAGGTGCAGATTAATTTTTGTAGTTCTTGTATTATTGTCTGTAAATCTGCAACTGATACGGATATAATATGAATAAAATGATTAAGGTTTCGTTAATAAATGATTTAATAAATAAATGTGACTTAAATAATGCAATGACAGAATGTAAGAATGGACAGAGTTTTCACAGCACACAACACATTGACAGAAAACAGTGTAATAACAGGAAACTGTTGTTAGTTTTAAGAAACAGAAAATGCAAACAAATTTAAAAAGATGATCATGAAAATAGTTAGATATGGTGAGAGCCAGAGTACAGAAAATGTTGAAACCAGAATGCCAAAGCCAAAACAAAACACAGAAATTACGGTTTACAAAGTCCAAAATGCCTTTACAAGAATACTGTCTTTTGAGAATGAATCATTCTATAATATTTAAAGTGTGGATGGTACAGTATGTGTGTTGCCATATTTTACAGGGGCAGTGTGTTGACACCAGAGGTTGTAAACTATGTGACTATTTAATAGGCCCATTGACATAAACATCACTGCAGCCCCATAAGAATATATTACTTAAAATGCTGGCATCCATGGGAAAAGCAAAAAGGCATCAAGATTACGTGAATGAATGAAATGGTGCAATTAAGTTCCTAAAAGACATACACCTAAAAATATTAAAATATTTAAGTAATGGTGGCTAAAGTATTTTGGTAATATTTACTGCAATAAGAAGTGTGATTCAGATAGGAGGAAGATGTGTAAGTGGTTCAGGGGAGATTTATTAAAACTTTAAAACCTTCACAGATTACATTTTTGCAACAGTAAAATTTTGTATATAGAAGTCTGAGAAAATGATTTCTACTAGAAAACCAATATCTGTAGCAAGCCTGTTGTCCCCATTACTGTATATATCATTCTGGAGGATGAGGAAAACTGAAGCTTCTGTACTAGATTCTGTAATACAGGTTAATGTGACTAGAGATATGACCTCTCCTGCACAGTTATTATGAGCTAAAATACATTTTTACCCTGGCTATCCAATGTGTGTCAGCAGGCAGAATAGCAGGTTCCATAGGGGGGAGAATGGTTATATGGTGCTGCTTGGGGATCTTCAGGCCTGCAGTGTATACACTGACATATGAGATGTACATTTGGCATTATCTTGACACTCTTAGGTGTCATTTCAACAGAAATATTTAGAACATCTGGTCCGTGTGTATCATTGTTGTCACTGTCTTTTCAGTTGTACAGCATAAATGTGAACTTATTTCTAAAATGATCTCAGTCAGGTTGGCATCCTCATGCTTGCAAAAAGTCAGTGGGGCAAATGGTATATTAAAGTCCTTAATGACCAAGCTACTGCCTGATCTAAATTTTATTTTGTACAGCCTCTTGAATAGTGATCATTATATGAAAGAACGTATTCATGTAAGGCACCATTCCAGGAAATACTATATCACCTCTTTATTAACACTAGGACTCAAAAATTTGAATGTCTTCTTCTTCTTCATTCAGCTGCTCCTGTTAGGGGTAGCCATAGTGGATCATCTTCTTCCATATCTTTCTGTCCTCTGCATCTTGTTCTGTTACACCCATCACCTGCATGTCCTCTCTCACCACATCCATAAACCTTCTCTTAGGCCTTCCTCTATTTCTCTTGCCTGGCAGCTCTATCCTTAGCATCCTTCTCCCAATATACTCAGCATCTCTCCTCTGTACGTCCAAACCAATGCAATCTCGCCTCTCTGACTCTGTGTCCCAACCGTCCAACTTGAGCTGACCCTCTAATGAACTCATTTCTAATCCTATCCAACCTTGTCACACCCAATGCAAATCTTAGCATCTTTAACTCTGCTACCTCCAGCTCTGTCTCCTGCTTTCTGGTCAGTGCCACCGTCTCCAACCTATACAACATACAGTAGCTGGTCTCACTACTGTTCTGTAGACCTTCCCTTTCACTCTTGCTTATTCCCATCTATCACAAATCACTCCTGGCACTCTTCTCAACCCATTCCACCCTGCCTGCACTCTCTTTTTCACCTCTCTTCCACAATTCCCATTACTCTGTACTGTAGTATTTAAACTCATCCACCTTTGCCAACTCTACTCCTTGCATCCTCACCATTCCACTGACCTCCCTCTCATTTACGCACATGTATTCTGTCTTATTCCTACTGACCTTCATTCCTCTCCTCTCCAGAGCATATCTCCACCTTTCCAGGGTCTCCTCAACCTGCTCCCTACTATTGCTACAGATCACAATGTCATCAGCAAACATTATAGTCTACGGGGACTCCTGTCTAATCTCGTCACCATTGCAAATAAGAAAGGGCTCAGAGCCGATCCCCGATATAATATCACCTACACCTGGAATGCATCCGTCACTCCTATTGCAGACCTCACCATGGTCACACTTCCCTCATACATATCTTGTACAACTGTTACATACTTCTCTGCCACTCCCGACTTCCTCATACAATACCACAGCTACTCTCAAGGAACCCTGTGAAATGCTTTCTCCAAGTCCACAAAGACGCAATGCAACTCCTTCTGGCCTTCTCTATACTTCTCCATCAACACCCTCAGAGCAAACATCACATCTGTGGTGCTCTTTCTTGGCATGGAACCACACTGCTGCTCACTAAGCATCACCTCACTTCTTAACCTAGCTTCCACTACTCTTTCACATAACTTCATGCTGTGGCTCAACAATTTTATCCCCCTGTACTTAC
Source organism: Polypterus bichir lapradei (assembly GCA_026402145.1). NCBI lineage: Eukaryota > Metazoa > Chordata > Cladistia > Polypteriformes > Polypteridae > Polypterus > Polypterus bichir. The sequence goes on from JANRMT010062808.1 coordinate 46,131,235, forward strand.
TACAGTCCTGCACATCCGCTTTATTCTTAATTATCGGCACCAGTACACTTCTTCTCCACTCCTCAAGCATCCTCTCACTTTCCAAGATTTCATTAAACAATCTGGTTAAAAACTCCACTGCCATCCCTCCTAAACACCTCCATGCTTCCACAGGTATGTCATCTTGACCAACGGCCTTTCCATTCTTCATCCTCTTCACAGCTGTCCTTACTTCCTCCTTGCTAATCCGTTGCACTTCCTGATTCACTATCTCCACATCATCCAACCTGTTCTCTCTCTCATTCTCTTCATTCATGAGCTTCTCAAAGTACTGTTTTCATCTGCTCAACTCACGCTCCTTGCTTGTGAGTATGTTTCCATCTTATCCTTTATTACCCTAACCTGCTGCACATCTTTCCTAGGTCGGTCCCTCTGTCTAGCCACTCATACAACTCATCATACACCTTTTCTTTAGCCTTAGCCACCTCTCTCTTCACCTTGCGCCTTATCTCCTTGTATTCTTGTCTACTTTCTGTATCTCTCTGACCCACTTCTTCTTTGTCATCCTCTTTCTCTGTACAGTGGAACCTTGGTTCACGAGCATAATTTGTTCCAAACCTCTGGTCGTAAACCAATTTGGTCATGAACCGAAGCAATTTCCCCTATATAATTGTATGTAAATACAATTAATCCGTTCCAGACCGTACGAACTGTATGTAAATATATTTTTTTAAAGATTTTTAAGCACAAATATAGCTAATTACACCATAGAATGCACAGTGTAATAGTAAACTAATGTAAAAATATTGAATAACACTGACACAAACACCCAGGCTCCCTGTTCAGCTGCACGTGCCCTCTCTCTCTCTCTCACTCTCTCTCTCCAGCACGCAAGCCCGCGCTCTCTCTCTCTCTCTCTCCAGCACGCAAGCCAGCTCTCTCTCTCTCTCTCCAGCACGTGAGCCCGCGTTCTCTCTCTCTCCAGCATGCGAGCCTGCGCTCTCTCTCTGTAACATTGCAGCAGTTCGCGCTATAGCCTTGCAAGCTGATCGCTGTATGAGTATGAGTTTTAAGCACAGGGGGAAAAAAAGGAACATTTGAACAAATCCGAACTTTATTTAAAAACCAACCACAAGCAACCAAGGAGTTTGCGCTATAGCCTTGCAACCGATTGCTGTATAAACACTTTTTTTAATGAGTTTTAAGCACAGGGGAAAAAAAGGAACATTTGAAAAATCTGTAATTTAATAAACCACCAAGAAAAGTAACATTGCAACAAATCACACTACAAACCACTCGCTGTAAACACTTTTTTTTAATGAGTTTTAAGCACAGGGGAATAAAAAAAATGAACATTTGAAAAAAGTGAAAAGTAACACTGCAACAATTCACGCTACGAACCACAAAATGAACATTTGAAAAATCCGTAATACAAAAACCATAAACCACCAAGAAAACTAACCTTGCATGAGTCTAGTTCTGGCATGAAGTGAGGAGGAATTGTGTGGAGAGGAGGTTACAGTTTTGAGGGAGAGTCTGGCTCCGCGATGGAGGGATGTTTTCCTTCAGGTGTTTTCTCTGTTGTGATTTCTTGGGTTTCTGGTGTTTTTAGCTGTTTAGATGGTGGGAGCGAAAGCCTCATGCAGCCATTCCAAAAACAAAGTCCTTGTGACCCAACCCTTCGTGTTTGCCCTCCACATTACTGGCAGTCTGGCTTTGTTTACATTGTGCTGCTCAAAAGCACGAAGGTTCTCAAACTGGTAAATGAGTAAACTGGTAAACAGTTTTTCCACCTCTTCCAGCAATTGAGGCCTCTGCCTGGTTAATGCTGTAACTCCTTTTGCAACATCAGCTGCTTTAATAGATTCTTTCTGCTTTAGAATAGTCGAAATCGTAGGTTTTGACTTCTTGTACTCGGCAGCAAGATCAGTAACACAAACGCCACGCTCATACTTTTCAATAATTTCTTTCTTTACTTCGATTTCAATTTTCTGCAAAACTTTCTTCTCACCACTCTTCACTTGCTTAGAAGCCATGGTTAACTGCAAAAGCACACGAAATACTGTAGAGCACAAAGAGATCACAGGTAAAGCATGCACGTCTGACTGGGAATAATGAACAGGGAGCGGCTCAACATGTGCTTAAATACAGTAATTGGCGTGTACGAACCAGAAGGGAAATGAAATAGAGCACAAAGAGTTCACAGCAAAAGCATGCACGCACGTGCAAGCATGTACAAGCACGCACGTCTGACCAAGAACAATGCAACACGTGTGGAAATCATCAATGCGCACAAACCGAAAGGGAAACTGGCTTGTTCGTATACTGAGTGTGTGGTCATGAACCGAGGCAAAAGTTTGGCGAACTTTTTGGTCATAAACTGAGTTGTACGTGTACTGAGAAGTTTGTGAACCGAGGTTCCACTGTATGCTCTCCTGAACTTCACCATTTCACCACCACGTTTCCTTTTCCACCTTCCTCTGTCCAGATGTCACGCCAAGCACCCTTCTTGCTGTCACCCTTACTACATCTGCTGTAGTTTCCCAACTGTCTGGTAATTCTAAACTACCACCCAGTGCCTGTCTCACCTTCTCCCTAAACTGAACCTTGCAGTCTTCCTTTTTCAACTTCCACCATTTGATCCTTGGCTCTGCCCTCACTCTCTTCCTCTTCTTGATCTCCAACATCATCCTACAGACCACCATCCTATGCTGCTTAACTACACTTTACCTTGCCACCACTTTGCAGTCTTCAATCTCCTTCAGATTGACTCTTCTCCATAGGATGTAATCTACCTGTGGGCATCTTCCTCCACTCTTGCACGTAACCCTATGTTCCTCCCTCTTCTTAAAATACGTATTCACCACAGCCATGTCCATCCTTTTGGCAAAATCCACTATCCTCTGACCTTCTTCATTCCTCTCCTTGACACCATACCTACCCATCCCCTCCTCGTCTCCTCTGTTCCTTTCACCAACATGTCCATTGAAATCCACCCCAATTACCACTTTCTGTCCCTTGGGTACACTGTTCATCACTTCATCCAACTCACTCCAAAAATCTTCTTTTTCATCAACTGCACACCCAACTTGCTGCGCATATGCACTAACAACATTCATCATCACACCTCCAATTTCCAGCTTCATTATTATTACTCTGTCTGACACTCTTTTCACCTCCAAAACACTCTTGACATACTGTTCCTTCAGAATAACCCCTACTCCATTTCTTCTCCTATCCACACCATGATAGAACAATTTGAATTATATTATATATACATACTATATATATATATATATATATACAGTAATCCCTTGCTATATTGCGCTTTGACTTTCACGGCTTCACTGTATCGCGGATTTTATACGTAAGCATATCTAAATATAAATTGCGGATTTTTCGCTGGTTCGCAGATTTCTGTGGACAATGGGTCTTTTTAATTCTGGTACATGCTTCCTCAGTTGGTTTGCCCAGTTGACTTTATACAAGGGACGCTATTGGCGGATGGCTGAGAAGCTACCCAATCAGAGCTTGTGGTTAAGTTCCTAGGTGCTGACTGGCTCAGCAATGGACAGCAGCAATCAATTCTGCTTTGCTTTAGCCAGCATCTCGTCTCACTCATTCAGCATCAACGTGTTTCGCTGTGTAAAGAATGAACTTTTGTACTCTTTTGTGTTTATCTTTGTGCATAGTCAAGCCCTTCGTTATGTCTCCAAAATGATCTGCTCCTGCTACTACTTCTGGGGCCATGCCCAAGCGCCACAGTCGCCTAAAGAGGCTCCTTTAGAAGAGCTGTAACACTCTCCTTTGTTGTGCAGTAACATTTATCTCATCGTTATCGGACAAGTCGCTGTGTCATTGTTGGTGAGTAATTATTATTTGGTGAGTAAGTACTAAATTTCTACGTACTTAGTACATGTACGTACATGTACACACATTTTATATAAATTTTCTTGCATTGTATGTATTTATTGCTTGTGGCCTGTCTATTGTAATGGCTTTAACATATGTGATATCGGAGACACTCGATAAATTCAAAATAACATTTAGGTTTTATTTATATTTGCATGTTGTACATTTTTCATTTATTTGTATATTAACTAATCAATTACAATGTGTTTAAAACTGTATTATGTATTAAATAAAACTCCTCAATGATATACGATATGTATGTTTGTGTGTAGTATATAAACAGTGTGTTTACATACATAATTTCAATGAATCTTACCCAATATCTAAGAGAATATAAAGGGTTCATGCCATATAACTGTGTGGAAAATGTTTATAAAAGTGTGGGAGAGTTTATAAGGACTTAATATATATAAAAATTACCACATAAACATGGTTTTTACTTCACGGATTTTCACCTTTCGTGGGGGGTTCTGGAACACAACCCCCGCAATCGAGGAGGGATCACTGTATATATATTGAATTATATTTATATTATATATATATATTTGAATGTAATAAAATTAAATTCATATTAATTTTCAATTTCATTAATGTTCCCAATTAAAACTTTACAATGCACAAAGTTGAAGTTTGAGAATTCAAGACATACAAAACTTTTGTTTATACAAAAAATCAAAACAAGGGACATCCCTAGTCTTTTGAGGTGGATGAGATGCTTCTGCTATTGGAAGGAATTTATTTTGTTTTTAACCATATTAGAAGTTGATTTTTGAATTCCATATTAGTCAGATTTATCCACTACTGTCTGTTTGCTGCACAATGACCCAAAAACAAACAATGATCCACAGTATAACACCCCTAATGCCAGGGTTAGCTGCATGAGCAATACTTTGGTTATATGCAGAAAAGGAGAGAAATCTAATTGAATACATTCTGCTCACATTTCTTAATTGTATTTGCTAATAATAACATTCAGTTTGTTATTTCATGATTAAAGCAATGTCATATTAATCTAAAACGTTTATTTCACTTCAGCGTTAACAAAGAAAGATATAGTTTCAATGGTTCAAGCTGATTCTGGAAGGCACTGAATATTTAGATAAGAAGGGCTTTGGGAAATATGTGAGCAGTTTTGTATTAGAGTTATTTATTACCATGTGTTTTTGCTATTCTGCATTCCTTATTTGTAATCACCACCAGTTCTAAATTTTTTTCCCCTTTCACTTTTACAGAAGGGATGCTTTAATCAAAGCCTAATAAGTAATCGCTTTCACTAAAGTCCATATTAAATAAGCTGTTGATTGATGTTTTGCCTCCCTTGAGATAATATGTTCATAAAGTCTAAAAATGACTACTGCTTAATCAACATACTGTAATAGAATGAGGTAAGTTTTAAACTGAATGTGTGTATCATATATATAAAATTAGATGAAAGGAAGATTTTTATCAAGTAATCTGATATAGAAGTGGTCATTTCTAATTTCAAATAATGTAGTAAGTCTGATAGAATTGATGGGATATTGAATACACAACACATTAAAGAACTATTAAATCATGTAAAAAGAGAGATTTTTAAAATTATTGTTGGGATTTATGTTATATTTAGGCTGAGTCAATAATAATTCAAAAAATAAAAAATATTTTGCACTGACCATTAGCTGAAACTGTGTTTCCATTACGTATTTTAGAAATTATATTGTTTAAATTAGTATTTGAACTGTAAATTAAAACTCACAGGAATAAAATAATCTTCTGCTCAAAAACTGTATAAAAATTATGAGATGATAACACAGAAATAAACTTATCTGCCACAACCCACATCTAAATAAGGAATATAGTTGGAAAACTGGAGCACAGGTTTAAATAAGATTAAATAAATTTAAATGTTTACATGTTCAGGGATTCCTATTAGATGAATTTTGACTATCACATTACACAAATATTAATGGATGTATCCCTCTCTTGCTTCAGTTAATCCCATATTAGCTATTCTAACTACAAAACAGAGTCTCCATGCTTATTATTCAGAGAGTGATCAAATAATGCAATAAGCAAAACAGAAAAATGAAAATCTCCTACTCCCTTTTCAATCACTTCTAGTTCCATAAACCTGAGTAGTTTATGGTCAAATGTCAGTAATTTCTCAGGCATGGTATGATACATCAGTCCAAATAAGAAGTATGCTAGCCAGTAGTTTGCTGCTAAAAGGACTAGGGTTTAGAAATGTGTCATGTGTACACAGTCATTGACAGTGACAGGCTTATTGATATATAATTCTCGATGGATAAAAACAATCACACTAAATTAAGGGTCATACTGCTGGTGTGACCTCATGCAGATCTAGTCAACATGGTAATTGACAGATAACACAATCAGGGACTGAGGTAACAGATTCTGCAAGGAGTTTGAAATTGCTTGTGGTCAGATGAGTAAAGCACTTATCCCAAATCTAAAAATCATTTGAAAGCAATGTTGTTGTATGATCTAAATTCCTAAAAAAACAGATTCAAACGATGTTAAAGATTGTTAGGATGTAACAGATAAAACAGTTTTGGATAAGCATTTGAAGATTTTGTTAAATTGGTCATACCTCTGAGTATGCTGTATACTACACAATTTATGATTTATAAAATACAAGATGATTCCCTCATATGTGCAAGCAAACAGCATACATTTTGGGCAGGACATTTCATTTTAGGACACCTGTCCTATAAATGTTGGAACAAAAAGAAGCTATTTATTTAAAGTTGATTGAACATTTTGCAGCAGTTGCACTAATAAACCAAATGAAAAACAATGGAAACAGCAATGAATATTTACAGAACAGACTAGTCTTCTGAAATTACTATCAGGCCAAAGCGCAAAATCATCAAAAACATCATAAATGTTCTTAAAGAAATTTCAAAGAACTGCAACTGGTTGGTGTTCATGACTCCATAATCAAAAAGACACTGGGCAGAAATTGGCTTCATTGGAAAGGCAGAAACCACTACTACTCAAGAAGATCATACTTGCTCATCTCTCATTTGCCATTTTAGAGTATATGGAGAAATGCTCCATTTTGCTTGGACAAGATGGGCTCAATTATGTCTGGTATGAAGCAAAAACTGCATTTCATAGTGTGAACATTATAACAAGAGTGAAAAGGTGGTGGTAGTGTAATGGTGTAAGGTTTGCTTTGCTATCTCAGGACCTAAAGAACTCTCCATAATTAAAAGAACCATGAGTTCTACTATGTATTGGAAAATTCTTATCAAGAATGTCTGTTAAGCTGAAGCTTAGCTAGGTCATGAAGCAAAACAATGACCCAAAACACATAAAGCAAGATCACATCAAAATAAATAAATACTGTATATTATTAACTGAAAAATTTTCTTAACTGAAAAAAACTGGGCACAAACCAAAATAAAGCTAATGTTTAAAATACTTCTAGGAAATGATGAAACATAATAAAAAACAACTCTCACTCTTTGCCATTCTATATATAATGTCATCAATGTAGATTTAAGTTGTCTCTTAATAAGGGCACTCATTAAACTTATAAATCAAATTTAACAAAATTCATAAATTAATCAAATTGCTTTTGTGAGGTATATATATTGTGAGGTTTCTGAAATTTTTTGGGACCCCCCCAGAAGCGGGATGACATGCCGCATCTGTGGAAGATTGCTTTCTGTTGCCCCAGCAACCACAGCCTTACAGCGCTGCAGTGGAGCACCATGTAAGCAAATCCAAGTCAACCGCGGTCGCGCTATAAGCACCTGTCATTGATGGGTGATGCAAGGAAAATTATAAATGTAGGGAACAGTATTACTTGGACACTAACCTGGCCACGACCCAGCCTGACTGCTGTGTCTGTGTATAGGAGAGTGGTAGATCCCGCTACAATAAATAACCACTGTTCCTGTTTCAAGCTGAATAAAGTACTGAGACTCAGCCTCATTTTTTGGGGTGCAAGACAGTGACTCACGCGTCACAATATTTTAAATCTACCAGAAAAATGACATAATGTAATCCTTGGATCATCCATCTATTAAACCATTTAGTGAACCCACTTTTTTCATTTGAACATCAAGGGGAAATCAGCTTTACCCCAAGATCATCTCAGAAACTATCATTACATGGAACACCAGTCTGTCAGAAGCACACTCATGCACATAATCACATTGACTCAAATTGGGCTATGTTATAGCCACTAAATTCCCGAGTTGCACATTTTGGGGATGTGAAACAAAGTCTGTACATGCATGGAGAGATAATACAGACTCTACATTGGCAGTGGCTGTGCTGTATAGTGAACTCAGGTCAGTGAATCTGCAATCACACAGCATTTATCCCTGTGCTTCAAGTGCTGTATGTCCTTAGATCAGTAAAATGGCAATAAAAAAAAGCCATGACTGTTCCTCACCCATCAACTTCCAGTTTTCTACTCCTTCTTCAGAGCTCTAACACAACACAATTTTCAAAAACAATCAGTCCGGAAAATAACTGTAATTTTACCAATCTGGTAATACACATGCACCCTCAGTTGTAAACATTAATGGCATGCATATGGAAGCACAAAGTGATCATGAACTCTCAGCTTGTATTTGTCAAACTCTAATTGGTTGTATCGATTAAGCCATACAGATACTTGCCTACCCAATCCGCAATAAATTGCCTATGCTTTACAGATACCTTTAAGAAGCTTGTGCCATTTCTTTGAAATTTTTTCTCTTAGAGTTTATGAAATTACCCTCCTGTAGTGCTTAGGCTGAAAAATAGAACAAAGAAAGTGGCACATAATTTCTGACTTTACAGCTAGTAAAGGAAAAGAACTATGACAACTGCAAACATTATGCAGTACTGAAAAACATACAATGCAATATACTAAGACTAACTAGGGTTGCAAGATGTCTGGCAAAAGGAAGACATGGCTTCCTTTTGGTCCCCTGTCCTCCATCCAGCAGGCTTCATAAAAGACATGCAAACCATCTGGCTTTTGTAATAATCTGTTAATATGGCTCGGATAAACTACAATGAATTAGTTTGTACCTACAGTTCGTGTCCATCAGTACAACCCTTTAAGGAAAACAAACCAAACCCCCTAAACAATGTTTGTATCTTAGCACTAAAGAAGGAGACCCCAGGAATGAAAATTGGCTTCCTAATCTGTCCTCTCTATCTTCCCTGTTGTACTCCAATGGCTACTCTACTTTAAGACTAACACCTTCAAAATGTGTAAAATAAAAATAAAATATTACAAACATTTATGCAGCTACTGCAAACCTATAATTCAGATGTCAGAACAGGGATTTTAAACATATTTAATACAGGTTTGCGTTCACATTTGGCTACCTTGTTTCTGCTCACATTCTGTGGCTTCACAAATTCCTACCATTGTAAATTGAGAGAAAATCAAAGTAATGTTCACACACCTGACTCTTATTAATTTTCAAATATTGTATTTAAACTGCAGTCTTATGTTGGACACATGCAGATACAAAAGGAGCTGCCGCACAGTTAGCTACCTTGCTGTTTACACTTCCTTGATAATTGCCAGGTGGTTACGACAATAGGAAGCAAATAATCTTTATAATCAATCAAACTAAAATCAAGTAGAATGAACAAAAAATGTGAAGGCTGAAGTGTAATGAATGCAATACTTTATGAAACGTAAAATCTGCAGCACACATTTGCTTGAATAACAAATTTCATTAACATGAAATAATATTCAATTTAGAAAAGGGTTCATAAAGAATACCTGTGTGCATTGTAACTCTGCAGGAACTGGTTTTACGACTCCAAGCAATGCTACAATCTTTGATAACCAAAAAGCAGCAAATACTGTATATCCAGTGCCATACAAGGATGCCCTTGTGGTGCTTCTCTGTATCCTGAAAACTGCAAAGAAGGCCAAACATATACAAAATGCTACATTTATATCTAAAACACCAAACGGAGGAATGAACATCAAGAGTACCAAGTACAAAGGAAGAAACTGTAAAATAAATTCTTCATTTTATAAAAATGTTGATTTCCTGTCTATCCGGTGAGTTACCTTCTCCTCTCATTTCTCTTTCTTTTTCTCTCTTCGGCTTGCACAACTTTAACCTCTCTTCTGCAAGCAAGTGAGTTCTGAACCCAATTCACTTCCCAGGACTAAACTAAACGAGCCCTCTGGTACAAACTGGCTTCAACCGACAAGCTTCAAAATTACTTTTGGGATTAGGAAGAGTATTTTTGCTGGGGTGTTACCAGCTAGTACACATGCTTGTGGCTCCTGATGCCCCTGTACACATGAGCCTATGGTAGCTCCTAAAAGTGCCAAATATCTCAAGCAGCTTATAACCTGCATCCCTTTACAGTGCAAAATGCTCCCACTTTCCAATGAATGCAGTGATTTAACAGTTTGGAATATTATGACCTGCAAGGCCAAAACAATGACTCCAAAACTACATGCAATACTGTAATAATGTTACATATATTACTGTCACTATTGTACCAAAACTCCATCTAATCTTATACTTTTTGTCATCTGCTTCTCCCTTTCCCAGCATTGTGTAAAGACTACATGAAAGTACATGTAAAAAACATAGAGACCTTTCCAGCCTAAGATTCATTAAGCAGGAGAAGAGAACAATGTATAGTCAAGCTCTTTTGATGAGATAACTGACTAACAAAATCTTTTGAAAATTTTGATGGGTTTTCCATACAATGTGGATATGTAGTCAAATTGTCTGGGTCAGTAAGAGAGATGTAAACAATCATCATACTTGGTCATAAAACTCTTGTCTTTATTTAAACTATGTTGCATCGTGTTAAATTTTAGCATTAGTTAAACTTTCCAATCCTTTCTCTCTTGCTGTGTCTTGAAGTTGCCCATGAGCACTGTGATGTTGAAGTCCTTCATACAGTGTCCATTGCTGTTGAAGTGAGCTCCTACAGTAACATCCCTATTGTCATGCTCAATGTGGAACCTATGTAAATTCATTCTTTGACAGAGTATTATCTGCAGGAAAATGATCCCTTTATTACCAGTCAGCGTAAGATACTTCAAAATTTTGTTAGTTCCTCTCATGTAAATTAACACATAAATGATATCAACCTGTTGTGAAGTGTGGATATTTACAAGCAGGTTTTCAAAGTTATGACAGCCTCAGATATTTGTGTTTCTTCTCATCCTAAATGCCACAAAGGGAACTCCTTCTGCAACTGCTCTTCCTCATTTCTCAGCTGTCTGTAAATGTTTTGATAAAAAATGTACCTGAACATTCACACCATTAACTCAAAAATCACCCATTCATTTTTTAAACTTGCTTTTCCAGATTAGGGTTGGAGGGAAGCTGGAGCTTATTCTATTATGTATTGGGCACAAGTCAAGAACAATCCCTGGACAGTGCACCACCCCATCACATGGTGAAGACAAATGCAAACATACACATACACATACATATGCACACACACACACACATCAGGTGCCAATTTAGCATTGCCAATCCACCTAATCTGAAGGTCTTTGAACTGTGGGCGGAAACACTCTAAAATTTAACAGCATTAATTTTCACCAAGATAAAGCTCTTAATGTGGAGTGTTTATTTTTAACTTAAAGTAAAGCTGATCCCAAACATAAAAACACAGACAAGGTTATTAGAATTCAAATATACAAACAAAGACAAGTAATGAAAAATCTTCTGGGGAGAAATCTCAGAGATAAATACTTATGCTTTAAACTACATGCACATGCTGCAATTTTCAAGTTGTAATATAGCAAGCTGTAAAAATGCAACTTTTCTATGTCTTCTAACATTTAAAAACACTGTTTGAAATTATACGCTCCTAGCAGAATAGCTGGGCAATTTTCCTGCAATCACTGCCTTCTTGGCCATGCAATGTTATTGGTTTGCATGTTAATGAAAATAAAGCAAAAAGCCAATTCTTTCCTTCCTTCCTCATGGATCAAAACTAAACATCCACACCTTCATGTATATACTGCATAACAGTTGTTGTACATTAGTTAACCTCCAAGAATCATTTTAATAACATGTAGAACAAAAAGAAACCATTTTAAGAATCATTTAAGAAACTTAGAGCATAATGCCATTATGCGGCAGTCCAGAATGTTAGTAAAAAAACAATGCATCTCAGGCTCTGTTGGCGTCAGTGTGTTTCTTGTAGCTCCATAAAGAAGTGAGGGGAACTGTGATTCAGGAGTTGCTGAGCAATATGGAGGAGCAGAAGTGATCGAGTGCTCCAGGGGTCCTGCTGGACTGAAGTCAGGTGACAAGATAATCATCCTTTCTGTGACCAACTGAGATGGCTGGGATGGGAGCCAGATCTGGATTGCACTTGTTGGCATCTTGGCCATATTGCAAAGATCCGACAGCTGAGCGGCGCATGAGAGAGAGTGAGGTGCAAGTGGGCTGGATATATTACAAGAGAAATGGGTTATACTTGCTTTTAACCCTTGGTGGATTTATTTATTAATGGATTGATTTTAACTCCCACAAAGTGCAGTGATTTCCTTATGTATTATTTATTGGTTATTTTTATTTAAAGAACTGGTTCTGCACATTTTGTATGGACACTAGGTTTTTGAAATAAAACACACCATGCACTTTTTGATGTACCAGTTTTGCTTGTTTGTGTGTTCCTCATTGCTCGAATGTAACACGGTGATGACTACCAATGACGCAGGTTCAAGAAGATGCCAAGACTGCAGGCAACACGGGCATCACTGCTTTATAAACTTAAAGATCAGCTTTAAATTTATGTGAGAGAAGTACTAAAAAATAAAAGCTGTGATGTTTAATTGAAGCTGTACACCAAATTCCATATAAATTTATCAGATTAAAACAATTATTTTTGAATTTACTGAAATGACTTTATTACAGAAAAAGTCATGCAAAAGCCTTAAAGCATCAGCATGATAATCTCTTTTTTATGTCAAAGAAAGCCTTTAATTCTCCATGTTTCTAAATAGTACAGTATACATACAGTAAAAGAATACTTTATATAATCTCTGTCTGATTAAAAGAAATAAAGAGCACAGATACATCCATATCGTTATCTAAATTTTTCTGCTGACATTTTAAATAATTAGCATAACTGAAAAAATTAAAGATAAGGACAATATATTTATTACAAGGATGATATAGATAAATGCAGTTTTGCTAGCATTTTAATCTTAAAGCAACCCAACACACTATTTCTGGGGTCAAAAATATCAAAAAAAATTTCAAAATATGTAATAATAACAGTGTTGCTTATTTTATAACTTTATTTATGTTGTTAACAATGATTACGTGACTGTTAAGAAATAAGAATGCCGTGTGAGCAACCATCACCCACCAAAACAATTCTCCTGCAATGTTGACCAATGGCAAATTTGAGAAAATCAAGATGCTTGAAATACCTCTAGAGAATTGCAAGTAAGAATTTCCAATTTTCAGAACCTGTCATATTAATGCTGTCAGTTTGCAAAAGATATCTAGTGAGAATTTGTATCAATTTGCATTTTAGGAGCTTAGTTCTATTTTATAAAATGAATGCCACTATATTTAAGTTGCATAATGATAACTTAATTATATTTCTAGTGTTCAAAAGTTTGGAATCACAGAAATATGATTTTGAAAGAATTTATACTTCATTTGTATGTATCTACCACTGAACTGCTTTAAAAATACAACCAAGACATTACCAAGGTTGCTGGCTGTTACTGCTTGAGATGATTTAAAATTTTTTATGCAAATAGGATTGCAAAGCCCCATTCTCAGTCTTGATTACTCTAGTGTCCTATATATGAATGTTGAACAAATGAAAGGATGCTAGGAGAGTGTTTGATGCCTTCTGTGAAGTATGCCAAAGGAAATGTTATGGTGCGAGGTTGCTTTGATGTCAGCAAGATGCAAATTTTACAAAGAGTGCAAGGAAAAAGGAAACAGAAAGTTTATCACTCCATTTTAAAATACCATGCCATCTCTTGTGAACAGTTTTCTGTAGTACTAGGGTGTTGTACCATGTTAGCCATTATGAATGTAGAGAAAAGCCAAGCAAAATGACACCTTTTACTGGCTAACTAAAAAGATTACAATATGCAAGCTTTCTTGCCTGAAGAAGGGGCCTGAGTTGCTTTAAAAGCTTGCATATTGAACAGTTTTCTGAAATAAAAAGAATGCTATAACACTGTCAATGTACTGAATGTAATTTCTGATTAAGTTAATACCACTTTGGTATCAGTTATTTTAAAAAACAAGAAATTTCTTAGCAGTTCCAAACTTATAAACCCTAGTGTATGCGTGCATATGAGTTATGCTTTAAAGATAAGTGACAGCTCTGCTACAGGGAGAAAAGTATGTCTCCAGCTCAATGATTTTTCCTGCTCTGTTTCATCTTCTGCATGTGATGAAGGTGTCAGATGATGATCCAGGCTATGTGATCAGATTTAAGGAGTGCTTTACTACTGACCTGTTAAATAGAAAAGACACCCTGAACTTGTTCTGGCTGAAAATAACAACAGCACTTGACCCATGGCTCAAAGACCTGGAATGCCTCCCAAAGTCAGAAAGGGAGGATGGTTGGGTGAGTTTAAGGGAAAAACTGCAAAATACAACTCCCAAGACAGCAGATGTCACACCACAAAAAAGGAAAGGTCCTTTTTGATGAGTGCATTTGACCCAGATGATGACACAGATGAAATTGCTAACACATTTTTAGATTGTTACAAAGCAGAGCCCCATTATTCAGATGGAAGACTGTCCAATGCATTGGTGTGCAAAACATTCAGGTACTTATGCACAACTCACTGAATAATATTTGGCTTCACCTGCTTCGACTGTCCCATATGAGAAGCATTTTCTCACTGTCCAGTTATACTGCAGAGGAAAAGAGGCTTGTTTGTCTAAGCAACTGGCTCAGTAACAAGAAATGACTTAAGTTTATATTTTTATCAAATTCTTATTTGTTAAAGCGTAATTGTTACAGTTGAATTGATATTTGATTTATTGAAACTGATTGGCTACTGCTTTTTAAGGGAACTGGACTGTTTCAGTAAACTATTTATTTAACGTTTGGAAATTTTTATTTGAAAATGATTGGACAATTTTGTCATAGTCCCACACAAGAACAAATGTTTCTTAGTCAAATAAAGTTAATTTTACTCTTAGTTCAAGACTTATTTAAATTGCAAAGTTGTTTTATTTTATCGAAGTCTAATACAGTAAAATGAGGATTTTCAATTATTAACTGCATTTTCATTTACATGTTTAATAAATTTTTACACTGAATACACGGTGAAATGTACTATATAATATACTATGATATAGATTATACTATATGATAAACTGTAAAAACATTTTTTAAATGTTATTACAACAAAATTGTAATTTGCACTTGATTGCACAATTAATAACCAAGGTCTGCGATTAAAAGCTGATTGTTTTCCAGCCCTAGTTTTATGCGAAATATTATGTTATTGAGATGTTGTCTGAGTCTTCAAGACTTATCAGTATTTCTTCCGGAACAGAATTGGGGGGAGGTGAGAAAAACTGGGCAGGATCCATTTGGCAAAGTTTCTGATTTGAAAGTGGAGAAAAAATTGTGCTGATGGGAAGTTAAAATTTGAACTGTAATTGTTCATAAGATGCAAAGACATTATCTATATGCAATTCTCTTAAGTGTTTTAATTTTCTAAAAATGAAATACAATATAGGTTTGAGAGGATAGAGAAAGGTGATTATCATGTAGAGGTGCAACAGATAAAAGCTTCTCTGCCTAGAAATGCTTCCTGATTTGGTTCCATGTTCTGAGTAATTGATGGACAATTGGATTATTGGTATACTGACAATAATTTGTATTTACTGGGGTGTAGAGCAGGGCATATAAAGAAGTACAGAAAGGTTTTATTTCTGTTGCAGATCAGGCTTGTGTATATTCATCAATTTGTGTCAATGTCCAGTTCTTTATAGCTTGTATATGTGGATATATGGAATAAAAGTGAAAGTTAGATAGTACCATGCAACCTTCTGCTTTAGGTCTTTGTAGAGCCACCATTTGAATATGTGGATGTCCCAAATATCAAATAAATGTGGTCATAATTGAGTCTAATTTCTAAAAGAATGATTTTTTAAAGTATATAGATATGCTCTGAAATTGAAAAAGAAGTTTGGGAAGGATATTCATCTTGACAGTATGGATTCTCCCTGCTAATGTGAGATGGAGGATAGAACATCTGTTCACATTTTGTTTGAATTTTTCCATGCTGATATCAAAATTGTGTTGAAAAAGATCTTTCTATTTACTTGTTTTGTTTACCCCTAGATATTTAAACTGATCTAGTAAAATAAATGGATAAATCTTCAGTAGTATTGTGTGAAACGAGTTCACTGGAAAAAGAATGCTTCTATTTAAATTGATTTTGAGTTATGATATCTTTTGAAATTCTGCTAGTATATTAAGGACTACTGGTAAGGATGTTTGTGGGTCTAATTTATACAGTACCATATCATCTGCATATAGTGATATTTTCTGTTCAAGTCCTTCTCTGAAAATCCCCATTATCTTTAATCCATTATGAAAGTGAATGTTTCAATGGTAGTTCCATGTTCTCTTTTGAGACAATGTCGTTAATACAGACAGTGGCATCTGGACTGGTATAAAGTAATTTAATAATCCACATATATTTGGGCCAACCCCAAATTTGTGGAAAATGGCAGAGGTAGTCTCATTCAACCATGTCAAATGCTTTTTCTGCGTCCAAAGATAATAAGATCTCTGGTGTGTTTGATTTTATGGGTGAATATATGACTAATGCCGAAGTTAAGAAGTGTCTGCCTTTAATAAATCCAGTTTGGTCTTCTGATATTACAGAAGGAAGCACTTTCTCATTCCTTCTACAGTGCTCCAGAATAAAAAATTACCTCAAGCAGCCACTGGCTCTATTGTCAGTAAGACTTCCCAAAAACTGTTGTAAGACTTGTCTGAGAATTGGCCTTAAATCGGAATTTTTAGCAATCTCCAAAAGTGGTTAAATAATCTGGCCATGAATCATGATAGAAGATTCAAAAGCATGTCAGCTTCCTGGCTGTGTATTACCCATCATATTTTCAGACTGGCTTTCCAGTTCCTTGATTGTAATCTCCACTGTTTTCTCAATATGCAATTGAAGGTTACTTTATCTCTAACGTTGGCGAGATTTGTGCCTTTGAGTTGGATATACTGAAAGGTAATGACTGTATTAGTACTACTCACTGACTTTCCCTTATTTTTAGTTTTCAGTCTGTGAGATCTGTGTGTTATCCTGGGGCACCACATTTTTATGCCGAGCAAGTGATTCTAGCCCAGTGTTCTGCAGAAACTCCTACAATTTTCCATTCCTTAATGGTCTATCTGATATCCCTTGACTGTGAGAACACAATTGTCAATAGATGCTACAGTTTGAGCCAAAATCAAAGAAGGAAGGAGGCATGCATTTGTACAGCTCTGCTCCAGCCATTAAGATGAGTGCCCCCCCCCACCCCCCCAATGGATGAGACAGAAGGCCACAGCAGACATAAAATTGATAAAAAAAAGACTTTACTCAACTTCTTCAAAAACTTTTGAAGAAATGTAGCTGTCCAGCGTTCATTTTGTCAGCACCAGACCCGAGGTCTACATTTTTACAGCTCTGCTCTGGCTGGGGCAATAAGTGTCACTTCCAGTAGATAGGATAAAAGGGCACAGTAGAGAAAAAAGTGACAAAAGACTTCATTTAGACAGATTTTGCTCAGTTTCAGTCTGTCTCGTGTTCATTTTGTTAACAGAAAAGCATTTCAGCAAGAAAGGCTCGGCTGTGGAAAATGATCATCCCCTAAAGTGAATGGGATTGAGAAGCACATGAAATTGATATAGAAGACTGTCTACCATATTTCAGAATAAATTTTTAACAATTTTAGCTACACAGTGTTCATTTTGCAAGCAGCTTACAGGATACAC
This sequence comes from Polypterus bichir lapradei, assembly GCA_026402145.1. Lineage (NCBI taxonomy): Eukaryota > Metazoa > Chordata > Cladistia > Polypteriformes > Polypteridae > Polypterus > Polypterus bichir. The sequence continues at coordinate 46,149,076 of JANRMT010062808.1, forward strand.
ATTTCTACAGCAAAGGTTCAGCTATGGAAATGAGTGTCCCCTCTGGTGGAAGGGATGTAGGGACAAAATAGATATGAATGTGCAATAGAAGACTGCCTGATAGGCTTATTAAAGACACTGTGCAGCATTTTAACTACACAGTGCTCATAGTTGGATCAATTTTGATCTGCAATGATCAACTGTTTTATAGGATAATGATACCCTTTGTGAAAATGAGATCCTCCCCCAAATTAACGGGGTGGTCACGACAGGCAATGGATTTTTTTATACTTTGATAGAACTTAAACTGTTTATTTCATTCACACAGTTTTAATCAATCATATGACAGAGGTGAAATTTGACTTCCTCAACATAGGCCTTTCCCTTTGAAATTGATTTTTCTTTTCTCTTTTTTTCCCACCCAGAAAAAAAGCCACCTGAGTAAATGTTTAAGAGAATGGCACCAAGTATGGTGTGAAGTGGATTAGTAAATTTATTTTAACAATTTGTCTTTAAAATGTCTTTGTACAGAGTTCTTGGGTGTCAATTAATTAATTATTAATTACAATTATTACTATTTTTTACAAAATTTTATTTTCCATATTTCTTTGTTGATGAGCTCTCGTTGAAGAATTTATTAATAATAGAACATACAATGCACACGCCAAAACGACTAACAAAGTATCATTTATTGATACCACTTTAGCAATGTTTACTGTCTGTCATAAATCACAGAGTATGCCAGTAAAACCACAATAACCTGTAATACACCTGCAACCTTAAAACACAGACCTCATGACATCACTAAGCGTGAGGAAACAGTGGGCAGGCAACTGTGCATGCATGTTTTCTGACAGAGACAACAGCATTTTGCACAAAGTATGTGTTAAATCGAAAGAGAAATGGCATGCAAAGATGTGTGAACAGAAGGAGATCCAAGACAATCACACTTTAGTATGCCTGCGCCAAATCAGAAGGGACAACTGAATTGCACAGGGCACACAAGGCAGTTTTGCATGCCTTCCTTGCAAATGCGGCTCACGGATATCCAAGGGGGAGCCCGTACCAACACACAAGTTAATGGCACATCCGGTCAACAATAAAAAAAAATCTTCCCTTTGCATCTGTAACAAAATAATTAGTTTAAAGTTTCAGTGATTTCATTTGCCACTGAAGAATTAAGTAGAAATGATAATCGCTAAAGCCTATTTTTTGATCGCATTTTTAACCATTTTAATTGCAGTCTAGAGCCCTGCTTCTAGAAAGAAATTGGTCTGTATGATGTACATTGCAATAAGTCCTTATTTTTTGTTGGAAAGATGGTAATTAATGCTTGGAGAAAAGTTTGAGGTAGAATTTTGTTGTCCTCAGCTTATATAAATGTTGCTAATAAGAGTGGAATTAACTTATTTGACTTTTTTATAAAATTCCACTGGGCAGTCATCAGGGCCTGCTGCTTTCCCAATCTGGAGTGAGTTTATAGCATCCAGTAATTCTCAGAGTGTCAGAGGTTTGTCTAGTTGTTTTACTTGTAATGCATCAAAAACATATTAGATTGTCTCTTATCTTATTTAAACAAAGTAGAATATAAGGTCTTATAGTATTCCCTAAATGTGTAGGTTATATTTTTATGGTCAATGATTTTATCCCCATCTTTGTTGGTAATTTCTGTTATTGAGTTGTAAACTTTCTGCTTGTGGATTTGTTGAGCTAAGATCTTATTAACTTTCTCTCTATTTTTATACTAATGATGAGCTGTTCTGTTTCTTAAATTCTGACTGCAGAACTTGAGGATATGTTTGGAATTTGTCTGTCTGTTTGTTTTTCAATTTGTTTGTCTGAAAAATCTGCTAACACCAGCTACTAAATGAGTGTGTAGGGCATAGTGATTCAATTTCCAAGATCAGAGGGGCATGCTCAGAGATAACATAGTGTCATGCTTGTAAGATTTGACAATCAGCAATAAATAATTATCGATAAAGAAATAATTCTAGAGTAACTATGAAGCACTGGTGAGAAGAAGGAATATTCTCTTGAGTTTGGATTTAAGAATCTCCATTGGTCTAATAAGTTATGATTAATTACAAACTGTGTGACTGCTTTTGCGGTATTAGATATTATTGCTGCTGTAGTTGAAGACCTAGTCCGTCTGGATTTCAAAGTCTATTATAATTTTATTAGTGTTCATATTGGGAATAGATGCAAATACATTTTGGATAAAAAAACTCTACCATCCATATTAGGTTTATAGATATTTATGAAAATTACTGTAGATTTGAAAAAATTACCCATCACCATGACATATCACCCTTCAGGATCAGAAAACCAAGTCTGATGCTACAAATAGGATTGTTTTATGTATTAAGATTCCCAAACATCTAGTTTTCTTTACATAGCTGGACTGAAAAATGTGGCCAATCAAATCTCTTTGTAATCAAAACTGTTCCTTACTTATTAAGTGAGTATACTGTAAAAATGCTATCTTAGCATTTAGGCCTGTTAGGTTGGAGAATACATTTCTTTCTCTTTAGAGCGTGATTGAGACTTTTGACAAACCAGCTAACAAAGTTCACTGCTTGGTCAAAGAGACACTGCTTCTCAGTTTTTGAGGACTTTTGTAATTTTCAGTAAAAGCAGGGCATTATTTCAGGTATTATAGCTAAGAAGTTTATTTTTATGTTGCCAATTACAGTTGAGGGGGTTAAAAAAAATAAGAAGTAACTCTTTCTCTTCCCCTCCTCAATTTTGCCTCCCCAAGTGAGGCTAGACCATTCTTCACAGAGTCCTAGTCCTATGACATGCCAAGAAACAAGGCATGTCCAAAACAAAACAAACACTTAGAAGCGGCGTGGTAAGGATTTAAAATGAGATATCTTATGATAGTACAGTTCAGATACAATAACCTAGGGTATGACGTTAAACAGTCTCCTTAAGAAAAAAGGAAAAAATGGGGTAAGAATTTTTAAGTCTAATGTCACTTTAAATTACTAGTTACTTAATGGTTACCAAAATATACATATATTTAACAGAATAAATTCCAATACAGATAACTGAAAAAAGTGGCCAAAAAGGTTAGATAGACCAAGCTGCAAGTAGAATCTTCTTTGCATTACCAGAACACTATATGCTCAAGTTCAAATTTTAGATGATGTCAGGATCAGTCTTTTTAGCTCTTTTTCAGCTTCTTCAAGAGAACTAAAGGTGTAGAATTGGCCATCAACAATCACTTTCAGTTTAGGTAGATGTTGAAACAGATTTCAGCTTTACGTAAGCACTGTTTAATACTGTATAATGCAGCTTTGCACCAAGAGACAAAGTTCTCTACCTGACTCCAACAATCTATCTCATACCCCTTATCGGTATACTCTATAACTGCAGAAGTCATCTGAGAATTTCTTTAAATGACATAACCTGATGTTTATTTATATTCTGAGGTGTGCATACTGAGGAGAAATGGAGAAGGGACTGATCCCTGTGGTGCTCAATTGTTGTTCACATCCTTATCAGAAACACAGTCCTTGAGTCTCACAAACTGCAGTGTGCCTGACAGTCTTTAAACCTTGCAGAGCAGATAGATAATTGCATACACTTTGTAGAATGTAAGGTTGCATTTGCTATGTGTACCTTACTCTTTACACCACTATAGCTTTTATACATTCACTTCTGACGTTTGCGAAGGATTAAGTTTCTTTCACCAGCTTCTCAACATGGACATTCCAAATGGCCATACACCCACCTCTTTTGCACCTTCTGATTTTTGACCTCCAAACATTATCTTCTGTTTCAATTTTTGAAATCAATAGTAGATCAACAGCTACTGTGGCCATCCTTCATGAAACTTCTCTGGTCACCATCTCCATCAATATTATGAAAAACATAAAATATTTAAGGTTCAATACCCTTCCTAATGCCAACTTTCTTTACTCACATTTTGCTACACACAGAAAGGACAGTGGCTTAATTCTAACAACAAGTCACAGGATAAGCTTGTAATATATTGTACACTGCATCCGGAAAGTATTCACAGAGCATCACTTTTTCCACATTTTGTTATGTTACAGCCTTATTCCAAAATGGATTAAATTCATTTTTTTCCTCAGAATTCTACACACAACACCCCATAATGAAAACATGAAAAAAGTTTATTTGAGGTTTTTGCAAATTTATTAAAAAAAAAAAATTGAGAAATCACATGTTTATAAATATTCACAGCCTTTGCTCAATACTTTGTCAATGCACCTTTGGTAGCAATTACAGCCTCTAGTCTTTTTGAATATGATGCCACAAGCTTGGCACACCTATCCTTGGCAAGTTTCACCCATTCCTCTTTGCAGCACCTCTCAAGCTCCATCAGGTTGGATGGGAAGTGTCGGTGCACAGCCATTTTAAGATCTCTCCAGAGATGTTCAATCGAATTCAAGTCTGGGCTCTGGCTGGGCCACTCAAGGACATTCACAGAGTTGTCCTGAAGCCACTCCTTTGATATTTTGGCTGTGTGCTTAGGGTCGTTGTCCTGCTGAAAGATGAACCGTCGCCTCAGTCTGAGGTCAAGAGCGCTCTGGAGCAGGTTTTCATCCAGGATGTCTCTGTACATTGCTGCAGTCCTCTTTCCCTTCATCCTGACTAATCTCCCAGTTCCTGCCACTGAAAAACCTCCCCACAGCATGATGCTGCCACCACCATGCTTTGCTGTAGAGATGGTATTGGCCTGGTGATGAGCAGTGCCTGGTTTCCTCCAAATGTGACGCCTGGCATTCACACCAAAGACTTCAATCTTTGTCTCATCAGACCAGAGAATTTTGTTTCTCATGGTCTGAGAGTCCTTCAGGTGCCTTTTGGCAAACTCCAGGCGGGCTGCCATGTGCCTTTTATTAAGGAGTGGCTTCCATCTGGCCACTCTACCATACAGGCCTGATTGATGGATTGCTGCAGAGATGGTTGTCCTTCTGGAAGGTTCTCCTCTCTCCACAGAGAACCTCTGGAGCTCTGACAGAGTGACCATCGGGTTCTTGGCCACCTCCCTGACTAAGGCCCTTCTCCCCCGATCGCTCAGTTTAGATGGCCGGCCAGCTCTAGGAAGAATCCTGGTGGTTTCGAACTTGTTCCACTTACGGATGATGGAGGCCACTGTGCTCACTGTGACCTTCAAAGCAGCAGAAATTTTCCTGCAACCTTCCCCAGATTTGTGCCTCGAGACAATCCTGTCTCGGAGGTCAACAGACAATTCCTTTGACTTCATGCTTGGTTTGTGCTCTGACATGAACTGTCAACTGCGGGACCTTATACTGTATAGACAGGTGTGTGCCTTTCCAAATCATGTCCAATCAACTGAATTTACCACAGGTGGACTCCAATTAAGCTGCAGAAACATCTCAAGGATGATCAGGGGAAACAGGATGCATCTGAGTTCAATTTTGAGCTTCACAGCAAAGGCTGTGAATACTTATGTAGATGTGCTTTGTCAATTTTTTTATTTTTAATAAATTTGCAAAAATCTCAAGTAAACTTTTTTCATGTTTTCATTATGGGGTGTTGTGTGTAGAATTCTGAGGAAAAAAATGAATTTAATCCATTTTGGAATAAGGCTGTAACATAACAAAATGTGGAAAAAGTGATGCACTGTGAATACTTTTTCGGATACACTGTATATACAATATTAACATATCTGAAATAAATTACTAGCAAGAAAACAAATATTTGCATTTTAACTACAGAAACGCTTGCAATGTTTCATTTAAAACTTGACATCAAGACCACAATGTCATTTTAATGATCACAGATGATCTCTTACTAACAATCAGATAAACACCTCAGACTAAAATCCATACACTTACAAAATGATTAGTTACATTTAGTAGGTTCCTCGGTCCACAACAGGATAAAGACTTGAGAACATCCTACTGCTTAACCTGCGCTTGTGATAGTATAATATCTGACAACAAAAGTTGTTTTCCTCTTTTTAAACTATATAATACTGAATATTCTGTAAATATAAGTCTAACTTTACCAAGCAACAAAACTGGATAATTTGGCTACAACACCATCTAAATTATATCACACCTGCAAAACTAGAAAACTTGCAGAAAATTGTGTTAGATCAAGGCTATTCCAGCTAGTTTCGCTTTACAGTATAATTACCAGAGCCAACGAAAAAACTCGTAATTCCGGCCCACCTTAAATCCCTTCGCACCTCTCCGTCAGTCTCTTTTGTCTTCTAAATGTGTCGATAAAATCCAAGCAGCAAGCAGCCTTATACCATCCCCCCCATTGCCTCAGAACGGCCAAGAAGATCTCCCAGTTCCTGCCTTGATTGATTATCTGGGAGTGAGCTACTCAGAATTGTAAGGGGAAATAACTTGATGTGCGTTTTGTGTCTAAACAATCTATGTAAACAAATCGTTAAAACAGAAACGTTTTTCATGTTTTAGTAATAAATGACAAAATTCTATATAGATTTTTATAAATTCTAATAGAGTCCACCTCAAAATGCCTAGGCTCCAAACACATCTATCTGCTTTCAAAAGATGCCTCTAATAAAATTGATAACTGGGGAGCATGGACATCCTTGGTCAGCTCTGAAAAACATTCCTTTGGTCCACAACCACACCAGTGTACCTAACAGAGAAGGCAAGAATTCCATTCAAGAATCAATTATTTCTTGTGCATTATATTCATAACTGCCATAACTGAGAGGTGTAGCAGACAGTGCTGATCAACGAATTTCACCAAAGCATTATTCGCAGTGAGTTTGCTCTGTTCGCTTTCACCCTTGTTCTTTGAATTATTTACTAAGAATTTGGCTGGCTTAGGAGAATTTTTCTTTTTTTTTTTTTTAAATACCAGCACCCCATACTGCTTTGTGAGGCCAGTGTAACATCCTCTGGAACTGTAACAGTCAGCACTGAAAGGACTGCCCCCTGGGTGTATAATGCTGATCACTGGCATTACAGACTCTTTGGGATGAGTTATCTGTGCTTATAGCCAAATGTGCAGGTCGATCTTCAAGTTCCACGTCAACATAAGAGAAGGAGGCGCGTGCCCTTTGTATGCATAATAATTAGCCGCGTGGTGCAGTGAGAGTGAAAAAAAATCCTTTAAGAGGCTTGATGAACCCCCACCACCCCAACACAGGAGACTGTATGAAATAATAATAATAATGAAAGATATACTGTATGACTATTTACAAGACCTTTCTATCTGTTTGATAGAATAAAAAGTGCAAAGCATCAGCACAGATAGTTTAGAGAGAGTTCAGTATGACATCAAAAAATAAAACGAGCCAGTGGTTTCAATCATGACATGCCACTTTGAATTTTCTGCCTTTAAAACACCTACATATTTTTGAATGAAGCAGGTCTCAATAGCTCGCTGATTGGAGAAGATCACCTGAAACTGGAAAAGGCCTTGCAGTCCACGGTTTCAATTACTCCACGCGAGCCGGGAACATTGGGGACACCGGCTACAATAGAGCCTGCCAATTCACCCACGGTGCAAGAAAGCAGAATTGATCTGTCTGAAATGAAGGTGATGTTCGCTGAGCTCATGCAAGAGATAAAGAAAAGCGAGAAGGCAAATGAGAAGGCAAGGGAAAAGGCAAATGAGAAGCTACAACAGGAGCTGCAACAGGCAAATTAAAAGCTGCAACAGGAGCTGCGACAGATGTGGCAGCAGGATAATAGAGTCTTTAAAGATATGCTGGGTAAAACTGAAGAGTACATTCAGGAAACCTCGGTTAAACTGAGCACGCTTGCTGATCAACTGGAGGATGTCAAGGAGACATTCACGACTCGGATTGAAACAGCCGAAAATTTAGCTGCTAGTGCTGAACAAAAAGCAGCAATCGTCACCTCTGAATGCAAAAAACTCAGAGAGAGACTGGCTATTTTGGAAGATGGAAGCAGAAGGAATAATGTCAGAATTGAAGGTCTGCCTGAGAACCGAGAAAGTCCAAACCCTGTGAAATTCGCAGCTGAACTGTTTTCTAAAATAACTGGAGAGGACTTTAAAGCAGATTCTGAGATAGCAGCGGCTTATCGCGTACACGGATCAAATACCGTTAGACCTAGATCTTTTATTATCCGATTTGAAAGATTATTATTTAAGCTAGAGGTGATGGCACTCCTCAGACACAAGCAAGAGATTATATATGAAAATAACCACATTCGTATCTTCCCTGATTTCTCTCCAGCAACAGCTACTAAACGCGCAGCCTTCTACAACATTAAACAGCGGTTATGGCAAGCCAATATCAAATACAGCCTCTTGTATCCTGCCAAACTGAAAGTGGAATTGCAGGGTCAATTCTATGTCTTCGCTAGCAAGGAAGAAGCAGAAAAGAAATTAAGAAAGCTGATCCCGGGACTATTCTGATACATAATAGTGATTCATGGCCGTTAAAAATATGGCAAAGATTAATAACCTACTGTCTGATCTATTGTTTAAAATATGGGTTTTATCATTATACAGTATATTCTCATTATTACTCATTATTACTCAGGCACTATCTGTTTATGTTTTGATTACAGTTATAGATGTTTGTGCTTAATTACTTTTTTTTTTCTTTTTTTATCTAATTATTTTCTCTCTACCCTAAACGAGACTGTTCAACATCATACCCTTGGTTTATTGTTATTGCTATTATTGCATTAAGTCTTATTATACTTATTCTGGACCACTTTCTAACACCATTCCCTGGGTTTATTATCCAGTTGTATTATCTTAATACACTAAGATTGCTGAAGATTATATATATTCTAAGTGCAGAGTTTGTTAATGATTAAATTTTATGCATATAGTATTTAGATTATATTGGTAATAGATATCTCTATTTTTTAACCCTAAAACGCCGCTGCATGGGGGCTTGTTTTGCTTTGGACGTGCTCTGTCTCTGGGTATGTCAGAGGACCAGGACTGTGTGAAGTGGGTTCTAGCCTCACGTGGGGAGGCAGAAAGGGAGGCTGGGGGGTCAAGAGGGGGAGAGAAAGAGAGCAGGCTAGATCTATACCTAATCTATCCTTTTAATCTTTATAATTATAACTACCAACGTAATAGGCTGTATGGCTATAGCTCATGGGGAAATCGGAAATTAAGGCCGAAGCTGTCTCACTTCCAGTTAAGACGATAAAATGACATTAAAAATTCAGAATCAATGTCTCCATGATGGGACAGTTAACTTCGTGAGCTGGAATTTTAAAGGCCTGAATCACGAATTAAAGAGAAAGAAAGTACTCTCTCACCTAACAGGTCTACATGCTAAAATAGTATTTTTACAGGAAACCCACTTACTAAGCAAGGATCCGGCTGCAAAAAGACTGGACTAGCCAAATGTTCCATTCTAGTTTTACAAAGAAAACTAGAGGTGTGGGAATTCTCATACTTAGAACAGTCTCATTTGTAGCATCAGATATAGTATTGGATCCTGAAGGGAGATATGTGATGGTCATGGGAGACTTATTTTGATAAATGTTTATGCACCTAATGTTGATGATAGGGAATTTATACAAAATTTATTTGCATCCATTCCCAATATGAACACTCATAAAATTATAATGGCTGGGGACTTTAATTGTGTATTAAATCCACTCGTAGATAGTACTTCTACCTCAGGGGGAACGACATCTAACACCGCAAAGATAATTACAAAGTTTATAACTGATCACAACTTATCAGACCCCTGGAGGTTTTTAAACCCAAAATCAAGAATATATTCTTTCTACTCACCAGTACCTCATTGCTACTCAGGGATTGATTATTTCTTTATAGATAATAACTTCTTGTCTATGATTAAGTTTTGCAAATACAATGCTATTGTTATTTCTGATCATGCACCTCTGATCTTGGAGCTAAAGTCACTATGCCCCACACACTCAACTCTCAGATGGCGTCTCAACCCGCTTCTATTAGCAGACGAGAACTGTCCAGAATTTATATCCAAACAAATCAGTTTCTTCCTAGAGACAAATACATCCTCAGAGATTTCTGCAGGGATACTCTGGGAAACTCTTAAGGCCTTCTTACGAGGACAGATTATCTCATATCTTTCCCACAGAAATAAATTAGAAACCAAGAAAAAAGCAGAGATAAAAAGCGAAATTACTAGAATAGATGAAGAACATGCCAGACTACCAAGCGAGGCTCTACATAGGAAAAGGCAGGCTCTGCATTCAGAATTAAACCTCTTGACAACTAAAGAAACTGAACAACTAATTTATAAATCCAGACATCATTACTATGAACATGGAGAGAAAGCTAATAAGCTTCTAGCTCAACAAATTCACAAGCAAGAAGTGCGCAACGCAATCTCAGTAATCACCAACACGAACGGGGATAAAATCATCGACCACAAAAATATAATGTACATTTTCAGAGACTACTATAAATCCCTATATACTACTGAGCTTAAAGAAGACAATACACAATCTAATGCATTTCTGGATACATTACAGATACCACAAATAGACACTTTTAGTGCGGAGGAACTTGATAAACCTCTGGCGTTATCAGAATTACTAGATGCTATAAAGTCACTTCAAGGCGGGAAAGCAGCAGGCCCTGATGGCTACCCTGCAGAATTTTATAAGAAATTCTCCGCTCAGCTAGCTCCCCTCCTATTAGCAACATTTACAGAAGCCAGAGACAACCAAACTCTTCCTCAAACTTTTCGCCAAGCACTAATCACCGTTTTTCCAAAACAAAATAAGGACTTATTAAAATGTGCATCATACAGACCAATTTCACTTCTGAATAATGACGTTAAAATACTCTCCAAAATCATAGCTAGAAGGATGGAGAAAGTGCTCCCCTCGGTAATATCACAAGATCAAACTGGATTTATCAAGGGTCGACACTTATCTTCAAATCTTCAATGCCTGTTTAATGTAATATACTCACCAACTAAATCAAACACCCCAGAAATATTTTTATCATTGGATGCAGAAAAAGCATTTGACATGATTGAATGGAAATACCTTTTTACAACATTTGTGCATGGATCAAATTACTGTATACTAATCCAGAAGCTTCAGTTTGTATCAACAACATTTGTTCAGACTACTTTAAACTAGAACGTGGTACTAGAGAAGGATGCCCCTTGTCACCGCTACTGTTTGCAATCGCCATTGAACCACTAGCAATACACTGTCGAAATACTGATCAGATAAAGGGGATTATCAGAGAAGGCCTGGAACAGAAAATTTCACTATATGCAGATGATATGGTATTGTACATATCAGACCCACAACATTCTGTGCCTGCAGTCTTAACAGCACTCACAGAATTTCAAAAGATCTCTGGTTTCAGAATTAATCTGAATAAAAGTGTACTCTTTTCAGTGAATTCTCAAGCATATAATATTAGATTAGATACCCTACCTTTTATCATTGAAGAAGATTTTAAATACCTAGGGGTAAACATCACAAGTAAACATAAAGCTCTTTATCAACAAAATTTCGCCAACTGCATGGAAAAAATTAAGCAAGACTTGAATAGATGGTCAACTCTTCATCTTACTCTAGCTGGAAGAATTAACACTGTTAAGATGAATATTCTTCCTAAGCTCCTTTTTTATTTCAAAACATCCCAATATACATTAATAAATCATTTTTAAGCAATTAGATTCAAAAATAACCTCATTTATTTGGAACTCAACACATCCATGTATCCAAAGAGCGACCCTACAAAGACAAAATGCAGAAGGCGGTATGGCTCTACCTAACTTCCAGTTTTATTACTGGGCAGCAAATATACAAGCAATAAAAACCTGGACACAAATAGAAGAACATACACAGGCTTGGTCCGCAGTAGAAGTACAACCCCAAATCAGAAAAAGTTGGGACAGTGTGGAAAATGTGAATAAAAAAAATAAAGCAGTAATTTACAAATTTCCCTTAACTTTTATTTCATTGCAGACAGTATAAACACAAGATAATTCATGTTTTTTTTGGTCAACATCATTTGATTTGTAAATAAACATCCATTCTTGCCATTCAGACTTGCAACACATTCCAAAAAAAGTTGGGATGGGGGCAATTCAGAGGTAGTAATGAGGTATAATAACTAAATAATGATGTGATTTGAAACTGGTGATGTTAACAGGTGATTGCAATCATGATTCGGTACAAAAGCAGCATCGAGGAAAGGCCTACTCCTTTAGGAGCAAAGATGGGCAGAGGATCGCCAGTTTGCCACCAAGTGTGGGCAAAAATCTTTGAAATGATGAAGAAAAACATTTCTCAAAGACAGATAGGAAGAGATTTGGGCATTTCTCCCTCTACAGTGCAAAACATAGTGAAAAGAATCAGGGAATCTGGAGAAATTACTGTGCGCAAAGGCCAAGGGCGCAAGCCTAAACTGAATGGCCGTGATCTCCGAGCCCTCAGATGGCACTGCATTAAAAACCGTCATTCATCAATAAATGATATAACTGCGTGGGCTCAGGACTACTTCAGGAAGTCACTCTCAAGCACTACAGTACGTAGTTACATTAGGAAATGCCATCTAAAACTGTACTGTGCCAAAAGGAAGCCCTACATAAATAGTGTCCAGAAGCGCCGTCGACTTCTCTGGGCTCGGAGGCTTCTGGGATGGTCCATTGTGCAGTGGAAACGTATATTGCGGTCAGACAAATCGGTTTTTCACATCTTTTTTTGGAAGAAATGGACGCCGCTGCGGACCAAAGAGGAAAAGGACCATCCAGACTCTTACCAGATACAAGTCCAAAAGCCAGGGTCTGCCATGGTATGGGGTTGTGTCAGTGCCTTCGGCAAAGGTAACTTGCACTTCTGCGATGGCACCATCAATGCTGAGAAGTATATCTCAGTTTTGGAGGAACAAATGCTGCCTTCAAGACGACGTCTTTTCCAGGGACGCCCATGCTTATTTCAGCAAGACAATGCCAAACCACATACTGCACGCATAACAAAGGAATGGCTATGTAAGAAGAGGGTGCGGATGCTTGACTGGCCTGCCTGCAGCCCTGATTTGAGTTTTAAGCACAGCAGAAAAAAAGGAACACGAACAAATCCGAAGCAAATGCAAAAACCAACTCACAAGCAACCACAAAAGTAAGATTGCAGGAGATCACGCTATTAAACTTAAAGCCTGATCGCTGTAAACAATGTTTTTAAAATGAGTTTTAAGCACAGCAGAAAAAAAGGAACATTTGAAAAAAAGAGAAAAGTAACATTGCAACAAATCACACGATGAAGTCCTCCATGTAAACAATTTTTTTAATGAGTTTTAAGCACAGGGAAAAAAACGAACATTTGAAAAAAGAGAAAAGTAACATTGCAACAAATCGCGTTATGAACTGAAAAATTAACTTTTGAAAAATCCGTAATACAAAAACCACCAAGAAAACTAACCTTGCATGAGTCGAGTTCTGGCATGAAGTGTTTTCCTTCAGGTGTTTTCTCTCTTGTGATTTCTTGGGTTTCTGGTGCTTTTAGCTGGTGGGAGTGAAAGCCTCATGCAGCCATTCCAGAAACAAAGTTCTTGTAAAACAACCCTTCATGTTTGCCCTCCACATTACTGGCAGTCTGGCTTTGTTTACATTGTGCTGCTTGAAAGCACAAGGGTTCTCAGATTGGTAAATGAGTAAACTGGTAAACAGTTTTTCCACCTCTTGTAATTTCTTTCTTTACTTCGATTTCAATTTTCTTCAAAACTTTCTTCTCACCACTCTTCACTTGCTTAGAAGCCAATGGAAGGAGAACAATGAACAGAGCTCTTGCAGCCACGTGGCAGCCTGCCTGTGGTGGGGGGATGGTGCGTTTGCACGTAGGCAGGCAAACACGAGCTGTAATCTCCTCCTCCTCCCGCCTCCCCAGCAGGCACATGGAACTGGGGGGATGGTTTGCCTGCCTATCTGCAGCCAGTAAGTGCAAGCCAACACGTGCAGCAATCTCCTCCTCCCCCTCCCCAGCAGGCACGTGCTTGCTCGCTCTTGCTCTCTCTCTCTCTCTCAGCTCAGCTCAGGCAGGCAAGGGAAACTGGCTTGTTCGGCAAACACGTGCAGCAATCTCCTCCTCCCCCTCCCCAGCAGGCACG
>JANRMT010062808.1:46163110-46207602 GCA_026402145.1 Polypterus bichir lapradei
AACACGTGCAGCAATCTCCTCCTCCCCCTCCCCAGCAGGCACGTGCTTGCTCGCTCTTGCTCTCTCTCTCTCTCTCTCTCAGCTCAGCTCAGCTCAGGCAGGCAGGCAAGGGAAACTGGCTTGTTTGTATATTGAGTGTGTGGTTGTGAACCGAGGCAAAAGTTTGGCGAGCTTTTTGGTCGTGAACCGAGTTGTACGTGAACCGAGACGTTCGTGAACTGAGGTTCCACTGTACTCAGTTAGAGGATCTGTACAGACTTTTTTAAAAACATGGCAGGATCTAATCAGTAATATTTTAAAATAAGTTCTTAAAGCACAGAGGAAGCAATTATTTTTGTATTTCTTTGTCTTCTGCATTCATCTCTATTGGCTTATCAAACTTATTAATTTAGCTATGTTTACAAGCCTTAAATTTGACGCCGTTTGCCTTGCTCTCTCTCTCAGGGGTGGGGGTCGACTTGTTCATAACTCAATTTTACTTTTTATAAAAATTGATTGATTTGTATGGAATGATTGCAATAAAATTATTAAAACTTAAAAAAAAAAAAACCCTACATATTTTTTCTGACTTTTGATTATGATTTTGGCCTCTCCACTTTGTTTTGATGAAATATATGATTGTACGTCTCTGACTTTTTTCTTTGACCTCACAGAGGCATGGTGGTGCAGTGAATAGCACTGCTGAGATACAGCTCCGGCCACTTTTGGCCACAATATTGAAAAATATACAGCATGAATAACAAGTTATCACTTGTGAAGTTGTAATGTATTATAATAAACACTTATGATTTTAAAATATTAATTGTGTCAATTGCAAGTATCCAAAGTGCTTGGCTAGACCGCTGCAAAGAGTAGGTACACCTACTTTTTAATTCCAGCTGATGTCTTTGAATTGCCAGCCGTCAACAGGGTTTGTGAGCAACTGTTAAGATGGTTTAAACAGGCCCAACATTATCAAATACTAGACAGTAAAATCGTCTGACTGAGAAATGTTAAAAGCCTTTAAGCAAATACAAGTTGTTACCAGAACCAAGATGCTAAAACCATAACTCAAGTCGAGAAATGGAATGCTATGAGTTATTAACCAGCAAGTTTGTTCAGGGTTTTTTGCCAATGTGTAGGTCGATTTTCAATTGCCACGTAAGTATAAGAGAAGGAGGCATATGACCTATGCATGCATAATAATTAGTTATGTGCAGATAAAAAACAAACTTTGAAAGAGTCTGACACCCCCCCAAATACAGGAGAATCTATGAAAAAATAATAACAATAAAAGGTTTATTGCTATTTACAAGTCTTCTTCTTCATCTTTCGGCTGCTCCCGTTAGGGATTGCCACAGCGGATCATCTTCTTCCATATCTTTCTGTCCTCTGCATCTTGTTCTGTTACACCCATCACCTGCATTTCCTCTCTCACCACATCCATAAAACTTCGCTTAGGCCTTCCTCTTTTCCTCTTCCCTGGCAGCTCTATCCTTAGCATCCTTCTCCCAATATACCCAACATCTCTCCTCTGCACATGTCCAAACCAACGCAATCTCGCTTCTCTGACATTGTCTCCCAACCGTCCAACATGAGGTGACCCTCTAATGTGCTCATTTCTAATCCTATCCATCCTCGTCACACCCAGTGCAAATCTTAGCATCTTTAACTCTGCCACCTCCAGCTCTGTCTCCTACTTTCTGGTCAGTGCCACCGTCTCCAACCCATATAACATAGCTGGTCTCACTACTGTCCTGTTGACCTTCCCTTTCACTCTTGTTGATACCGGTCTGTCACAAATTACTCCTGACATTCTTCTCCACCCATTCCACCCTGCCTGCACTCTCTTTTTCACCTCTCTTCCCTAATCCCCATTACTCTGTACTGTTGATCCCAAGTATTTAAACTCATTCACCTTGACCTACTCCCTGCATCCTCACCATTCCACTGACCTCCCTCTCATTTACACACATGTATTCTGTATTGTTCCTACTGACCTTCATTCCTCTCCTTTCCAGAGCATATCTCCACCTCTCCAGGGTCTCCTCAACCTGCTCCCTACTACTGCTACAGATCAGCAAACATCATAGTCCACGGGGACTCCTGTCTAATCTCGTCTGTCAACCTGTCCATCACCATTGCAAATAACAAAGGGTTCAGAGCCGATCCCTGATGTAATCCCACCTCCAACTTGAATGCATCTGTCATTCCTACCACAGACCTCACCACAGTCACACTTCCCTCGTACATATCCTGTACAACTCTTACATACTTCTCTGCCACTCCCGACTTCCTCATACAATACCACAGCTCCTCTTGAGGCACCCTGTCATATGCTTTCTCCAGGTCCACAAAGACGTAATGCAACTCCTTCTGGCCTTCTCTAAACTTCTCCATCAACATCCTCAGAGCAAACATTGCATCTGTGGTGCTCTTTCTTGGCATGAAACCATACTGCTGCTTACGAATCATTACCTCACTTCTTAATCTAGCTTCCACTATTTATTACTATTTACAAGACATTTATATATTTTTGATAGAAGAAAAAGTGCAAAGCATCAGCACAGTTTGGACAGCCTTCAGCGTGACAAGCCAGCAGCTTCAATTTCATGCCACTTTGAATTTTCCGCCTTTAAAACCTGTTTTTTTCTGACTTTTTACTATGATTTCAGCATTTACGCTTTTGTTTTGACGAAATCTATGATTGTGCATCTCTGACTGCGTACTTTCTTCTTTGATCTCATGGAGACATTGTGGTGCAGTGCAGCTTAGGTCACCTATTTGGCCACAATAATTGGTCCAGTATATTTGGCAGATATTTCCCTAACCCTAAGGGACATTTTATAATCCAGTCAAATCTAGTTCAGTTAGTCATTCCCAAATTAAATTAATACAGTTTGCCAAGTTCAGCGAATATCACAAACATTTCTGTGATTTTTGAACTCATGGCGAAGCAAACTTGGCAATGCTTGGTCATCACTATTAGCAGATGTATAATATTAAGTAAGAGAAAGAAATGATTTTAGACATGAAACTGAAAATGGGGTACATTTTGAAATGAGCAGGTTAAACTAATTAAATTAAATATAACATATTTACTCTTAAATAGCACTGTAATTGTTTAACAAAGATGGGAAGCATCATAAATGGGACTGGATGCTTGGCCACCAAAAAGCATGCTTTCATGCCTATTCACATTGATAGAACCTTTGGGATTGGGGGTAATGCTAGAGTACCCTGGGAAAATAAACACAACAAAACATATAATATAATACTATATATAATATAATAATACAATGAAATGTTTACTTAGAATAGTTGACAATACAATACCAACAAAGAAACACATGCACATACAAACACACAAAAGTATAAATAGCATGCAACATATGAATATGTTTACAACTGTATAAAATATATATTCTCTAATATTTGTTTATTTATAAACAACATTTTTATTTTATGATGTTTGTTATTATGACTGGGTTCTCAATGGCTGTAATCTGTGAACAGAAACTGTCCCAAAATTTACTAATACTGAATTTACTGTCTAACTTTCACCAGAAGAAAGGAGTAAGAAAAGTGACTATGCAGGATGGCTGAGGTCTTTTGTACTGTTTGCTTATTGACTTATGAAAATAACGCAGCAGCAATGCTAAGTTTCTTTATGTGATTTGTACTACCAAAGTTGCCTATGAAGCTTGTTTCAAAATTAGCCTTCCTGTTTGTTTTTAAGATCATTTTCTTCTTTCAGAGAAATGACACTTATTAACAGATACATGATGACATATGTGTGGACTTATAAAAGCACCCTGCTCAAAGAAACAAACACACACACAGATCTTAGGAGCTGCAGCAGTACCCAAGCATGGCATAGAGCATTTGTTTGTGCCTAGCAATAAACCCTTTTTTCAGACTGACCAATGCTTAAAGTGTTTGATTTATTTTATTTAGGTAAATTCTTACTGAACCCCTTCACATTAGCTTCTTGGGTGCACATAAGCCCATCCTCTTGGTTGACCATTACTGCAAATTTCTGTCCATCAGTGTTACTCATCCAGGATTTATTGGCCTTTGTTCAGAACTCAAGTCCATTTTGTGCTTTAGCAGAGATGTCCCTAGCTGTTACATGGTCTGGTATTGATCATCTCATCAGATAAGACTGCAGATGGTGCATTGCAAAGGAAAGCCCATCAAGACAAACTGAGAATTTTAGCTGGTGATATGAGTGTCTGTTAAGAGTCTGCTAAGCCAGGACTCCAGCCTGGGAAAATGGAAAATGCCAGTCTGTCCTACAGTGTGGAAATTGCCTTATAGTTATGAAAGTTTAGACAATCTGTAAATCCTATGCAGACTTTTTTGGTGTTGACATTTCAGTGACTCCATGTAGCAGGACAATGAAGATAACAGAAAACCTCATTTGATTGCACATTTCAGTAATGCATCAGTCACATTCTGATGTCCATCCATCCATGCATCTATCCATCCATCCATCCAGCCAGCCACCAATTTTCTGAACCCAGTTGTTAAAACCTGTAACAAAAAAGATTTTTTCATGATTTCTGCATTATGGTCTCTGTAATATAGTCTCCAGTTCAGCACACAACCTCAAAAGAATGGTTTTTGGTCATCTATATCGGATTAAAAAGTCAGTCATCATCACACAAAAAGGACACAAATACCATTGACGATATTTAAATGACAGAAAACATTGCGTTTTTAAGATCATTTGTCCAAGTATTTTAATTGTGGCAAAGTAATTACATTCTTGCTTGAATTTAGAAAATGAGTTAGAAAATGTACTCATAGCATACCATTTGGGTAGGACTTAGTTAACTGATTTGAATGTTGGAGCGTTTTATTTATTTGCTTCATCAAAGAGACAGATATCACATATCATAGAAATCAAACACACTACCAGTTCAGTCAGGTCTACTGACTACTAATGATCTGTTTTGCCGACGGCATCTTTTGGGCATTTTAAAAAGAATAATAAATACATCATATTCAAGTTGGAAAAAACCTCTCAATCTAAATCTGAAGCTGTGAACTAACATGTAACTGAAGTGTTTCTATATACACTCACCTAAAGGATTATTAGGAACACCTGTTCAATTTCTCATTAATGCAATTATCTAATCAACCAATCACATGGCAGTTGCTTCAATGCATTTAGGGGTGTGGTCCTGGTCAAGACAATCTCCTGAACTCCAAACTGAATGTCAGAATGGGAAAGAAAGGTGATTTAAGCAATTTTGAGCGTGGCATGGTTGTTGGTGCCAGACGGGCCGGTCTGAGTATTTCACAATCTGCTCAGTTACTGGGATTTTCACGCACAACCATTTCTAGGGTTTACAAAGAATGGTGTGAAAAGGGAAAAACATAAAGTATGCGGCAGTCCTGCGGAAGAAAATGCCTTGTTGATGCTAGAGGTCAGAGGAGAATGGGCCGACTGATTCAAGCTAATGGAAGAGCAACTTTGACTGAAATAACCACTCGTTACAACCGAGGTATGCAGCAAAGCATTTGTGAAGCCACAACACGCACAACCTTGAGGCGGATGGGCTACAACAGCAGAAGACCCCACCGGGTACCACTCATCTCCACTACAAATAGGAAAAAGAGGCTACAAATTGCATGAGCTCACCAAAATTGGACAGTTGAAGACTGGAAAAATGTTGCCTGGTCTGATGAGTCTCGATTTCTGTTGAGACATTCAAATGGTAGAGTCAGAATTTGGCGTAAACAGAATGAGAACATGGATCCATCATGCCTTGTTACCACTGTGCAGGCTGGTGGTGGTGGTGTAATGGTGTGGGGGATGTTTTCTTGGCACACTTTAGGCCCCTTAGTGCAAATTGGGCATTGTTTAAATGCCACGGGCTACCTAAGCATTGTTTCTGACCATGTCCATCCCTTCATGACCACCATGTACCCATCCTCTGATGGCTACTTCCAGCAGGATAATGCACCATGTCACAAAGCTCGAATCATTTCAAATTGGTTTCTTGAACATGACAATGAGTTCACTGTACTAAAATGGCCCCCACAGTCACCAGATCTCAACCCAATAGAGCATCTTTGGGATGTGGTGGAACGGGAGCTTCGTGCCCTGGATGTGCATCCCACAAATCTCCATCAACTGCAAGATGCTATCCTATCAATATGGGCCAACATTTCTAAAGAATGCTTTCAGCACCTTGTTGAATCAATGCCATGTAGAATTAAGGCAGTTCTGAAGGCGAAAGGGGGTCAAACACCGTATTAGTATGGTGTTCCTAATAATCCTTTAGGTGAGTGTATCTTTAAGGACTGGCGACATGCAAGTGAAAGTTGGTCATAAATTAAACATAAAAAATTTTCAGGATTATATAGGAAACTACTACAGAACTGCAGACTCTATAGCTTAACACCACAGATGTTACCATCTGCTGCTGGCATCTTCCTTGTCATGTGGCATTACTACTCTTTACATTATAAATGAAGAGGCAGCATCTAAATGAGTACTGTCACATAAAAAAATCCTGTAGAGGACTTAATTTGCATTCAGTCAGATTAGCTTTGAAACAAATCCCTATCCGGTTGCACTTATTTTTACACAGCACAACAAGACAGACAGTCTCTCAAGAGCTCTAAAAGAATCCAGGGGAAACAGAGCTTGCAGTGACTTTGAGCGTATAGCATGCCTGAAATATCTTCACTTGGAAAAAAAATAAACTGAAGTTGAAAACCTCAAAGCACATATGTACACAGAAAAACAAAACCACACATCATGTTTTGGATTCACTAAAATTGCATGAGAGCTGTGATACTGAGTTGTATAATCAAATGGCATACAATAAATCTGAATATACACTTTGAAAAAAGAAACAGCCATTAAAATAACTACATTTTATCAGTTATTTTATTACAATACAAATGTCTGTTGTACGGAAGGACATACAAGGAACCTGGAGGGTTGCAGTGGCTGCAGCTTTTCATTCTAACCCTTTCTTAATTAGTGACCTGTTTTTGCTGCTATTTAACTTCACTTAGCATCTGCAATACTGCTTGTACCTGCTGTAGGTGTTCCCTCCATGTGCTGGAATAGATGATAACATCATCCTTTGTCCACCAGACGCTGGAAGGTCACGGGGGCCCCATGTAACCCAAATGGAAGGACACAATACTGCCAGTGTCCAGTAGGGGTGCTACACGCAGTCTTCTCCTTTGTGGAATCCGTTAAGGGAACCTGCCAGTGCCCCTTTGTCATATCAAGGGTGGTCAAGAATTTAGTGTGCCCTAGCCGCTCGAGGAGGTCGAATTTGGAGACCTGATTAAGCTGACGGAAGTCATTGCAACACCTCCAACTCCCGTCAGACTTTCTGACCAATACGATAGGACTGGACCAGGGACTATGACTCTCCTCTATTACACCTAGTTCCAGAATTCGTTTGATCTCCATCTCCACTTCTGTCATTTTTGCCTCTGGAAGGCGAAAGGGTTGTCTCGGACTAGTACCCTTGGCTCTGTCACTATGTCATGTGTAACCAGTGAGGTCCGCCCGATATTTTCATTCACTACCTCAGGAACAGCCGAGATGGCTGCTTTGAGCTCCCGCCGTTGATGGGTTGTCAAATCAGGACCAAAGTTAAGGTCAGATTTACGAGCGAAGAGTGAGCAGGGCTGTCCAAAGGAGGGATTGGAGTCCCTGTCCTTCCACTATTTTAGCAGGTTTACATGGTCAATAGATGGTTTGGTTGTTTATCAAATAGTCTACAAGATCCTTCCTCTCCTTAACCTCATAAGGACCTTGCCAATCGGCCAGTAATTTAGAATAGGAGATAGGAACGAGGACCATGACACGATCACCTGGTCAGAACTCCTGTAGTAATGTGCCACGGTTGTAACAGCACGCCTGAGCTGCTTGCGCCTTTTCCATTTTTAGGGCTGATCATATTTTATCAAAATCTATCGCATAACTGTGCGATATATTCCAATATGTTTGTCAAAGGGAGGGCCTCTTCCTTCCAACTTTCCTTTAGAATGTCTAATATGCCCTGGGGTTGCCGTCCGTATAATAATTCAAACAGTGAGAACCCCGTAGAGGCTTGCGGGACTTCCTGGTATACAAAAAGAACGAGGGGGAGGAGCTGATTCCAGTTCCTTTCATCTCTGCTGATCACTTTACGAAGCATCTGTTTGAGGGTCTGATTAAACCGTTCCACTAAACTATCGGTTTGAGGATGATAAACCGAGGTTTTTAAATGTTTTACCCTCAGTAACTTAGTTGTTTCTCTGAACGTTTCCAAGGGAAAGGGGGTCCCTTGATCTGTCGGGATGCCAACTTGTGAGAAGACAGACCCCTACCAACTCCCGTGCAATAACTTTAGTGGTAGCTGAGCGCAACAAAATAGCTTCAGGATATCAGGTGGCATAATCCACCAGGACCATTATGTATTTATGGCCCCTGGCCAAGGGTTCTAGGGGCCCCACCAGGTCAAACCCGACACATTTGAACATGACATTAATCAGAGGGAAAAGGAATGAGAGGAGCATGTCCCTTCTGGGAATCTGCCGCAGTTGACATTCCGGGCAGGACATCCAAAAGCGGTTGACTTCTTAATTGATTACTGGACAAAAAAATTGGAGCTTGATATGCTCCAGAGTCTTTTCGGGCCCTAAATAGGCTCCGAGGAGGTGGGTATATGCTAGTTCACAGACTTATCGCTGGTAATTTCGTGGGACAAGCAACAGTGACTGCTGACTGCACCTCCCCCTCGTGTTCAGCCACCCGATATAAAAGGTCATTATTTAACACAAAGTAGGGACCTTGTGGCATGGGATGTATTGTGCGTTGGCCATCTATTAAGACCACTGCATTATTTAAGACAAAATGAGGACCCTGTGGCATACAATGCTGAGTGCGGTGGCCATTTATCAGAATGACTGCATTTTTTACAAGCTTAAGGGAGTCATATTTCCGTTGTTCCCTTTTAAAAGAAGCTGGATTCTGCCTGAATTAAAAATGCAGTTGGGAAAGAGGGTCAGAAACGACCTCAAGGGGTGTGGTTTTCTCCCGTCTTGTGATTGCCATATCCGCATATCTTTTTACCGCCACGTTATATCTGATAAAGCACGAGGCAGACTTATACTGACGGACATCCCAGTGTACACAGACTATACTGATCTTAAGTTTAAGCCATTGTCGCAGTAACACTAAGTGGCAGGCAACAATAGAAATGTTATTGGCTGGTGTTTAAACTCCGTTTAACACTACAATTACCAGAGCCTATGAAAAAACTCGTAGATCCGTCCCACCTTAAATCGCTTCTTAAAACCGTTCTCACCTCTCCGCCAGCATCTTTTGTAATCTAAATGTGCTGATAAAGAAAAACTGCAAGTAGCTGGCTATTCCATCCCCCCACCGACTTAGAACGTGCACGAACTTCTCCCAGCTGATGCCTTGATTGTTTATCTGGGAGTGAAGTGAAGTTTTAGAGTGAAAATAATAGATCGTTATTTGGAATACACGCATTTCACGTGTGTTCCGTTTCTACAGTAATCCGTGTAAACACATTTTTAAAACAGAAACGTTTTTCATATTGTAGTAGTAAATGAAAAAATGTAGGCATAAACTATATAATATATGAAGCCTGAAGTCCAAATATCAAAGAAACACTTTCACAAAAGGTACGAATATAACAGAACAAGTATGCTTTTATTCAAAAATATAACTGCAGAAAAAAAGCTGCCTTAGCATGCCACATTGACACACACTTACTACAACTGCCATGGTAGCGTAATGGTATCAGCTGCTGACTGGAAATCAAAAGGTCATGAGTTTGATCCCACACAATTCAATTTTGAGAAGTAAAGTGCTCTTATTCTTACTATTTTAGAATAAAAACATACATTTGATTTCAGTGTGTAACAGCCGGTGTAATTTATGATACTTGTAAAGGTTAGCTTTGTTTTTTTTTAATTCACTTTTCATTCTCTCAGTCGTGTTCAGGATCCTTCCCTATGCTATAGCTGTGCTATAGCTCTGCGGTGTACTTGTGACTGCATTCTCGTACCAATGCTTGCGAACTGAAGTGCCTATGTGCACTTTTTGTGGCATTACACATCTATTTTTTGAGCATGCCTGTGTCGCTCAAACACAGGAACATATGTTGGTGTACAAGTATAACAAAACAAGTGCACTTTTATTCAAGACTATAACCTAAGAAAAAAGAAAGCAAGTTACAGTAGGCGGTTGATATGACAGCTTGTGTGGTGCAATGCTAAGAAGTGCTGATTTCCGATCCGTGCTATATAAAATCATCACATTCAAATATCAACAGTTCCCACACATCCTTCCTACATTTACGACATGTGTACTTGTTGCAGTGTACACACCTCTCTGTGCTATGGTTCCTTTTACACTGAATGAGCACCTGACACTGTACTTTCTTCCCTACATAAATAACATTCAAACTATAGCGCGTCTCCAAATAAATAACATTCGAGCTATAGCGCATCTCCAAATAAATCACATTCGAGCTATAGCGCGTCTTTATGTGAAAACAGCAGTGTCAGATGGGGAGGGGGGTATCGTGAACGCAACTGAGAGAATGGAACTGAATTGAAAAAAAAAAAGCTAACCTTTACAATTATCATGCATTTACACTGGCTCTTACAGACTGACTGAAATCAAATGTATGTTTTTATTCTAAAATAGTACAGTACATGCAATATTATTTGAAAAGGAACAGCGTCAGATCGGGTTTGAATACACGCTGACGCTGTTACAGAAGGCATCAGTTTATTCAGTGCAGCAGTTTCAACGCACAGTACATGCAATATTATTTGAAAATGAACAGCATCAGATCGGGCGCATATTTAAACCCGATCTGACGCTGTTCGTTTTCAAATAATATTGCATTAGTGCGATGATGTTTTCATATATATTGTCTCTTTCATTCATCTTGCGATTTGTAATCAGTGACCGCGTTTTTTTTTTCCCCGATCTTGCTAGTTTGCACATGTTGCTCTATGGTGGTGTTTCTTTTGTACTCCAGGACATGCAGAGGACAGAATAGTACAGAGCAGTAAGTTCAGCGCTATATGCAATCAGACAGACAAACAGGCAGAGAAGGCACTAGATATATAAATAAACAGGGAAGGCACTGTAAAATAGATATATAAAAAAACAACTAAGGGGATATATATATAGATAGATAGGAAGGAAAGGCACTATATGATAGGCAGACTGGGAAGCTCCTATATAATAATAAAATTACTGTTATTACTATGTAGATAGACAGGGAGTTCAGACAGGCAGAACGGCGAAGGTTAAAAAAAAAAAAAAAACATTTTCTTCCCAGCAGGGAATCGAACTCAGGTCTCTTGAGGTACAGCAAGTCTGCTGCGCTCCAAGTGACAAAATCTTACCAGTACACCATGGAAGCTGTTGTAATATTCGTGAACCTTTTATGAAAGCGTTTATTTGATCTTTGGCCTTCAGGCTTCACACATTTTATAGTTTATGCCTACATTTTGTAACATTTATTACTGAAATATGAAAAAGTTTCTGTTTTAACAATGTGTTTACACAGATTACTGTAGAAACGGAACACACATGAAATGCGTGTGTTCCAAATAACAATCTATTATTTCCACTCTAAAACTCCACTTCACTCCCAGATAATCAATCGAGGCATGAGCTTGGAGAAGTTCATGTTCTAAGCTGGTGGGGGGATGGAATAGCCGGCTGCTTGCAGTTTGTTTTTATCGGCACATTTACAGGACAAAGGAGGCTGGCGGAGAGGTGAGAACGGTTTTAAGAAGCGATTTAAGGTGGGACAGATCTACGAAGACTCTGGTAATTCTAGTGTTAATAGCACCTCCCCTTGAATGTGAACAAGCCAGAGGGTTAGCGAGAGCACACCACTTCTCCGTGCCTCTGCAGACCCCTTTCTCCCCGCCAGAACACGGCTGCTGTGGGCCAGAGGGTCCAGGGGTTTGCCTCATAGTGTGGCAACAAGGCATTGAGATAGGGACACAAGAACGTCCGTGTTCACAGGGTTCCTTTTCTGATTCTCCTGGATAGGCTTCCACCCTTAAAGATTGTATGACCTCGATTAATGAGGCCATGTTCTTAATTGGCCGACCCCTGGCCAGCAGGGTGAGGTCAGATGGAGGAGCTCTGAGCAGTAGCACACACGCCACCTGCTCGACTATTTATCGGGTGTTACTGACTTCTGGTCTTAACCAGCACCCTACATTAGTCCAAAATTTTGTGGCTTGGGAATTGAACAACTACTGCAGCACTCTCCTCTCCTGCAAGCCTGGAGTACTCCCACATTTATTAAGGGTCTTTCCCTTTGTGGGGACCTGTAGAGTGGTCCGTTCACCCGGGAGCCCATAATCAGTCCCCTGTGTGTTCCCATCTGAGCCCGGCCCTAGTCCGTAGGCCCTTCGTCCACATGCCCTAGGTTCCTTAGCAGACCCTTGGGCTGAAGCACGCCTCAGGTTCTCCCTACCAACACTAACCGACCCCCCCAGTGAGACCGCGGGACCTGTAATCTCCCACCTGTCTCCTTAGAGGTCGGATATTCGGATGGTGTGTCCAGGCTCTTCTAAGGTCCGTCTCCTGCATCATAAAGGAGGCCATCCTGCTGACTACGCCAATGTGAAATAAATGGCTGGACACACAACAAAGGTTTGGGGCAGCCACCCATATACTTTCCCTGGCTGCAAAAGGGTTTAAGTTTTAGTACAATATGTACAGGTTCAAGTCCAAAGTAGCACTTCTCAAGTATGGAGGATAAGGGGTTTTTATAGTCAGTTCACAGCAAGTGATGTCCTCAGGGCCGGGACAGGAAGGATTTCTCGTATTTTGTCTGTGGAAAGAAAAGAAAGGGGTTTAGTGCAACCCGCCGCCCCCTGGCCTGGCTTGGAATTGGCATTTTCTGGTCCCTTTGGTTGACTCCCAAGAGCACGTGTGTGACACCGTTTATCTTGTACCAGTTGGTGAAATGACACTTTGCATTGCTGACCTTTAAAAAACATTAGCTTTAACTACTAAATGAAAATCATGCAGTTATTGTTGATCTTTGATAACTATTTAAAACTTTGTTATCAATGACTGATTTTTAATCATGGAAATAAGATATGATATGCATTAGGAAAAACAGGTTTCTTCACTTTAATAAAAAAAAAACTGTCACACATCTAAAATCATTCACTACAACAGAAAAGTTAAGAACTTATCTTTTTTATCCAGTGAATGAATATCTATAACCTGTCATCTCAGGTAAATGCATCATTAAATCACTTCAATTAAATTATTTCACTGGAATAGATCGACCCAAACTACATAGAATAATTTCTCAGCTGAAACCCTCCACCTCTGCCCTTTACCCAGTACCAACAGGCTTTTTTAAAGAAGTCACCAATGTCCTTACTGATAGTGTACTTGACATGGTGAAGACATAATTAGATACAGGGGGTCTTCCCTTACTGTCTAAACACTGCAGTTGTTAAACCCCAGATCAAGAAAAATAATCTCATGTCCTCTGTCTTTGACAGTTTTAGACCAATTTCTAACCCTCCTCTCTTAAATACAATTCTACAAAATGCAGTTATGAAATAGCTTAATGATTAATTAAATAAGCATTCTATTGTTGGATAGATTCAGTCAGATTTTAGAACAAATATTAGTACAGAAACCACACTGGCTAAAGTAGTACATGACTTGCAGGTTGTATCTGTTCTTGTTTTCTTATGCTTGAGTGTAGCATTTGATATGACAGATCACAGTATTCTTATAAATTGTCTTAGATAGTGGGTGGGCCTCTCTGGCAGCATCTTAAATTGGTTTCATTTGTACTTAAAAGGTAAAAAATTCTTTGTTAGCTATGGTAATTGGAGTTGGGAGATCCATGATATTGTAAGTGGTGTAACACTAAGATATGTTCTGGGTCCACTACTCTTTTCAATATACATGCTTCCATTAGGTCAGATTATCTGAAAGTACAAGTTGAGCTACCACACCTATGCAGATGACACACAGCTTTATTTATCTATAGCGCCTGATGACCCTGATGATCCATTGTCTTAGCAGTATTTCTGAATTGATGAGTAGTAACCTTGTCAAGTATGGAAAAAAACAGAAATCTTAATGATTGGAAAACATGGATATAGGAAGGGCATTAGAAATAAACTTGATCCCTTAGGATTAAAATCAGGGCAGAGGTAAAGAATTTAGGGGTAATCATTGACTCTGATCTAAGCCTTAAATCACATATTAACCAGATTACTAGTAGTCCATTTTTTCACATAAGGAATTTAGCAAATGTTAGACCTCCAATAACGCTGAAAAATTAAATCACGCTTTTGTTTTAAGCCGATTAGATTACTGTAAAACATTCCTAACAACTCCTAAGTAAGACATCAATTTCTTGCAATTAATGCAGAATTCAGCAGCCAGAATCTTAAGTAGAATATAAAAGTTTGAGCACATCTCACTAGTTTTAGCATTGCTACATTGGCTACACATGTCGTTCAGAACTGACTTTAAAATACTAATAATAATTTATAAAGCCTTAAACAATCTTTTTCTGTCCTTTATTTTGGAATGCCTGTCTCCCTAAACTCCAACCTCAGATCTTCAAAAAGAGGACTGCTTATAATTCCAAGAGCCTAGCTTAAAAGAAGCTTTTGCTGTTATGCACCAAAAATCTGGAATATTTTACCTATAGAAATTTTCGAGGTTAATACTGTGGAACATTTT
Organism: Polypterus bichir lapradei; assembly: GCA_026402145.1. Classification (NCBI taxonomy): domain Eukaryota; kingdom Metazoa; phylum Chordata; class Cladistia; order Polypteriformes; family Polypteridae; genus Polypterus; species Polypterus bichir. The sequence continues at coordinate 46,177,851 of JANRMT010062808.1, forward strand.
AAAAAAACTGCCAAAAACCCATTATTTTAATTTGGCTTTTTCATAGCTACTTCTGAATTGTATTTCCTGATAGACTACATGGACATAGAATTATATTCTTCAAGGTTCTGCATTTTGTACTAATCCCCTCTCTGCTATTTTTTTCTGTTTCTTTTGTGGTGGCGATCTGTGCCACCACCACATGATCATGACAACATGAAGCCCCTGGCTGTTCACAAGACCAACTTTATCAGATTCTATTATGTGAAGCATGAAAATTAAAGGTTTGATTTAGGAACATTTATGTTAGAGAGAATGCCCAGTGGGGGTTAGGTGGACTTTTTTATTGGAACCACTGCATATTTTGTTTTTTCCTCCAGCCTAACTGGAGTTTTTTTTTTGTTTGTTTTTTCCATCCTCCCAGCCATCTTACCTTCCCTTGTTTTGTTGTTACTTACTATTATTAGTGACTAATCTTAATTGTTTTTCTTTTCTTGTAACTTTCTTTTTGTCATCTTGTAAAGCACTTTGAACTACTTTGTTGTTATAGTTTTTAAAATAGTTTGTGATAATAGTTTAATATAGCAAGACGAACTGAAATTCAATACTTTTTGAAGAAACCATTACTGTTTGTTCTGATATTTTAAATTATTTTTCCTATGAGGAAAAACCCCACTGAAGTTCTTCAGGGCTTCTTCTTACCTTTGTTATATTTTTCTTTTAATTATGCAACCTCTTTTGCCAGCTATCCATTTTATTACAATAAAATTTTCCACTGAGCAGTATAAAGCGCAGCCATCACTCTTTTCTTAATTACCAAACTGTCACCCAAAATGAACACTAAACAAAATCCTTTGTTTGTGTATTTCTTTGTTTGTCACAATTTATTTATAACTTAAACAGTAAAACTGTAAACTTAAATTAGACCATGTTGACAATTGTCTTTATATAGACAGATGAAGAATAGATGGTCTTAACCGTAACTTATTATTTATTAACAGAATATGACATTTACACAATGGAAAAAGAACTTTAGTAGCTAAAAGTAAAGTATCTCTAATTGCAAAACAAACATCTTATATGACTTTAGAAATTCCACCTTAGCCTTTGAAAGTCATGAATATTTTACAAAAAAATTAAAAGTGATGTTCCAGATTGCGGGCTAACTAGTCGTTTTGGGTCAAATTGCAAAAAAGGTTGATTATACTACACCGACAGATTAACTCTGATGAAGTACAAAAGATATACAAATATGTGTAACAAGTATAAATGACAAACTTTAGTACCTCTTGTTGACATTTTAATATTTCAGAGATCCTTTTTATACATTTACAATGTATAAAAATAATGTATAAAATTATGAGAATTTTTTTATTCCAGTTTTTCTTTTCTATTTTTTCCAAACATATAATAATAGCATACCACAGTTTACTTTAAAATGAATTACAATTAAAACAAAGAAAATATAAAAAAATTTGGGATGGGAATCAACTAAAAAAAATTAACTAATTGCATAAATGTATGTGATTATTTATGATTAATTGCATCTAACATTAAAACATGTAATTATATAATTAATACATAAATCTTCAAGTAAATACACACTAAATCACAAATTTAAAGTCGAATCCACAAAAAGGATTACAAAAAAAAATAATGGCACAGTTTAAATGTAAATAATGACCTTAAAACTAAACTTTTAACAAAATACACCTGAGCATCTACTATCTGAATTTAAAATGCCTTCCTAAAAGGTAAGTTGAAAAGAAGGCAATAAGAAATTGAGGCCAATGTATCAATTATCAAATTGGCATAGCATATGAGACACAGATGTGTTAGAGTAAAAATTGAACGATCGAAACGACTATGGATTTGGAATGCATTACTGAAGACTAATTTAATTAAAAAACTAAGCATGTCTTAAATGGGCATACATTAACACTAGAATTACCAAAGCCTACGAAAAAACTCATAAATCTGGCCCACCTTAAACCCCTTCACACCTCTCTGTCAGCGTCTTGTGTCTTGTCCATCCTCTTCCGCTTATCCAAGATCAGGTCGTGGGGGCAGCAGCTTGAGCAGAAATACCCAGACTTCCCTCTCTCCGGCCACTTCTTCTAGCTCTTCCGGGGGAATCCCAAGGCATTCCCAGGCCAGCCGAGAGACATAGTCCCTCCAGCATGTCCTGGGTCTTCCCCGGGGCCTCCTCCTGGTTAGACGTGCCCGGAACACCTCACCAGGGAGGCGTCCAGGAAGCATCCTGATCAGATGCCCGAGCCACCTCATCTGACTCCTCTGGGTGTGGAGGAGCAGCGGCTCTACTCTGAGCCCCTCCCGGATGACCGAGCTTCTCACCCTATCTTTAATGGAAAGCCCAGACACCCTGCAGAGGAAACTTATTGCAGCCGCTTGTATTCGCGATCTTGTTCTTTCGGTCACTACCCACAACTCATGACCATAGGTGAGGGTAGGAACGTAGATTGACTAGTAAATTGAGAGCTTTGCCTTATGGCTCAGCTCCGTTTTCACCACGACAGACCAATGCAGAGCCCGCATCACTGCGGATGCCGCACCGATCCACCTGTCGATCTCACGCTCCATTCTTCCCTCACTCGTGAACAAGACCCCGAGATAATTGATCTCCTCCACTTGGGGCAGGATCATGCTCCCAACCCTGAGAGGGTACTCCACCCTGAGGACCATGGTCTCGGATTCGGAGGTGCCGATTCCCATCCCAGCCGGTTCACACTCAGCTGCGAATCGATCCAGAGAGGGTTGAAGATCACGGCCTGATGAAGCAAACAGGACAACATCATCTGCAAAAAGCAGTGACCCAATCCTGAGTCCACCAAATCGGACCCCCTCAACGCCCTGGCTGCGCCTAGAAATTCTGTCCATAAAAGTTATGAACAGAATCGGTGACAAAGGGCAGCCCTGGTGGAGTCCAACTCTCACTGGAAACGGGTTTGACTTACTGCCAGTAATGCGGACCAAGCTCTGAAACCGATCGTACAGGAACCGAACAGCCCTTATCAGGGGTCTGGCACCCCTTACTCTCGGAGTACTCCCCACAGGATTCCCCGAGTGACACGGGTGAACGCCTTTTCCAAGTTCACAAAACACATGTAAACTGGTTGGGCAAACTCCCATGCACCCTCCAGGACCCTGCTAAGGGTGTAGAGCTGGTCCAGTGTTCTGCAACCAGGACGAAAACCACACCGTTCCTCCTGAATCCGAGGTTCGACTATCTGATGGACCCTCCTCTCCAGGACGCCCGAATAGACTTTTCCAGGGAGGCTGAGGAGTGTGATCCGTTTGTAGTTGGAACATACCTTTGGTCCCACTTCTTAAAGAGGAGGACCACCACCCTGGTCTGCCAATCCAGAGGCACTGTCCCTAATATCCATGCGATGTTGCAGAGGCGTGTCAACCAAGACAGTCCTACAACATCCATAGCCTTGAGGAATTCCGAGTGTATCTCATCCACCCCTGGGGCCCTGCCATAAAGGAGTTTTTTGACCACCTCGGTGACCTCAGTCCAAGAGATGGGGGAGCCCAGCTCCGAGTCCCCAGGCTCTGCTTCCTCTTTGGTGGTCGAGACCTGTCTGAGGAAGTTGGGAGGTATTTTCTTCAAAAAAGGAAATGAAAATTAAAATTATAAAATGAAAATGCAATCTTTCTTTTGTAATTTCATTTTCAAAGTCTACACACAAGAATAATGTGTGAGGGTATGGGTCAGCCCCACACTACCGGGTATTTTTGGGGAGCTTCCGCCGATAACGTACCTGAGGATGATCCGGCAGATGACGACACAACACAGAAAATTAGCAAAAGGGGTAGGTGTAAAAGTGCCTTGGTGCTTTTATTAAAAAAAGTCCAAATAAACAGTGTCCAAAAAGTGCAGTGATCAAAAACAAAACATTAAATAATTCTTAAAAAGCAGGTGACGATCCATGAGATTAAAAATGACAGTAAACCAACAGTCATCAGGTCCTTCATGCTCTGTCCGACAACAACAACAGCAAAGTTTATTTATATAGCATGTTTTTATACAAATAATTTAACTCAAAGTTCTTTACAAGATGAAGAAAGAAAAAAGAAAAATATAAAAATAAGCTCAGGCAATGCTAAGTAACAAAAAATAAAGACCCATGGCCAGTGCAACTCCATCTTTGTCTCCCCAGCTCACCCATTGCACGTTCAGCAGTAGAACAACTCAGCTGCACCAGCTGTAAAGGCGAAAGATGGCACCGTTTGGATGCAGCAACAGGTCAGGCTTCATCCTGCCAGTCAGTCTGCCTCACACATGTCCTTCAAAGAAAAAGCAGGGCTTACAGAGCTCGCCATGGTATCATACAAAATCCTGTTTATGATTATGTTTTGCATGGTCTTTATATGAAAAACATTTATATGTTACTTAAATAAACACCACATCGAAGGTTATTTACCTATTTACTTTGATTTATTTACTTATCTTTCTACAGCATAAAGTCACAAGTAGACTGCAGAGTTTCCTGTGTTTGATCAACATGGGCATTTTAGATCGACAAGTACCATAAATTTACACAGGCTGTTGTGGAAGACGAATGTTCTCTTCGTTCCCTTGTACTAATTCATATCTGAGAAGTAAGCTTTACTAAACCATGTAAAAGCATGCTTTGTTTTAGCAAACAGAAAAATATTTGTGCAAAGGACTCAAGGTCTGAGCATTCCACACATGAGTCTGCCTTATCACATTTTCCCTTAGCTTACATCTGAACGCCATAACAAAAGGGGCCAAGAAATCAAGTTGCACAAGGGGCGTTGAAGGGGCTCAAGGATTGTGTATAATAAAGTGTTGACTGTTACATTTCATAATGATATTAAATCACGCATTCTAGGGGTATAAAAACTTGCCCCACCCAACAGACGGGGTTCAGAAGAGCCCTGACGCTGTCATGTATATTTGATTGTCTGCTTTTCTGAAACTCTTCTCACCGTGACTCTGAAAAATAAAGCTGCTTTATAACCGCACCTGCTGTCTGGTCCGAGTTTTCGTCCACAGATTTGGCGCCCAAACGTGGGGCAGGAGACGGCAGACGGCTCCTCATGCAGGATCGTCCAGAGGACCGTGGTGGAGCCAATTCCGGCCGGGTCGGGTCCAGCTTCGTTAAATGTAGGATTGGCCTGCCTTGGGCGTTTCCTGCGTGGGGAGTCCCTGACCTCCTAGCCGATACGAGGCACGACTTGACGGGCATTTCCAGGCAGGTGGACGGTATCATGGTGAGTAGATCGGGGGATTCCTGTTAGTTTGAGTTTGACTGGTGTGCTAGAAGTAATACGAATATAGAAAGAAAAAGAATAAAAAGCATATGCAAAATAAAGAATAAGAGAGCATACTGTATCAGACCCATGGGAGTGTTCTAGGGATTCACGGAAAGTGGCTTTGGGACCCTACGGAAAACGGCACAGTGTGAATGTTAGCTAGTCACCCCTGCGAAGTGGAATAGAAAGGGGCGAGTGGCACGCTCCTATAATAATTTGAGGAATGGGGGTGAAAGGGCGTATTTAGAGAATGTGTGTCTAAATAAATGGGAGGTCGAGTTTTTCATCCGCTGTCTGGTCATACTCTTGTCTCAACGGGTTGCTAAGGTGACGGGGGCAATACCCTGGCAGATTGACGCATACAAACCGTCTGATGAAGGGATCGGGGGTAAAACCTCCATATCCCGGACTCCACGGGGCGTATTGATGTAGGATTCTGCTGATGCGAATAAACAGACACAAAGTCACCTGAAGCTGTAATCCGGGGATAGGAGCGGACGGCGGGTGGAACGGGGTTTATCGAGGGCTGAGTCATTTTCTGCTGAGATCCTGCCGCTTACTATGGGAAAAAACAATCAGCAAGCCAGTCAAACAGTCCCCCCTGAGTCCTAAAAACCTAATGTTAGAAGGATTATTTTCGGGGGATCGCCAGGCTCCTAGTGCGCTGTTGGGATCGAAAGGCGGGTCCCCTAGAAAGCTCATTGAAAAAAAGACAGGATTAGATATTAAAAAAGGCATGTAGAAAGTGGAATAAGGACAGTGCAGGTAGATGGCGTAGTGGAAGGAACCGGAGATATGAATGAGATACAGGACATTAGAAAAATACTGTGCAGAAATACACAGGGTTGTTGTAATGGAGGTCCTTATCGGATGGATACGTATGACAGATGGGAATTGGTTATTAAAGACCGTACGTTGGAAGCGGCACAGAAACGGAATGAGCTTTTAGTTGCTGAACTTAAGAATAGAAAGGAAAAAGAAGAGCTGCTTATAGCTTTACAGAAAGTGCAGGCTGATTCGGGACCCCAGTCTGAAAGAAGGAGGAAAAGGAGTGATAAAAAAGACCCTTTATATCCTGTGCTTTCTTCCCCAACACTTTACCCACAACCCGTTCCACTGCCACATTCACTCCTTGCCCCAACAGCTCCTGTGGTTACCGATGCCCCAGTTACTGATGATTTATTTGATGAACAATATCAGTGCAACCCCTCCTCACTTACGGATCCGGATGATGAGACTGACGGCCACTTGTTAGGGGCTATGGGAGGCTGTTCTAACTCACACAAAAAGCCTTCCATTTCACAACGTACTAGAAGCAAGACCCTCCGAGATAAGTCCCCTGAAAAACCTTACCCCGTATAAGTCCCCTAAACCTTTTGCACCCACATTTTCATGCCCTTTAATTGAGGTCCCTAACCCCTGACATGATCCCACACAACCCCCAGGAAACAATAACCCCACTACGTTAATGATACATCGTAACTGGGATATTCAAGAGCTGAGAGACGTAGTGTCCGAATTGCCTGATTCTACGAGGTAATCGGTGGGTTGAAGTTTGTGGAACAGGTGCAGCAACTAGACAACATATACAAACCCAGTGCAGCTGAATGGACCCAGGTGCTACGCAGAAAGATGGGCACTACTTGGGCTACTGTCAATCATGGGCAGCATAATGGAGTACAGTGGCAGTGGAATGAGGCATTGCCTCGTGGACAAAATAATGAGGGTCCTTTCCTTGCCCAATGGGAACCCGTGAAAACTGCAATAGCTGCAAAATATAAAAAGGACACCGACTGGTCCCTTATTTCAGCTGCCAAACAAAAGAAAGATGAGACGGTAGATGAATGGGCACACCGCATTCAGGACTTGATGACAAACCATTCTGGCTTAGACAGCCTAGACGACCGTAACAAAGCAGCGGTTCCTTCTTTTTGTGTCAGGACTCAGAAGTGATATTCAAAATAAGGTACACACGTCCTGTATTTGGATGGGAAAGTGCCACTTTTGATGAAGTTAAAAGACACGCGGCGCATGCTGAACGACAGACTAAACAAAAAGAGTCAGATACTCAGACCAAGTTAATCGCGGCACAAATTAATTATTATGCAGGTGGAGCTGCCTCAAGCAGGGGTCGAGGACTGGAGGACCTGGATTTTTCCGAGAACAGGGGCGAGGCCGGGGGAGAGGTCGCGGATTTTTACTTCCTAATCTGAATTCTTTGTCTGCTCAGCTGCCTCTCCCCTCAGATCAAGCACCTACAACTTGCCTGTTACGATGGGACACTTCTGCCGCAATTGCCCACATCAGCTTCCTCCCCCGCCTCCCTTCCCTTAACCTGAGGATATTTCTTGGTCCCAGGAATTCGCAGGGACCCCTAGCCACTCACTTCAGTTGCCTTTGCTCACTCGCCATGCGGACACAGATCCTTTATTGACTTTGCTGGTGAATGGCACTGAAACTGCTTTTCTAGTCTGATACGAACGATACAGTGACTGTACTTACTGCTTCTGGACAACCACATGTTTTGCTGGCGTCTAAACCTCTTCGGGTTCAGCTTCATTTCAGTGGTTCCACTTTGATGCACCGTTTTTTATTAAATCAGCTCTGCCCTGTTAATCTGTTAGGAAGGGATCTGATGACTAAGCTCTCCCTCTCTATTCCTCTAACCGAACGAGGGTTTTACTGTTCTATTCCTAAATTCCTGTGCCAAACCTCCCCCCACACTAAGCCCTCTTTTGCAGCTTGGACCCTGAACATCTCCTCACACACCATTCTCCTTAAAGCCCTACACTTTTTTCCTTCATGTCTTTTTCCCTACTTGCAAGTCCCCAACACCCTCCACTGCACTGCCCAGTACTTCCCTGCTGAAGTGGACACACCTTGGTTAGAATCTTTTCTCTCTTCAGGTACTAGCCCAGAGACCCTCCATATCCCTTGCATTTTTTTCTCATCCACCAAAGCCGGTGCGCCAGTGCACCTCACATATTCACAAAGCGTTTTCTATTTAGGAGATTCAGTTCCCTATGTTTTCTTTAGCCAATTCTAGCACCGTTCACTGAGTTGAAATTGGGGACTGGGTGGGACAATGTCTCGATAGGACGGACTGGCTGCACGTTGCTCCGGGTATTTTTGATACTTCAGATCATTTGATAACTAAGATTTTACTTTGGGATGACCTTCCATTTATCCGTTCATTATGCCGTCCCACCCTCTCCACATTTTCATTTCAGACTTCATATCCCTCTTGGCTTTCCTCACTTCCCAATGCACTTTGGTCCTAGGGGACAAATGATTATGGAAGGATAGCGCACTGTGAGCCACTGGTAATTTACCCAAAATCGTCCTTCCGCCCGCATCGCTCCCAGTGTCCTCTGTCTCTAGAAGCAGAGGCTGGCATCTCCGCCGTACATTCTGATCTCATGAAACGTGGAGCAATCATTCAAATTAAATACTCTCCAGTCAACTCCCCCATTTTACCTGTTTAAAAGGCTGACGGTTCATGGCGTTTTGTTCAAGATCTTCGACAAGTTAATTCTGCAGTTTTTCCTAGGGCACCTATTGTTCCTAATCCTTCCACTATTCTTCCTACGATACCCCCGTCCGCCCATTATTTCTCTGTTATTGACCTTGCTAACGCTTATATTTCTATTCCTGTGCACCCCGACTCTCAATTCTGGTTTGCTTTTACTTTCCAAAACCGCCGTGGGACATGGACTGTTATGCCTCAGGGATATACTGAAGCCCTTGTGTATTGGACAAGCTCTTGCTCAAAATTTATTAGGCCAGATAAAGACAGTGTATTGATACAGTATGTAGATGATATAATGTGTAGTACTACAGAAGAAGATTGTGCACGTGATACTCAGAAATTGTTATTATTTTTTAGCAGAAAATGGCCATAAAGTTTCTAAAACAAAACTGCAGTTAATTTAAAAAACTGTGAAATATTCAGGTCATGACATTTCTTGTGAAACAAGAGCTCTCTCTCTCTAGCGATCGTATAAACACCATTCAAAATCTTCCTAGACCTGTTACAAAGCAACAGGTTATGTCTGTATTAGGCATTCTAGGATATTGCTGGCAATGGATTTTAAACTTCACTGAAAGAGCACGGCTTTTGCAAACTTTAGTGATCACCCCTGATCTCCCCCTTTCTGGTCAGGTGGCATGGAATGATCAAGCTAAGAAGGCTCTATGTGACTTAAAAAAATAAATAAATAAATAAAAATAAAAATGTGCCCTACTGTTTGCGCATGCGTTGGGACTGTTGACTATCTCGTCCATTCACTCTGTTCGTGGACGAAAAGGGGGGATATATGAATGCAGTTCTTACACAACTCCATGGAGAAAAAACAAAGGTTTAGCCCATTTTTCGAAAAAATTGGTTCCAGTGGCTGCGGGACCTCCAACCTGTCTCAGAGCTGTAGCAGCCACAACAGAGGCCGTGCTAGCCAGTACAGATATAGTGCTCATGAGCCCCCTAGTGGTAAAAGTGCCTCATGCCGTACACTCAATTTTAGTACAGGTTAAAACCTCACATCTCATTACTGCTAGGGCAATACACTATCAAAATGTACTCTGTACGTTGTCAAACGTTACCATAGAAAGGTGCTCCACCTTAAATCCAGGTACACTTCTTCCAACTGAAAATCAAGGGGAGCCCCACAATTATCATGACGAAATAACTAAGGTTATAAAACCTACACCAGACATACCCGAAACACCCCTATGAACAGGAGAGATAATTTTTGTGGATGGATGTTCTTTACGATTGGAAAATGGAACACCTTCAACCAGCTATGCAGTGGTCAAAGGTGACCACCTGCTGGAAGCAAACCGAATTTCTTCAAGTTTAAGCGTGCAGGCAGCTGAGTTGATAGCTCTCACCCGAGCTTGTCAGTTGTCAGAGGGAAAAACTGTAACTATCTATACTGATTCTAGATGTGCTTTTGGAGTCTGCCATGATCATGGGGCATTATGGAAACTCAGGGGATTCAAGACCAGTACTGGCAAGCCCATTCAGCATCAAAAACTAATAGAATCCCTCTTAGAGGCCATAAGGAAACCATCAAAGCTAGCGATCGTTAAATGTCAAGCTCACACAGGAAAACAAGATCCTGTCAGCAAAGGAAACGAATTAGCTGATCATCTTGCTAAACGGGCTGCATATAATAACACACCAATCTCTTTATTCCAACAGAGAAATGACCAGGACACTGATAATCAATTATTTCTTTACAGAGTGCAGCCACGGACACAGAGAAGAGAAAATGGTCCAAAGAAGGGTTCCTCTCTGGTGGAATTTGGACCCATAAGCAAACTAACAAACCTTTCCTTCCTAAACCTTCTTTTCCAGGTATGGCAAAAATTGCCCATGGCCTAGACCATGCTGGAAAAGACGCCATGGTTCAAGATGTTGAAAAACATTGGGAAGCTGTAGGTTTCTCTACATATGCAGAGCAGTTCTGCAGGTGCTGTGCATTATGTCAAAAGTTTAATGTAGGAAAGGGCACCCAGGTAAGTCCCGCCGTTACACCTAACCCAATTAGTCCATTTGAACACCTTCAAATGGACTTCATTGAATTAACACCATCAAAGGGGTACCGACACTGTTTAGTAATTGTTGATGTGTTCTCCCGATGGGTGGAAGCTTTCCCTTCCAAACATGCAGATGCCAAAACTGTGGCAAAAGCTTTGATAAAGGAAATCATTCCTAGATGGGGCATACCGCAGAAATTACAAACTGATAATGGCACACACTTTGTAAATTCCGTTATAAATGAATTAACCACCTGGCTCCAAATAAATGTGCATCATTATTGCAAATACCACCCCCAGAGTGGAGGTATTGTGGAACGATGCAATGGTACCTTGCAATCTAAATTGGCTAAAATCTGTGAGCAAACAAATTTAACTTGGCCTGATGCTCTGCCTCTGGCCTTGATGGGATTAAGGGGAAGAACACATCGGCAGTTAGGGCTGTTGCCATTCGAAATTCAGACCGGACGACCCATGCCAGTCGGCATGGTCATAGGTAATGTTACACTGCATACTGTGGACAATGATCTTCTTTCCAGTCTTACAGGTCTCCGAGCTTCTCTGAAGGAAGTCCACAAGCAGGTGAATCAGGCCTGGAGAACTAGTCCTCCATCAAAGGACTCCCCGATTCCGTTAGGAACCTGGATTCTGGTTAGAGATACTCGACGGAAACATTGGCATCACCCTCGGTGGAGAGGACCGTTCCAAGTTCTGCTGTTGGCACCACACGCTGTTAAAGTTGAGGGACTGCCTGCTTGGATTCACATCTCACATTGCAAAAGATGACACCCTTGATTGTGGTATCCTTGTTTGCTGCCATATCCTGAAGATGTAAAAACTGGGTTAACTGGATAATTTACTTTTGCCTGGTGTTTCTTATGGACATGTGAACGAGTGTGCCCTGTGATAGGATGGCATCCAGTTCAAGGGTTCCAGTTCCCACAACTTTGATAGGTGCCAGATGACCATGACCCTGAACTGAAGTGGGTTAGAAAATGGATGGACTGATAAATGTATGAAAGACACTATATAAAGCACAGCTTGACAGAAAGCTGGATTTTTGTTCTTCCTACAGATTATTTTCTAGAACATAATAGTAAAAATTGTATGCACTTTCAGCTATAAGAACAGCAATATTTGGACATTTTAGGGTGATTTATTTTCAAGTTGCCGGGGACTTCTTGTACTTTGTTCCTGTTTCCAGGTTTCTGGTGGCTCATTTAGCTGAACACACCTCCACTCAACCTGGTTAAATGGCTTAAGTCAGTTTTCATCTCTCTTACAGTTGCTTTTATCATGCTCCTGCTTGTAGCTTGCTGTATTGTTCCCTTGATAAGATACACTGTATCCAAGTATTTTTGTGCCTCTATGGCAAAGGCTTACTTTTTACACAAAGAAAAAATGCTTCAGATCAGCACAACCACCCCACACTCCTCCGCCCACTCCACTCCATCCCCCTCTCCTACCCTTTCCCACTCAACTCTCCCCTGATCAAATATTTTTTGTTTGCTAAAAAAGGGGGGAATGTGGAAGACGAATGTTCTCTTCGTTCCCTTGTACTAATTCATATCTGAGAAGTAAGCTTTACTAAACCATGTAAAAGCATGCTTTGTTTTAGCAAACAGAAAAATATTTGTGCAAAGGACTCAAGGTCTGAGCATTCCACACATGAGTCTGCCTTATCAAGTTTTCCCTTAGCTTACATCTGTACGCCATAACAAAAGGGTCCAAGAAATCAAGTTGCACAAGGGGCGTTGAAGGGGCTCAAGGATTGTGTATAATAAAGTGTTGACTGTTACATTTCATAATGATATTAAATCACGCATTCTAGGGGTATAAAAACTTGCCCCACCCAACAGACGGGGTTCAGAAGAGCCCTGACGCTGTCATGTATATTTGATTGTCTGCTTTTCTGAAACTCTTCTCACCGTGACTCTGAAAAATAAAGCTGCTTTATAACCGCACCTGCTGTCTGGTCTGAGTTTTCATCCACACTGTCACAGTCACAAATAAAATGTATTTTTTTTCTATAATAGTAACAATAAGAGCAGCTTACTACTCAAAACGGACACGTCCGGAATCAAAGCGAGAATCTGTTGATTAAGAATCAGCAGTTCTTACCGCTGAGCTACCCAAGCGGTCATGTTAGCGCCATACCCTAACCCAATTTCTTTTTCTAGGGATGTATTCTTGAAAAAAAGTGTATTTGTTTTGTTATACTTGTACCTTTTGTGAAAATGTTTATTTGATATTTTGACTTCAAGTCCAAAAGTTAACATGAAGAGGTCGGTACATCTTCTTAGATGTAAACCCTCCATCTTCTTGAAAGAATTCATCACAAAAGCAACCTTGAATGTTGCAGGGTTTTAGTGACCTGAACTCACCTTAAGGGACAGTAAGTAGTCGTGAAGCGCAATTTACAAAGAGAGTTTTGCTTCGATGGCGCCAATCACACTCATTTGCAATGATTTCCACTCTCCCAGGAGCCGATGGGGCACTCGAAGTGTCACAAACAGTGCGAGAAGAGAGGACGCGGCTCGAAACTGCGAAGCTCTCGACCCGGCAGAGCAGCCGGACATTCCGTGCCTCCGAGCGTCCACTTTGTTCTCACAACCCCTCGCCGCTGAAGGCGGTCTCGTCTTCACATTGTTTACAGCTTGGCGCAGTTAAAAAGTAGAAAGAAGCAAAGCTGTTTTCCTCATCTCTTCTACTATCAAGTACTGCCAATTAAAAAAAAAGTTATAATGTGGCAGTTTCCGTGACAGTCACGTGGACGAATAAATAAAACTTCTCTGTCAGAATGCGCCTGGCGGCAGATGGCTCAGCGCTGGAGTCCAGACAGGAAGGCTGGGATAGGGTGACGCGGGGCGCACTTCTATGGGATAGATCGGTGTGTTTGTGTGTACTTCTTTTCAATATCAGTAAAGTAACTCTCACACAAATAATAACAATTCATAAAGACGATATAAGAATGGTGTCCACAAACGAAGTGATTAGTTTCTGTATTATAATATGTTCTGTGGTCATACGTAATTTCCATTTCAAACGCGAAAAGAATTTTATATATATACAGTAGATGTTTGATTAAGAGTACTGGAGATGTTAAACCGAATCTGTTTTACATAATGTGGCTCTGCTGCATGAATTTCTGAATTCATTTTTCCGACTAGCTCTGTGTTCTTACAAACACACAGCAAATGAAAATGGGAATCCATCATTCCATTTCCTGGGTCACATTATCCAAATTCAGGGTCACAGGGTGCAAGGCCTTATGCTATAGCATTGAGCATAAAGCTGAAGACCCAAAAAATGCATATAAACTAATGAGTATGATCCAACCGTAATAATAATAATAATAATAATAATAATAATAATAATAATAATAAGTTGCATTTATAGGGTGCCTTTCACAAAGGCTTTACAAATCGCTTTACATATAGAGTTAAAAAAAAATACACAGAAGACAAACGTTTGTAAAAGAGGAAAGTTTTTAGTTGAGATTTAAAGGTGGAGAAAGAGGAGCAATCTTGGAGAGACTGAGGAAGTCTCCATAGTTGAGGGGCCATAACACTGAAGGACCTGCCTTCCAGGGTGGAGAGTATGGTGCATGGGACAGTAAGGAGATAATTGCTTGAGGACCTGAGACAGCGACAAGAAGTGTACGTAGCTAGGAGCTGAGTGAGGTAGAGGGGGGCAAGGTTGAATTTAACCCTTGATGGAACTGGTAACCAGTGAAGCTGGGAGTGAACAGGGGAGATGTGAGCAAAACGCTTTGTGTGGGTGAGGACTCTGGCTGTACAATTTATTATTTAAGCTGCAAAAGGGATGTTATATAAAAATATGGTTAGTGCTAGACAAAATGGTTTAATGGAGATGCTGGGGCAGCTCTATTTTCAGGACACTGTGTGCTATCAAAGTAGCACCATCCAATTTAGGGTTTGGACTTCACTCCTGCACATCAGCACAAGAGGCAAAACAAATATTTCCCCAGTAGGGAGGCTACTACAGATGCTGGTGCTGAAGTAGTCTATCCAAACGCCATTTACAGTATCTCTGCTGAACTACTGATGTCAGTGCCTGAAACATTTTTTAGTGCTTTCCAAACTCACAGGGACTTGTATATTTAATCAACATGAAATACTGTCTGACAAAAACCTCACTGAAAACATTTAGGAATAAATGTACAATTAAGTGTATATATTATTTTCCCACAATAAATAATAAATACAGAAGATCAAAATACAAGGGAGTGTGCTTTTATAAAATATAAATTGATAGAAAATGGTATAAATATCTGCATTTGTGACACAAATAAAAAGAGTACATGCCTTAAAAAAATAAACAGAGCCGCTAAACTCAGCATACACATGAGGGAGCCCCACTGTAGCCACAGACCAGTGAATAATTTTTATTGGCCCAGTTAGTCCTGCATCTTTATAGAGAAACAGCTGATGTAAAATTAATTCAAACATGCCTCCTTAATGGTAGTGATTTTGCTTAAGCTGTAGCTTCTCTGTACAGGTACAGCCATGTCCATGCAAACTGCCTGATAATTACAAGCCAAAGAAAAGGAAATTGAAGCTGAACAGTTTTAACATTGTGATGACTCACTCAATACTGTTTGAGATTAGATACACAAAAATAATTGTTATTATTATACAGCTAGCCAACACTGTCACATTTCATGGACCTTTAAAAGAGTAAATTAAGAAGATAACATTGATTTATTGATTTGCTTTCTTTATTTGTTTGTACAGTAGTTTGGTTTATAAGTAACTAGTATATACTGTGCATATTATATATATTGTGATGAGTTGGTCCAAGACTTGCACCAGAGAAAAGGAGATAAGTTCAGATTTCCAAATAAAGCAGCTATATTGCTGTCAGGACAGGAATAATATCAGAGTATTTATCCAAATGGGAGCTGTCACTTCAGCACACACAAACTCAGCAAGCCCGGAGAGGCACTGACATCACCCTGCACGAGTTTCCTTCTTCTGCTTAAAAGAACAGATAGACTACCTCAGAGAGAAGACAGAAAGTGAGCCTACGGCCTGGTCAGCGGCCACTTTTAAATGTTCCATCCATCAAGCAGTAGGCGACAGACACATTAGCTAGGAAGCCTGCGAACGTGTAGTTGCACCGGCAGTGGACATCTAGTCCCTACCTAAGTTAGCCAAGTGTCGGTGCACAGCGCATTTGGAGGGATGTCTCAAAAATCTCACTATATTATATATATATATACGAATAAAACATGAAAATTACTACATTGATAAAATTATAATTAAATTATTACAATTATTACATATGCCATAAATCTTGTAGCCTTGAAATCCCTTCTTTCATTTTTGAAACAACTTATTGCATTACATGGACACGTTGGGCCAGACCTGATTCTGAATGAAGTAGTAAATATGTCCCTGTGGCTACGAGTCTATTTGAGTAACCGCTGTGTTACACTGTGAATCCTATATGCCATAAAATGCATTATAAATTTCACACTCTGCAAGAAGGATATAGTTAGTCACATATTAAGCAGCTGTAGTTGTTAAGGACTTTTTGTACATTTTCCTTTGGAAAATGGTCAAAGGAAAATATTTACTATATACAAACCCAGGGAAACACTTTATTTGTCTAGTTCAGTAAGGGAAATTTAGAATCACTAAACAGTACTGTGCGTCTATATAATCAAATCTGTCAGGCAAGGGCAGTGTAAATTTCTATACCACATTACACTAGTGAAAAGAGCTTGCTTAAACTGTTAGGGCTTTATGCAATATCAATACACAGGCTGATTTGTAAACTTGCATTCTTTCTTTCCACCTCTTGAGGTTGTGTATATCACTGCACAGTGTATTCTATTTGATTGTTTCTACAGACAGAAAACTCAGAAAAATAAAGGAAGAACAATTTTAGTATTAGTTATCATGTTTCTGTAAATAACCAGGTTATTAAAGTTTATATAAATGCACTCAGTGAATCATTTTTAACAGAACGGACCATTATTATCATTTGAACAGAATTACATTGACGAGTCAAGAGCTGTTATTAATAAATAACAGACTAGACTGACTCCAAAGTGACTAAATATGCTTAAATAAAGTAAAGAACCTCCCTGTCCTCTTCATTCATTGGTGAAGTCATATCTTCAATTTAAAAAGGCCATCCCATAAGGTTTTATTTTCTTGTTTATGATGTGTGCTTATTTATCTGGAAGTATATTTTAACATTTTAGCAAATAAATATGTATTTTGTATGTTTGGAGCAAACAACTGGATAACTGTTGTATGGATTGTGCAACACTAGTAATGTGAGATTCGTTTTTTTTCATGTACATTTTTCATATTGTTTGCTATGCACAGCATTAGTCACTGCTGACTTGTACTACATCAAAATTGTCCATTCTGTATGAAAACATATTTTTTTTCAGTCATCAATACTAAATACATGAGATAATATATAAAAAATATCATTTTTTTGTATAGTATTGCTTTAAGATACAAATGTAGGTTATACAAGGTTAAAGTTATACAAAAATATTATTGATCAGATTTGCCAATTAAAGGAAACTGTGTGCTTCTTTTGCTTTTCTGTCCAGTAGACCCAACATAAGGCATCAACTCACCCTTGCCCAGCCCACCTGTTCAAAACCTTTTGCTTAATACATAATTATTTCTTTTAATTTTCATTTATTTATGAAACAAAACATAATAACAAAGTACAACACAATTAAGTGAAATACTGTAGCAAGTGTATTAGTATGTTCCAAAGACACTTCATGAAAATCATTCATCAGCAATAAATGATTCTTAAAAATTTACCTTAAACACTCTTCATTTTGCTTTCTAGAGAGAAAACTGATAATGAATAACACCAATAATACAATCCACTAAAGAAATTCACTCCCCATTTGTCCAGTACTATTAGCATTCAGTATTTCTGTATTGAAATTGTGCTGTGGTTCTGCCACTCCACAAATATTTTCTGTCATACATTTCATATATTTAACAGTACAAATGTGTTTTTACCAGCTGTTACCATGTGATCACACTATCAGCAGCTTTTTATGTGTTTCTTGACTAATATATATCATCTTTGACTATGTTAATTTCTGCAAAGTTGTTTAGCACTTGCTTTGTGTACTTTATTTGTTGTCTTTGCCATCAATGCGACTATATATCCAGAGTTAGTTGCAAGTGACAAATATTGCTATTTACTCATTTTTCTATCTGTGCACTGGTTTATAATTCTAATTTCTATATGTATATGTAAACCTTTAAAAATGATATTTTCAACTAAGTATGCATTTGTTTTTACCCTACTAACTTAGTTACCAGGTATTGTCCTGGCGCTAAAGCGGGAAGGTGAAAAGTAATTAGAAACTGTATACAGTACTGTATTATCAATCCTTATTATCAAACTCTTAATTCTTAAATGCAATATTCTTAGCTTTTTCTTCTAGTGCAAAGAACCCCAACCTTCAATACATAACCCTGCAAACAATATGGCAACACCAGGAATGTCTTGCGCCATGACAAAATAGTGAGGGAAATACATGATTAAAGAAAAAGTCAAAAGACACAGGCGTGATTCAAACACAAATTACCTGGTCGAAAAGCAAGTGTAATAAACATTACACCACCATTACAACCTGTGTGGCATTGCTTCTTTGTTGACTGATCAACTTGCCAGTCACTCTGAACCTGAGCTGACCCTGCTACCCATCGATGATGCAAGGCTGCAACTGATTTGTCAAAAGCCTACAGATGGGAAGAAGTATCTGTGTGCTATATTTCAAGTGTCCTGAAACAACAAAAATGTGTATAAAAATTAAATGTAACAAACACATTGTACTTTATAGGTGAAGAGATTTTAATCTTTCAAATTGTGTGTATTTAGAGCACTGGTTCCTATAATTTCATTCAGCCTTGCATTAATATTAAGGACTGGCAGGTGAGGGGACGCTGGCGTATGCATGTTGCTGCCGCTCCTCCGTTAACAACACTTTTCACAAATTAAGTGCCTTGAGCACGGGAAAGGCGCTATATAAATAAAATGTATTATTATTATTATTAATATTCGAATACTCATCTGTTCACTGATCATGCCTATTGTACTTTTTAAATGGAAAGCTTTTCAGGGATTTGCAGGGATACTTTCATTATACAAGCATTAGCTTTGCATTTTTGTCAGTCTTCTTTGAAATACAGTGTTATGTAAAATTTGATGGAAAAGTTGTGAATAAAGCTTGTGCATCATTTTGTTATCCAAGAAAACCGTTCCTCTGCTTACTTAACATGTTTTTAAAAATATGTTTCTTCATTAGTAGCAGTTGATGCTCAGTTTCAGGGAACTGCTCCGGACTTATTTATTGACTATTAAACAACTGGTTTTCTCACCACTAAGCTGACTCGATCAATAATTACAGACTTCTAATGAATCAAACAGAATCACAGTTTTTAGGCACTGATTCAGTAGTCTAACAGGAAAACATAATCCTTTCAAGGATTTTCTAAAATCTAAGGCAAGAAAACGCTTAAGAGGTCAGGAAGCCTTTACATGAATGATGGAAATAGATGCTACAAATGAACATGCAAAAAACGCATCTGAAGATAAATTTACACTGTTCTTATACACCACATATCTTGCTATACTACTGCATACAGGAAGCAAGAAATATCATGGCTGAGAGCTGTTGCATAATCACAGTCAGAAGCATAGTATAGCAAAAGCATGCCATGGTTCTTTGATTAATAGTTTATCACTCTGCTGCAATTTTGTTAATGAATAAATTAGAATTTTTTTTTTATAGTATCCAACACAACGTCCTATATCACAAAACAGGGAAAACACAAACCTGAGGCCATAGAGAACAGTCCCATCAGGATGCAGCCGGATCATTCTGTTCTTAACAGTAACTCCATGCACAAAGGATTTCTTGTCATTGAGGAAGTAGGTGTCAGGCACCCACAGCTGGTCTGCCACTCTGTTATCTAAAGTTAGGTTGAGAGGTATTCCAGAGTAAGAAAGCCTTTTGTCCCTCCATGACTGCTGAAAGTACATTGTGAGTGTGTAATCCTATACAAAGGAAACAAGAGAAAAATACCTTCATTAATTAAACTACAATTGACTTTTCAACAAAACAGTTTTCTTTAATCTTGCGATTGATGTTGACATAGTAACCTAGCTCTGTCTGTGTTGACAAGTATTGCAGACCCTCACTCCCTAGAAAAAAAATGCTGTGTAAGTGCCAAGTGCAGATAAAAAAATATTAAGTGTCAAGGCAGCTCATTAATTTAATTGCTGAATACAGTAACTACAGCTTTGAGTCACCAAAAATTGCCCCTATATAAAACAGAGCTCCAAGTGTCTGTGATGCAGCATATCCAACATAACTTCAATGAAACAGTTCAAGGAGTAGTATTTTGTACAACTACAGATGAAGGAATTGATTATAGGAAACACAAATGGAAGTTTATGTGGCAAAAAAACTGGGTTAGTTACTGATGAAAGCACTTTTATTTATAGAACAGAAAGAACTGTAAGTTATCACAACTTTTGGGACGCGTAAATCTTTGACTTCAATGGTAAGGAAAGTCCAGTGGCCTTTGGCTAGTCATCAGCACAAAATTAAATTAAGCAACATTTAGCTTTATGAATGTTGAAAAGGTAAATGATTTTCATTATATGAAAGTGAAATTACATTAATGTCAAAAATGTGTATCAATCATTCACCCTATCTCTGAATTTGTTTCTGCTTGGTCCATTTCAAGTGATCTTAAAGCTTAACCTTATGGCAGTGGTCCACAACCAAAGCATTTATGGATGAAATACTGTACACATTAAATTGCATTAAATTGTCACAGATCACACTATTGTCATTTTAGCAACACGTTTACTGACTGTGAGTTAATATTCTCCACAAGAAATCAATAAAAACACAGATATACGCAATTTTCCTGTTGCTAGTGTGACAGATAGGGGGCACTGTCGTCTCCTTGAACCCTCAGATCAGACACCAGATAAAAGTCCAAATTACTAATTTATTTGAACACAACAGTGCACAAAGCACCCTCCACTCCACTATATTCATAAACACAATAATAATCCACAATATAATAATCCTCCACTCTCCCAGACGCGTTGCCACCCTTCCTCCCAACTCAGCTCACCCGTCTGGGATATCCCGCAGTCTTTTATAGTCCAGGACCCGGTGAAAACTCCTTTTCTTCGTCAGCCTGGAAGCACTTTATTTCTTCCGTCCTCATGACATGGAAGTACTTCCGGGCTGTATGAAAAACAAATGTCTCTGTGACTCCTTGAAGCGTCCCCTGGCGGCCCCGACATTATCCAGCAGGGCTGTGTACTAAAACTCCATAGTCCAGGATGCCCTGCTGAAATTCGGGGCATCTCCACGTTGTAGGCAGGGCTCCATCTAACGGCTTAGGGGTCTTGGCCGGGATAAGCTGCAGGCCATAGTCCACACTAGCCAATAGTCAAACATGTAACAAGTGTTGTGAACTGTGCAAAGCTATCTGCTTTTTCACAAAACTGCCCAATGAATAACATAACAAAAAAAATTAAAGGTAGTTAATTCCAGTGCTGGGTAGTGAGTAACATATCTAGAAAGAAGCAAACTTAAGGCAAGAACCAGACCTGGACAAGGTGTCAGTCTATCACAGGCCCAATTTTAAACACACCCACACTCACACTGGGCCAATTTAGAATTCCTTATCAACCTAACCAGCATGTGCTTGTGGATGAGGGATGAAAACCAGTATCCCCAGAGATAACACCAAAACAGAGATAGACAGACATTCAAACTACACATGGGGCATGGGATTGAAATCCAGAATGCTGGACTCCTGTGGCAATAGTGCTAACCTAATGCAATACCAATATTACAACATCTAAAACTGGCTAAAAAAATATGTTTCTTCTTCACAGCACTTGGACTCAGGCTGCATTCTAGTTCAGGTTGCTAAGTGTGTTTAACTTACGTTCACATATGTGATTTTCTTCTTAAACATAATCCAAATAAATGGTGTCAAACTGACTGAACACTCTGAATATTTAATTCTGATTATTTGTGTGTGCACTGGCATCTAAGACTCAAAGGCTTATTACATTAAACCCACTGTTTCTGTAATATTTTACAAATCTTTGTGAATTTATATTGAAATAAAAGGCAATGAAAATGTCTAGATATTTTGCTAATCTTAATGTAATGAATGTGTCTCAGTTGTTTCAAACTTTTTAGAATACATATTAAATCTTCATTCATTAATCAATTTTCTGAAGAGATTTTTTACACTATAGAAGTTTCTGTAGCTGAAGCCTGTTGTGGCACCACAGATACAGGGCAGAACATAAACCTGGACAAGATGTCACTCAATATCTGGGCACACTCAGAGATACTTATACTTCTAATCTTACACCGGAAAAGGCATTAGAAAATAAACTGGTATTTTTTTTATTACTTTTAGTAATCCTTACTCATTACCCTATCTACCCACAGTAGGTTTACATGTAAGTAATGTCTCAATGACAGAAAATTCAAATGTACAAGAAGAAACAACTTGTGTTACCGTAGATCCCGGAATATAAGCCGACTCGGTATATAAGCCGACCCCCTTCTCCAAGCAAAATTTTCTAAATTTCCTTAAAAGTGTCTCTTCAGGTATATTTATCATGTTTGTCGGCGAGAAATTGAGACTGCCGGCATTTTTGATGGAAACCAGGAAGTGATTGCGGAGAAATTTGGTAAAATGAAACCTTTGTGTTGAAACTATATATGCAAATACGGTACATCGGCGGGTGGATTTCCGGAGACTCGTTATAAATTTGATTAACTTAAATACGCAATACAGTGGACCCTTGACTTACAAACTTAATTCGTTTGTGAGGGCTGGTTGTAACTCAAGTTGGTTGTAAGTCAAGACTACTTTTCCCATAAGAAATAATGGAAATGCCCATAATGCGTTCCGAACCTCCCACTGCAACACTTACTTAACCTTTTCATAATAAAAAAAGGTTGTATAATGTGCATAATTTACCAAAACACCAATAATTTTTCTAATGTACTAACCAAAAAGTTATAAAAAGTGCCTAGCCTAGATTAAGCTAGAAGCATGGCGGCGCTCATGGCGGCGCGCATGGTTGCAGCGGCTCAGGGCTCTCCTTTTCAGTGCACTTTTTTGTTGTTTTTGTACCTTTTTTTTTGCTTGTTTGTGCACGATCGGTTCGGCGAACATCCGCTACACCCGTCAGAACCTTATAGACATCGATGTCCAGAGCCAGACATCTGTTTCGAGTGTTTTTCATCACACGCACAACATCCCAGACAACATAGCGAGACCAGCGGGCTCTCCGTGGATTGTTGTCGGGTCTAGGAGACGACGCAGATGGAGGAGAGTAAAGAAACAGAAGCGGTGCCGCAGATCCGGCGTTATGCTAAGGCTAAAGAAACAACCATACAAGCGCTATACAGAACTTTTTTTTTGCAACTTCTTTGCATCTTTTCGCACCATTTGTTTTTGTTTATTTACTTGTTGTGTTCTACACATATGTCTGCACTGAAGGAGCTGCTTTTAATCTCATTGTACATGTGTATAGTGACAATAAAAGGCATTCTATTCTAGAAACAATTTCATACTGTACTCACCATTTAATTTGACATCTTTGGGCTGCAGGAAGGGAGGAGGAGGAGAATGAAACGGAAGGTGGTTATTGTTTAGAAGGAGCCTCCTTATGCAAATCTTTTCTTTGTAAAATTGTCGAGATGGTGGATTTCGACATGCTGTACATATTAGCGAAATCGGTCACATGAACAGCACTCTCATATTTCCACACAATTTCCATCTTTGTTTCGATTGTGATCGCTTTCTTTACCTTTGTTACCTTCTCATCCTTCATTAGCAATTATGTTTCTTGCTTGCATGGTCATAGTGAATTATATATATAGGTAAATCACTGCAATGAACGAAATTACATCCACAAACACATGTATCTGGGCTCCGACTGACGCTTACTAACGCTCTCGGTTGTTTGTTTACAATCGCGCAAGCGGATACACGTGACCGCATTCGGGTCATAACGCAAGATGTTGGTTGTAAATCAAAACAACGGTATTTTATTTTAAGCTTCCCGGTAATTTATTATAAATTTTATTAATAAAATCAACAACTAAAACACCTTTTTGAATAAATTCTTTATTTAATTTAAAGTACCGGCATGCAAAGTTACGTCTTCATCTGAAAGATGGTGCTGTGGTTTCATCATTAATTACTTCCGTATTCATCGGCAAAACCGGCATTGCGCTGGAAATCTTGAATCTGAAACGATACTCGTTGTATAAGCCGACCCCCAAACTCTAAGCCAAAAATCTAGGACGAAATTTTCGGCTTATATTCCGGAATCTACAGTAACTGACTAGAATGCTTGTTTACTGCTCACACTAAGGCATACGCAATAACATTAATCTGTATGCTTTAAAAGGCCTTTCCTGATCAGAGTAATATGTTTCTTGCATTTCACATCTGTAGGATCTACAGAAAAAGGGAATCAATAGAATAAAGCTGAATAGAAATATTGTCAACAGTTATAAAACAAAAAAGTCAATGTTATAATATTCTAGCTATAAATCAAGAAGAAACATAGCTTTTATTAAAACAGTACACCACATCAAGGATTTAAAGAGTTGTGGAAGCAATCTTTATACAATTCATATAGCTTTTATTAAGTTTCCATTATTAATTATTAATATATTTTATTATGAAATAAGTCACAATTTTAATATGTACAGAATTTTTTTATGTTTTAAAGTTTTTTTCTTATGGTTGAGCATTATTTAGAATGATTTAAAGTAAAAGCATAACACTTAAATTCAGTGAAGTAAACTCAATGTCAAAAAATTACCACTACACATAAATTTCAAATACTCTAATTATTTTTATAAACATATAAGTGTAAAGCACTACACATATTTGTATCTGAATGTCAGAAGTTATGTACAGTTTCCAATAAATGACATGCATTGCAGTGAAACAATGCAGCATTAGAGTAAGTGCCTGTAATCCAAGCTCAGTGATCTTTCCAAACAGCATGAATACTTGATGCATAATTCACCATACTTGGGTTGATCCTACACTAAATATCAAATTTTCGCTCCAACTTTTATTGGAGAAGCTGTTTCAAAATGCACCCTCATTTTAATACAATTGCAAACTAAGATGCATACCACATAGTCATCTATCTATACGCAGTAAAAAGACGCCTGTAGCAAAGTCTGGTTTATCTAATGTGTAATCTCTCTACTATAAAACTTCTGTTTTGGTGAGCTTACTGCTGAGTTTTGTCTTATTACTTCCCTTAAAACCGAACATTTTGTTACATGCTCTAAATTATGATAGTATCCAAAAGTGAAGATATTTAGTTTTCATGTTATATATCAAAATTGATTTAGGAGTATAATGTTATGTTGTATATACATTTTACTATTCCACTTTAGCTGTAATTCCTATATCACCCCAATCCTATTCTGGGATTAAATCTTGAAAGTGTAATATACAGTACTATAAAAATTAAGAAGAAACTGAAGTTGTTTGAGAGCAGTATGATGGCTGTTTAAAGAAAAAGCTAGAATTCTTACTTCCCTCAGCATTAACACCTTTATTCGTCTGTATACAAAGCAGGAAGTCTGTCATTCAGAATGCAGACTGTGTGGTGTAGTGGCTAAGGTATTTGGCTCAGAAACAACAAACTGTTTGTTTGAAATCCACTTTCAAATCACTTTGTAACCCTGAGCAAGTCCCTTGGTTTGTATGTGCTAAAAAGGTAAAATAATAAAAGTATTATTATTTGTAAGATGTTGTAGGTAAATAGTAAAAGTAATACAGTGGAACCTCGGTTTGCGAGTAACTTGATTTCTCTTTCACTCACGCGCACGTGCGCGTGTGTCTCTCTCTCTCTCTCTCTCTCTTCTCTTGAGGGCAATCGTCTCCTATTCTCCGTCTGAGTCTGCGTGCCTCACTCATATAGTCAACATCTGTACGAGTGTATACTGTTTACTACAGCATTGTGACTGTGTGTGTGTGTGTGCGCGCGCGTGCACGTGTGTGCTGTGAAGTGCGAGTCCCCGTCTTGCGCCCCAAAACACGAAGCTGAGTCTCAGTACTTTAACAACACCTGTACTGCGATTGCTTTGGGACACTCTTCCGCATGTCGTCCCGTTGGGTGGAATCCCACAAGAGTTTAGAAACTCACTCACACCAGCCATGATTCTTTTTAAAGGTAAAGTGCAGGTTAATTTTTTTATGTATTTTTACTTTATATTTTGTATTAATCATTTTTATATGAATAGTTTTGGGTTGTAGAACGAATCATCTGAGTTTCTATTATTTCTTATGGGGAAATTCACTTTGATATACGAGTGCTTTGGACTGCGAGCACATTTGCGGAACGAATTATGCCCGCAAACCGAGGTTCCACTGTAGTTTCTTACTATGAACTTTGATTGCATATGCAAACATTTTTCCTTGCATATTCATTTTCATTGTAAATGACTTAATTTATATATTTCTGTGCTTTCACTTGTAGAAATTGCCCTCATAAAGCAGTATCCCTCATGATGATACAGATATGGCAAGCAAATATAAATAGCTGCAAGTAGGCAGCTCTAGTCAGTTATTCACAGAAAGTATTAAAATGTATGATTTATGTTTCTGGGGGTTGATTTTCAATGCAAGGATTGAGAATAAATAGATGTCATATGTAGCATCATTTGTGGTGTTTCAATGTACAGTGCATGTTGAAGAAAACATATTGCTTTATGCTACATTTTACCACCTTCATTTTATTATAATGTTTGCTTCAGCTTGTAAAATAAATCAATAAAAGGTGTAAAATAACGAGTCTCAACACTCTTAAAAAGGTTTGGGGCAGCCACCCGTATATTGTTCCTTGCTGCAAAAGGATTATATTTGACACAGCGATGTTGCTTGTTTGAGTTCCACACAGAACTGATTGAGTTAGCCAAGATGGAGGACTTTATATCTTGTAACCAGGAAGTGACGTCAGTCTGGGTGCCGGAACAGGAAGTGATGTCAGTCTATGTGCCGGAACAGGAAGTGACGTCAGGTCAGGCAGGTTTTCCCGTATTTAATCTGCAGAAATAACAGAAAAAGGTTTAGAGCACCCCCTGGCCTGGCGGGTAATCACCTCCACTTGGTCCCTTCAGCTCACTCCTAGTCGCATGTGTGTGACATGGCCCCCCCCCCCCCTCAGCCCAGACCCATCGGGTCGGGCGTACCTGCTCTTGAGGTCGTGGCACCGGGAAAGGGCATCAGCATTGGCCTGCAGCAGACCTCGACGATAAACGACCGAAAACTTATAAGGCTGTAGGTCCAAAAACCACCTTGTGACTCGTGGATTCAAGTCCCGGTGTAATGCCATCCACTGTAATGGTGCATGGTCAGTCACCAGGGTGAATTCCCGACCCAGGAGGTAGTACCTCAGCTGTGTAATCGCCCATTTAATCGCCAAAGCCTCCCGCTCCACTCCTGCATACCTGGTCTCTTGGTCCAACAGTTTCCGACTCAGGTGCATCACGGGGTGTTCCACTCCATCAACACTTTGGCTCAGCACAGCACCAAGAAGCATCTGTCTGGAGAATGAAAGGCAAAGTAAAATCAGGTGCCTTCAAAATAGGAGCTGACGTAAGGGCCTGCTTAAGGTCACTAAATGCAGCATCTGTATTATCATCCCAAACCACGTGGTTAGGTTTCCCCTTCTTTGTCAGGTTTTTCAAGGGCATTGCTGTCTCGGAAAACCGGGGTATAAACCGGCGATAGTAACCCGCTAGGCCGAGAACTGCTTGTACCTACCGTTTGGTTATCGGACGGGGCCAATTCATTATGACATCTATTTTGGAGCATTGTGGTTTGACCATACTCCGGCCCACTAGGTAACCTAAATATCTGGCTTCGACAAATCCAAAATAGCATTTCTTTGGATTAATACGAAGTCCGGCATTTGCTAGTGTCCGTAATACAGCATCAACCAGCAGTAGATGTTCCTTCCATGTGCTGGAATAGATGATAACGTCATCCAAGTAGGCAGCACTGTACGAATTATGGGGTCGGAGCACTTTGTCCACCAGACGTTGGAAGGTAGCGGGCGCCCATGTAATCCGAATGGAAGTACACGATACTGCCAATGTCCGCTAGGAGTGCTAAACGCAGTCTTTTCCTTTGCAGAGTCCGTTAAGGGAACCTGCCAGTACCCCATTGTCATATCAAGAGTAGTCAAAAATTTGGCATGTCCTAGCCACTCAAGGAGGTCATCACTTGGGAGACTTGGTTAACCCGACGGAAGTCATTGCAAAACCTCCAACTTCTGTCTGGCTTTTTGACCAACACAATTGGACTGGATCAGGGACTAAAACTTTCCTCTATCACACCTAGATCCAGCATTCATTTGATCTCCAACTCCACTTCTGCCTTTTTTGCTTCGGGAATCCGATATGGGCGTTCTCTGACTATAATCCCTGGTTTTGTCACTATGTCATGCGCAATCAGGGAGTTTCGTCCAGGAATTTCGCTCACTACCTCTGGGACAGACAGGATAACTGCTTTGAGCTCCTGTCGTTGTTGGCGAGTCAAATCATCACCGAAGTTAAGGTGTATTATGAGCGAAGAGTGAGCAGGGCTGTCCGGAGGAGGGATCGGGATCCCTTTCCTTCCATGGTTTCAGCAAATTGACATGATAAATCCGCTCTTTAGGTCGACGATTAGGTTGGATAATTAAATAATCGACCAGACCCTTTCTCTCCTTAACTTCATATGGGCCTTGTCAATGAGTCAGTAATTTGGAGTGTGAGGTAGGAACCAATACCATAACACGTTACCCTGGGTGGAACTCCAGAAGCGATGTGCCACGGTTGTAACAACAAGCCTGGGCTGCTTGTGCCTTCTCCATGTGAGAATGTAGGATAGGTCTAATTTTTGTAAATCTATTGCGTAATTGTGCGATATATTCAAGTATATTTACAGAGGGAAGGACCTCCTCTTCCCATCCTTCTTTTAATACAGTATATCCAATAAACCCCGGGGTTGTCGTCCATACAGTAATTCAAAGGGTGAGAACCCCGTGGAGGCTTGTGGGACTTCCCGATATGCAAAAAGGATGAGGGGGAGGAGCTGATCCCAGTTCCTTCCGTCCTCATTGACTACTTTGCGTAGCATCTGTTTGAGAGTTTGATTAAACCTCTCGACTAGACCATCTGTTTGAGGATGATATACAGAGGTCTTTAAATGTTTTATTTTCAGTAACTTAGCTGTCTCCCTGAACGTCTCCGAGGTAAATGGAGTCCCTTGATCCGTCAGGATTTCTTTAGGGACTAGGCTTACCCGCCTTTTAAGGCGACCGACTTTTAAGTTGACCACTTCTTAAGGCAATTCAATATGATATTGATATTTTATACAAACTCATTAATTTGGTTATATTGCATTTGAGCGGTATTACTTTAATACTCGTAGTTTCTGTTATTTTTGTGATGAAATTTAAACTTTTTTTCTATATTGAGGTCGCCCTTTTGAACCCACTGATATTTACTACGCGGTGAGGCATTTGTACTCAATCAACATTAATTATTTCCAGAGACATAATTTTGTCTATTTTTCCATCGCATCGCGCATGAAAGCATGGGAACGATGGGAGCACCAGAACTCTGCTCACATCATGTCGCTTCGTACCGCAAGCTGCAAGTAGTAAGTCTGTGATAAGCGGAATACGGCTATGCTTTCCACTCACGGGACGGAAGGACAATCCCGACCGCTTTTATATAGTAAGAAAGAAGAAGAAGATATCGCACAGTCTGGAGTAGAAAAATCATCTTTTACCTGGAAAAACGAAACTACAAATCCCATCGTGC
>JANRMT010062808.1:46207612-46295451 GCA_026402145.1 Polypterus bichir lapradei
AAAATCATCTTTTACCTGGAAAAACGAAACTACAAATCCCATCGTGCATTGCAAAATGGACGGGGCGTGTGTGAAACTCTGCGCCTGCATAGCACTCACGGGACGGAAGGACAATCCCGACCGCTTTTATATAGAAGGATTCCGACTCGCGCAAATACTCCTACCAACTACCGTGCGATATTTTTGGAAGTGGCTGAGCGTAATGGAACAGCTTCAGGATATCGGGTGGCATAATCCACCAGGACCATTATATATTTATGTCCTCTGGCTGAAGGCTCTAGGGGTCCAAACAGGTCAACCCAAACCAAATAGGACATGAATTAGGGGTAAAGGGATTAGAGAAGCACGGTCCCTTCGGGGAATCTGCCGTAATTGACAGTCTGGACAGGACATGTAAAAACGGCGGACCTCCTCATTAATCCCAGGCCAAAAAAATCGGAGCTTGATTCGCTCTAAAGTTTTCTCGGGGCCCAGATGGGCTCCCAGGAGGTGGGTATGAGCTAGTTCACAGACTTGTCGCCGGTAAGTCCGTGGAACTAAGAGCAGTGACCTTACCTCTCCTTCATGATCTGCCACCCGATATAAAAGGTCATTATTTAATACACAGTGGGGACCTTGTGGCATGGGATGTGTTGTGCGCTGGCCATCTACTAAGACAACTGCATTTTTTGCAAATTTAAGGGAGTAATCATTCCATTGCTCCCTTTTAAATGAAGCCGGTGTCTGTCTAAACTGAAATTGCAGACGACTGAGGGGATCAGACTCGACCTCAAGGGGCGTGGTTTCAGACCGGACCGGCGCAGCACTTGGAGATGACGTATCACTCTGCGACAATCCGGCTGTTTCCACGTCATTCTCTAAGGTCGTATTCTGCTCCCCTACCGGCTTTGTACAAGGCGTGGAGGTAGCTGAGGACGCAGAATCAGCTTCCATAACAAGACCTAGTGTTTTTGTAGGGATAGCGATTGTTTTGCCACAGTTTTTATCAGACCAATCTCTACCCAGTATCAAGGGGAACGGAGGATTATCATGCACTGCCACTATTATTTTTTTTACCACGCCGTTTTGGCAGATGTAGCAGCAGGCGGACTCGTATGATAGGATGTCCCCATGAATACAGGTTAGACGGGTCTTTATTTTTAACTTTTGTCGTGGCAAAACAAAATGCGAGCAACAATGGTAATGTTACTGCCAGATTCAAATAAAGATGGTACTTTAAAGCCATTGACTAGCGCTTCTCCCGTATGAGAAAAGGCCAAAGGATTAGCAGGCGCACTCTGCCCGTCATTCTGTGTCTCTCCGCAGACCCTTGTGTCACCTCGCGAAGCCCTCCGCTGTGCATCAGAGTTTTCCAAAGCATGTTCCGCAATGTAAGAGAAAGACCCGAATTTAGTAGCACAACTCCCTCTGGGTTCACAGGGATTCCGTTCTGGTTCTCCCAAGTTGGTTTCCTCCCTCAAGGTGTTAATAATCCCCAGGAGGGTGATCATATTACTATATGATTGTCTCCAGGTCAGCTGGGCGAGTTTAGTGGGTAGGCCATTTATTATTATTGCACATGCCACCTTTTCCACAATATTTCAGGCATTTTTATTATATGGCCGTAGCCAACGCCCGACTTTTGCCCATAGTTTCATGGCCTGTCCTCGGAGAGATTCCTCTGGGTTGTACTCCCAATTCATTATTTCCCTCACCTGCCGACCGAGGGAACCCCCACCTTTTTCAAAGAAATTTTTCTTTGTGGGTTTCTTTGGGTCAGTCCCCATCCTCGGAAGCCCATAATAGGTCTCCACTGTGTTCCTTTCAGAATCTGGCCCTTGTCTGTAGGTCTTCTGCCTATGCTCCCAGGTTCTCTTTAAGGAGAATTGGGTCGGGACATACTCCAGATTCCCCCGACACACACCGTCAGACCCCAGCTCGGCAACACAAGAACGGTACTCTTCTACCTGATAGGTCTTTGGTGGTCCAGCACGATGATGTGTTGAGGCATACTGTTGGTTCGGCTTCCTATTCCACCAGGAGGTCATCCTGCCGACTACGCCACTGTAAAAGAACAAGTCTCAACACTCTTAAAAAGGTTTGGGGCAGCCACCCGTATATTGTTCCTAGCTGCAAAAGGATTATATTTGACACAGCGATGTTGCTTGTTTGAGTTCCACACAGAACTGATTGAGTTAGCCAAGATGGAGGACTTTATATCTTGCAACCCGGAAGTGACGTCAGTCTGGGTGCTGGAACAGGAAGTGAAGTCAATCTAGGTGCCGGAACAGGAAGTGACATCAGTCTGGGTGCCAAGACAGGAAGTGACGTCAGGTCAGGCAGGTTTTCCCGTATTTAATCTGCAGAAATAACAGACAAAGGTTTAGAGCACCCCACCACCCCCTGGCCTGGCAGGTAATCACCTCCACTTGGTCCCTTCAGCTCGCTCCTAGTTGCATGTGTGTGACAAAGGATATTTTAAAAAATAATGTGTATGACTATAAACGTGTGCTTTTTGAATTTAAGTGAACTAATTTAAAGTGAATTAAAAAAATTGTAGAGAATTAATCCAGTATTTCTTCTTTTACCAAGGTGATCATTTTAGAATAATTTATTTTCTTGGTCAAAAGCACCCCAGTGGTGTGACTATATAAGGAAAAAAACTCTTTGGTTAATTCACTTTAAACAGTGTGTGAATGGCATCACATGTTTTTAGGGAATTTGAAATCTCAGCATAAAATATGGGGAGAACAGTTCTCACTAAAGTGTGATTGTATGAAAGACCTGTTACTATCAACTATTGCTGATTGGCGAAATTTACCAAAGCGTTTTTTGTAGCAAATTTGCTGGGTTCTCCAGTAACCTTGTTCACTGACGTTTGCCCTGAAAATTGGCTGTGTTGCCAGCATGAGCAATTTTTTTTTTTTGCAGCACCATGTGGTGTTTTGTGAAGCCAGAGTGACATCATAGAGCTGTAGCAATCATGTTGGATGGGGATAACACTACCCAATCTGCACTACCTGCTCAATTTGCATCGTCCATGCTCAGATGTTTCACACATAGTCCATCTTGCACAATGGTGGTGCACGACCTACTTCGCACAATTGTGAATAGTTTACAACGTATGCATGTATTTGAGGGCTTTATTAGCTGACCCTAGTGAGAATATTATACAAATACTATGTATTTCTGCATAGCTTCATTGTATGTTATTTCTTGACTGCCGAACTATGCATGGGCGGCACGGTGGCGCAATGGGTAGCATTACTGGCTCGCAGTTAGGAGACCCGGGTTCGCTTCCCGGGTCCTCCCTGCGTGGAGTTTGCATGTTCTCCCTGTGTCTGAGTGGGTTTCCTCCGGGCACTCCGGTTTCCTCCCACAGTCGATTCTAAATTGTCCCTAGTGTGTGCTTGGTGTGTGTGTGCGCCCTGCCTGGGGCTTGTTTTCTGCCTTGCATCCTGTGTTGGCTGGGACTGGCTCCAGCAGACCCCCATGATCCTGTAGTTAGGATATAGTTTGTTGGACAATGGATGGATGGATAGATGGATGAACTATGCATGTTATGCTCCTCACTATGTAGATCAGTTTGGGTAGTGACAGGGACAGCCTCGTCCCCCAAGTATATAACATTGATTCCTTGCATCACAGGTTCAGTGGGTTTTAAGTTAGTTATAGTGATATGAGCTTTGAAGATGCAGAGAGAGAAAGACAGAAATAAAGGACTCCAAGAATTATGAACTCATATAATTTTATTTCACGAAGGCATGGTGGTATAGTGACCGATATGGTTGACTCATTGTTTGGGTCACATTTGTGGACACAATAATTGGTCTAACATAGATGCAGATACTTCTTTAGCCCTCATAGACATTTAAAAGACCAATGCAGCATTATAAATTACTCAAATCTAGTTGAGATTATCCTTCTAAATTAATGTCAACGTATTACACTGAACATGAGGCCAAATAAATTTAGAGGGCTTTGCTCAAACCTGTCATCAAAAATACTGTAAATCAGATGGTTGTTATTTTTGTTTTGATGACAATTAATGCAGATAATTTCAATACAATATACTTTACTATAAAGAGTAAAGCTAGAACTGAATTAAAAGTTGTTTGTCAAAATGTATCACAAGTTGAATTATTTTATGTTTTATAATGCACAAATATATATTTAGAGCCTATATACAGTACCTGCATATTCAATATATAATCAATGAATAAGCCAATAGTTATTTTTGTTTTTCACCATGTACAGCATTCACCAAATATACAAATTATTTAGGGATTAGTTTTCCAAAAGAATTGTAAATAAAATGAAAATGATGAAAATAAAGATATGGAAGCAGGAGCATACCAAGGAGTTAATTTCAGGGGAGTGGTTGAGAGAGTACACGAATCATGATAGCTCTGTGCTACCTGGAGAAGCTGAAGTTAAAAAGCTCCACAAGTGAGGTGGGGGTTGTATTTTATGCACCTTTGAGAGAGCACTTCAGACACATCTCCTACCTGCTAGTCTATCAGCCTTGATGAGTATGTGGAAGGAATTTCAACCATGGCCTTTGTTCGGGTCATTGAGCCAGGGGAAAGAGAGGCATATTGGTTGATGTGTAGCAGGACGGCATGCATGAGTAGACAAAACAATGAAGAAGCTGGGGTTAGCACCACAAATCTCCTCATGAACACCCAAGGGCCTAAATGCACTGTTAAAAAAAAAAAAAACAAAACACTACTACGGACACCGATGTGGTTTTTTACCACATCTCTCCCTCCATAAGACAGCATTTGTACAGGAGGGATGCATCACTAGTCTAACCAGTGTAATTTGTGGCAAAGGTCAATGGTGTGGTCCTAACACTACTATACTAAAAAGAAACACCTTAAAAGCACTGGTAAAAACCCTACAATAAAGGTCACTAAAGTCAGTTTTTTTTTTTAATAGGACACTAAAATGAAAAAGAACTTTTAGAAATAATCACAATAAAATAATAGATAAAGAGTTCATTAAAAGTTCAGTTTCTCAGTAAAGTCCCTAATGGGTTCACCCTTTGAAGCAGACACCAAATCCTCCTGCTGTTGTCTTTATTCATCTTCAGTCCTCACTGCCACTATTTGTGATGCCCTGTAGTAAATCCACCATTGTAATCTTATCCTTATGTTTCTGCTTGCACTGTGCTGCCATAGGTGATGATGTGGTTATGCACTGATTGATAAAAATAGACTTATGTAATGAAACCCAGTATATGCTTCAGTATCACTGGTTAATCTATGCCTGGATTACTGCTGTCAAGGTGCTGCCTCAACTTCATATCAGTCTCACATTCCTCTCCCATGTGCTGAAATGTCTCCAATTTACTTAAACTCCTCCATTTAGAGTAATTGATTTCACACTTTACCAAATGACATACCCCACTCTTTTCCTGGATAGGGTCATTACTTGACATTTGAGGTGAAGCTGAATCTCAACATGACCAAACTACACTACATTATACTGTACAGGTCAATCACTCGGTTTATTGCAGAATATACATTCACATGAACTATGATATCCATTATTACCAACAGATAGAACAGATGTCACCATTATATTTCAAAGCACTTGAAATATTTGATTAATTTTACATTAAATTATTCATGTGCTTGATTACTCTCCAGTCATCTGTTGTGTTTTAATAAATTGTCCATAAAACCACAAAAGGGAGTACAG
Organism: Polypterus bichir lapradei; assembly: GCA_026402145.1. Classification (NCBI taxonomy): domain Eukaryota; kingdom Metazoa; phylum Chordata; class Cladistia; order Polypteriformes; family Polypteridae; genus Polypterus; species Polypterus bichir. The sequence continues at coordinate 46,213,298 of JANRMT010062808.1, forward strand.
ATAAAATATGGGTAAATCTAATGGCCTCCTCTAGGACAAACTCTGCTCAATGGCAAAAACGCACAGACTGAGGTCTAACATGCAAATCTCTGGAGTGAAATGCAATTATAAGCGACCCTGTCATGCTGTACTTCACACAGTGTATTACATTAGCTACTTATTCTACACCTCAGTAATAACAGATAAAGAGGTATAGGTAGTTAACATGCTGATGAATTCAGAAAAGTAAATAAAATACAGATTTAATCCGATAATAATTTTAAATGGTTTGGTGATTGATAATATAACTAGAGTTTTTATTTTCTGATTTATTTGCATTTGTGAATCAGTTTAAAATAATGATGCAAAATATCTATCAGAACATGAAAGAGAGAGTGAAAGAGAGAGAGAGAGAGAGAAAGAGAGAGTATGAAGCAAAGCATTCAAGATTTCTCAAGGGTTCAGCTGCTGGCCAAGGAAGGAACTAAAGTGGCTACAACACCTCTTCATTGCTAAAGAGTACACAGACCCAGAACATTAGAACATTTTTATTGATTTTATTTGAATAAAACAGCATTACATACACTCAAGTCAAACAAAACAAATCAGAATTTTTAACTCCCACTCAATAGAACAGAGCCAATAGCACAATCAAATCTTTAAAACCAGCAATGAAGGGAGAATCTTTTTCCCATAAATAAATGCTTATTGTAAAATTTCATTAATTAGATCTTGCCAAATTTTAAAAAGTTCTGAACAGATCCTCAAAGTGACAATTTATTTATTTATTCCAGTTTCAAACTGTATATAACATCTATTACTCACTGACTTAAAACAGGTGGGCTGGGATTCTTCCAGTTCTGCAAGATAAGTCTACTACATGTGTAAGATAAGTCTACATGTATTTGTTCTGGATTAGAGATAGGTGGGAGGTGAGAAAAACTGTGCAGCTTCCATTTAGCAAAGTTTCTGATTTGAAAGTAGTGGAAAAATTGTGGTGATAGGATGTTAAATTTGAAGCATATCTATTTATAAGATGCAAAGACATTATCTATATATAGTTCTCTAAGTGTTTCTATCCCAGACATTTTCAAACATTTCATACTGTGTAGTTTTGAAAGGACAGAAAAAAGTCACTACCATATAGAGATGCAACAGATAAAAACTTCTCGGTCTTAAAGAGCTTCCTGCATTGATTCCATATTCTTATTGATGGGCAACTGGATTATTAATATATTGATGATTATTTGTATTTACTGGGCCACAAAGCAGGGCATATAAAGAAGTACAGAAATATTTTATTTCTATTGCAGACCAGGCTTCTGTATTAATCAATTTGTGTCATATTCCAGGTCTTTATAGCTTGTATTTGCCGCCAAGCAGTAAAATTTAAAGTTAGGTAGTGTCATGCACCCTTCTATTTTAGGTTGTTGTAGAGTTGTCCTGTGAATGCATGGATATTTCAAACTATAAATAAATTGCAAAAGGCAATGGTGATTGTGGGCATCCTTGTCGAGTATCACGTTCTTTTCTGAAGTAGTTTGAAGTATATCACACAGTTCATTAAATGTTGCAAAAGTGTTGTCCCTCAAGGAATGGAACTAGGAGTTCATTGTTTTCTGTTTCTGAGACCTATAATTCACACCTTATCATTATTCTTTCCTTTTGTGAGTATTTTTGTAATTAATTCACCATTTGAATATCCTCTTTGGTCTTAAATTGGGTGCAAAAGCATCTCTACAGGCTGCAATGTATTTAGTATTGAGGTACTTAAACTGTGCCGCTTAGGGTAGCTGCTTGGTCTTACCTACTCTCAACCCACAAGGAAATGGCTGAGACCCAGGAATCAGGCATGTTCAAGATCCAGAACTTGGAAATAATATTTTTTTACAGTACACAGTGCATATAGTATGCATGTACACTATAGTATAAGATAGTGTGTGCTGAAAAATTAACTAATAGAAAAACAAAAAGATATCTACTGATGTCTGGAGCATTTTTATTTATTATTTTCACAATATTATAGACATTATCAGAAAAACATGTCATGATACCATGTCATGCTCAAAAATGTGACTATAAAATTAAAACAAATGAATCATTAAGCATTTTCCCTTTAATCTTAATAAAAAAAAATTTAATTCTTCCACCATTACAAAAAATGACATGTAATTACAAGAATGTTACAGTAATTTATTTCACACAGGTGTCCTTTATGAGTGCTGAAATATTAATAAAAAGGAGCATATATGTTATATCATACAAAATGTTGATCTTTTGTGAAAAAAGCACAAATGGTGTGCTTTATATTTTATTATTTATCATCTTCAGGTGTAGGCAGTCTCGTGGCTCAACAGCAATATAATATCTGGATGACCTGGTTATATATTTTCTTTCCCCAGTATTATACCATATGGAGTTTCTTATAATTTTAGTCTATTCATTCTCAGAACCCTAATGACACATATGAATATTTAGAGCAGAACTGTATTGCAATAAGTCCAAGCAATAGCAAAGGTTATGCAGCAATCAGAATTTCATTTCAAAGGGGCAGTAGTGCAAGTTAGTTTTCAAAATTGAAATATGTACAGATGGTGAAATGATCCTATATTAATAGAATAGCATTTGAAATTTATTCTTTACATTCGTAATATGTTTTAATAACTGCTATCATATTATCGATTCTAAGTAAATCCCAAAGAAAGTTGAAAGTTTTTCTTTATATTGTTTAATAAAACATCAACTTTTACTAATAATGGTACAAATACACTATAATAAAAAAGAGAAAGCAATGCTCTTATTGAATTTAATTCAAGTGGGGACAGTTTTTAAAGCAGTGATGGCCACAAAAATGATGCTGTTAACTCTCCAGTAAAGTATATGCCCTTTATGGACAAATTCATGCAATGATTCAGCAGTGTTTGTTTACAATGATGTTTGTCCAAGAGGCACTTGCATTAATAAAAATGACAGGGAAATGTAGTTGGGGAAAGGGGCACTTTAGATAGTGGTCAAATAACAGGCTAAGGTCAGCAACTGTCAAAGTAAGTTTAGGGTCAATCAGAAGAGAATGACTGAAATAAGACTGATCATTGCATGAAGCGTTTGTGTTTAACTTCATAACTTTAAGACTCTTGAAGGAAATGCCACAAGAACAGATGTCATTCGATCTGGACAAATTCAACAAAAGGTTATTTGGGAGTCACAACAGGAATATAAGGAATAATAGGAAACCCTTGTCATGCATGTGCAAGTAGGAGGACATTATATGGACCAATTGAAGGTAATTCTATGCCAGGCTTGGGGTGGCAGGGTGCACTAAACCTTCTTCTGTTGTCTTAGCAGACCAACTGTGGGAAAACCGGTCTGACCCATCCTTGAAGACGTCACTTCCGTTTCTGGCGCCTAGGCCAAGGCCATTTATGGTCCCAGCACCCAAGATGATGTCATTTCCGGTTTTGGAGCATAGGCTGAGGTCACCTTGAATTAAATTGGTTCTGGCACTTGAGATGACGTCAGAAGAGGATCACTTCCGGTTTCACTACATCACTTCCAGTTTTTCTCCTTAAATCTGTCATCTTCTCAAACCTAACTCAGTTCATGTCTGGACTCCAACCGAGGCACTTCTGTCTACCAAATCAACCCATTGCAGCCAGGGATAATATGCAGGTGGCTGCACCAAACCTTTTTAAGTGTTTCGAGTCTAATCTTTCATGCCCTATTAGAAGTACTGAAGAGCAGGAGATGTTTTCTTTTGGCTATGCTACAGCACAGTTATAGTTTTATGATAGACACTAGAATCAAACTCAAGTGTTTTAAAAATTACAAATTTTATTATGGCTGGTTAGGGAAGGTCTACTGCTAATTGTATTTCTTATAAATAAATTTTTGAAAGAAGTACCTGTGGTGCCGTGTAAATTATAGTGTCAATGAAAACCCGAATCATTATAATCTAAAGATAATGCAGCCATGAAGCTATTTTGTGTGTAATTTAAATAATGAATGTGTACGCTTAGGGAACTCCTTTTTCTACTCCATTTATTTCTAGATAAATTACTTTTTATTTTCCTTGCTTATATTTTTTATTTTTATGGTTACTAAGATCATTTAGCTTATCTGGTATGATTCACATATACAAGCTGCTGATGTGAAGGTTGACTTCCCACCTGTGCACACAAAATTACTAGATTTTAATAACTAGTATTAGTGATCTCTTTCGCCATTAGAAGTGGTTATGTGTGTGTAAAAACTCCAAGTGCGCTGTTCTTGAAATATATATCGGGCAGCAAGATACAATATATAAACCAAAAATCATAACCAAAGAAACAGACAGAATTTTGTTAGCCCTAATTAAAAAATAAAACATACTAACACCACAAATCAATTTTAGAGGAAATCCAGACTCTTGGATGATTACTTTTAGCATGGCATTGTCACATAAATGATGTCACCAGGTGCAACTTCCAGTAACCAGTCCCTAGTAACTCACCATCACGACAAAGTGGTGGCAACAATGCCAAAACAAAATGGCATAATGTGACAAATAAATAATAAATTTTTAATAAAATTTGTTAATACAATAAATTTATCCTAAAACAAAAGTGAAATAGGGCAGCACGGTGGCTCAGTGATAGCACTGCTGCCACGAAGTAAGGAGACCTGGGTTCGTTTCCCGGGTCCTCCCTGCGTGAAGTTTGCATGTTCTCCCCATGTCTGTGTGGGCTTCCTCCGGGTGCTCCGGTTTACTTCCACAGTCCAAAGACATGCAGATTAGGTGCATTGGCAATCCTAAATTGTGTTTGGTGTGTGTGTGTGTGTCCTGCGGTGGGCTGGCACCCTGCCCATTTGTTCCTGCCTTGTGCCCTGTGCTGGCTGGGATTGGCTCCAACGGACCCCCATTGCCTTGTGTTAGGATATTTAGTGGGTTGGAAAATGACTGACTGACTGACAAAAGTGAAACAACTCTACAATACTCTAAGAATAGGAAAAAAGAATAGGATAGACTTATTACCAAAGATAGAAATAAAACATCAGCTCCCAATTCTCCAAATTCATGATAATGTAGTACAAGTAGTGGGTGTAGTCATGTGAGATGCATTTTGTAGCTATTTATCTCTACTAAAAAAACAAGCTTGCAACATGGTAAAATGTCATCATAATGGAACCCAAGAAGAGGATTATTATCATAATGACAGCAGCGTCGTAAAGTGACAAATAATGATGGCCATGTAATAAAAAAGTAAACATTTTTGTTTCCTTTAAAGCATATTACTCACATAAATATTGCTAAAAGAGAAAAGTCGTAAACAAACATATTGTTAAAACAATTACCCATCCATCCAAACCTGCGTATCCTGAGCAGGGTCACAGGGCAGCTGGTGTTTATCCCAGCAAGCATAGGGAATAAGGCAGGAACAACCCCTGAACAGGTCGTCAATCCATCACAGGGTGAAAACACAATGGTACACAGAAACACGCACTAGGGACTGTTTAGCATTGCCAATCAAATTAACCTGCATATCTTTGAACTGTGGGAGCAAACCAGAGTGCCTAAAGGAAATACGCGTACACACAGGGAGAACTTGGGGCTTAAACCTAAAACAATTACATTTAAAACAGGTACAGGACACTCTCAGTTAACCGGCACCCACGAGTATTGGTAAATGCCAGATGAATGTAGTTGTTGTTAAAAACAGGCCTAATAATGTAGTACCATAATAATTAAAAGCAAATGAACTCTTTGAGGACTGAATATTTGTTTCAGCAGCCGACAGGAATGTGCAGCAGAGCAGTCATCAAAAGCTGTTATCAGCTATTATCAGTCAACAGCTGTTATCAATAATTTTAGAAAAGTAAGATGCCATATCTAGATGAACTGCTGAGTTATATTTAGCTAAATGAGCCTTTAGGATTTCATAATGGACCATTAGTTTAGTCTTTCTCCATAGACGTTCTGCCCTATGGCACTCCCTTTTAAGTTTGCAGACTGTTTTCCATTGTACTACGACCACAGATGACTCCTTAACATGTTAACAGAAATAAAACCCAATAATATAAGTCTACATTATATCTAAAAAATGTAAGCACTATTTGTATTTTATATGGATGATGGAATTAATCTTGCTAAATCTACCAACTGACAACATGCTAAATGTCTCACCCTTTAATGAAAATGTATTACATTTTTTGACACATAAATGAAAGCTCTCCATGAGGCTTCAATAGCATCATTTAAAATACTGCCACAATGAAAAAAAAGTATGATACATAATTGCAAGGGTATTACTCGGTACAAAATTCACATCATATGGCAATCCACTGCAAACATTCACAAACTATAGTTTAAGAAGCCCTGCTCTAGTGCATTTAAATGGGCAGGGGAAAGTTTGTCCCCACGGAGAGAACAGAATAACAAAGAGCTTAGTGCAAGGTCCTTCAAAACTGCTGTTTACTTTCAGTACCAAAAATCCAGACATATAGGTAACATACCATTTTAAATAATTTGTTTTTTTGGCATTTTTCCAGTACCATTATACCACAAAACCCTAACAGAAGGCGAACCCAAGTAAATGCAGACTAGGCATTTACTGAATGAATCACAAAATATGATTCATGGAGTTTTTTTGATATAGTAGTACTAGCCACTGCATTCTATCTGAAGAAACTGTAAAATCTAGCTCAGCATTTGAAGAAATGCTGCTTCATAATTCCTTTGAACTAAGTTTGATTCCTGGCCTAGTCAATGCCTTTGAAGTTTGAATGTGCTTCCCATGTTTGGGAAGTGTTTTATCTGGATACTCCACTATAAGCCCACACCCTGAATACAGCGTACTCTGCTTTTAACACTGTTATAGCTCCTTGTGACTCTGTAATGGAAAAAGTTGATTCACAAAATGGATGAAAAAATGGCTATCCATATCACATTTATTCTTTGATACAAAGACACATTTTAGTACTCTGGTTTATATAAGAGAGATGGGATTTTACTGTTAACTAAGGATACACAATAAATGGGACACCATAACTTTACTGGCTGATACTAGATTGAAAGTGCAACAGGTGCATTTTTTAATGTGAAAATTAACTCTGATGTGATGATGAAAAGTATATGCTACAAACATGCATGTACAACTGAAAGTGAAGTAAGAAATAACAAAAGAACATCAAAAAAGTAATAAACAAATAAAAATAAAATCAAAATAAAAATGATCAGCCAGCAAGACTTTTCTAGGCCATCACTCCTTTTCTACAGAAACAGAAAAGAAATCTGAATGTGCTTAGTGCACATTTTTGCTCAAGTTGGACAAAACTGGCACAGTGACGCTGCATAAGAATCAAACCACAACACCATTTTGAAATTTAATTGTACTATCAGGGGATAGTGTGAATAAAGTCCCCCACAATAATAATTTATACAGCTGATTTTCCTGTATTTGGGGAAACACAAAGGTCAACACAGCTAGAGGATACTGGGCAAGCTTCACCCTGGGTTATCAAGGTAAATGAATTGAAATAAAAGTTGGATAAATCATCTGAAATGATACAACACCTCATTTATCTGGTCTGTGCTCATTTAAGTCATCACTTTAAACAGAAACTTGGTTTTAATATGCCTGTAAGCAACATTCTGAAACAAATTACAGGAAAGATTAAAAAATGGTACCGGCTTTTAATTTTGGCAGATATGTAATGATTAGTATTAGGCCAAAATTTAAATATCATTGCATTCATACTGCAAATACTTTTATACAACAGTTTGTAAAAGTAATTTTAGTTACAGTTGATGTACTCTTACATTTGCCAGTATCATATGGCTCATTACCGGGAACATTTTTCATTTTATTTTAGCTTATTATAATGCTTATGTGATTAACCAACAGAAACACATTGGAGTATAAAATAAGAAGATAAACAGCAACAAAACATGCATCTACCTGTCCTCAATGGGTTCTCCTAAACAGGTGTTAAGAAAAGTCTCCAGCTCTGAAGACAGATGGTTGGCATTACCAATGCCCATATTAGCTATATTGTTTCCTCAGTACCAACAGTGCTTTATCTTTTTTCCTTTCACTAAACAAGTTTCATTCCCTACTGCTACCTCAAGCTTAGTAAAACAGAGCAATGGGTGATAGTAGAAGAGAGATGTAAGAGTACTTTTAATTCCAGAATTTACAATTCATTACATTCAAATCCCTAGTACCTAGTGGCCTCTCTCTTGTTATCTCAAATAAGACCAAAGATCTCACTGTGTGAATGTTATTTGTGTCCAATGATGATTTCAAATTCCTGCAAACTCCTTAAATTACCACTAGGATATTACAGTGACTTACCAAATGCTTAACTGATAAGATATACAGAAAAGCTCAATGAGAATAAAATTGTTATATAGCTTTTAGTGTGGCATAAAAATGCATACATGCTTCTAAATACTGTACTAAGAACTGCAACACTCAGAATTAATTTGGGTATGCAAGTGTTTGTGTACATAGTCAATCCAACTTCATTTTTATGTAAAAGTATGCACTGTTTATTATTCAGAAGTACTATTATAGTATGAGAAAATTGGGACTAAAGTATAAATGTCAGTTGTGATATCCTGCTTCAATGTCCTTGCTGTTTTTTCAGGTACTCTGGTTTCTTTTAGTTTCTTTCCATATCTCAGATATGTGAAGGTTAGTTTCATTATTGTCTCCAGATTGGTTGGATTGAATGTGCCCTTCCTTCAAAGGATTAGTGCCCCGTCTATGCCTTAAACCTTGTGTTGCTGGCATAGAATGTTGCTCACCCCCACTAATCTTATCATGCTAAACTGTTAGGAAAATGAAAGCATGAATGAACATTTTTACAAACCTCTACACCAGCAGTTCTAGACAGAGTTAACTTTCTTAAAATAACTGCCCTTAAAGTAATCCTTATTTGCAGAGATTGCATAATTGCTCACTCTGTCTTTTAACAAATGCACATGAAGTGAAAGCAAAAAACTAAGTTGAATTTATCTGCAACAATGGTTGGTGTAAGAGCCATTTCCTAGTTACATAAGATTCATAAATGTTTTATTAAATGATTATGTATTATCTATGGGAGGTTGATATAACCCCATCAGTTGAATTGCATTGATATATTCTAACTATTTCTAGCTTATCTGACTAAACATTATTCTCAGTTAGTGATCAGCCTTGCCATGTGTAAGGTGTAGAGGGCACATGGTTTTAAACCGTGCCTTTCATACCTTGTGTGCGCATTTTGTGTGTCAAGTAACAGGTAAGACAAAGCACTTAATTGAAAGTGCCGTGCCATACGTTTAAAGCGTACAGAAGAAGAAGTTAAGAATCCTTAAATATAGAAACAATTAAAGTTTTACAAGAAAAGCTAAGTTTAGAGAAGATACTTTTTTCCTTTTTTTTTGCTTTTTATTCTACGTATGTAACAACTTTTTTCTTTAATCCTGTGTGGATTGTTTGCTTTGGATTTTCACTGATTATTTTAAAACGAACTTTTGAACTAAGAGACTTCTTTCGGCATGTATTTTACCTGTGCTTGAACTCGCCTTACACTCCTGCGGCTACAGTTGGAATACATGCTATTTCATTTAAAGTCAAAATAAAATCAATTGCTTCATTCTGAGTATTCTAATCATTTAAAGAAACTCACTCACATGTCCAGAAATCACAGCAAATTAATAAACAGACATGCACGTTCATCTGTCTACCATTAACTTAAATTTTTACTTAAACAATTCACCTTGTATTATTAAACTTACTGAAATAACAGTCATGACTAGGAGATGATCAGTGTGCAACAAGCTACACTGCCCACCTTACAGACTTAGTAGAAGTAAAGCCAGAATGTTTACAACAGTACTTGAATATTTTTGTGATCTGTTGATACTTTAAGTAGGAAAACCACTGAAAAGTGAAGTACTATAATTCAATCAAGAAGGCATTGAGATAAAGTATTGCTTCATCAGAAGAGGAGGAGAAAGTAAGCCATTTTTGACTACAGAAAGGTGATTTTTAAAACTCAGAGTTTTGTCCAAAAAGACACCAACACTGGTCATAGGTCAATACCTTTAAAAGCAACATTACTAATGACTCAAGAGTTAAGATTTGTTATTAAATCAGTGCTGTTGGATTCCATTGTTTAAATAAGTAATTACTGTATTAATTTACACCTACATAAAAGCACTACACCATTGAGGCAAGTTTTCCACCATCTGAAACTAACGTTGTTTTTATTTTTCTTGATAGATTTTCTCCAGATTTCTTGGGCCTTTATTGAAATCACTAATTTATGCTCTACCACACATTCAAGATAGGGCTGAGTGACTGTGCATTTCAAGCCCATCCAACTTTTTACATCCAAGCCTGTAATTCAGAATGTTGCTTGGCTGAAAATTACACTTTTGCTGTAGCTCTGTATTTTTTTTTAATTCAAAACTTATTTCCTTGCAGTGTATTCTTGAATTTTGTTTGTATAATTTTCTTTATAGCAGGTTTCTTAATCTTCCTAAAGGGAATGTACCCAAATAGCATATCACTGCCACAATTCATACCCTCATTGAGCAATTTAAACAATACCCTCATTTGCCTCAAAACACCCTCAATTCTTTGTGGGAGGAATTCCACAAGATAATGGAAACATGCCTTTGACATTCTGGGCCATCTTGACATTGATTGCATCATGCAAATTCTGCACAGTCATGCTGTGAATCTCCCATTCTACAACATTGCAAAAGTGTTCTATTTGATTGCAATCCGGTGTCTAGGAAGGCCACTGAAGAACACTCATTGTCATGTTCATGAAATCAGCTTGAGTTTTGCTTTGTGAGATGCTACACTATCATACTGGAAGTAGCCACTGGAAGATTGGTAAATGGTAGCCATGAAAGGATGCGCATGGTCAGCAACAATACACAGATAGGGGTTGACATTAAAGTGATGACAGATTGGTAACAACGGGCCAAAAATGTGCCAAGAAAACATTACTCATACAGTACTATCACTCCAGTGCTCCCTCTAAGTTGAGTGATTGCTCATACATTTAAGCTTCTCTCACCTTATATGGTCTCTCACAAAATGAACAGACTTTCAAATAAAATGAAACTACAAAAATAAATTAAAACAAATCAATTACCAACAACATTTAAAACTAAATTGTGCTATGTGAAATAGTCCTTGCTGTTGTTTCTTTGTCACTTCAACCATGTTTAGGCACAAAACTTAAAAGACTTTAAGTAGTGCACTGTAGAAACAATGTTTGCGATTTAAGAAAGAATGGTTGATGGAATGCTTTGTTAAAATGGTCTTATCACGTAGTACCAGATAGTATGTGCCTCTGGAAGAAATTCATAACTACTCAGAGAATGGATGTTGTCATTTGCAAAATATGAGTGAAATAGACCTCAGGAAACACATGGAGTGATTAGAAAGTGGACTATTTAAAACAACATCAGGAGCCAGAAATGTCATATTAATTCAATCACAAAATGAAAATCAATTGATAGGTCTGCTGAAAAAAATATTAACAGAATCTAAAAAAAAGAACATGAACACAGAAAAGAACATGCACAGGGAAAACAAATTATACCTGATTAGGTACAGGCTCTAATAGATTATTATTTGCTGGATGTGAAAATTAATTAATGTTCGTGCCTCAGTATCCATCCATCCATCCATCCATCCTCTTCCGCTTATCTGAGGTTGGGTCGCGAGGGCAGCAGCTTGAGCAGAGATGCCCAGACTTCCCTCTCCCCGGCTACTTCTTCTAGCTCTACATAGTCCCTCCAGCGTATCCTGGGTCTTCCCCGGGGCCTTCTCCTGGTTGGACCCTGCCTGGAACACCTCGCCAGGGAGGCGTCCAGGAGGTATCCTGATCAGATGCCCGAGCCACCTCATCTGACTCCTCTTGATGCGGAGGAGCAGCTACTCTGAGCTTCTCCCGGATGACTGAGCTTCTCTCCCTATCTTTAAGGGAAAGCCCAGACACCCTGCGGAGGAAACTCATTTCAGCCGCTTGTATTCGCGATCTCATTCTTTCAGTCACTACCCATAACTCATGACCATAGGTGAGGGTAGGAACGTAGATCGACTGGTAAATTGAGAGCTTTGCCTTACGACTCAGCTCCTTTTTCACCACGACAGACCAATGCAGAGCCCGCATCACTGTGGACGCCGCACCGATCCACCTGTCGATCTCACGTTCCATTCATCCCTCACTCGTGAACAAGACCCCGAGATACTTGAACTCCTCCACTTGGGGCAGGATCTCGCTCCCAACCCTGAGAAGGCACTCCACCCTTTTCCGGTTGAGGACCATGGTCTCGGATTTGGAGGTGCTGATTCCAATCCAGCCGCTTCACACTCAGCTGCAAACCGATTCAGAGAGAGCTGAAGATCGCAGCCTGATGAAGCAAACAGAACAACATCATCTGAAAAAAGCAGTGACCCAATCCTGAGTCCACCAAACTGGACCCCCTCAACACCCTGGCTGTGCCTAGAAATTCTGTCCATAAAAGTTATGAACAGAATCGGTGACAAATGGCAGCCCTGGCGGAGTCCAACTCTCACTGGAAACGGGTTCGACTTAGTGCCGGCAATGCGGACCAAGCTCTGACACCGGTTGTAAAGGGACCGAATAGCCCTTATCAGGGGGTCTGGTACCCCATACTCCCAGAGCACCCCCTACAGGATTCTCCGAGGGACACGGTCAAACGCCTTTTCCAAGTCCACATAACACATGTAGACTGGTTGGGCAAACTTCCATGCACCCTCCAGGACCTGCTGAGGGTGTAGAGCTAGTCCACGGTTCCGCAACCAGGACGAAAACCACACTGTTCCTCCTGAATCCGAGGTTCGACTATCCGACGGACTCTCCTCTCCAGAACCCCCGAATAGACTTTTCCAGGGAGACTGAGGAGTGTGATTCCTCTGTAGTTGGAACACACCCTCTGGTCCCCTTTCTTAAAGAGGGGGACCACCACCCCAGTCTGCCAATCCAAAGGCACTGTCCCCGATGTCCATGCGATGTTGCAGAGACGAGTCAGCCAAGACAGTCCTACAACATCCAGAGACTTGAGGAACTCATCCACCCCTGGGGCCCTGCCGCCAAGGAGTTTTTTAACCACCTCTGTGACCTCAGTCCCAGAGATGGGGAGCCCACCTCCGAGACCCCAGGCTCTGCTTCCTCAGTGGAAGGCATGTTAGTGGGATTGAGGAGGTCTTTGAAGTACTCCCCCCACCGACCCACAACGTCCTGAGTCGAGGTTAGCAGCGCACCATCCCCACCATATTCAATGCTGACACTGCACTGCTTCCACTCCTGAGACGCTGGACGATAGACCAGAATCTCCTCGAAGCCGTCCAAAAGTCGTTCTCCATTGCCTCCCCAAACTTCTTCCACGCCCAAGTTTTTGCCTCATCTACCACAGAAGCCACATTCTGCTTGGCCTGCCGGTAACTATCAGCTGCCTACAGAGTCACACAGGACAAAAGGGTCCGGTAGAACTCCTTCTTCAGCTTGACGGCATCCCTCACCTCCGGTGTCCACCAACGGGTTCGGGGATTGCCACCACAACAGGCACTGACCACCTTACGGCCACAGCTCTGGTCAGCTGTCTCAACAATAGAGGCACGGAACATGGCCCATTCGAACTCAATGTCCCCCACCTCCCTCGGGATGTGGTCAAAGTTCTGCCGGAGGTGGGAGTTGAAGCTACTTCTGACAGGGGACTCTGCCAGACGTTCCCAGCAGACCCTCACAACACGTTTGGGCCTACCCCACCATGGAAGCCTACTCACCACCAGGTGGTGATCAGTTGACAGCTCCGCCCCTCTCTTCACCCGAGTGTCCAAGACATGTGGCCGCAAGTCAGACAACACGACCACAAAGTTGATCATCGAACTGAGGCCTAGGGTGTCCTGGTGCCAAGTGCACATATGAACACCCCTGTGCTTGAACATGGTGTTCGTTATGGACAATCCGTGACGAGCACAGAAGTCCAATAACAAAACACCGCTCAGGTTCAGATCGGGGGGGCCATTCCTCCCAATCACGCCCTTCCAGGTCTCACTGTCATTGCCCACATGAGCATTGAAGTCTCCCAGCAGTAAGAGGGAGTCCCCAGAAGGTATGCCCTCTAGCACCCCCTCCAGGACTCCAAAAAGGGTGGGTACTCCAAACTACCGTTCGGGGCATACGCACAAACAACAGTTAGGAACTGTCCCCCCACCCAAAGGCAAAGGGAGGCTACCCTTTAGTCCACCGGGGTAAACCCCAATGAAAGGCTCCAAGTTGGGGGGCAACCGGGGGCAACTCCAGAGTGGTAGAGAATCCAGCCCATCTCAAGGAGATTGGTTAAAGAGTCCAAGCTGTGTGTCGAGGTGAGCCCGACTATATCTAGCTGGAACCTCTCGACCTCGCGCACTAGCTCAGGCTCCTTCCCCTTCAGAGAGGTGACATTCCACGTCCCAAGAGCCAGCTTCTGTAGCCAAGGATCGGACCGCCAAGGTCCCCACCTTCGGCCACCACCCAACTCACACTGCACCCGACCTCCTTGGCCCCTCCTACACGTGGTGAGCCCATGGGAAGGGGGACCCACATTGTCTCTTCGGGCTGTGCCTGGCTGAGCCCCATGGGTGCAGGCCCGGCCACCAGGCGCTCGCCATCGAGCCCCACCTCCAGGCCTGGCTCCAGAGGGGGGCCTGGTGACCCGTGTCCGGGCGAGGGAAAACGTCGTCCAAGGTTTTTGTTCTTCATAGGAGGTTTGGTTGAACCGCTCTTTGTCTCATCCCTCATCTAGGACCAGTTTGCCTTGGGTGACCCTACCAGGGGCATAAAGCCCCGGACAACAGAGCTCCTAGGATCATTGAGACAAACAATCCCCTTCACCACGATAAGGTGGCGGTTCGAGGAGGAGGTGACTCTGTATACTTATGATAATGTTGCCAAATACCTGAAATTCCAGATAGTTGGTGAAGTAAGAATTATGCCATTGAGTTCATTGAGTACATAAATTCAACAATGAAAACTGACTTGTTAAATGAAATTAGAAAATCAACATACTACACTTTTATTGTCAATGAATCAACTGACATAACAGTTTCCATCCATCCATCCATTATCCAACCCGCTATATCCTAACTACAGGGTCACGGGGGTCTGCTGGAGCCAATCCCAGCCAACACAGGGCGCAAGGCAGGAAACAAACCCTCGGCAGGGCGCCAACCCAGCACAGGGCGCGCACACACACACACCAAGCACACACTAGGGACAATTTAGAATCACCAATGCACCTAACCTGCATGTCTTTGGACTGTGGGAAGAAACCCACGCAGACACGGGGAGAACATGCAAACTCCATGCAGGGAGGACCCGGGAAGCGAACCCGGGTCTACTAACTGCGAGGCACTGCGCCACCGTGCCGCCCATAACAGTTTCAAAAATGTTAATTTTACACATTACATTTCAGAATGGAATTGAATCCAATGTACAGAGTACAGTAGCATCTTTATAGAGAGAAGGTATAAACCAGATATACCTGACTCTATTTTAATACTGGATGAATTTTATCTTATTCGACAGACAGAGACCCAGTGTGGTGTGGGGGAAAAAAAAGACAGGAGAGGGACTAGTCACCTACGTGAATGAGGAATGGCGTAAAAGGGAGCACATTACAGTTAAAACTATAGTTTGTAATACAGACATTGAAATTCTGGCCACCAGAATTCTACATTATTTGCCCAGGGAGATAAAGTACTTCATCCTTATTAATGTTTATAGTCCTCCCTCCACAAATGGGGACCTAAGCAACAGAAATGATTCATTCTCTCACCTACATTTTAATGATGACTCACTGTAACACTTTATGTGGCAACTTCAACCATGTGATTTTGGAACAAACTACGACAAATTTCTGTAAATTTTTGGCCAGTTCCTATAGAGGAAATAGCAAGCTGGACTGACTGTATTCAAATGTTAAAAATGGGTTTAAGTATAGTTGTGATGATGCGGGTTCGTTGCATGATCCCATCTTCTGTCTGGGAGCCCTTAAACCCGTCACCGTCGGTAATGTCACCGATGAGCTTAGCAGTGAGGCGGCAACAACATAGCAAGGGGATGGTGTAAAAGTGCCAAGTGCTTTTATTTAAAACAACAACAAAAACAAACTATTCAAAATAAAGCGCAGTGTACAAAGTTCCAATAAATAAATAATCCATAGTGCTTTTATTTAAAACAACAACAAAGACAAAGTGTTCAAAATAAAGTGCAGTGTCCAAAGTTGCAATAAATAAATAATCCATAAAAACAGTTGTAAAACGTGGAGGTTAAAAAAACAAATAGAAAAATCTTCTAAAAGCAACAAGGTTTTATAGCACAGGAAGCAATCCTTTAAAACAACAACAAAGCTTGGTGTCTTCATGCTACCTTATGTATTTGGCAGCTCCCCTGCTTCTCCCATAGGGCTCTGCAACAGAAGAGTTGCCTACCTGCAGGAACAGCTGCCTTTCACACTGCTCCGGTAGCCCTCCGATCCCTGGCTATGTTGGGCTCCAAACCGGACTGAGACTTGGGTTAATTACCCAAGGCGCTCATGCTGGGGCTAAAACCAGCCCAAAGCCTCCTCGACTCCCGCTCCTTTCGACAGTCAGTCGTCTCCTCTACTGGTCACTTCAGCTCCTTATTCGCTCAGCTGGAGCGAACTCTTCCTTCAGCCCCACTGAATGTCGGCCAAACACTCCCCTCATGGGCTCACCTCCCAGCTGCCTGCTTTCTCTCATTCGAGCCCACTCTTGCTTGCTCGCTCACCTTCTCCCTCACACCGGCACTCTCTCTCCACGCTGCTTCCTGCCTTCTCTCGCAACCTCCCATTCTCTTCTTTCTTTCTCTTTTCTTCCTCCCCTTAGCCGACTCACGCTTCTGTTTATCAAGAGGGCATGACAGCTGTGGCAAATCAGCAGCCCCAGGAACAATCACGAATGCGGACAGTTTCCTACCTGTGCACTTAGGTGAGAAACGCCCACATCGAGAATCGCCCTGAGAACCGCTTCAGCCACTCAACCTCCACGCCCCCTCACCAAGCCGTGATTGCGGTGATTATTTATTTAAAAGTGGCCCTTTTTACATGAGCTGTCAACTCACTACACCACATTCCACCCCCCATAAGCCACCAGTTGCACGGGAAGGCTCCATGCCACTGCCAACCCTGTGCATCTGGCAGCTCAGGTCCACAGCTCGGCCACTCTACAAACCACACTGCACTAAAACAAATAAAAGCACTAAAAATAACCCCACAATAAAACCAACCCAAGCCCCCTTTATAAAAACAGGACATTAAAAGAATAAGAACTTTTAAAAAGCTCTGTCCATTAAAATGTCCTCCTCCGGCTTGGGTCCGTGGGTTCTTTAAAAAGTTGGTACCAATCCCGCTTGCTGCTCTGTCTCCTCTTCAATGTCACCGATGACATAATTTTTAAAACACAGTAAAAAAAATCTATTTTGTATATTCCTTCTTGTGCCATAATTAGATTTATTTTATCTTGTAGTGTTTTTGTAGAATAAATGTTTGAAATGTGGTACTTCTTCTTGGCTCACCTGTATTTATTTATTTAAAGAGCTAAATTAAAAATCCAAACTTCCCTTTGGGGACAAATTAAGTTCTACCTACAGTATGTATTTGTTCATATAACTGTGTTCGCTGGCATTAAAATTAACCTGATGTAGCAGTTTATCTGTTCTTGGGGCTACATGGAAAACATGCTAAATTTAAACCAGATTGTAATGATTACCTCAGATGGCGCGTCAGTCATTCAGAACAAATAAAAAAATGTAGCTGCTCTTTTGTGGCAGTCCACTCCACACTTATTATCATGGAAAGACATTCCACTGCTGAGTGAAATTGAGACTTTGCTAAGAAGAATTTATGTTTAAACTACTAAATGAGGTAAGGTTGCTGTTCAGAAATTTCACTGTAAATGCTATGATGAGTGGAAAACTTTCAAAAAATAAATTACACAAAATGTAAAACATCACATTGCTATCACATTACTGAATTAAGTAATTTATGCAAAATTCTTTTGAAAATTAAAGCTTTTAAGTTTGTCAAAGCAAAAATCAAGAAACTTAGGTCACGGTATCTGAGAGACAAGCCACATTTCCAGGAAGAAACACATAGTCTACTCTCTTCATTTCAGTTTAAAGTTAAAACAAACTCAATAATCCCTTTAATCCGGTGTAGCATGTGACCATATGGACAATACGTTTCTAGATGAAGAATTGAAATATTGGTTTGTCTTCAATAAGACTAGGGGGCTTTGCCCCCTCCTCGCTTCGCTCACCAACCCCTTCCCCCTGCCAGATCTATGCGCCGTTGTGAATTGTTGGGTTGAATGCACCTCAAGCAGACATGGCTACTCCTCTGAAACCCCTCTTAAATGGTGACACAATGTGAAACAAATACATTTTTTTTAACTACTCACCGAAATGGTGATACAATGCTTGATCAGCTGCTGGCTTGCTGCTGTTGCCATGCCATATGATCTGAAGTTCGCTTGCATACTCCTTATGCATCCCCCCAATCCACCCCACTAACGCTACGCGCCATTGTAAAAAATGGGTCTGAATGCACCTCAAGGGAACGTGGCCGCATCTCCGAAACCACTCTTAAATGGTAATACAATGGAAAACAAATACATTTTTTTGAACTCCCCTTTGCTCAATCAGATGCTGGCTTGCTGCTGCTGCAATGCCGTATGATCTGTACTTCACTTGCATACCCCTTACTCCCCCTCCAGCACTAAGCACCATTGTGAAGAGAGACACTGAATGCACACCAAGGAGACACGGTCGCTCCTACGGAACCACTCTTAAACGGTGACACATTTTCCTACTTCCATTATCTCTAGCCTGCTCTGTACTGCACATGCATCACGGGACCCAAAGGTTGTAACTATGATGTGACTTGTCTGTCTCGCAGGAAGTGAAAATGTCTCTCTGTCTCTCTGCAAAAGATCACGTCTTGTCACCGGCAGCGTCTCGTTTTTTTATATAATAGAGAGAAATGTTTCTCTACACCTGCAAATCTGGATTTTTTTTTTTCATTTGGATTTGAGCAGATGACTAGGCTTGTGATGAAATACTGTGTTCTATTGAGAAAATTTCTTTTAAAATATTCTCTGTAACCAAAATCCAGGGTTGAAGATACTGATTAAGGAAAAATTACAAACTGGAACTGTAATGGTGTTTTCAGAAATGGTTGCATTTGGTAAAAAACAGGATCACTTCAGGGAGTTGTTTTCATATTTGCACATCTGTGACACATTGTAGGCCTTGAGTGCTGACTGTAAAAGAGGATTTAGTCTAATGAACAATATAAAAACATAATCTAGTATATCACTGTGATCCCAAGAATTTGGGAAAAATTATGAGAATTAAACTTTTTAAAATTCTGGACAAATGTTAACGTTGATAGAATTTATAACTTTTGGAAGACAGAAAAGGTCAGGAGAGAAAATGTTTGAATATTCAGTGAAATTTTGAGTAGAAATAAACTTTTTATTAAAAAAAACCTTTGATAATTAATTTTTCAATATTTAATATTAAGAATGAAATACAGTAAATAAGCACGTGTGTGATGTTTTTTTGTTCTATACACAGAAATCTTTTGCTAATACTGGCACTTAGAAATTGCTGTTTTTTAGAACTTGCTGCTTACATGAATAAAAAGTTTGCACACACTAGACCATTCCTTAAACAGAACGTTGATAAATGATTACACCACCAGCACCATCCTCGACTGTTGACACAAGGAAGGTTGGGTGCATGCTGTCTGCCACCAACAATCATGTCACAGTTGAAATCACTGAGATCACATTTTCCCTATTCTGGTGTTACTTACTTAGTTACTTGGTAAATAGTAACTGAAGCTCCTGACCTGTACCTGCATGATATTTTGCAGAACAATCAAGATTGGCTGATTAGGTAATTGCATCGAAAAGCAGGTGTACAGGTGTTTCTAATTATTTGCTCAGTGAGTGTTTGCACAAAATTAATTTATATATTACAATAAAATGCATAGTTGACTGTCTGTGTGGACAAATTTGTCCTCCTCATGTTCATGTGAGCATGATACAGTACGTTGGCTAATGATTTTTGTATTAGCACAGAGTGAAAGAACTAGGTTGTTAAAGAGATTGTGATGCCCCCTCTATCAATACTGAAAATGATAGTCATAGCTTTGTTTTACTTTTTGTACCCCAATACTCAACAGTTAATTCAGTTAAAACAGCTGAGTCTATTGTTACCAAAATTTGCATTTAATTTTTTCCAATGGTTTGCTATTAAAGTCATGATCCAGGAACTGCACGTACACTACCTTCAACACAAGCATCTACTAATACTTTTGAGAGAGTAAGTGCCTCTTAGAAGCACTGACCAGAGTACAGATATACAACGTGAGCTGCTCTTCGAAGTGAAATTTTATACTTTTTACCAGCTACTATCTCGAAAAAGTGAGACAGAACTCTACACAGATGCAGGCTGCAGCACTATGTGTTATTCACAGTATCAGTGTAGCAAAAATATTACACAAGAAATATGAAAAAATGTGCAATTAATCAATTAGCCCTCCAGTAATTGTTATTTATTAACAAGAATAAAGGTCAGATAATTTGTTCTTCTCAGCAAACTTAAAATAATCACCAATGGAGCCCTGCCCTATAGGAAACTGGATAGGAAAAAAACATGTGGATGTAAATGATTAGATTCTTCCAATTACATATCTTTTCTATTGATCTAAATATTTATAGAAAGATTTTACTTTTTTGTGAATTATCTGAATATCAATATTATATTTAACAATAAAAGATTATTTAAAAAATGAAATAGAACCAAAAAAATATCTCCTTGAACAGCTTGCTTTATGTGTGCTTAAAGCCTTCCTGCTTCTTGCACTTAGGTAGTGAAGCTCAAAGCTTTATGTGTGCAAAAAGAGTAATGGAAAAATGATGTAACATTTTTAATCCAACTTCTAAAATGTTGCCACTTATTCCCATTTGGTATATATAAAGTTGAAAATATAATGGGAAAATACTGTACTTATATGTATTATTTATTTGATTATAAATTAATTTTAAGCTGTTTATCATAAACAGCAAATTCCTTGGATCCAGAAGGTATGCAAATCAGTTGTAGTTTGAAAAAAAAATTGTCAGCAGCAGAAATGATATACAGCAAATATTCTGACATCCTACCATGGTTTCCTGTAATTTGGATTTTTTTTTTCAGCTATTAGGCTGCCAAACTGAATTCAATATAGTGTAATATTGGTGCATGCACATAAGATGCAAGATAAAAAGGGATCTGGTATTAATGTGTTCCTACTTTTAATCAACTATTTGATTACATCATATTTTGACTAATAGTGATGAGAAATACTGGCTGAATAATATAATTCAAGAGCAAAATAACAGTAAAGGTTCTCTGCTGCATTCTACATAACAGTGGTATTACAAAAAAAAACTTTTTTTTCTATTAATTACTGTACAGGGTGGTCCAGTTCTAATTATACAGATCCAGATCATCTGGATGACTTTGATTTATGCGGGGACGATTCCAGTTTGGTGCGAAGATGATTCTTCATGTCGTCAGTTTGCACACTTCTTGATGGTCCGGGATTTGTTGGGTGATTTTCTATGTAATAAACTTAATAAGTTATAGTGTAATAAAAATTGCATAATTAGATCTGGATCACCCTATATATATATCCATGTATCCATCTTCTAAACCCAATGTGTTTTTAACATAAATGTTTCAGATTTCAGAGCCTATCCTAAAACAACTAGGCACAGAGCAGGAACCAACTTTTGACAATGCAACAGCCTATTGCAGGGGACATTCCCAGTTTTATCCACTTTTGCTCATACTGGACCAATTTAGAGTTGTCATATAACCAAACAAACATCTTTGGAAAGTAAAAAAATTTACAGTACTCAGATTAATCTCCTATAAGTAAACAAGGATATTTCACATACAGTAATTCACTGGAACTTTGAGACAACAATGCTACACATTGTACCTCCAGGCTGCCTACTTCCAATAACAAGAAATGCAAATACACTTTACAAGCATTATTTTTAGACAGACTATTGTTTATACCACAACTGCTAATAATAATAAAGAAAAAAGGTAATTATATGTTCAACAATGATGGATTTCTTTTTCCATACATAATAAAAATGGCACTTTCATTTGTTATACTTCTAACTCATATTATAAGCCAAGGTAAGTAATAAATGCATCTAAGTCACCAAAAAGGCCACTGATGGATTTTGAAAAGAAATACCAAGGCATGCTTTTATTAAACTGTTATGGTTGCTCCTAGGAGATGCATAAAACCTGTGTTATAATGGTTGATGTGCACAGCAGGTTGATAATGATAGACTTAGTGCAACAATATACTCATCCACATATATTGTACCCGATAGTAGAATAGTGGAACCAGATTCACTATGAGAGATTACTCAGAAAAAGAGAAATTTATCTGTTTGAGAACAGTTTTGTGTTTGAAACCAGCAAACGAATACACAAACTCCACACATAGACTGCTTAAATCTGGGCATCAGTCCAGCGCAGCATCATTGTCCTGTTCATTTCTGCAACCCTCAAAGGTAAAAGAAAATCTTCTTCTTCTTCTTTCAGCTGCTCTCATTAGGGGTGGCCACAGCGGATCATCTTCTTCCATATCTTTCTGTCCTCTGCATCCTGTTCTGTTACACCCATCACCTGCATGTCCTCTCTCACTAAATCCATAAACCTTCTCTTAGGCCTTACTCTTTTCATCTTCCCTGGCAGCTCTATCCTTAGCATCCTTCTCCCAATATACCCAGCATCTCTCCTATTCACATGTCCAAACCAACACAATCTTGCCTCTCTGACTTTGTCTCCCAACCATTCAACTTGAGCTGACTCTCTAATGTACTCATTTCTAATCCTATCCATCCTTGTCACACCCTGTACAAATCTTGGCATCTTTAACTCTGCTACCTCCAGCTCTGTCTCCTGCTTTCTGGTCAGTGCCACTGTCTCCAACCCAAATAACATAGCTGGTCTCACTACCGTCCTGTCTGTAGGCCTTCCCTTTCACTCTTGCTGATACCCGTTTGTCACAAATTACTCCTGACACTCTTCTCCACCCATTCCACCCTGCCAGCACTCTCTTTTTCACCTCTCTTATACAATCCCCATTACTCTGTACTGTTGATCCCAAGTATTTAAACTCATCCACCTTTGCCAACTCTGCTTCCTGCATCCTCACTATTCCACTGACCTCCCTCTCATTTACACACATGTATTCTGTCTTGTACTACTGACTTTCATTCCTCTCCTTTCTAGAGCATATCTCCACCTTCCCAGGGTTCTCCTCAACCTGCTCCCCACTATCGGTACAGATCACAATGTCATCAGCAAACATCATAGTCCACGGGGACTCCTGTCTAATCTCACCTGTCAACCTGTCCATCACCATTGCAAATAAGAAAGGCTCAGACCTAATCCCTGATGTAATCCCACCTCCACGCTGAATGCATCCTTCATTCCTACCGCAGACCTCACCACTGTCACACTTCCCTCGTACATATCCTGCACAACTCTTATGTACTTCTCTGCCACTCCCGACTTCCTCATACAATACCACAGCTTCTCTCGAGGCACCCTGTCATATGCTTTCTCCAGGTCCACAAAGAGGCATTGCAACTCCTTCTGGCCTTCTCTAAACTTCCCCATCAACATCTTCAGAGCAAACATTGCATCTGTGGTGCTCTTTCTTGGCATGAAACCATACTGCTGCTCACTAATAATCACCTCACTTCTTAACCTAGCTTCCACTACTCTTTCCCATAACTTCATACTGTGGCTTATCAATTTTATTCCCCTGTAGTTACTGCAGTCCTGAACATCCTCCTTATTCTTAAATATCGGCACCAGTACACTTCTCCACTCCTCAGGCATCCTCTCACGTTCCAAGATTCCATTAAACAATTTCTCCTAAACACCTCCATGCTTCCATAGGTATGTCATCTAGACCAACGGCCTTTCCATTCTTCATCCACTTCATAGCTGTCCTTACTTTCTCCTTGCTAATCTATTGCACTTCCTGATTCACTATCTCCACATCATCCAACCTCTTCTCTCTCTCGTTCTTTACATTCATCAGCCTCTCAAAGTACTCTTTCCATCTGTTCAACACACTCTTCTTGCTTGTGAGTACATTTCCACCTTTATCCTTTATCACCATAACCTGCTGAATATCTTTCGTAGCTCGGTCCCTCTGTCTAGCCAATCAGTACAGGTCCTTTTCTCCCTCCTTAGTGTCCAACCTCTCATACAACTCATCATATGCCTTTTCTTTAGCCTTCGCCAACCTCTCTCTTCACCTTGCGCCTTATCTCCTTGTACTCTTTTCTATTTTCTGCATCTCTCTGACTATCCCACTTCTTCTTTGCCATCCTCTTCCTCTGTATACTCTCCTGTATTTCCGCATTCCACCACCAGGATTCCATTTCCTCCTTCCTCTTTCCAGCTGTCATGCCAAGCACCCTTCTTGCTGTCACCCTTACTACATCTGCTGTAGTTTCCCAGCTGTCTGGTAACTCTTCACTGCCATCCAGTGCCTGTCTCACCTCCTCCCTAAACTCAACCTTGCAGTCTTCCTTTTTCAACTTCCACCATTTGATCCTTGGCTCTGCACTCATTCTCTTCCTCTTCTTGATCTCCAACGTCATCCTACAGACCACCGTCCTATGCTGCTTAACAACACTTTCCCCTGCCACCACTTTGCAGTCTTCAATCTCCTTCAGATCAACTCTTCTGCATAGGATGTAATCTACCTGTGGGCATCTTCCTCCACTCTTGTACATAACACTATGTTCCTCCCTCTTCTTAAAATACATATTCACCACAGCCATGTCCATCCTTTTGGCAAAATCCACTATCCTCTGACCTTCTTCATTCCTCTCCTTGACACCATACCTACCCATCACCTCCTTGTCTCCACTGTTCCCTTTACCATGCCCATTGAAATCCGCCCCAATCACCACTTTCTGTCCCTTGGGTACACTGTTCATCACTTCATCCAACTCACTCCAAAAATCTTCTTTCTCACCCATTGCACACCCAACTTGCGGTGCACATGCATTAACAACATTCATCATCACACCTCCAATTTCCAGCTTCATAATCATTACTCTTTCTGACACTCTTTTCACCTCCAAAACAATCTTGTTCCTTCAGAACAACTCCTACCCCATTCATCCTCCCATACACACCATGATAGAACAACTTGAATCCACCCCCAATCCACCTGGCCTTACTCCCCTTCCATTTAGTCTCTTGCACGCACCATATAAGAAAATAAGAAAGCTAATTATAATGTTTCAAAAAGCTACAAAGAAATTAACTTATTTTTATTTGACTTTTTATGTCTTATCATTTAAATGGTCAGATGTACATATTAAAATATGACAATAAACTTCAAGATGGGTTTCTGAACTTATTATTGAATCATAAGGTAAATAAGGTCTAATAAATACAACTAAATAAAAAGGTGAATTCAACTTTTTGTAAGTTGTTCCTGTGTCACAATCCAAAACTATACTAAAGGACAGCTAAGGTTATTAAGAAAACTTTTATTTACTGAATGTGTAATTACTAAGTAAATAGATCTCACTGACCAAACACACAGCCAGGAAAGAAAGGAGACTTACCCTACACAATCTGTTTGACATTTAATTTTAACATATCTTAAATGTGGGCGGCATGGTGGCACAGTGGTAGCGCTGCTGCTTTGCAGTTAGGATATCTGGGTTCGCTTCCCAGGTCCTCCCTGCGTGGAGTTTGCATGTTCTCCCCGTGGGTTTCCTCCGGGAGCTCTGGTTTCCTCCCACAGTCCAAAGACATGCAGGTTAGGTAGATTGGTGATTCTAAATTGGCCCTAGTGTGTGCTTGGTGTGTGGGTGTGTTTGTGTGTGTCCTGCGGTGGGTTGGCACCCTGCCCGGGATTGATTCCTGCCTTGTGCCCTGTGTTGGCTGGGATTGCCTCCAGCAGACCCCCGTGACCCTGTGTTTGGATTCAGCGGGTTGGAAAATGGATGGATGGATCTCTTAAATGTGCTTTGCTGAATGGTTCTTATGCAATAACAGTGTTTCACCCATTAACCACTGATCTGTTTTCTACTTACACTGAGTGCAAGTCAGGAACCAGTCCTGGACACCGTGCCAGTTATCTTAGTCCTTTAACATTGCTATTTACTTTATTGCATTTTGAACATACTGTACAGTACATTCATTAATTGTACTAAAAATGCCCTTTTATCCTTCAAAAGTTTTTTCAGTTCACAATAACATTTGTTGTCTGTTTATGAAATGGCCATGTATATACAGTATATTAATGAAAAAAGAAGCACTCTCTAGTTATGTAAATTCACAAAAACTTGTTAAATTGCTTTAGATATCTGATTATTAATACAGTTTATGCATGGAGGCACTGAAACGTGTCAAACACATGGAAGCTCATTTGATGTACTTTTAATCAGTGAGGTCAACAATAGGGCTGAGTGATTATACGATAATGATAATTACTGAATATTTCAAACTCCTTGATAATAATAATCATGTACAGGATACTTTTTTCTATAAAGTAGTTTTTTTCTTAAGGGTCTTTCTAACCCACCTTTGCATTTATTATAAACCCTTCCTCCAAAAACATCTGCAGCACCAAAAAGGGGAGTTGTGCAAGATCTATAATCTTTCCACTGTGCAATGTGCCTCTAAATATTAATCAAATTCTGCATAAATTCTGTAAAATGCATCAGAAATGGATATAATATGGTCAAATATCCTTTAAAGGTAAAATCCATACATTAATTTTTTCTTTAATTATATGTTTAATTCATCTGTCATTTTTTGAGTTTATTGTAAATGTCAGCTTAGATTGTTGTTTTATACCGAGGCATACGTCATCCAGTTTACTAATGACCTATTGCATGCTAAACTGTAAACATATCACAGTAAATAAAAGTCAGCTGGTTTCTTCAATTATCAACAACCAGTGAGAATAACTGCCATATGACTACTGTTACTTTTTATTTTATCAGATTAAAAATTGTGATTTTTGATATCCCTTTCAATGTTATATGCACTTTTTACCTGCCTTTAGCAACACACACTTCTGCCACATTTGGGTAGGTACAGCTTTTGGCATGTGCTGGCGCCTTCCTTCTCAATTGATGATATATAGGTGGAGTCCGCCCAAAAGACAGCTGCAGATTATTAAAAATGACTATTTAAGATCAACTGGGACTTTAACTCATACTTTTATTGCTCAGTCCCCTACATCACATATTGCAAAGTCAAAATTCAAGGAAAGGCAGGTCTCAGCTTCAGTTTACATGTGTATAACAGGGAGAGCTGGCTGATGAAAATGTAATGAAATGCACAGGCAGCCAAACAAGCGAAAGGCTACTACTACTACATAATATTGTCAACTGACCAACTAGCTAGAAACAGAGAAGAAGTGAAGGTTGAGTGCCACAGTCTATCAGATAAGTAACAAACATGCTAATTCATGTTCTGTGTTTTTTGGCACATTGCGCCAGTTGAAAAATGACAGTGATGAAAAACTATTAAATTGTTTTTAAAAACATATAGTCTTATAGATAAGTTTCACACTTCATTCAACTTATTTATTTGGAAATATTAGATTAAATAGGATAAATAAGTAAGTTTATAAATATCACAACATTTTTGTATTCTATTTTGTCTGTTCATATGTGAATTAAATTTTATTTATTTGCTTAAAGTAAAATAAACTGTTGATTCTTCTGATTCTTTGTGCATTTTCTTGCATAGCCTTTCAATTGAACAGACACCTTTCTAGTGTGCAGCACATAAACCATTAACAAATGATATGGAAATACATATGGCAATAACATTTTTGGCCATTTCACCCAGCCCATTCTATTGTTAGATCATATAAAAAGGAAGGCCAAATTTTGCCAATTTTCTGTGTATTCCATAATACTGTATCTAGAATTTCATGAGAAGACAGGGAGAGAACCACTTGCATGCATTACTTTTGCCAGGTAGTATGGATTAACACTAGAATAACGATATACTGTATTATTTACCCTATACAACTCCAGGCACATCACACACAGCTAAGGAGCCTTGACTTGAGCTGGGAGAAATTTTTGCCCACAAGCTGAGCTCTGTCAAGGCGGGGGAATGGGACAGCAGGCTGCTTGCTGCTTGTGCTGATCGACGCATTTACAAAACAAAAGACACTGATAGAGAGCTGCGAAGGGATTTAAGGTAGGCCGGGATTATGAGATTTTTCGTAGGCTTCAGGAATTCCAGTGTTAAGTCCCTTTACTGGACTCTGACTGCAATAGAAGTTATAGCAGACTGGAAGGACAAATGTCCATCCAAGATCTGGTTGTCTTTAAATGACCACACCAGAGAAGGACCAGCACATGGTCCATCTGAGATATTGTTTGCAGTCTGCCACCTATACTGCCAACGGTCACAATGACTACATTAGTGACAGGAAGTAAATGACAGGCTGTATGCTCAAGGTAATATAACAAGCTGACATACCAGAGGCCCTAACTTACACCTAATACATGATCTGAACCTATAGCAGGACAATGCCCGGTCAAACTCAACTGCTGTGGTCATAAATGTCTTCTCTACTGACCTTAACCCAACAGAGCACCTTTGAGATGGAATGGATCACAGCATCCAGACATCTGACCCTCTGCCTTCTAAAAGCCAGCAACTCTGTGATGCTCTTCTGTAGAAATGACACAGCATTCCACAACTGCAGATTCAGAGGATCATTGAGTGATGTGCACTAGTGGTGTCAATTAGCGATGCTTGCCAGAAATGGTCACACAAGACAAATGTCTTTAATGTTCTCAGGTGTAATTTTTTTAAGCTTTCTCATACTATTTTTTCCCTTTGTTGTAGGTTTATTTTTATTTAAGAAATGAAGGCTGAAATTTTAGCATGATGAATGTGGCATCTATATACTGTCAAAGAACAAAATAATTACAAAACCCAAGTGAAAAAAACATCAACAGTTAAAAACCTCTTTGAAAAGCAACAACATGATCTACCTCCAAAAAGAAAATTCACCACCTCTATAGGTTTGAGTAGTAGGGCAAGAAGCAAATGAATCATGATATTCTGTTCTTAATCAGCACCTGCTTCTATAAAGAGCACACTGCATAACATTTTACTAAATGGATTGATTTAAGTGTTGTTTTGTTCTTACAAAATCATTCCATTGTCCTTTTGGGTCTTACTAAGCCAAATCATATTAAGAGTGGAAAAGCAATTAATCTGTTAAAATAAGCATTAACCTAATAATATACATAAATGTTTTTTTTCTGTAAGCTGACGGACCACATTTTAAGTGTAGTAACTCAATTTTTCAAAGAAATAAAGTACAAGTGTAAGTCACTGAAAGGGTCTAACATACAAAAATGACATGTAGTGTACGAGACACACATCTTAAATAACACTCTACCTTTAGGTAGCACCAAATAGTTGACTGTACTGTATTCTGTTGAACATTTCAATATTTCAGGACTAGTGGCATGGGGTAAAGTTGGTAGCATTGTCATCTCATAGACACAATATCCTGGGTTCAAATTCTGGAAATGGTTGTTGTTAGTGTGGAGTTATACCATTCTCCCATATATGAAACAATTTTTCTGTGGTTGCACCAGTTTTACTCGAAGAGCAAGAGGTGCTAGTTGGTGTGCCGATTTTAAACTGGTCTTGTATGAATGTGTGTATTTATCTACAGGCCCTGTGAATGGTTTTCATCCTGACCAGGGCTTTTACTGCATTGCACCTAGTACTGCCAGGATAGGATATGGTGTCTTATAACTATAATGTTAAGTTGTTATACAGTATTTAGGGACAATTCAACACAACAACTCTGAAGGAGATTTAACTGTAAACTGAGCATGTCTTTTATATTTAACATGTTAGTGTATTGGAAGGTGTAAGTGGAAGGTACAGTATTCCTTGAAGTAACTTTAGCATTTTAGTCACTCCATGCCAACAGAGTAAATAAGTTCTTTCTTAAAATAGAGTGCCAAAATACTTTAAAACACAAATCCTAACACAAACCATGGTCACTATTTCACTCATATGTGGGCAATGTAGTCTAGATTGGTACTCCAGTTAAAGTAATACCACTTTAAAAAATCTTAGTCAAGTAAACGAATATGTCCAACCATTTACTTGAGTAAAAGTAAACAAGTATCTGGTCAAAAAGCTACTCATGTACTCAAATTACTTTGAATAAAGTTAGTTTTTTAACATATTGACTATATAATGACATTAAGATTTTCAACTCTTTAAAAAACATACAGTACTTCTTTTAATTAAAATAAATGCATTACTTGCAATAGCCAAAAAGAGTAATTAAATACAAAAGAAAAGCAACAGTCTTAAGTATTATTTGACTAATTTTATATAAGCCAACTTGTTTTTAAACTACTTATAAATATTTTCAAAAGGTCAAATGAAGTTTGAAGTACTGTCTTTAACATACAGCCCTACATAGAAGTTTATGTCCACCACTCAAAAAAGGCAACTTGAATTTTGTTATTTTTCAGTGATATTAACAATAGCACTGCTCACATGTGTGCCTTTGTCTTCTAGTGACAGGTAGAGAAAGAACCTTTATTTTGCAGTAAGCAATTAATAGATGGGAGGCAAGCCAACATTATAAGCACACATGTAGTTTTAATTAAGTTATCCAATACAAATGGTTTAATGAGAGCAGAGCAGCAACACAAAGGCCGCGGTCCGCCCTAATATACAAAGAGCTTAGGTTTGATTGCTAGCCATATCAGTGTCTGCATTGTGCTCTCATATTTCACCTGTGTCTGTATGGACTGATTGATTGTAAGTGTTTGCAACTTTAGAGGATTACCTGTTTCACAACTGAAGACTGGATGTTTGTCACTAATCAGTTTCATCTAACAAAATGTATTTATTCCTAAGTGTGCTGAGGAATAAATTACATCCACACATCTTCAAGACAGGTATACAGCTTGTGATGCATTTAGTATGTTTAATATATCTTACAAGATATCTTAATATATCTCTGTCATAAAGACTTGGCTTTACAGTTTCATATCAAAATACATACAGTACATATTTTGCATATTAAGCTAATATCCAGTGATATCAAAACTAAACAGATATCATGATCTAACAAATGATTTTTTAATCAATCCTCTTATTACTCTATTTCTTTTATTAAAAGAAGAATGAACACATTGAAAGTTTATTAATTGATATTGTGAATCAATAAAAATAACAGGTTTGGAAGACAGATGTCTATCCCACCAGTTTTTGAAGGCAATGCAGAAGCTAGGATGGACATGCACGTACATATTCACTCTATGCTCAGTTTACTTAATAATCTGTGTATGCTGCATGTCTGACGTGTGTGTATGTTTGCCGTGTGTGTGGGGGTGAACCTATTAAAACATAACTAAAAATGCATCATCAGAAATAGCGATGGATTCTAGAAATATGAGGCAACAATACCAAGCAATACACCACTGATTCTGTAACTGTCAATTAGTTAATGGTCTTTTTATTGTAGCAATATTTGAATGTAACAAAACATCTGAACCTGAATCTAACTGATAATATACAGTATTTCAACCTATTATCTATAATAAATACATGGATTAAAACTAAACTGTTACTTAAGTTTTAGGTTTCTGTTGTTAGACTGCTGGCGGCACCCTTGCAGAATCTCTTTTTTGTTTGTGTATGTGTGTGGATATCTGCCATGTAAGGAACTAGTGCCCCATGTACCAGGGCTGCTCCTAAAATCGGCAGATGTAATTTACCATACAGCACATGTAGGAATAAAAAATTTTGGTAACATAAGAGTGAATAACGACACATTTCCAATGTAAACTTATAAAAGAGGTATTCGTCCACAGTTACACACATTCATTTAAAGTAATCAATCCACATACAAATGGGGAGAAGGTGCAAACTGAATACAAACCCTTAACAGGTTAGCAATCAAACTTGAGGTTGTGACACTGTGTGGCAGGAATGCTCTACCAATGTTAAAATACTTGTGCTTAATAGCCTGATTAAAACCATATATATGTGCATAATATCAGTTCAGTTGATTGCATTGATTGAATGCTGTGTGCCTGCCTATATTTTCCCTATCACTAGTAAACAATAACACATGCATGCACAATGCTACCAATCGCAAGCAGACAGTATCTTTGCAAAATAACGTAATTAAAAGTTTTCTTTTTTTGAGTAGCGGGATTAAGCTTCCCCAAATGGCATCTTAAATAAATGATAGCTAGATAATGCCCTTGGATCTGCACACCTTTTACTCTATCAGGTGTAATGCTAGGGTCCATGGCCTCCGCCAGGGGGCACATGTGGAATGGCTGCACCCTTCCCTGCAGTGCTGCCACGAAACCCGGAAGGAGGTCACAGGACACCTGAGGCACTTCCAGGTACTCTATAAAAGGAGGGAACTCAATACTTGAATAGCTTAGAAAAGGAAAATCAATGTCCTGGAATGATCCTGTCTGTCATAGTTTTGCCAGACTCTATCCTTGGCCTTGATTCTATCTATGTCTTTTTGTTTTATTTATTTTTTTAATACCATACCATACCATACCATTTTATTTGTTGAGCGCTTAAAAGCACAGCATTACAACTGACCGAAGCGCTGTACAGTTAAAAAAGAAACAGGACTAAAAACAAAATATTAAAAACAAACATTAAGAGAGAATTAAAACAGAGATACTAAAAACAGGTCAGAGGACCCAATAAAATAAGAGAAATAGGAAGAAGCAAGTGAAAATGAGACAGGTTAAGAATTAAAAGCCAATGTAAAGAAGTGCGTTTTTAGGCATGATTTAAATGTGGCGACTGAGGCGGCTTGCCTAACCACTAAGGGTAGGGAGGTCCAGAGCCTGGGTGCACAGACGGAGAAAGCCCTTTCACCACGAGATTTAAAATGTGCCTTGGGAACGGTTAGGAGCAGCTGATCTGCGGATCTAAGAACACGAAGAGGATTATGACGATGGAGCAAGACACTCAAATAGGCGGGGGCTAGACCGTTTAGTGCCTTATAGGTTAAGAGGAGTATCTTAAAATCAATTCTGAATCTAATCGGCAGCCAGTGTAGGGTTTTTAAAATTGGTGTAATGTGTTGGCTTCTGCTACTTCCAGTTAGAAGCCTTGCAGCCGCATTCTGAACCAGTTGGAGTCTAGAAAGAGTGGCTTTCCTGATACCATAAAGGCAGGAATTTGAGTAGTCGAGCCGGGACATAATGAATGCATGGATTACTGATTCCAGGAGGTGGTTAGACAGAATAGGCTTGAGTTTGGCGATTCGCCTGAGATGGAAAAAGCAGGATTTTACTGTGCTGTTGACTTGAGCATCCATTTTCAGTACCGTATCCATTTTGATTCCAAGATTGGAGACAGACGAAGATACTGGAATGGGAAGAGAGTCGAGGCCAAGGGGTGGGGTCCGTTTGCAGTCGGGGCTAAAAACAATGACCTCGGTTTTTGAATCGTTCAGGTGAAGAAAGTTTACAGCCAGCCAGTCCTTAATGTCAGATAGGCAGTCGAGAAGAGGTTTGGTGGAGTCAGTTGGCTTGAGGGAGAAATAAATTTGGCAGTCGTCAGCATATAGGTGATATGAAATTGCATGTTTTCTAAAAATTGCACCTAAAGGCAGGATATAGATTGAAAAAAGCAGTGGCCCCAAAATGGGACCCTGGGGGACCCCACAAGGGAATGGGACTGATTCGGATGAAAAATCGTCTAGCATGACTCTTAGAGTCCTGTTACAGAAATATGACCTGAACCAGTCGAGGGCTAAGCCAGATACACCAACCCAGGATTCGAGTCGGGAGATCAAGATATCGTGGTCGATTGTGTCGAAGGCGGCAGATAAGTCGAGAAGAACCATAATCACGTGGAGTCCCGAGTCCAATGCCAAAAGGACGTCATTTAGGACACGTAAATGCGCAGTTTCTGTGCTGTGTTGGGGCCTAAAGCCTGACTGAAAAAGGTCCATTACCTGATGGTCCTGTAGGTGATGAATTAATTGCTCATAAACTACTTTTTCGAGTACTTTTGACAAGAAAGGTAGTTTAGAGATTGGACGAAGATTAGAGAGAACGGCAGGGTCAAGATCAGGTTTTTTCACGATTGGATGTACAACTGCGTGTTTGAAAGCACGAGGAACTATAGCCGAGGATAGACTACTAGTTATGATCTTTAGAACATCGTCTCGAATCACAGGAAACACATCTTTCAGCAGTCTGGGCGGCACCACATTGTCCGGGGAGCCCGAAGGCTTCATTGAGGCGACGATTTTTTCCAGATAGGGGAGCGAAATGGGTTCAAAGCTGGTGAAGGAGCCATGTGTAGGAGCGGCTAAATCAACAGAGCCAGAAGAAGAAATGAGGATCTGGGATCTAACGTTCGTGACCTTATCCAGAAAAAATGTGAGGATCTGATTACAAAGAGCAGTGGAGGCAGAAGAGAAAACAGTTGCAGGTGGAGAGAGGACAGCATTTAGTGTTTTGTATAAGACACGTTGATTGCCAGAGTTTTTTGAGATGATGTCAGTGAAAAAACGGTTCCTTGCACCTCTGACTGCTCTCTGGTATTGGGACCACGCGTCTCTCATGCAGTCGAAAGTAACAGTGAGACCATCTTTCCTCCATTTACGTTCTAGCCGCCTACAGTTTTGCCTGATGGAGCGAGTTTGTTCGTTTAGCCATGGGTCATGCTTGATTTTGGATTGTCTCCGTTTGAATGGGGCTACAACATCCATCACAGAACAGCAGGAAGTGTAGAAGGTTTGCAATGAAACATCAACATCCGTGGATTCACATGATGTGAAGATTGGTGAAAAAGCAACTGCAAAATCTTCAGCAGCAGAGGGGGGAATGACACGGGAGGGACGGGTAGTGGTGGATTTACCATGCTCAACAGAGACCAAATCCAAATTAAACAGAACAGGCGAGTGATCAGAAAAGCTGGGAGGCAGAATGTCCAAGTCACTGATTTTGAGACCGCGAGAAAGAACCTGGTCCAGTGTGTGAACCTGTCCATGTGTTGGTCCGTTCACTAGTTGAGAGAGACCAAAGGAGTCAATAATGTCCAGAAAGTCTTTTGCTAGAGGTTTAACGGGACAACAAACATGGATATTAAAATCACCCAAACAAAGGAAACGATCATATCTGCAGGTAATATCAGCTAGGAAAGCTGCAAACTCATCTAAAAAGTCCTTATTATATTTTGGGGGGGCGATAGAGGAGTATGCACAGCAGCGGTGGAGAGCAGACTAGTTCAAACATACTGAGCTCAAAAGTTGAAGGGGAAAATGAAAGGGGAAGGGAAGGGCGGTTGCAGATAAAATCAGATTTAAACAAAGTCAATAAGCCCCCGCCGCGGCGTTGCGCTCTCGGCGTGTTGATAAAGGAACATCCCGGGGGCAAAACTTCAGTGAGTGGGAGCGTCTCGCCCGGTAAAATCCAGGTTTCAGCGGTACATAAAAAATCCAGGCCATTTGAAAGAAAAAAGTCTTTCAGGATGAAAGTTTTGTTCACGACCGATCTGGCATTTATCAGAGCGAAACGAACCGGCTGGGACGACGTTAACAGAGTCGTCAGCCGTGGCGGCTGACATTGTCATGATACGGCGTAGGTTGTTAAAGTTCACCCCCCGGCGGCGGTGACGGAGCGAGGCAGGGAGGTACACTGGAGCGTCCGAGGGAAAGGGGCAATTCGGCAGCATTACCACATGTTGGGAGTCAGGAGAGTTGTTCCTAGAGAGGATCCGGGAAGCTCGAAGCCGAGCCCTGGTGCCTCCGCGCTTCCCCCGGCGGCGGCATTTCCATCGGCGACCAGCCAAGCTGCGGAAAATGATGAGAAAGGCTGGGACTTCCTCAAACAGTCGGCCAAAGGTTTGACTGAACTCAGGGGTCAGATGTTGAGAAACCCCCACACTCGTTCGAAGAGCCAGAAGGGTGAGACGATCATAACGAATCATCGAGTCAGGAAGAGCATCACAAGAGCAGGTAAGCCAAGGAAAAAGCAGGACTAACAAGAAACAAAAAAAAAAGCCAGAGCAACTGACGGCGTGCCACAACAGTCGGCGCCATCTTCCATTCCCTCCATCAAATGTTGTTGTTGTAATGATACAGTTACCAGTATAATATTTAAATGTTAAACATTTTACTGTCATTTAATGTTTAAACGAAACCTAAAAACTCATCTTTTTAGAAATACATTTTGTTAAAGTATTTTATAGATTCTTTTGTTTATTACTTTGTTTTTACTCTGTAGCACTTTGAGATTCCTAAAATATAAAGTGCAATACAAATAAAATGTATTATTTATTATTATTACTATACCACATTCTGGTGTTCAGCTTAAGAGACTGCCATTTGAGGTTGCTCTCTATATTGGTTTTACAAGATGCAAATTAGCAAATAAAGCATTTACTAAGGTTTCCTGTGTTGCTGGCACACATTTCTAGCTTCATTTGGAAGGTTTTCTTTTGCCTTTCTGTTTATTTTGCCTCTTTGTATATTTGGTATATTTTCAATAAGAAAAAAAACTGTTTTAGTGTGTTCATATTTTGACCTATTGCCTTTTAGACCTAAAGTATTTTGACATTTAGTAATTTTGGACCTTTCATAATTTGGCCTATGATGTATTATGGCCTAAAGTATCTTTATACTGACTTGCAATGGACAGTAGAGTAGTATTGAAAATGACCAGGTGAACTGTTAAGTCGAAGAACATTCTAAAGTTTAAAACTGTCAGATTGTAAAGGTCAAACCAAAAAATAATAGTGGGGATTTCAAAAAATCTAAAGAATAAATAAATATCTTTTAATGTAGTGAAACAAAGTGTATCTGTTAAGCTCAGATAACCTAGAAACCCTAGGGAATTCTGGAAAAGATCTGCATGGAAATGGCAGAAACAAATATTTACCGTTCCAAAGCCTAAATGAGAAACAAAAATGGTGTCGCCAACATGGAATTAAATAATCCAATTTCTCAAAACTGGTTGTAGACAAAAACAATCCTTATATTTGATTTCCTTGGGTCTCAAAGCCAAATAATCTGCATACAGAGTAACAGGAACTGCACAATTTATAAAAAAAATAATTAAAGTTGGACATCATAACAATTTTGGTATTTTGTAATTTGGGTCATTTTTGAATTGTGGATTTGAACTTCTAGTAACCTCTTGGGATTTTGTCTTTTCTTAATGATTTTTTTATTTTGTAGTTTAGTTTTACTTTGCTTCTATCATCTTTATTGCATTTATTGAACACATAATATAAGCCTTATGTTCTTTATTGCATTACACATTTTTGGCCTTGTATTCTTTATTGTATTTCAGGATTACTTATCTTTATAGATAAAGATCTTATCTTTATATAAAACTTAGTAATTACATTTGATTTAAATAAATCTATTAACTTTAAATATTCAACAAAAACCACAACACTATAAAACTCAGACCGCCAACCTATAGAAAATATGTGGACTCTATTATGCTTCATTTTCTCTGTAACGAATGGGAATATGTTATAAAAACATGTGTACTAATCCAACAGACACCTGACTAAACAGACTTACTGCAACAATTAAAGCAAAAAAAGAAAAAAAAACAACAACAAAAAACCACAATGACTTAGGCTTTAGCTTTTTTTTTCAAAATCAGTACTGTTGTTTACAAGATCTTATTAACAGAGAGAATAAATTGACATGATTTGTTTGGAAATAATATCTATTTAAATTGCTGGCAAACTGGAAGTAAGGCTGGGTTGTAGAAAAGTATCTAAATCAATTTTGGTGTCTCAAGTAACAATAACACTTAACCTGCAGTTCAAAACATCAACAAGCATACTGCTGACATACAGAAAGGAAAAGAATACAGACATGACAGTGACCATAGGTGCATACAATAGGCATCCTGTTGCTTGGTTACTGTTGCTGTAACTGGGGGCAGCAGAACTGAAGAACAAGCATGAGTGCTAACAGCTGAAGACCCTCACAATCAAATAGAATAAGGTGGTTAGCCTTGGCAATTGTAATTATGCTTACAAGTGGAATAGAATCTGTTATTGTGGTGCTGTATTAATGTTGAGATACCTGGCAGTTAGAAAATAACGGTTATGCAGTTTAGCAATTTGAATATACAGTCATTTAATCCTCCTTATTAAAATCTTTGTACGTAACTTTAACTATGTACCAATTTTGCCTGTTAACGGTGATTTAGTTTTTCTGGCAAAGAGCTGTGCATTTATCTTTGCTTAAGTTAGAAATCAATTTGAAGTCTACTGTAATGTCAGACTTTACACCTGTATTTTATATAAATCAAGTATATTAATTTTTTCAATAACATTTTATTACATTCGAAATTGAACCACAACAAGCAAAACACAGTTCAATTAAAAATACAATGCATAATATTTCCAGAAAAATAACATACATTAAAACAAAGCAAACAATGAATACAACACCCCTACTTAGTTTATTTAGAGCAAAAAACATTCTGTACTTAGATACAATATGTTAAAAAAATAAATATAAAAATAGGCAGAGGCCCCTAAGGCCATTTAAGAGTATTTAAGAGTACAATGAGGTTGTCCTTCCACTTGCCAAACAGGTCTGTTTGAGATTAATTGTAGATCCTCTACACAAGTAGATGTGTGCATGAGTTTCTAAGTCTCCAGTGGTGATATTGCAGGAATAGACCTCAGTATATTACATTACGTAACTTTAATTATCACTTCAGAAAGTACACAAAATAAATATTTTTCTTTGAGCTTTATAAATTTCTTCCAAAATTCATGTGACTATTGCAGTACAATTTAGGTCCCTGTATTTACATAGCCACATTAATAACAGATTTTTTTGCTATGTAAATATGAATTGCCAGCATAAAAGTAAATAACAGAATGGAAATACCAAAATACTATCTACTGTAACACACACTTTATTCACAGGTAGCTGCCCCAGAGGTAGCACAAGTAGTGGATTTCTAAATGTATAAGCAGGATATATAGTCCACTGTTCTTTGGTAAAGTGGAGCTACCAAAAGAATTCTTATGACTTAACCAGGGCTTCAACCCTGGAACTGCTGTCTTTAATTTTTACTCCTTTTTGATATTATGTTATTAGGAAGATTGTTTTGCCTATTTGTGTAATATCTTGTTGACAAACTGTTTAGTAGTTTTAAGCTATGTTCCTTAAGGTAATTGTTGAGCCTAGGAGAAGGCATCACCTGACACTACAGCTGGTGGACCACCCCCAGTGCTAACAGCCGTTAGCCCTTGAGATGAATGCTTCCGCCATTGGTTAAATTGTTGTTCTTCGGCTTTCTGTGATTTCTGTACTTATGTAAATATTATTGAATTTCCTGGTTTATGTACTTTGGTTTTAATTTTAAAGGTACTGTACTTTGGATTCTTGACTGGTTTTATTTGTCTTAATCTGCCTTTAAGACAATCTGTTTCAAATCCAGTTTTGCTTTAGTTTTTGTTTCTCTTTTTGAATACATTTTTGTTGATAAATCACTGTGGGCCAGGGAATGTATGTTTTTCCATGTCACCCATTTCTGAATATTTGATATTTAAAGACTAACCCTTTTTGTTAGTCCTGTGCAGATCAGATGTTTTCTTTTAGAATTTGAGGTAAGGCTGATTTTTGATTGTAGGCCTATGTGGAGCAACTGAGTTTTCAGAGCTGGTCATATCACAACAAAGATTAAACAATTACTTACTCTTTTTTTATTCTAAAAGTTTATATAGGCTAAATGCTGTCTTTACCCACTTAAATGACTTATTATTTGAAAATATTATTACAAAAATGACCTTGTACATTTCTTTTCAGGACTTATTTTTGTGTTATGTTTTGTGTTGCATAAGGTGAATTTGAGCATTTGTCCAAGTGATAATTAGGTAGCTGGCTAAAAAGTAAATTACCACCTGTCTTGAGTGTAGATGGTTGCAGTTTCACATAATATATAAATAACACATGTCACATCTTATTTGACTTAACTGCTCTTTTAATACCACTGTTTGCCCTGATCGTGTCAAAGCAAGAATATTAAAATATGCTGCTTGCAGTGACAATTAAGAAAAGTAATTATTTTTAAAATGTTAGCACTACCTTGTATAGCAAGCAGTAGGCAACACTGGGTGATAATAATGTCATTTTCTACTGAGACAAAATATTAAATTATAAAAAACGAGGTTTGAAAAAAATAAAGTCACATTTTAAAGTAATGTTATTTTTGAATGTCATTCTACCTAGTACATTTGGCTTCTGGTGGAAAACTGCACATTCTGTTTGAATATGCTTAGATTTTCTCTAGGAACTTTTAATTTCTTCTTTAAGAAATGCAGGCAGACTATTGGGGAAATCCTGCAAAAAGAAGGAAGACACTGTCTTTAAAATGAGTTCTTGCACTGCTTACATTACAGTCGGTACTTTGATCAGATTAAGGACGTTTTGATAACAGATGACACATAACTAGAACCGTGAGGCTGTGGGCTCTTGCAAGGACTATCCCTGGCAAACAGTTCTTAGAGAATGGGTCAAACAAAAAACTACACTAAGTAACTGATTAATAAGAGAAATAGCACAACCTCACCTAAGATTACTTACAAGTGTACACCTAGTCGTTGAGCGACCTATGAAGCCCAGCTGTGACAAATCTTAAACTGTCACAAAGGATCGTTTCATCAGATTTACCATGACAGATGGTGAGTTACCAGCTCTGCTAGAACAGTGAAAGTAGAGTGTGTGTACACACAAGTCTGCATTTGAGGGTGGCACAGATAAAGTTTGCACTGGTGTAAAAGATAGTTACCTCAATGTGACAATGAGTTCCAAAAAATAAACTGTTTAAAAGTTGATTAAAAGTTGTTTCTGCGCATAAGTCTAACAACTATTCACAGCAATTGGCTATCTTCAGAATAGTGGGTGTGATTTTCAAAGAGTATTCACTTATTGTGTAGTACTACTGGGAGACTTCAGTGATCTCAAGTGGAATCACTAAGATGCCTAGGCAGGAGTTAATGTGAGAGCCTTAGAATTAGAATACTTAATTGTTACGGGATTTTTACTAGTCATGGTGAGATCATAAAAAGTGGGTTATATAACCTTTTTCAGACTTCAGTAGTTTAAGCTGCAAAAAGTGTATTATAAGCCAATTCCTTGTTCAATTCTCCCGATGCCAGACCTGACGCCTTACCTCTACACTGGAGACAAAAACTGTTTCAAAACTGTTTCAGTCAAGGAGTGATTATGACACCAAGGCTATCTGAAAGGCACTTAAACATTTTTGTCCAGAATTATGTTACTTTGGCAGCTGTAGGGTCACCCTTTGGATATGTGGATATTTCAAATTCCAAATAAATGAAGTTATGATTGAATCTAATTTCTTAAAAATGATTTGTTAATGTATATGCAGATGTTTTGAAATAGAAACAGAAGCTTAGGGTGGATATTCATCTTGATAGTATTAATTCTTTCTGCTAAAGTAAGATGGAGGGTAGACCATCTATGCATGTCTTGTTTAAGTTTTTCCAAGCAGACAGCAAAATGTTCTTGAAAAAGAGCTTTATATTACTTGTGATGTTTCCCCAAGGTATTTAAACTGGTCTGCAAAAGGATCAATTTCAGTTGCAAGGAGACTGGACTGGTCTAATATTCCACTCCAGCTATACCAAGAAAACTAGAGGTGTAGGAATCTTAATTCATGGAACAATTTCATTTGCAGTATCAGATGTCATATCTGATCCTGAAGGGACAATATGTGATGGTGATGGGTAATTTATTTAATTGTAAAGTGATTTTGATAAATATCTACGCAACCAATGTGGATGATAGAAACTTCATCCAAAATGTACTTGCATCCATTCCTAACTTGAACACTCATAAATTAATAGCTGGAGACCACTTGTGTTTTAAATTCAGACCTGGATAAGAGTCCAATATAATGATGTTTGGTAGAGAATTCTCTGTAAAAAGCACACTTTTGTTCCAATAATTTTGAGTCCAGATATCTTTTGTTATTCTGCTAGTGCAGTTAGGGCTGCAGGCACAAAATTTTGTGGGTCTGATATATACAGTACCATATCATCTTTATATAGTGATACTTTCTGTTCAAATCCTTCTCTGAAAATCCCCTTTATCTCTGATGCATTTCGAAAGTGAACAGCCAATGGCTCAGTGGCAATTGCACACAGCAGTGGTGACAAGGGGCACCCTTGTCTAGTATCATGCTCTAGTTTAAAGTAGTCTGAAATAATGTTTTTAATACATGTTTTCTGGACTGGTATGCAGTAGTTTGATTCAAGCACATATATTCGGGCCAAACCCAAATTTATGCAATGTGGTGAATAGGTAGTCCCATTAAACCATAACCAAAGATAATAAGTCAGAGACAAGAGTGTTAGACTTTAAGGGTGAATATATTACATTAAATAGGTATAGAAGAATGGAAGTGTCTACCTTTATTAAATCCGGTTTGGTCTTATGATATTACCAAAGGGAGCACCTTCTCAATATTCCTAGCTAGATCTTTGGAGAGTATCTTGACATCATTATTCAGAAGTAAGACTGGTCTATATGATGCACATTGCAATAAGTTCTTTTTTTTCTTAGAAAAAATGGTAATTAATGCTTTTATTGTCTCTGGCTTCTATTAAAATATGCTAAGAAAAGGGAAGCTAACTTAATTGAATTTTTTTTTTTAATTCAGCAGGGTAGCCATCTGACTCTTTCCTGCTCTGAAGTGAGTTTATAGCATCAGGTAACTCTGATAGTGAGGTTTATCCAGTTCTTCTGCACTGACAGCATCTAGTTGTGGTATCCATAATGCATCAAAAAAAGCATTAGATTGTGTGTTGTATTATTTAAATTTATATTATTATAAATTCTAAATACTATAGAATTATAGTAGTCTCTAAATGTGTGCCTTATATTTTTATGGTCGATGATTCTATCTCTGTCCATGTTGGTGATTACTGATATTGCATTGCAAAATTCCTGCTTGAGGATTTGTTGAGCTAAGATCTTATTAGCCTTCTCTCCATGTTCCAGGGCCATCTTAACATCATTACAGTGCTATTGTTCCAGTGTGGTTTCCCTTTCTTTTTTAGATCCACATCCCTGATGTGGCTTTAAAATACACTGAAATTAACCATATATTGTTTATTAGTTTAATGCATCTGATTGTAATTAACCTGTAACAATA
The DNA here is from genome assembly GCA_026402145.1 of Polypterus bichir lapradei. Lineage (NCBI taxonomy): Eukaryota > Metazoa > Chordata > Cladistia > Polypteriformes > Polypteridae > Polypterus > Polypterus bichir. The sequence continues at coordinate 46,256,650 of JANRMT010062808.1, forward strand.
TAATGGTCCACAGAATGGTCAAACTATTCTAAATACCATAGCAGCTTTAGCGTTGTTACTCTCACTGCACCTTCTTCTTCTTCTTTCAGCTGCTCCCGTTAGGTGTTGCCACAGTAGATCATCTTTTTCCATTTTACTCTCACTGCACCACTCGGGAGTATTTATATCACAGTATCTGAGTGGGGAATCACAGCTCTACAGAGCTGATTGGAAAGAGAATTGTCAGTATACAGCATCAAGCACACGCTGCCTCAGCCATGCTGTCTATTGAACTGCTCTCATACGGCAAATGCTTCAGAGCCTTTCTTTGCGGTTTTAGAAACAGTTTCATCCCAAGAGCTATAAACTCACTCAATCAGTCCATCAATTGCTCCTTGTAGAACGCTTTGTACTTATAAGTACAATTACCTCACTGTAAACTTGTGATACAGTTATAATATTGCACAACCTGAGCCACTTAATAAAGCGTATATTTACATATGATGACGATATCATTTGTAAGATGAATTGCAGCAAAATATGTTTATTACATTATACAGTGATCCCTCACTATATTGCGCTTCAACTTTCGCGGCTTCACTCCATCACAGATTTTAAATGTAAGCATATCTAAATATATATCACTGATTTTTCGCTGGTTCGCGGATTACTGCGGACAATGGGTCTTTTAATTTATGGTACATGCTTCCTCAGTTGGTTTGCCCAGTTGATTTCATACAAGGGACGCTATTGGCGGATGGCTGAGAAGATACCCAATCAGAGCACGTACTGTATTACGTATTAAATAAAACTCTTCAATAATTTATGATATGCTTCCCGCGCGGTGCTTCGCATACTTGAAAGCCCGAACAGCACACATTGATTTTTGATTGTTTGCTTTTCTCTGTCTCTCTCACTCTCTCTGACATTCTCTGCTCCTGACGGAGGGGGTGTGAGCAGGGGGGCTGTTCGCACACTGGCCTAGAGGATACGGACGCTCCTCTAAAAAATGCTGAAAGCCTACCTTCACATTACTCCCTTCCTTGCAGCTGCTTTGTCCGGCGGTGTTTTGCATACTTAAAAGCCAGAAGAGCCCTATTGATTTTTGATTGTTTGCTTTTCTCTCTCTCTGTCTCTCTCTCTGACATTCTCTGCTCCTGACGCTCACTCCTTTGATGAGGAAGATATGTTTGCATTCTTTTAATTGTGAGACGGAACTGTCATCTCTGCCTTGTCATGGAGCACAGTTTAAACTTTTGACTAAAGGGTGTTATTTCATGTCTAGAGGGCTCTAATAATGTTGAAAAACGTATTTAGAAGGTCGTAAACAGGTTTTCTATGCTCTAACTGCGAAAATATTCGATTTATAAATAAAGAATCCTATTTAGTGGAAATTAATTTATCATGGTAGAGTCTGGAACGGATTAACCGCGATAAACAAGGGTTTACTGTACTGATAAAATGATAACATCATTTAAATAATCTATATTGTTAATAATTAAACATGTGAGGACATGGTGCCACAGTGCTAGCAAGGAGCTGGCGCTCTGTTCATGGATTGTTCCTGCCTCACGCTGTATTCTTGTTGGGGCTGGCTCGACACTTTAAGGATAGATTCAAGAAACATTTGTATCCAACCTGCTGTTTCTTTATGAGACTTTATAAACATGGGAAATGTGCTATATAAATAAAATGTATTACAATTATTATTATTAATATTATTTATTATTACTAGCATTCAGAAGAAACTTCCTTATATTCATTAACTTAAAATCATATGCTGCTTTCTATGAAAAAATATTTCTGACTTAAATATAGAAAATATCAAAACACAGCTGAAAGATATTTAATTTTGAATCTTAATTCATATTACAATTCAATGCTAAGAAATTGTAAGAGTTAATATCAGGAGCAGAGCCTGTTAAATTACTGGTAAAAAAAACAGTACGGCATGTGAAGAACATCTACACAATATCTGTTGGGATGCTTCAGGGCAATATAGGTTGATGAAGTGTAATTGGATCCTGGGAAGAGAAGGGGCCTGTGACAAGAAGAAGTACTAGTTCCTCACAAATGAAGGTTTGGGAACTTATGCATATTTTTTCAAAGCCAAAATAGTTTAATATTCTTTTTTTTTTTCATTCAAAATGATTTCAATGATTTTTATGCAATATTTATGGGTGATTCATCTTCCCTATCAGGCACACAAATTGCTCTAACAAAATTTTCCTCAAAGGTATATTTTGAAAGGCACATCTCTCAATGAATGCTGGGTTTTACACAGAAGGTTCACAGTGGCACCAGCAGCCAGCTATGAAACAAGTCTAGACAGAAAACTAATCTATCACTTAGCACCCACGGAATGGATATATTTCATGTGGACAGAGATCAGTAAAAAAACAAGGTTGATATGCAGAAAATATTCAGATTCTATATAGACTAGGTAGAAACCACAACTAGGTCTCCACACTCACAGTTATGAAGCTGCAGTAGTAGTAGCTTTGGCTCTGTAAACACATTTATTGTGTATTTATTCTATTAATAACAATAACACTTCTTTCCACATACACAGTTGACAGTAGGTGTTGAAGGTGTTTTCTAACTATTCTTCTCACTTCTGTTTTTTATTCCAAATGAATTATGTGCAAATAGTAGGCTGACAACATTTAAGTCTACATTATACCAAGAGTTAGACAGAATAAACACCAACATCTTGCTTAACTAATAAAGACAACTGTTTTCACTGGTAAAAAAAAAACTGGTTTGACTATTAAAGATAACTTTTAACATACATTAGAAAACAGTAGCCAACTTTAAACTGTGAATTTCAAAATAATGTTCTCAAAAGGCATTGGTGACATTAAAGAAAATATCAGAAAGAAAAATAAATACATCAACAAATGATAATGTAAAATACTCAAACTATTTACTCCAATTCAGATTTATGGTAAGGGGCAGAGTCTATTCTGGCAGCAATGGGAAAAGGCATACTCATGCACATACCCACAAAGTATTAAATCAGACCTGATGTGGGAGACAAACTTGCTTACCAACTGTGGTGGATGGCCAGGGTCCTTGCCCAGCAGAGACACCCTTATTATGGAAGGGGAGAGGGTACTTCCAGGACAGTTTCTGCGCCGGACCAACAGAGGGCAGCTCCCTTAGTTTCCAGCATGGCCACCGCCAGGGAGCACATGGACATTTGCAAGCCCTATTTGGCAACACTGCCACCACACCCGGAAGTGCTGCCAGAAGAAGTATGACGTTTTTACAGTATGACTTTTATTTTATTTTGTTGGAGCAGCAAATAAAGATCTATACTATTTATCTATACTGTAGATCATGCTGTCCATACAACTGTATGCACGGCAGCCAATTACAAAAACTGTATTTTAACGTTCTTTCCTGAAATTTGGAAAAACTTTCAGTTTAACATGATTTGAATAATTAATATACTTAAATAGAACATTTATTTTAAAAATAAGAAACTTTGTGTTTGTAGATAATGTAATCTAATTACAGATGTTCATATTGCATGGAGAGGTGGGTGCATGTTGAAGACAGGCAGAAATCATTATTTTTCTTAATTTATTCAATACTAACAGTAACTATATTTCATTTTGTACCTGACATAATTAACAAACAAGCATTTTATTTTTTATGTTACACATAATACGTAACACATAATATATTAAAATTAAACAAAATACTTAAGAGATGGACAGTTGTGGACTCATACAAAAGGAAAGCAAAATTATAAAGTGTATTAACAGTATGATTTTGAATGTTTAAACACAAGAATCATTATCAAAATTAGGGTAAATTAGCTGAATTTAATAAACAGACCATGCCCTTTTCCAGTATAAATCATAACATGACATTCTCAAACCTGCTTAACCCAAATCAAGGCTGTGGGGACTCACAGCCTATACACCCAGTATCTGGCACCTGTCTGTTACATACCCCAATCATGCACACATCTACTGGACCAACTTAGAATTGCAAATTAACATAGATAATGTACACAGACACAGGAGGACAGTGCAAATCCAAACAAATAGTAATGTAAGATACTCTCCATGAGGCAAAAATGCTAACCACTACATCATCATGCTTACCACTTACTTGCAAGATCACATTTTTAAATTACAGAGCAGTTTTTATTCAACAATGTGTCAAACAATTAAAATGTTTTCAAATAAGAAGACCATCTAAAACTGGATTTTGGATTGCACTACATTTTTTACTGTTGAGAAAGAGAGATTTTATGTTATGAATCACTTTAGTATCAAGCTAAAAAAGTATTATTGTGGGTTTCATTTATTAATAAAAAATAATATACAGGACTGTGGTGAGCTGGCACCTTGCCTGGGATTTGCTCCAGCAGACCCCCCTGACCCTGTGTTAGGATATAGCGGGTTGGATAATGACTGACTGAGTGAATAATATACAGGATATATGCATGGATTTGTCAGCTAGTTTGTCCTTTTTTGATTGTTGATAATAATATTTCAAGTGAGATCAATTCATTATATCCTTCTTCCTTAGCATCAAGTATATTTCTTTTGGCAACTTTTTCGGTTTATTGGCTTATTATACCCTTTTACTCAGTTTGCACTAATTGTTCACTTGATGTGTCTAATATCTGTCCAGGCAACTTATGATGTATCTTGCTATAAAAATTCTGTGTACTTATAATTTATTCATTTTGAGCAGGACATGTGGCTGCTGTAGTTGAACATCAGCAGGCAATGTCTGTGCTGCAATATGCAATTTGTTACTTCAGGATTACACTATAGTGATATTTTAGAATTAGTTACTTGCAGTTATATACTGCTGAATGCATAATAACTGCAACTATTTTTGCTTTTAGTGGTTGGACATTATATATAACGTGTGACTGTGAAGTCACACTTTGCTATGCTGTGCATTAACAAACAAAAATGGAAATTGTATTGAACATTAAATATTTTAATTTTAATATTTCACCACAAAGTACTTAAAATACCAAAGTGATAATTCTCTTTAAAAGGCTGTAGTCAGTCACTCAAACAGAATGTACTCAAAGTGAACATGTGGCAGGCAACCATACAAGATGGCTCATAAATAGATGTTGCATAGCAGTACATCACACACCTCTTTACCATTTAAAATATAGTCAATCTGTCCCATGAAAGCACTCAACAGAATAATAGCTGAAAATGGTTCATAGATATAATGAAAAAAAAGCTCAGGTAAGTATCCTTTTGCTTCTAGTCTGAGGTCTTTTCAAGATGAAAAGAAGTGTAATGCATGTACTGGAAGTTGGAAGCAGGACTTGAGTTTTTTTTAATTCTTTTATACTTTTACTTAGAGAGGATTTTCCAATACTAACCTTGAGAATGCTATGAGAAACTGCAAAAGGTGTCAACATGCTCTGGTATCCGCGTGTGTTTGCTGCTGTTTAGGCAAGAAGTGGGCAGCTGATGTCACCCCTTAGCTGCTTATTTAAAAACACCAAAGTCACCGATCTGTCTCTCTCTCTCTCTCTCTCTCTCTCTCACTCATTATATCCTTGCTATGTTTGAGAACATGTAACCGGCAAGAAAAGAAAACATCCAGAAGTGGAATGATCATCTTCATCCTATTACTTCTGTTTGGACTGAATGAACATCTAAAACATCCAGGTTGTATAATTCTGTGTTATCACCAAATATTCTGTTAACTGCGTAATAATAATAATACATTTTATTTATACAAGGCGCCTTTCAGAGAACTCAAGGACACCGAACAAACAATAAATAAATAAATAAAAGACACAATTATAAACAACTTAAAACATCAGGAAATCTAAAAATTAAAACCAAACAAAACCACTATAATAAGGAGGAAGAAGAAAAAGCCATTTTAAACAAATGTGTTTTAAGTTTACATTTGAAAGATGAATATCATTTGATATTTCGGAGATCCGCAGGTAATGAGTTCCAGTGGTTGGGAGCAGAACAGCTGAAAGCTCTGCTCCCCATGGTGGTTAGATGGGTGGGAGGAACGGTCAGATGGGTGGAGGAAGAGGATCTAAGGTTACGGGATGGAACGGCAACATGCAGAAGGTCAGACATATATGGAGGTGCGAGGTTATGGATGGCCTTAAAAGTTAGTAGCAGAATCTTAAAATCAATAGGAAACTTGATCGGGAGCCAATGAAGCTGCTGCAAGACCTGAGTAATATGGTGAAAAGATGGGATTCCAGTGATGATACATGCTGCAGAATTCTGGACTAACTGAAGCTTATGAAGAGATTTATTAGGGAGACCAAAGAGGAGTGAATTGCAGTAGTCCAGCCGAGAAGTGACAAGACTATGAACAAGAATGGCAGTAGTATGAGGAGTGAGGGAGGGGCGAATGCGATTAATATTACGTAAGTGGAAGTAAGCAGACCGGGTGATGTTATTAATGTGACATTGGAAAGATAGAGTACTGTTGAGGATGACACCCAGACTCTTGACCTGAGATGATGGGGAAACAACAGAGTTATCAATAATAAAAGAAAGATTATTGGTTTTGGATAATGATGATTTTGAACCAATGAGGAGAACCTCAGTTTTGTCACTGTTTAATTTAAGAAAATTTGAAGAGAACCAGGATTTAATTTCAGAAATGCAGTCAATAAGTGAGGGTGGTGGAAAAGAGGAGGTGGGTTTACCAGCAAGGTAGAGCTGGGTGTCATCAGCATAACAGTGAAAATTAATGTTATATTTGCGAAAAATATTGCCAAGGGGAAGAAGGTAAATAATAAAGAGAAGAGGCCCCAGGACAGAGCCTTGGGGCACACCAGAAGTAAGAGCAGTGGGTTGGGATGTGAAGGTTTTAAGCTGTATGAACTGAGTGCGGCCTGAGAGGTAAGATCTAAACCAATCAAGTGGAGTGTGAGTAATGCCAATCAAAGATAATCTATTAAGGAGAGTGGTATGATAAATAGTATCGAAGGCCGCACTCAGATCAAGAAGGATGAGAATAGTGATTAGACCAGAATCAGCAGCCATAAGGAGGTCATTAGTAATTTTAACAAGTGCCATTTCTGTACTATGAAGGGGGCGAAAACCAGACTGGAACTTCTCATATTGATTATTGTGAGACAAGTGGGTGTGAAGTTGGATAGCTATTTTTTCAAGAATTTTGGAGATAAAGGGCAAGTTAGAAATGGGGCGAATATTATTGAAATTAGTAGGATCACAACCAGGTTTTTTTAGTATTGGGGTTATAGCAGCAGTTTTGAAAGATGAGGGAATAATACCAGTAGTAAGAGAAGAGTGAATGATGGCAGAAATAAGAGGGACTAGAGAGGGGAGGCAGGCTTTAACCAAAACTGTAGGCAGGGGGTCCAGCTGACAAGTAGATGACTTGGATTTACAGATGAGATCTGAGATTACAGAGGAAGTGGGAAGCTGGAAAGAAGAGAAAGAGTGAGTAGGTGAGTGTAGTTCAGAAGAAATACAGAAAGGATCTGGACCAAGGTGCTGATGTATCTTTTGGATTTTCTCATTGAAAAAAGACATAAGAGAATTACAGAAGGCAGTTGAGTAAAGGTGAGATGGTAAAGAGTCTAGAGGTTGTGTAACATTATTAAGTAAAGAAAACAAAGACTTGGTGTTACCTGTATTACAAGTAATTAACTGAGTGTAATAATTAGATTTGGTTTGAGCTATACAATCCTTGTAATAGAGTAGATGATTTTTATACATCTCTTTGTGGACAAAGAGTCTGGTTTTTTTAAACAACCTTTCAAGTTGCCTGCCTTTAGCTTTCAGAAGCCGAAGTTCAGGCGTAAACCAGGGGGCAGAAAAGGAAAAAGATGTGGTTTTTAGCGGGGCCAGAGAATTAAGAATACCATTAAGACAAGTGTCATAATATGAGACCAGTTCTATGGGAGTGGATAAATTATAAAAGTCCATTTGCGAATCAATTCTAGAAGACAGCAAATTCAAGTTAATATTCTTAATGTTACGAAAGGCTATGAGACGTGGAAGCTTAGGAACAGAAAAGGTAAGTTTAACGTTGAATGAGAGGAGAAAGTGGTCAGTTATAGTGAGTTCATCTGCTGTAAGATTAAAAGGAACAACACCAGAGCAGCAAATCAGGTCCAAGATATGTCCTTTACAATGAGTAGGAACATCAGTATGCTGCTGGTATCCAAAACTCTCCAGGCAAGATAAAAAATCTCTAGTGAGAGGGATATTGATATTGTCCACATGTATATTAAAATCCCCCAGCAGAATTAAATTTGGAGTAATTACAGATAGATTGGTAAGGAAGGTAGCAAGATTGTTCAAAAAATTGTTGTTAGACTTAGGAGGACGGTAGACAGTTGCAATGATGGTTGGAACTGGCCCAGACAGTTGACACACAGTCGATTCAAAAGAGCTAACGGCAGGAGCAGGCAACGGCAGGACTTTCCACTTCTCGCGGTAAATTATCGCGACACCTCCTCCACGGCCAGATGCACGGGGTTGACAAGTGTAAACAAACCCCCCTTGTGCATTCATGAAGTTGTGAAAAGTCTTAAGGTTGCTGCCAAGTCTCAGTTAAACAGAGAAAGTCAAACTTACGGTCGATGAGGAGATCCTGAATGAGATGTCCCTTGCTCGTAAGTGAGCGGATGTTCAATAGACCAAAGCTGACAATGTTGCTGTCGCGTTTGACAGTGGTATTAGTCGACCGAGCTAAGCTGGCCAACGTGCTATGGTCAGCGTTCCTATCTGTGTTATGTGGAGGGTGCCGAAAATCAGACCAAAAGGAGTTAATTCCTTTCGAGGCCTCCGTTCGGAATCTCCGGCGGGACCCATGATGGATGTATCTTCGACGAGGGAGAAGTATGACGTCCGGGTCGAAATATAGCACCGATAGCAGAGGCACAGACTGGAGAAAACGCAGTCGAAGCAGCTCAGCAGCTAGGTACTGGAGGAGGCCAGTCACAGGTTGGATAACGAGCGACAGAAGACTCCAAACAACCATTAACCAAGCAAATATCCTACCAGTCCACATTGTAGGCGAGGAGGCAGCAGGCAGCTCAGACGTCCAGAGAATAAACCGGTAAGTTCAAAATGAAACGGAGGTTAGGCTGAAGCTAAATGCAAACACAGCATATAGTATATATCTATACTAATAAACGGCAAAGCCCTCACTCACTCTCACTCACTCACTCACTCACTGACTGACTCATCACTAATTCTCCAACTTCCCGTGTAGGTAGAAGGCTGAAATTTGGCAGGCTCATTCCTTACAGCTTACTTACAAAAGTTAAGCAGGTTTCATTTCGAAATTCTACACGTAACGGTCATAACGGTCGATAACGGTCGACAACGTCCGCCATGTTGAACTTTCTTATTTATGGCCCCATCTTCACGAAATTTGGTAGGCGGCTTCCCTGCGCTAACCGAAACCGATGTACTTACTTATTTCGATGGTATGACACCACTGTCGGCCGCCATATTGAACTTTCCAACGTCACCAATTTTCCAACTTCCCGTGTAGGTAGAAGAATGACCCCGTCTTCACGAAATTTGGTAGGTGGCTTCCCTGCACTAACCAAAACCGATGTACGTACTTATTTCGGTGGTATGACGCCACTGTCGGCCGCCATATTGAATTTTCCAAGCGTCACAAATTCACCAACTTCCCGTATAGGTAGAAGGCTGAAATTTGGCAGGCCCATTCCTTACAGCTTACTTACAAAAGTTAAGCAGGTTTCATTTCGAAATTCTACGCATAATGGTCATAACGGTCAACGACCTCCGCCATATTGAACTTTCTTATTCATGGCCCCATCTTCACGAAATTTGGTAGGCGGCTTCCCTGCGCTAACCGAAACCAATGTACATACTTATTTCGGTGGTATGACGCCACTGTCAGCCGCCATATTGAACTTTCCAACGTCACTAATTCTCCAACTTCCCGTGTAGGTAGAAGGCTGAAATTTGGTACTTATTTCGGTGGTATGATGCCACTGTCGGCCGCCACATTAAACTTTTAACGGAAACCGATGTACGTACTTATTTCGTTGGTATGACACCACTGTTGGCCGCCATATTGAACTTTCCAACGTCACTAATTTTCAAACTTCCCGTGTAGGTAGAAGGCTGAAATTTGGCAGGCTCATTCCTTACAGCTTACTTACAAAAGTTAAGCAGGTTTCATTTCGAAGTTCTACGCGTAATGGTCAACAACGTCCGCCATGTTGAACTTTCTTATTTATGGCCCGATCTTCTCAAAATTTTATAGGCGGCTTCCCTGCACTAACCGAAACCAATGCACGTACTTATTTCGGTGGTATGATTCCACTGTCGGCCACCATATTGAACTTTTCAACAGTCTTTGTTACTTATGGGCCCATCTTCAAGAAATTTGGTACATGGGTTCCCAACGCTAACTGAATCCTACTTACCTACATATATACGTCCATAGCCTGCAGCTCGGTCACTGTGTGAGGTGGCGTTGGGTCCCCCATCCCAACGCCTCCCACGTTGTTGGCTGCCTGCCTATATAAGACCGTCCGTCGCTCCGGTCTCTACATTCCCTTCCTTGCTTCGCCATGGGATTCACGTCTCCCTACTGATAACTACAGCCTTTTTGTTTAATCCACGGCTTCTCCGCTGTTTTATTGTTTGTTTATTACAATTATAGTTATTGTATAGGTATTTTAGACTTACTTTACATTGCTCAGGTACCCATTTCCTTTATCATTCCAACCCCCATTACCATGTCTATCGAGGTGATCACTATCGATCAAAGAACTGTCACTTACTGAGTGGTTTTCATGCCCGGAGATGGCACCTACCTTTTCCATTCTCTTTGTTACATATTGCACGGCCATATCAGGCTCACTCTTGATATCCGGAGGAACATTGTGTCTTATGTATTGAATGACTGGGACAGGTTCAAGGTGTGGACTGATGACGGTACAGGAGATAATTATACTACACAGGAGCACTAGAAGAGTGAAATGCTTAAGCCCTTCACCTATGGTTCTGCATGTGAGTTGATGGCTGCCGCTGAATTGTTCGGTTGTCGCTTTCAAGTGTACCGAAATGGCCAAATATTTTACACTTTTCGACAACCGCCAATGCCTCTTAAACATCTTAGATTCACAGGTGACGATTTCAGTAGTGGACACTTTGATGTTTATGAGTGTTTAAACTCTCAAAAGCTGGATGTGATTTTATCGATGAAACCGGTTGTGTGCTTACAATGCTTGACAGATGCCGAATGTCACTTCAACACAACAAATCCTGCAAATACTGTCGTAATTGAAACAAACCATGAAACTCAAACCGATTATGACAGCAGCAATCCAAGCTGTGAGATTTGAGACAAGATTACTGTTCACATGGCCAACTGTAAGTTACATGCTCAAGAGTAAGCTCAGCGCACAGCTTGGTCATGTTACAACCAGAGGGCCGAACTGACAACATGGTATACAAAGAGATCCTTAACAAATAATTACTGGCATATTTTCCCTCAGTTTAAAAAGGTTAAATTTTCTTCTTAATAAAAATTTTAAGGCAGTACTTCGCCGCTGCGAAGCGCGGGTATTTTGCTAGTATAGCCATATATAGCCACGCAGAGATGTTAGCAGTATGGCAAAAAAAAAAAAAAAAAATGCCATCAAAATCACTAGACTAGCAAAATCAATATTCTAGTTACCGGCAAGCAGCGGCGACCAGTCCCGCCAGCGTTCACTCAAACCGGAAGTTCACTACAAGTTCACTGATTAGCTTCTGAGTACACTACCTGTGGACCACTATAAGTACAGTATGTAACAATGTCATTTAATAACTCAAAAAAGACTTGATGCAATGATGCCCCTACTACAACATGTGACATAAATGTAGTCCAGTCTGTTTTACAAGACACAACATTACTCCAGGAACATTTTCTAATGCACAATAGCAACAACAACTAAGGATAATAAAACGTTCACAGTTACCATTAAATGGATGCTAACGGGTCAAATAATGAGTTAAGAAATAACGCTGTTGTTGAAGACTGAGTTGATCTTATTCCAGTCAAGCAAGTACTATAGTTTACATTTATTTAATGAGGTTTGATTACTAGTGTGTTCTTTTGGGAAGTGTCTGCACATTTTACAGATAACTGCACTTGTATACGTGCTGTATTCAAACAATAGTATTTTACACACCAGTGCAAGGTAAAATGGAGTGATATTTCAAATGTTTAATTTTTTTGGAATTATACCAAATTTGGTGGAATGGTTAGCTCATCTGTCATGGATATATTTCATGGTATATCTAACTCCTTCTAATCTGAGGGCTATTGCAGTTGATTCTGACTGTTGCAACTGGCTCTCATAGCAATGAATTAATTAATATCAACATTGATACATTTTTACAGTTTCTACTCTTAAATTCAACAGGGCAATAATTATTAAATCTTGGAAGAATCCCTATTTACCACTCTGGAAATGGAAAAAAAAGAACACTGGAAAAGATAACCCAAGTCAAAAACAAGGGTGGTGTCCTTATCAATACTTAATTGTGTAGAAATCTAGAAAGTCGAGCAGGACAATCCTGAAATAGTTAATATTAAGGTATCACCATCTGACAGACTATAGACCTGCCACCTGAATAATCATTCTAACTCAAAAAAGATAAACTTGTGGGCGAATCACCCAGCAGAACCAATGAAACTTTATGGCTTATTTATCATCTAAGAGATCTATAGTAAATACCTTTTTAAACCAATAATGCATAAGCAGTTCATCGCTGTATGGATTTAAACAGAAGGTAAATGTCATTCATGCACTGTGATGATTTATTTAATAAATTTAATTCTAAATATATACAAATCACCATTTTTTCTGCAGTTCCACTTGTGTAGAGAACACTTAAAGGATTTTACAAATACAGAATGAAAATACAATTGTTTGCACAGTTTATTTGTACAGCGAGTCAAATGGATGAACCTTGCATAATATTTCAGCAAATATCCAAGAAAGCATGATGGGCCATTGGACTGTCACAGGAAACAAACATACTGTACACTCACAATCATTTTTTGGTGACAACCTCTTAAACCCTACAAGACAAATGACTAGCTAAATTATTGCTTTTTAACTGTCTGAAAAACTAGAAATCACTGGCCAATAACAGATTCATATTAATTTCCTATTATTGCAAAAATTCTAAGACATACCCATCCTTCAATTTTATACTTCTTTTTATCCATATCTTAATCACAGGTATTTATCCCAGGAGCGCTGCACGAGACAGACACTGTCTCTGGAGAAAGCCACAGTTCACCGTTGTACATTTAAGCACACAGTTTGGTGCACCCACATTTAGTAATGTCAAAAGACCCACTACTTTCGATACCAATGTTCCAAAAGCATAACGGTTCTATCTTTTTTTTCACTATCGATAGTACCAAATGACAGTCTGTACTGGACTGCGAGATTGTAAGTAGACAAATTACTCCAGAAGCCATAAATATGAGATACATGTGAATAAGAACTACATATAAATATGGCTCATGGTGATAATACAGCATTACTTCACTACTTTGTCTTCAAAAGTATTACTATTAAAACAGCCAAAACACACACACACACATACACACACAGGATTTTGTTATCACCTATTTTATCCTACATTTCTTTCTTAAATACAAATATGCAAGTGCTACATCTGTCATTCATTTGGTTTTTGAAGTCAAACTAATGTCAATTCATATAATCCCCAAAATGTGTTAAACATAGTGAAACTACATACAGTATGTCATATATTTCAAAGGTACTTTGGTGAGTGTAATGCAGTCTACCAGATACACTACAGGTCCAGTTAATATCCTACTTCTGGACTAGTAAACAGGCTTAGAAATAACAAAACCTGATCAGTCATATATACAGTGCATCCGGAAAGTATTCACAGTGCATCACTTTTTCCACATTTTGTTATGTTACATGAGGTTTTTGCAAATTTATTAAAAATAAAAAACTGAGAAATCACATGTACATAAGTATTCAAAGCCTTTGCTCAATACTTTGTCGATGCACCTTTGGCAGCAATTACAGTCTCAAGTCTTTTTGAATATGATGCCACAAGCTTGGCACACCTATCCTTGGCCAGTTTCACCCATTCCTCTTTGCAGCACCTCTCAAGCTCCAACAGGTTGGATGGGAAGCGTCGGTGCACAGCCATTTTAAGATCTCTCCAGATATGTTCAATTGGATTCAAGTCTGGGGTCTGGCTGGGCCACTCAAGGACATTCACAGAGTTGTCCTGAAGCCACTCCTTTGATATCTTGGCTGTGTGCTTAGGGTCGTTGTCCTGCTGAAAGATGAACCGTCGCCCCAGTCTGAGGTCAAGAGCGCTCTGGAGCAGGTTTTCATCCAGGATGTCTCTGTACATTGCTGCAGTCATCTTTCCCTTTATCCTGACTAGTCTCCCAGTTCCTGCCGCTGAAAAACATCCCCACAGCATGATGCTGCCACCACCATGCTTCACTGTAGGGATGGTATTGGCCTGGTGATGAGCGGTGCCTGGTTTCCTCCAAACGTGATGCCTGGCATTCACACCAAAGAGTTCAATCTTTGTCTCATCAGACCAGAGAATTTTGTTTCTCATGGTCTTAGAGTCCTTCATGTGCCTTTTGGCAAACTCCAGGCGGGCTGCCATGTGCCTTTTACTAAGGAGTGGCTTCCGTCTGGCCACTCTACCATACAGGCCTGATTGGTGGATTGCTGCAGAGATGGTTGTCCTTCTGGAAGGTTCTCCTCTCTCCACAGAGGACCTCTGGAGCTCTGACAGAGTGACCATCGGGTTCTTGGTCACCTCCCTGACTAAGGCCCTTCCCCCCCGATCGCTCAGTTTAGATGACAGGCCAGCTCTAGGAAGAGTCCTGGTGGTTTCGAACTTCTTCCACTTACGGATGATGGAGGCGAGGCCACTGTGCTCATTGGGACCTTCAAAGCAGCAGAAATTTTTCTGTAACCTTCCCCAGATTTGTGCCTCGAGTCAATTCTGTCTCGGAGGTCTACAGACAATTCCTTTGACTTCATGCTTGGTTTGTGCTCTGACATGAACTGTCAACTGTGGGACCTTATATATAAAGGTGTGTGCCTTTCGAAATCATGTTCAATCAACTGAATTTACCACAGGTGGACTCCAGTTAAGCTGCAGAAACATCTCAAGGATGATCAGGGGGAACATGATACACCTGAGCTCAATTTTGAGCTTCATGGCAAAGGCTGTGAATACTTATGTACATGTGCTTTCTGAATTTTTTTATTTTTAATAAATTTGCAAAAATCTGAAGTAAACTTTTTTCACGTTGTCATTATGGGGTGTTGTGTGTAGAATTCTGAGGAAAAAAAATTAATTTAATCCATTTTGGAATAAGACTGTAACATAACAAAATGTGGAAAAAGTGATGCGCTGTGAATACTTTCCGGATGCACTGTATAATACTTTGAAAACAGCACAACAGTGTTGAAAAAATGGATTACGTGATTGATTTCACGCAGGAAATTAAAGTTTGGACAAAAGTTATAAATAAATAAATAAATAGACAGAGAGACAGTCAGACAAACAAACAAATGAATACATAAATAAAATTAGGGCCAGATTTAAAAAATTGAAGTTCCAGGATTTTGTGACATCTGAAAATTGAATCAATTTGACTTATCCATTGCACTTTAGTTTGGTTTTAACCAGTTAATGATGCAAATTTAAATCTTATAATAGCAAATATTACAAACTTAACAGAGGGATTCTCTGACAAAACATATTTTAAAAGTATGTTGTTACAAAAACAGATTTAAAGACTTTGTTTAAATTAAAACAACCAGAATCATCTTGGAATTTACTAATTCAACAGTACATATACGCTATAAAAATGTTTTCATTTTTACATTTAATAAGCAGTATTTCCAGTTACTGGAGAGGAAATGTTGGAGAATTAATTTGGAATTTGCGCATGGTAGAATAAATTAGTCCATGATATCATACTTTATAAACCCTGTGCTGAAATCCCCTCAAGATTATAAAATGTCCCCCATTTTTTGTTAACCTGGGAGGATCCCCCGTCCATCAAATATTAAAATTTAAGCCCTGCATTGTAATTTCATCTTTATGAATGCAAATACTAGTTTGCTTAATTGGTAGTTGGTTAACTTCTTGGTGGGTATACCAGAATTTTAAAGCTACTATTACTAATGTGGCAGTGTGGTACAGTGACTTTTAAATTTGATCCCTAAAGGTTGTGGTTTCAAATCCCTCAACTGGCACAGTGTGACCATATGAAGTTCATTTCATCTGTCTCTGCTCCAATTGGAAAAATAAAAAAAGAAATGGAACCAGTTGTATCTAAAATGTTGTAAGTCACCTTGGATATACGGTAGGTGTCAGCCAAATAAGTAAATGTCCTAGTATTTTTTTTATATTCTATTACAGAAAGGGCACACTATTGTTCAGTTTAATAAAAAGTGGTTGAATGGGATTTCTCATTGACCCATGGTATCAAAAGGTATAGAGTATTGTGAAATTTCACTAGTATTGGTGTCGCATACTAATACTCCGGTATCCTGACAACCCAACACTCATTAGTCCAACTATTTTTATCAATTGAATTAACATACAACATATGTATATTGGATTTTTTCGAAAAAAATGGAACACCTTGTAAACAATCCATGCTGACCTTGGAAGACATTTTGCTGGGATTTACTGCGCAGGCAGTGGCCTTTACAATAGCTCTTCATTCTCCCAGTTTTATTTTGTGTGTTTTAACTTATATTGCTAGTTACAAGTCTGTATTAATTTTAGGATTAGAAGTGATCTGGTTTGACACTAAAAGTAGCCTCAAAAATTGTATAAAGTACATGTATTTTAAATTGACAAATACCTGCTGGTATTGTCACAAACCCAAGTGCTGGCTCCTCTCAAATGCCTTATAGTCAAGTCACAAGGAGAGCAAAGAGGAGGCTACCTTATGTCTGCAACTCCTGTAAATATAAGAGACACCAAAAAACTTAAAGTGGGGTATATTAAGTATTCCCATAATTCAGCTGTTAGCACTGTGATCCTGGGTGTCTAAACAGCTCAGTTGCACTGACATGTATATTTGTTAGCTTAGCAGATGCTTTTATCTAAAGAGACTTACAAAAAAGATTAACATAATGAAGTAAATCCTACCACAGGTGCTGAACTCCCTAAGACCGAGGGTGAAGAGCCAGAGCAAGACTAAAAGCAAAGCAGAAATGTTTGAGAAGTGAGCTGCATTCCACTCTAATTGGCCTTGTTTGATTGCTATCGAACACAATGAATGAACTGTCAGCTCTCATAGTGAATCCCGGCACGTGCTGTTGCCGTGGCATAAACGCCTGTCATTATTTTAATACTGGATAGATTTCATCCAACATGAGCAGACAAAGAATGGGGTGGAAAAAACCAGGAGGGGGACCAGTCACCTATGCTAAGAAAATGAGGAATGTAGTAAAATGGAGTAATTTACAACTAATTTAAAACTGAAATGTGTAATCCAGATACTGAAATATTGGCTGTAGGAGCAAATTCATATTATCTGCCTACTGAAGTAAGATACATCATCCTGATTTATGTTTATATTCCTCTCTCTGCAGAGATTCACCAAAATAAATGATTTACTCTGCTAATTTAATGATAAATCATTTCTACCTTGTAGTTATGTTTAGTGACTTCAACCATGTGACTTCAGAAGGAAAAATGACAAATTTCCATCAGCTTGTATCATGTTTCACTTATGGACACAACCAGCTAGACCTGCTTTATTCAATTAAAAAATGTCTTTAGATAACACAGAGTATATAGGAGACAAGTGAACAACTTTGTATCTTGGTGCAAAGAGAACTGTCAGCAGCTTAACATCATCAAAACCAAGGAAGTGGTTATTGACTATTGCCACATCAAGGAGCATCTACTGTATGCTTGGTCTCTGTTCAAGGAGTGGATGTGAAGGTGATTCACTACAACAAAGTACTCAGAGTAGGGATGTCATGTTATCAGAATTTTTGTTTTCAATACCAATGTCAGTTAAGTCCTACTATACTCACTATCTTTTCACACCACGACAAAAACACAAATCCCATTCAATTGCTTTTTTATTATAATACCTTCATTTACTGAATTGAACAATATTGTGCCTTTTCTGTAATACAATATAAAATATATAAATACTATCAGTACTAAATGCTTTAAAATACTGGTATATCCACAAGTAGATTCCCAACTATCACTTAAGTAAAGAAGTATTGGCATTCATAAAAATCAAAATACAATGTAAGGCTGGAACTTTAATGTGTGGCAGAGATGGGAATCCCCACAATGAAACAAGAAATTAGGGGTTTATAATCTTTATAAAGAATGATATACCACTCATCGCCGGTGACAAGCCAAAGAGACAATGTTTGAATCTTGTATCAGTGTTGACTTACTACAACAGTTGTTTGCGCTGGTAGTCCTCCCACATACCACAGTCCTATATATGTAACAGTGGATGCATGAAAGTCGCACCGTACCATGACCCTGTGTATGCACTGGGTAGAAAAGGGAGAGACACGTGGACTGATGGACAACTGTATAAGTGCTCATTACAATCAAGAGAATGACTTCAAAGCCTTCACTAATTTATTGGGACTGTGTAGGACACTATTTAAAAGTTACCTTGTTATCTCCTCTTACAAATGCGTAAAAATACATGTTAAATGATTATACCACATTTGATTGTAGATGGTATTTTACTCTCAAAGCATTAACAAAACTGTTTCTGAATAAATTTCATATTAAAATAAAAGTGGCAATAACCCAAACCTGTGTACACTCCTGCATCGGGATACTGAAATTCTCTTGCGAGAACACAAAAGCATTTCCAGACATGATCTCTAGTCTTCCTTTCTGACATGTGTTAATGCAGTACTGTATCATCCAAAGTTTCAGTCATTTTTACTCCATTTTTATCATGTAGTATTGTTCCTTCCAGAGTAATTAATCTGCTTGCAGTCAGTACTGACCTTCTTGATACTAGCAAAATGATAAAAAGCAATGCTACACATCTTTTTCTTGATACACTATTATTGAGTACTTTTAGCCAATGAGGTATTGAACAGAAGTGTGTCAATAAATGCTACTGGTACTCTTTCATACCTATTTCAATACACCTTGATAATGCTTTACTGTGACTGATCATTATCTTTAGCAAAATCAGAAGTTTTATTCTTATAAAACAATGTAAACCTCCTTTTGAAGTATCATATAAATGCAGATTACCCTCTTAAAACTAAAGTATTATTTAGATGTTACAAACTGTTACTGACAAAATAAACCAGAACTGGCTAAACAATCAGCAAAAACAAAAGACCAACTCAATACAAAGATCTGCAATTGAACACTAAACTGACACCAAATCATGTTATTTACATTAATATCTGTGTAATTTTGTTTTTTTTTGTTATAAATTGAAGTGCTCCTATTAAGCTAAACTTTTAAGATGTTTTGTTCCTTCTACATTGTCAAAACAAGCAGTGATGATTCCAGATGCTCTAGGGAATTCATTTTCAATTATTGTTTATAGAGAGA
This sequence comes from Polypterus bichir lapradei, assembly GCA_026402145.1. Lineage (NCBI taxonomy): Eukaryota > Metazoa > Chordata > Cladistia > Polypteriformes > Polypteridae > Polypterus > Polypterus bichir. The sequence continues at coordinate 46,276,233 of JANRMT010062808.1, forward strand.
TTATTGGGAATGGAATTGGCCCTTAAGAATGAGTCAAGCACACACTGCAGAAAAAGCATGACTCTAAACAAGGATACACTCATGGGACAAGGCTAACTGGAGAAGCTTCAGCAAAGCAGCATAATAAATAAACATTCTGCCCTTGGTTCATGCCTCATGAGAGGCCAAGTAAAGAACTGTTTAAAGCTTTACTCCTTGAGCTCAGCTGGAAAGCCTGAATGAATAAACTTATAGACATACACTCTGTCTATTCGGCCTGTGACCAAGAATCTGAAATTTATTCTTAATGAAGTTTTATGTTTTGTTCTGTGCTTAAACCATAGCTTCTCTGTGAAAGAAAAAAAATCAATATACATGCACTGCATCTATCACACTCAGTATCAATTGACTGGCATTGAGCTAAAACTATCAAGATTTACAGAGCTGTTTTGAGCTGAAACTGGTAGAACTACATTTAAATCCTGAACACCAGGGATATGACAAAAGACAAAAGATTTCTAAGCACTGGTGCTGAGGCAAGGTCACTATCATTTTTCCAGGAATTATTCTTGATTATACTAATTAGTCTCTCATTGAAGTCAAATTTAGATTCATCTTTGGCCGTTCTTTTGGACATGTTTCTCAATGGCACTCCTATTTGAAGTCCAAGGATGCCTGTTGGTGCACAAACCCCTCTACCAAGAAGTTACCAATGGTGTGTGGTGGCAAAAGTATGCCTATTTTAAGCAGGATAAATGAGGATTCTCTTCAGCCAGCAGCATTTACATTTTGTAAATACTAAATATGTGAAATAACAGTTGCTAGAGAAAGAAAAAATTGTATCTTAATCAGCTTATTGCCACTGCAATTCATTTCGCAAATGATGTACATTACGATTGAAAAGCGAAGTTTAGAAAGGGTAGTAAAATGTGTTTTATAGAAACGTTTGTACAATCATAATTCAAGATAAAGGTATATTATAGATAAATTAATTAATGTAAAGTATACTTAAGCATTATATTTTCATTATATTTTTTTATATTATAATTATTCTTCTACTACTAAATATAAGAAGAATATTGCTTTTGTTTGGATTTTTATTACATATAATACTATAAGTAGGAAAGCAAGTGACCATTTCAGTGGTATATGTATAAAATCAAAGGTTAGTGGTCTTTGATATCTCAAACTTAAATACTGGGATAACAAAATTGTGAGTGGGAAATGCACATGTTGAGGCTCCAGTCTTACTTATTTGCTCTTAATGACCACAACTTTAGGTGCAACAAGTTTTTCTAGTTTATACATTTCTTTCTCTTCTGTCCTGCATTTTTCTGAGAATGTAATTTTAACATCCTGGATGCACTTCCACGAATGTAACATGTCTTATTCCACAGGGTTAGTATAAGTGCCACTGTGAAATTTCAAGAAACTGCTCCACATTTCAGAATATTTTTCAAAAGCCAAATACAGCTAAATATATGAAACCTGGTATACAGCATGATGTATGAAAGACATTTCAAGAAAATCTGTAATTCAGCTTGATTGAAAAAATAAAATTGATTGCAGACACTCTAAATTTGGTCAGTCTAACAAATTACAGAAAAGAAAAAAGTTACTATGTACTATTTTTATATTTGGTACCTTAGTATGGCTCTTTCTAATGTCTTCATATTTTTCTTTTTAATTTTTCCTGTGCTTAAATGAACTTTTGTTTTTTTTTATCTTGTATTGCTTGGTATGTACTGTACCTTTCTTTCTAAAGAGCTTTGTGATGCTGCAAACAGCATTATATAAAATAAGGACCTTCTGGTTTAAACTAACAAAAAGGTACATACCTTCCAATTATGTTTCTAAGAAAACATTTTTTTTTTTATTTATTTATGAGAAAATAACAATAAAGACTACCATGTTTAGTATAAACTAAGTTTTCTTTCTCTTTATTTTTTCATTCATGCGTTAACTTGTATATACAAATGGGATGATCTATCAGATGTGTAGGTTATTTTAAGAAATTAATATACTTTACTACTCATTTCCAACACTGTTTGACATTAGATCCAATAACCACTCATCTGTAATAATTAAATGCCTAAACACAAACTTTACATAGGCATGTAATGCATACTACACAAACACGTCAAAGTGTATTTCTACATGTACAGTGCTACTTTCATGGGTTAAATAAGCAAGGTACTTTTATCATTCTGCAGTTGTATTTTTTTTAAATGGATCGTGTTGTGATAAGTCAAGCATATGTGATGTGAATTGACTGATCCTGTTGCAATTAGTTAAGTCTTAAGTAACATAATTTCACAAAACATATTTGGTGCTTCATTTTCACCTTCATTTAGTCAAGTGGTAGACTGAGCATGAATATAAACTCATAGACAAGCAAAGTAAAGTCAGAGTTACCCTAGTCTTCTGCTAGTGGTAGAAGCTACACATTTCTGTACAGGGTTTGTACAAAAACTGCAATATAGTCTTATGTTAGCTGCCCAGTCGAACAGCATTTTTATTTCTTAAACTATAAAAGTTCATAAAGAATCAGTTTGCATTTTATAAACTTTTGATAATATTTTAATTTGTATTTTGCAAAAACAAGCAATATTAGAAATGTGGACATTTAAAACCTGACCTAGCATAAAAACAAACAAACAAACATAAATGGATGGGCCCACAACCATATCTAAAATACATATTAAAGCATTTAGATTGTGTAATGTACATAGTCAAACTATTAGTTAAAATTAGTTTATGCTTTAATAGCATCAGCAGGATATGACTTTATTGTAACTTAAATAAAAGTACCTACTCCTCTTAGGTGAATTATCATACTGTAGTAAGTAGTAGAAGAAAGCCTTTCCTTCCAACACTGGAAACCAGTCCACACATGCTATTATACACAAGGGTACACAAGAATGCTTGCACTATTTTTGAACTGTGGAAGCAAACCAACATCACTGAATGAAACACACTTGAGTCATGGTTGGGTTTTGATCTGAGATCTGTTTTGTATAGAATGTATGTGCTCTTCTTGTGCTCGAACATTGTAATCAATGTGAACTGAATGTGAACACAGAAAGTGGTTAAAGCTAAACAACATGTAAATGCTGGAATGATTGTTAAAAGATGGTAATAATAACAATTTTTACAATGAAAAGCACTAAATGGGAGAGATACTTTGTAGGTAAGAGGGGAAAAAATCTTGGTGCAGGAGAGTGGTAGTGCTACTTTAAAGAAAATGGTCAGCGTGAACTATTCAACAGTTAATTAATCACCAGTCACGTCAGCATTTTTTCTCACAGTATTGGGTAATAGGATCAGACATGGAATAGCTATCCTTTCACACTACAGCATAGGGGAGTTCTGCTTGGCTCTTGTCAGTCATCCATGACTCTTCACATTGTTAAAAAATCTAGAATTAATTTGACAGACATATACTAACGTATATAGGTGTTGTTTGTCTGTCAGTGAATATTTTCTTCTTACAATTTAAATTGTTTTTTCAACTAAAATTTTATGTGCCCAATGTACAGTGGTGTGAAAAACTATTTGCCCCCTTCCTGATTTCTTATTCTTTTGCATGTTTGTCACACAAAATGTTTCTGATCATCAAACACATTTAACCATTAGTCAAATATAACACAAGTAAACACAAAATGCAGTTTTTAAATGATGGTTTTTATTATTTAGGGAGAAAAAAAAATCCAAACCTACATGGCCCTGTGTGAAAAAGTAATTCCCCCCTTGTTAAAAAATAACCTAACTGTGGTGTATCACACCTGAGTTCAATTTCAGTAGCCACCCCCAGGCCTGATTACTGCCACACCTGTTTCAATCAAGAAATCACTTAAATAGGAGCTGCCTGACACAGAGAAGTACACCAAAAGCACCTCAAAAGCTAGACATCATGCCAAGATCCAAAGAAATTCAGGAACAAATGAGAACAGAAGTAATTGAGATCTATCAGTCTGGTAAAGGTTATAAAGCCATTTCTAAAGCTTTGGGACTCCAGCGAACCACAGTGAGAGTCATTATCCACAAATGGCAAAAACATGGAACAGTGGTGAACCTTCCCAGGAGTGGCCGGCCGGCCGACCAAAATTACCCCAAGAGCGCAGAGACGACTCATCCGAGAGGTCACAAAAGACCCCAGGACAACGTCTAAAGAACTGCAGGCCTCACTTGCCTCAATTAAGGTCAGTGTTCACGACTCCACCATAAGAAAGAGACTGGGCAAAAAACGGCCTGCATGGCAGTTTTCCAAGACGCAAACCACTGTTAAGCAAAAAGAACATTAGGGCTCGTCTCAATTTTGCTAAGAAACATCTCAATGATTGCCAAGACTTTTGGGAAAATACCTTGTGGACTGATGAGACAAAAGTTGAACTTTTTGGAAGACAAATGTCCCGTTACATCTGGCGTAAAAGGAACACAGCATTTCAGAAAAAGAACATCATACCAACAGTAAAATATGGTGGTGGTAGTGTGATGGTCTGGGGTTGTTTTGCTGCTTCAGGACCTGGAAGGCTTGCTGTGATAGATGGAACCATGAATTCTACTGTCTACCAAAAAATCCTGAAGGAGAATGTCCGGCCATCTGTTCGTCAACTCAAGCTGAAGCGATCTTGGGTGCTGCAACAGGACAATGACCCAAAACACACCAGCAAATCCACCTCTGAATGGCTGAAGAAAAACAAAATGAAGATTTTGGAGTGGCCTAGTCAAAGTCCTGACCTGAATCCAATTGAGATGCTATGGCATGACCTTAAAAAGGCGGTTCATGCTAGAAAACCCTCAAATAAAGCTGAATTACAACAATTCTGCAAAGATGAGTGGGCCAAAATTCCTCCAGAGTGCTGTAAAAGACTCATTGCAAGTTATCGCAAACGCTTGATTGCAGTTATTGCTGCTAAGGGTGGCCCAACCAGTTATTAGGTTCAAGGGGCAATTACTTTTTCACACAGGGCCATGTAGGTTTGGATTTTTTTTTCTCCCTAAATAATAAAAACCATCATTTAAAAACTGCATTTTGTGTTTACTTGTGTTATATTTGACTAATGGTTAAATGTGTTTTATGATCAGAAACATTTTGTGTGACAAACATGCAAAAGAATAAGAAATCAGGAAGGGGGCAAATAGTTTTTCACACCACTGTATATCAACAAAAATAATAACATAAAAAGTTACATTATATAGTTTATCATGCTATTTATTGTTTTGGCCATAAAACTGAGAACACTCGCATGAAATTAGTTCATGTGCAAGTCGAAGTAAAGCATGAACATGCTTATCACTGATGCATGACCTATGTTTTGTCTTACTAAGTTTCATCAGAGAAAAGAGCTGTTCACATAAATACATTCTTGTAAACATTGAGAGTACATGAGCCACAAGAAGACCTGTGTTGTGGCATTGAGTCTGGAATAGTGATGTAGAAATCAAGACACAGGAGCAGTAGGGAACTTTGCTCTAAGAGAGGTGCTGCATTGCATATATGTAGGTTCAGCTTGAAATTCACGAGAAGCACTGTCCACATCAAATGTAAGATGCTTAGCAGAAATGTCAAATGCAAATGTCTGTAGTTTAAAATCACCAAAATGTCTTTCAAATTCAGGGCACAGCAGGTTAATCTTTGCAACATATTTAGCAGATGGAAGAGCTACAGTGGGCTGGTTTGAAGATTGCTTTGCAAACAAGGAAAAGGACATCAATTCCTTGTTGTTATGACTCCCACAATCTCACTTTTAGCTGGAAAGCCTTAACAGCATAAAACATTTCTGTGATTACATTGACTGTGCCTCCGCAGTCTAACATTCTGAGTGAAAAGATGCTTGGTTATGTCACGCAGAAAGGCAAGATCAAACAGACAGTTTAATTGTGTTCTATGTGAAAAGTTTGATTTCTGTTAAGGATCTCAAACAACCTTTTCAACACAGCACCCTGACTTAGCTAACACACAGTCTGTGCGATAAGTCATGTCAGTATGGTCTGTATCAGAAAGTTCCTTCAAATACTCTTGGAACTGAGGGTGGTTCATACTGCTTTAAGAACCTTCCCCCAAACCTTCTCCTGATGAATGAATATCTGATTTATATAAACATAACATATATTTTAACAAAGGGTCTTGATTGAGAATGTTCCCAAATTAAACTTTAACAAAGGCCACAAACAGTAAGTCTGTAAATTTGCTTTAGAATGGGTAAGCACCTCATAACAAAAGCCAGAAGAAACAGAACATTATGGCTAACACTTTCACCTCCAGCACATTCATATTTTCACTCTAATTTTCTTTTGGGAAATGGATTGTGAAAATCCTTGTTAGCTTCACAAACAAACTTAAAGTTACTCAACATGTTGGCTAAATATTTGTCACTATTTTATAAGAATTATTTTTAAAATATACTGTAAATTCACCTTCACATATCAAAAGAAGGGAAAAACAATTTCTGACTCTTAAAAACTGTACACTTCTTCTTGTACTGTATATAAAGAATATATTGTGTTAAACCTTTAGGGGAACAGATTTGCTAATTTACTCCCACTAAGGTTTTAAAATATCAAAATCTTTTTATCTGTGTCCAAACCTTCTAAACATAGTGCTGAATCAGTAGGTACAGTATATTCTAGATTGCTCCTTTGACACTGATGAACGGTGATATTCAAAAAAATGAAAAAAAGGCCAAGTTGTCTCTTAATTTTTCTTTTGTGGTTTTCTAACCTAGACAAATATGTATTTAGTCATTAAACTTTACATGGCAAAATAAATCACTGGCTCCTGATAAACAGTTCCACATTATAAATTATTCAGTTCTGGATTTCTGTCCTTTAGAAACCAATGCTTGTTAATCATTATTGCTAAATTATGCAGCTGCACTTTACTAAAGAAATAAAACTGGGACAAGAATATTTTATTGTGGAAAAATAATAAAAACAGAGTAAACCATGACATATGACAAAAATTGGCTATGAAGAAACTTAGGTACCAGTTCAAGCAGGAACCTTTTTTTTCCAGTGTCGTATGCAAAGAAAATGAAAAACTCAGTGGGGGTGCAGCAGTGAATCCAACAGCACATTAACCGCAACTGAAAACCGCATCTCTCATTCCAAGTCAGAGGATAGGAGCTGGGTGGAAAAGCGAATGTTCCAGACTAGTTGGCTATCGGACATCAACTAGCTTTTATACAGCCTGGAAGAAGAAGCGATAAGTTCTTCTGCAGCAAGCCTAGTTCAGTAAAACAGATTTTGAGGCAGGATCACATAGTTTCAAATGTGAAAATTTAACAGCACACTCCCGATAGCAAATAATATGCGGTAGGCAGCGACAGTGTGTTGGCTGAAAGTAAATGTGCCAAAGAATCTGCAGTGGTAAAAGCTTTCCAGGCACAAAAAAAAGATGAATGATGATGCAGAAGAGAAGAACTTTCAGTTAAAATGAACATGGAATATTACATACAGTAGCTAAGGGAGAACTGAGTATTCACACAAATGAAACCACTTGATTTGATGCAAAAGAAATATAGTCTGGATATTTCCCCAGCACATGACAACTAATTTCAAACATTACTATAGAAAAACTAATTTAATGATGATGGTACAACAAATTCTTCTATGGTGGAATATTGTGGTGGTCAGATATTTACATGATGCTTTGCCAGTAAAACATCTCTTTCACAGAAATTGAAAAAATAAACTAAATTATGTGTTTAATTGTGAAGTGTTGGTTTAGTGTGATTCTGAATACATAAGCCAAATTGCGAGTTTAGTTAATTTATTGAAAACTGTTGTGTTTTTAAGGAAAGTATGCGTGTGTGTATGTGTGCACAACCAGGGTCATAAGAGCTACTAAGTGTTTTTATTTCTATTTATTACTGTTTATATTAAATGTATTATTATATAAATGTATAAAAACCTATATTTTGTTTAAAATATCCACAGGCAGGTAATTTAAAAAAATACATTTCTGAAAAATTTGTATAAATCTGTTTATTTGGTGAAAAGTTCAATTTCATGAACTTTATGTTTAATTTCAAATGATTTTTTAAAACAATCCAACTAATCGATTGATCAACAAAATAATCACTAGATTAATCGTTTGTCAAAATAATTGTTAGTTTTAGCCCTAAACTATGGTGACCCTGAAGGGCAAAACACAGACAAAAATAAAAACACCAACAAAAATACAGAAAATACAAAAAAAAAATGAAAAACCCATACAAACAGTTGAAAACGCAAATTAAAATAATTGAAAATAACAAATAAAAAATTGAAAACACAAATTAAAAAGATAAGAACGCAAACAAAAAAGTGAATAAAATGCAAACAATTTGAAAGCACAAGCAAAAAATAAAAATGCAAATTAAAGTGAAAGCAAAAAAAAAAAAAAAGAGAAAACGAAAGTGAAAAAGTGAAAGTGCAAACAAAATATTGAACATGCAAATAAAAAATTGAAAACACAAACTAAAAGAAAGTCAAAACGGAAATGACCTCGCAGGGGAGGGGCTGTGGGGTGTGTGAAATGGGCGGAAAAGCTAAGGAAGCATTGGTAACGATAATTTGCAATCCTGACAAAGTTTAGTGCAACCTGTAAAGCTTCTGTTATTGGTATAAACAGATTAAAGTTGTTTAAAGTAACACTTTCTAATTTCAGAAGGTCTACAGCTAATCTTTCCTTTCACAGATATACATCACATTTGCGTTGTGTGGTAGAGTGTCTTGTGGGATCACGGCATGATTAAGAAAAAAAAAATCTGTATATTCGAACAGATTTCGAAATTGAGAGCGCTCGTGATAAGTATAGTAAAACTCTGTCTTTATTTAAATCGGCCAGTATATGTTACAAGGAGAAAATGGATGCCTAGCATGATTAAATCCTGGCATTCTGTCACTTTTTAGTGCAGATATGTTTTGTGGGACAGCTCTGGAAAGAAAGCCGTTGTTTTGCCCGGAGTGTGGCAGATCTTTGGGGTTTTTGCCACATGAAAACTCAGACCATTGTGATTCCAGAAGAAAACATAAAGTAGCAGCTACATGCAGCTTAGGTTGATAGCTAACTTTATTCCATGTCGTTCCTTTCTTAAGGTGAAGGAAGGTCTAGCACTGTATCGGAATTTCTTTCATTCAGAGACCAAAAACAAAAAGAGAGATGTAAATGGTCGAAAAATACGAAAAAGCACGCGGAAAGGTCTGTGCAGGTATGTTTTAGATATAATATGTTTGTATGTAGTTTGAAGAAAATATCAAAATCAGGACCTAATTTGTAGTGGTTTAATAATGATTTTTTTATCTTACACCAAAACATAATCATTAGAGTTCTGTAATAATTTGTTGTTTAAGCAATATAATTTTAGTAAAATGTACAGTCAATTCATGTTTTGTTTAATTCTTTCACGTTTCAGTAAAACATGTTGCAGATACAGCAAGGAGAATTTTTCTCATAAGCATCAAGTGAATGACGTTTCCTCAGGTCGCACTCATTTATTTTCTCACATTTATGTTGTCACAGACGGCTGGGGTTCTTACCCGCTGGGACGCCTAGAAGGTCCGGAAGGTGGCAGTAAAAGCTTCCGGGTCAGGAGGACACAACCGCCCTGGAGCAGGAGAGGACCACGGGAGAGGAGGAGAGACTTTCCAACTCGTTGGGACCCATGGCCACCGCCAGGGGGCATCTTATGCCTCCTAGAACCTGGGAGAACATTACTTCCGCCACACTTGGCAAGATGGTGGAGGAACCTGCCAGGGACACCCGGAGTGCTTCCGGGGCAAAGGGCAGCACTTCCGCCACACCAGGAAGTGCTGCCGGAAGATCGTCATCAGCCACCTGGAGCACATCCGGGTGGGAATAAAAGGCGCCGCCTCCCAGCAATCTGGGAGCTAGAGTCGGGAGAAGGAGCAGGACAAAGCTCCCAGGAGGAGATTGGCGGCCAAGGACAGAGATAGACAAGAGTTCATTGTGATGTGGTCTCCAACTGGTGGTGTCCGGGCAAGTCTCACAATGTACAAACTGTATAATTAAAAGGTCTAAACATTTTAAAACAAGGTATCAACACATTATAGTAACACATTTAGTGTTCCTAATAACATTGAAATATCTGAAAAGTATGACTAATTTTATTTCAATATTGTAATTTATTGACACTTTTTAATTATTTAAAGTCGCTTATGCAATTTTAGGTTAATGTTGGAATAATGATTACCCGTAGTGGCGTACTGAAAAAGGAGAGAGGAAAAAAATTGCCACTGCATGTTTTGCCATTGTACTCCAAAAGACAACTTTTACAGGCAGGTGAAAGTAATCTCAGAACATTTTTTTAATATTTCTGATGAGCCATACCAACTTTTACATTATAATGGGTCATTGTGGATAAAGTACCTGGAACTGAAAAACCATTTATGTTATAAGATTTTAAGGATACAATTGGAAAACCATTTAATAGACAACTTTTTCATCTGCACTGAGAAAGAACATAGTGAACTTGGTAAGTAAGAAGAAAGTAAGAAGAAGCTTTTGTTTTATTCAGATTACAGTATCATTCCTGTATTTGTTAGTTTTCATTATAACAAACATTTTGAGCTTCTTACTTTATTTGGCTGTCTCTTTATGAACTGCACTTTGTTTTTTATTAAAATGTAATAATTAATTCCTTTAACTCAAAAACAAAAACCCTGATGGCACTGCAGTGGAAGTGACGATCCAAAGAGTGAATACTATGGCCTACTACTGTTAATTCTGTATTTACGGTTTGTCTCATCGCAAATTGCTTTATGTAAAAATGTGTTAAAATATTACTTTTTAACTTTTGTACCAGAGAATAAACTTGAATGTAAATGCAGTTGGGAAAACATAACTAATTTTATTTGTACTTAAGTCCAAAGTTGTGCAGTGTGATCTACTGAAAAAAAAAGAATTTACCATCCTGTTAACTTATTCATTGTGATGGTGACATAGTTTGTTGAAGTAGTAATGTCCATATTATTTTCACAAAAAATATCTTTTTTTTGTAGATAAGACTGAAGTTAGTTATAATGATGTAGTAGTTCAGCCAAAACATTCTGAAGATTCATTGAATGACACACTGGTATTTAATGGTTAACTTATTAAAATGGTCATATTTTTAAAAGATATGTGATGGAGATTGATTGTTGAAGTAACATTAATATTATTATTTATATTATATTTATATTTAATATTATTTATTTCTATATGTGTGTTTTTAAAGCTGTCAATTGTTTACTACTAGTTACATGAGTGATGTCTGTGAAATCATTTAACCTATGTGCATCTTTTTTACTTTAGTTATGATCCAAATAATATGTGTGTGTTTTTTTTTTTTCCTCTCTCTTTTCCAAGCTGTGGTTTCAGAGCTCACCAAACACTACAGCCATTAAGGCCAGCAATGTGAATTCACAGGTAAATTATTATTATTATTATTATTATTATTTTAAATGTAATGTGGTATTTAAGACAGTTGTTTCTTCTATCACAGTCCATAAATGAATTAGAAAACTTTACATAATTCAGTTTAACATTTTGCCTTAATTTGTCTATGCTCCAGACATTTCATTTTAAGGCAGAAGTGGCAAGAAATTTCCAAGTGATAAAAAAATCAGTTTTATGTAAAAATTTGATTGGTTTTGACACCAGATATATACAATGTATATAAACGTAACAACATATATGCTTGGTGAATTCATGTTAAGCTAAAAATTTGTTCAATTTCATAATAGCTGTATTTCATCTTTAAACAGTTGAAAGCCTCGTTAACACGGTATTGCCTCCCATTTTTTAGAGCCAGATAGATTCATCTGAAAAACAAACAAAGTTTGCTGACGGAGCAGCAGCAAAGTATGCAAGTGAATGTGCTTCCAGTATTGAGGGTCATTGGTATAGGTGCAGTCATGTAGAATTAGGGGTTTTCCACCATACAGTATATAGCAGTTCATTTGTAAATTAAAAGGGTACAGACATGCATTTTTGCATAAGGACATTAATGGTGATTAATCAAATTAGTTGGATAAGGTTTACAGGACTCAGAGCTGTAGTGAACAATATGTGTATTGAAAGAATAGTTAAACTTAACTGTGAAGTTTTTCTCCAAACAAGGCAACAAATGACAACTTATGATTTTATCTTAGATGAATTGGTATAATTTCTAAATACTGTATAAGAATGAAATGTATTAATAAAAAGGTTGTTAAATTTTTGTTTTAATGTGTTAAAGTACTTTCTAATTATTATGTTTTATGCAAATGACCAGAGTCTAGAGGTTCTGTTGTTTACTTTCTTTTTCAGTTCAATTTTTATATATTTAATGTAACTGTTGGATTTTTTTTTAACCAGGCAGCTTTCTTAGTTAGTACAATTAGTTAGTAATTAGTATAATACAGAATTTAAGATTCCAATGTATATTTTGTTTTTCTTCCTGATACAGTGGAACCTCGGTTCACGAACGTCCCGGTTCACGTACAACTCGGTTCACGACCAAAAAGCTCGCCAAACTTTTCCCTCGGTTCACAACCACACACTCGGTATACGAACAAGCCAGTTTCCCTTGCCTGCCTGTCTGCCCGCCTGCCTGAGCTGCAAGAGAGAGAGAGAGAGAGGAAGAGCGAGCAAGCATGTGCCGGCTGGTGAGGGGGAGGAGGAGACTGCTGCACGTGTTTGCTGGACAAGCCAGTTTCCATAGCCTGCCTCAGCTAAGCTGAGAGAGAAAAAGAAAGAGAGAGAGAGCAAAAGCAAGCAAACACGTGCCTGCTGGGGAGGGGGAGGAGATGATTGCAGCACGTGTTTGCCTGCCTATCTATAGGCAGCCTGAGAGAGAAAGAGAGCTGCCTGGCTTTTTCATTTAAGCAAAGCCGACGTGCACTCTCTTTGTGCTGTACAGTATTTCGTGTGCTTTTGCAGTTAACTATGGCTTCTAAGCAAGTGAAGAGTTGTCAGAAGAAAGCTTTGAAGAAAATTGAAATCGAAGTAAAGAAAGAAATTACAAGAGGTGGAAAAACTGTTTTACCAGTTTACTCATTTACCAATCTGAGAACCCTCCTGCTTTCAAGCAGCACAATGTAAACAAAGCCAGAATGCCAGTAATGTGGAGGGTCACAAGAACTTTCTTTTTGGAATGGCTGCATGAGGCTTTCACTCCCACCAGCTAAACAGCTAAAAGCACCAGAAACCCAAGAAATCACAAGAGAGAAAACACCTGAAGGAAAACACTTCATGCCAGAACTCGTCTCATGCAAGGTTAGTTTTCTTGGTGGTTTTTGTATTCCGGATTTTTCAAAAGTGAATTTTTTAGTTCATAATGCGATCTGTTGCAATGTTGTTTTTCTCTTTTTTCAAATGTTCGCTTTTTTCCTTGTGCTTAAAACTCATTAAAAAAATTGTTTACATGGAGGACTTCATCGTGTGATTTGTTGCAATGTTACTTTTTTTGGTTGCTTGTGAGTTGGTTTTTAAATGCAGTTCGGATTTGTGCGATGTTTTTTTCTGCTGTGCTTAAAACTCATTTTAAAAACATTGTTTACAGCGATCAGGCTTTAAGTTTAATAGCGTGATCTCCTGCAATGTTACTTTTTTGGTTGCTTGCAAGTTGGTTTTTAAATGCAGTTCGGATTTGTGCGATTTTTTTTTTTTTTTTTTCCTTTTGTGCTTAACTCATTTAAAAAAAAAAAATGCTGCGCGAGCACCTGCTACAGAGAGATTAGAGAGCCCGAGCGAGCAAGCACAGAGAGAGAGAGAGAGAGAGAGAGAGTGAGAGAGCACGGGCAGCTGACAGGGAAGGGATAGGGGTGTGTGTGTGTGTGTGTGTGTGTGTGCGCGCTACAGAGAGAGAGAGAGCACGCTTGATCCAGGCTGCTCCTGTAGCTGAGGTAGGGAGGGAGGGGCTTTGGTGGTGTGTGTGCTACAGAGAGAGAGAGAGAGAGCGCGAGCGAGCCAGCTCGTGTAGCTGATCAGGGAGCCTGGGTGTTTTGTGTCAGTGTTATTCAATGTTTTTACATTAGTTTACTATTACACTGTGCATTCTATGGTGTAATTAACTATATTTGTGCTTAATCTTTACATATTTTTACATATTTACATACAGTTTGTACGGTCTGGAACGGATTAATTGTATTTACATACAATCCTATGGGGGAAACTGCTTCGGTTCACGACCAACTCGGTTTACGACCAAAGTTCTGGAACGAATTATGGTCGTGAACCGAGGTTCCACTGTATAGAGAAATGTTTAAATTATTGTAATAAAGCCATGAGATTCTAAATACATGTATTTCTTTTATTTAGAAATTATACTGAGGTGTATGCACCAATCCTTATTGACGATGAAGAGAGCACAACAGAACAAGAGTCTGTGGAGACTGTGGAATGGTAAGGTTTAAAGTGGGTTAGGAAATACTTAATGTTTATTACAAATTTATATTTAAAATACCACAAATGACTTGCAGCCTATTACTGCAGATTACCACAGACATTGTTTCAGTCTTTTCCTGATGATGCACATGTGAGGCTAACTGAGGAGTTTAATGGGGGATAACCCCACAGAGCTGAACTGCTTGGCAATGTGTCCCTTCCTTCACTCCTGTCAAAAGCCATAGTAAATTAGAACAAACTTAATTTACTGGTTATTTTTATCATAATATTATATGGTTTTACTGTATTGTCTTATATTGTACTTTGAGTCAACATCTCTGCATTTTATTCTTTGTTTTATGTATTGGCTTGGTATCATTCAGATTTTCTCTTGGGGATTAATGAAGTATATCTAATCTAAGTGCAATTTTAGTTAATTGTTTATTCTTCTATATCTGTCATTCAGTAGGTTAACAGAGCACAATATTCCAGTGGAAGAAATCTTGGCCAAACTTTCCAAACAGATTCAGTCTAACAAGGTTTCAAGATTTAATATAAATCGTGGAGATATCTGGGATGGAGCTCTCCGTGGGTTTAGACGAAGCACTTATAATCCCACTCGTCCTATGTTGGTAAAATTTACTGATGATTCTGGCAATACTGAACATTCAATTGATGCTGGTGGACCAAAAAGAGTTTCTTCAGCTCTTAATTCAGGATTTACAGTATCGAAGAATTTTTGAAGGCAAAGAAAATGAAAAATATTTAAGATGTGACAAACACATCTTGTGTAACTTGTATATTCCTTTTAGCAGAGCATATTGATTTACTGCTCCTTTATTTAAAGCCCTTGCCAATGATGAGTACTTCACCATTGGGAGATTGATTGCTGTATCACTTATCCATGGTGGTCCTGGCCCACAGTTTTTATATTGTAATCTTATGAATTACATTGTGGGAACTGGTGAGATTTCTCCATCAACTGAAGATACAGTAGGCCCTCGTTTATTGCGGTTAATCAGTTCCAGACTCTACCGCGATAAATTAATTTCCGCAAAGTAGGATTCTTTATTTATAAATCGAATATTTTCACAGTTAGAGCATAGAAAACCTGTTTACAACCTTCTAAATACGCTTTTTTAACATTATTAGAGCCCTCTAGACATGAAATAACACCCTTTAGTCAGCATTACACTCATATTACCCAATATATTAGACAAAATAAGAGAAAATAAGACATATTAGGCGTTACAAATATCAAATTACCAGTAATCTCTCCTTGATCGCGGGGGTTGCGTTCCAGAACTCCCCGCGAAAGGTGAAAATCCTCAAAGTAAAAACCATACGCTTATATTGTTATTTTTATATTGTCACGCATGGGTCACAGATTTGCACAGAAACACAGGAGGTTGCAGAGACAGGGACTTTAAAACACTGCAAACAAACATTTGTCTCTTTTTCAAAAGTTTAAACTGTGCTCCATGACAAGAAAGAGATGACAGTTCCGTCTCACAATTAAAAGAATGCAAACATATCTTTCTCTTCAAAGAAGTGTGCGTCAGGAGCAGAGAATGTCAGAAAGAGAGTGAGAGAGAGACACAGAGAGAGAGAAAAGCAAACAATCAAAAATCAATATGAGCTGTTGGGCTTTTAAGTATGCAAAGCACCGCCGGACAAAGCAGCTGCAAGGAAGGGAGCAATGTGAAGATAGTCTTTCAGCATTTTTTAGAGGAGTGTCCGTATCCTCTAGGCCAGTGTGCGAGTAGCCCCTCTGCTCACACCCCCTCTGTCTGGAGCAGAAAATGTCAGAGGCAGAGAGAGAAAAGCAAACAATCAAAAATCAATACGTGCTGTTCGGGCTTTTAAGTATGCGAAGCACCATGTGGGAAGCATATCGTATATCATTGAGGAGTTTTATTTAATACGTAATACGTGCTCTGATTGGGTAGCTTCTCAGCCATCCGCCAATAGCGTCCCTTTTATGAAATCAACTGGGCAAACCAACTGAGGAAGCATGTACTGTACCATAAATTAAAAGATCCATTGCCCGCAGAAATCCGCGAACCAGCGAAAAATCCGTGACATATATTTAGATATGCTTACATATAAAATCTGTGATGGAGTGAAGCAGCGAAAGTCAAAGCGCAATATAGCGAGGGATAATTGTATATAAGATCCTGATATTTACAAGATGCTCCAAAAGGTATGACTAATATTAAAATATTTTGGGGTGTTTGAAAAGATCTCCACTTTATGAATGTTCATCACTTACATAGTTTTTTTTCCTCAATATGGTGTTTTTTGTCATTTTATTCTGTGAGCCCACATTGTCCAATTCAAAATCAAAGGTGGAAGCATTAGATACCAGTCAGTTATAGAGAGCACACACCTACCCTATGTTATTATGGGGTAACAAATAACAATGCCTGCATGTAATAAATGGAATTTGAAGTGCCAGATACCCCTTCCCCCTGCACTGATGAAAACAAACAAAATCCACAGACATTGACTAGACTGGAATACTGTAAATCCCTGTTTTATACAGCAAACAGGTACCTTTTTAAATACTGCATCACAGTGGCATGTTACATTTTTGTAGAGAACAGTCTGAAGTTTGTTACATTTTTTGGGGGGAGGGTATGGTTCAGTTATTTAAAAAGCATTTAATATACTGTTTCCTTATATTTGTTATGTTATGTGTTTTTATAATACTGGTGTTTAATTTTGCAAGTCCATGTCTGTGACCATCCAATAACCCTATTGTATATTAAATCCAGATAAAAATGGTATCAACTCTCAACATCCTGAGAAATACTATAGAAGAAAATGGCACAATGCTTCTGATAGCAGGATGCTTTAACCATGTTAAACAAGTTGATGGAAGACAGAAACTTGTTCAGGATTATCTAGAATGATACTTTTTTACAAGAAACAGTCAATGTATTGGAAGGTAATCTACATTTTCTGCAACTGAGAATTGTTGGTCCTTTTGCTGTGCCTTTTAAACATTATTTAAAGTGCTCATTTGTGTCCTGACCTTTTTTCTTTTTCTTTATCACAGATTCAAAGAGGATTATCCACTCTCAATCTACCTGAAAAAATGAAGCAGTATCCAGGTGTATTTGTAAACTGCATGTGCTTTTCTCAAAGCAAGATCAATGCAGAAGCCACTGAAGATATTTTTAGGATAAACTGAAGATATTTTTAGGATAAATTTCAGCGAGGCAGGCAGCAGCTGGAGAGACGAGGAAGGAAGAACTGCTGCCTATTGGGCAGACTACCTCTTGGATATTGAAGGTTAGAAAAAGTAAAATATTTTTAACCAGTATTATCAGTGCATATGCCTGTGTTGATATTTAGCAAGAAGTCTGCAGAAGGTGGTAAAAGATATGTTTCTTCTGCTTAAAGAAGTATGAAATATTGGTGTATTATACTCACAGTTGCCATAACATGTTTGTAAATGTTGAGATGCTTTATCTAAATATGAGTATTTAAAACATTTTGGGAAAAGTACTATTTTGTAAATGTTTTAAAGTACATTTAAAAAGGTGCAGAGGCCCAAAACAATGTCTATAAAGTACTTAATTTTTTTCTTCTCCCTACAGCCTCAGATAAAACTTCATCTTGTGATCCTTCATTAGTAGACATTTTAATGTTTGCAACTGGCCTTTGTGCTATTACACCATTAGGACTGCAGCCAAGACCATCAATTTGCTTTCACCATGATGGGTCACTACTGCCAGTGGCCAACACTTTTAGCAACATCTTAACTCTGCCAATCCATAAAACCTATGAAAACTTTAGATTTTATGTTAGTTTTGGAATTTTAAATTCACCAGGTTTTGGCCAGTATTAACCTGAGTCACTTACAGTATAAACACATTTCACAGTAATCTACTGTAATGTGCAGTCAGAGACGGAGCCTGAAAAGATTTAACAAAGTTAGGAGCTACCATAATCAGAGTGGGTATGTATACTACATACTTTTTGCTCAAAAAGAATTAGAGATGAGAAATCACCCACAAAAAAGAGAGTAAAGAACCGCCTGAGATGAAACAAGCAATCCTGTCTCAGAGAACTAGAAAAAAAGGGCAAGATAACAAGTGCCAAGGATTGTTCACTATACCTCTGAATTAAAAATAGAATCCCCGTCACTACAAGATCCCCTTCTCTGTTACAGCATTTCATGTCTCTTTCAATATGTGAAATGTAAAGACAGGCTGACAAGCTTTAATTGATTTTGGTTAGTTTTAAAATGTTCAGAGTTCTGAAAAACCTGAAGTTCCTAATAATATTTGAATAAATATTTTGGATGCATTGAATTAGTTATGGATGTACAGGGTGGGCCATTTATATGGATA
The DNA here is from genome assembly GCA_026402145.1 of Polypterus bichir lapradei. Classification (NCBI taxonomy): domain Eukaryota; kingdom Metazoa; phylum Chordata; class Cladistia; order Polypteriformes; family Polypteridae; genus Polypterus; species Polypterus bichir. The sequence continues at coordinate 46,294,926 of JANRMT010062808.1, forward strand.
CACCTTAATAAAATGGGAATGGTTGGTGATATTAACTTCCTGTTTGTGGCACATTAGTATATGTGAGGGGGGAAACTTTTCAAGATGGGTGGTGACCATGGTGGCCATTTTGAAGTCGGCCATTTTGGATCCAACTTTTGTTTTTTCAATAGAAAGAGGGTCATGTGACACATCAAACTTATTGGGAATTTCACAAGAAAAACAATGGTGTGCTTGGTTTTAACGTAACTTTATTCTTTCATGAGTTATTTACAAGTATCTGACCACTTATAAAATGTGTTCAATGTGCTGCCCATTGTGTTGGATTGTCAATGCAACCCTCTTCTCCCATTCTTCACACACTGATAGCAACACCGCAGGAGAAATGCTAGCACAGGCTTCCAGTATCCGTAGTTTCAGGTGCTGATAAAAGTCTAAGGGGGTCAGATCAGGAGACCTTGGGGGCCATTCAACTGGCCCACGATGACCAATCCACTTTCCAGGAAACTGTTCATCTAGGAATGCTCGGACCTGACACCCATAATGT
>JANRMT010062808.1:46330451-46349719 GCA_026402145.1 Polypterus bichir lapradei
AATAGCAGGCATAAAAAGCAGGCATGTCACACAGTGCAACACTTGGTTCTTCTCACTCCATATAATCCAGTCTCTGGGAAAAGTTTCTCTGTTGTTAGACGATTTGCTGTACAACAAACCCTTTGGGAATGTTTTCTCGAGGCGATCTAACGGAAGGCCTTTCATCATCTCCTCTAGTTCATCTTCACTTTTTAAATTGTTCATCACAGACACAATACACTGCCTATCGTAATCTCGTAGAGTTTCTGGCCAGTTTCCAGGATCTTTAAAATTGAATGAAGACAAATATGTATGATTTTCTGTCTCCATGTACAGAGTCTGCTCACTGTCAGCATCACTGATGTGCGGTTCTGAGTCTGCCTGTTCACGCACCTGATCTGCATCTGGGTTAGTTTCTTCTTCATTTGATGTGCCATTAATCCCTTCATCATGTCCGTCTGGACTGCTGGATAACACAGATACTTGGGATGTACCACCTTTATTGTCCGGGCTGGTATTATCGTTTTCAATATTGGCACTACCACTGGAATTGTTATTGTTTGACGACACAGGTTTTTCAAAATACCGGAGAAGTAAGTTTTTGTCCTTTAATTCTTCATCTTTTTTCTTCTGCTCTTTTTTTTCCTTTCGATTTTGGCACCCAGATTTATGTTGGTAGGGCATACTGTACTTTTTGGATCCTATATGTAAAATAACGATAAGCGATGGTGGTATTAGAAATATATTGTAAACAAAACACGCTAATTCAATTTATATTATGTCCGTGTGACTGGACTGGTAAACTAAACAAAATTAAATTACAATGCATGTATTGTACAATAGCGCGCGTACCTGTCTCTGACTGCTGAATGAGTCTGATGACAGCCGCTGTTAAGACCAAAAGTCCAAATACAAAATTAACGCAGATAGGCGCTTCTCTTCACTGTTCACATAATAATGAAATAATGGCAAATTATAAGCTTTTGTTAAGTCTAACTCTAAGCGTGCACGGAACAGTAGGCCCTAACTCTTAATACTCACACGACTGCGAGTGCGACTGTCCAGCATTGAATGAATAAGTTCCGCGATTTGCGAAGGCAAAAAGTGCAGACTAAACATAAACATTGCCACACCGCCACCGGCACTCATTCCAACTTGCGTATGTTATCTTGATGACAGACACGGGACAGCCTTTATGAGAATGCCGCTGAAGCTCTCGGTCTTGCATTTTCCCATGGTTCGACGGATGACGGAAATGGAGTTCAAACTCAAAGCAGCTAGATCTGAGATAGTACCCACCGGCGACCGCTGTATGACGTCGACGTGCCCCTTCTTGATAATAAAGGACCTATCGAGAGAAAAAAAAAAACTCGAAAAAGGGCAGGCCCCATCTAGCTCGGGCCCCTGACAAGTGTCATGGTTGTCCCCCCCCAGATGCGGGCCTGTCCACACAGTTATACAGTAAACCCTCGTTTATCGCGGTTAATCTGTTCCAGACTCTACTGCGATAAATGAATTTCCACGAAGTAGGATTCTTTATTTATAAATCTAATATTTTCGCAGATAAAGCATAGAAAACCTGTTTACCTTCTAAATACGTTTATTAACATTATTAGAGCCCTCTAGACATGAAAGAACACCCTTTAGTCAAAAGTTTAAACTGTGCTCCATGACAAGACAGAGATGACAGTTCTTTCTCACAATTAAAAGAATGCAAACATATCTTCCTCTTCAAAGAAGTGCGCATCAGGAGCAAAGAATGTCAGAGAGAGAAAAGCAAACAATCAAAAATCAATACGAGCTGTTGGGCTTTTAGGTATGCGAAGCACCGCGATAAAGCGGCTGCAAGAAAAAGGGAGAAATGTGAAGGTAGTCTTTTAGCATTTTTGTGAGGAGCGTCCGTATCCTCTAGGCAAACAGCCTCTATGCAAACGGCCCCTCTGCTCACACCCCCTCCGTCAGGAGCAGAGAATGTCTGATGACTCCCGCTCTTACGTGCAAGTCTGCGTGGATATTATGAACTACCGTATCTGTTCAAGTTCTATTTAAATTTTAAATAGAAGGAATTTTTATTTAGTCGACAGAAATATCTTTGGTAGGAATGTAAGTTAAATGTAGGCATCATTGCATAAATTTTTCTTCACCATACAAATGTAAAGAGTAAATTCGCCTTACATTCCAACCAAAGATATTTGTGTCGACTAAATAGAACTTGAAAAGATATATTTTTTCGAATGTGATTGCGCAATTCAGATCGAGTTGACGCGCACCGACGCATCGAGCCCGCGTGCTATTGTGGTTTCGCCTGCGTGCCTCAATAAGTCACCCTCCCCTCGCTCTTACTTTTTTACCGTTCATCTAATGAATACACTGAGTATGGCTTTACCAAAACAATCATTGATGGTGAATAAAGTATCCATTATTCATAAAGCTTCAATTGGTGATCTGTCTTTCTGCGTTAACCGCATATTTTTTCATATGTCTCAAACCAAGGGGATGTGAGGGTAAAATGAATCGGGAAGCGCGCATACATACTCAGTACACCCCCTCTCGGGAATCGAACCTCGGACGTCGGCGCTAGAGGCGAAACCTCTACCATTGCGCCACAGCGTGTGGTTTGTCTATTTAAGAGTATGTAGATCGGGGTATATATATACATTAATATATATACCCACGCTTCGCAGCGGAAAAGTAGTGTGTTAAAGAATTTATGAAAAAGAAAAGGGAACATTTTAAAAATAATGTAACATGATTGTCAATATAAAGAAATTGTTTTGTGAGTGTTATGAGTGTTGCTGTCATCAAGGATTTGATTATCATTATTTCTTTCAATCAGGTTCGTATTTGTAGGATGTGTTGTATTCAAATTACATTCCGTGTTTGTCAATCGTTGTAAAGATAACAGGTTTCATTTATCGATTCGTTTCTTACTGCATCAATAAACAGCTCGTCTTCCCTCTTTATCTGAGACGTGACACACTGCATGCACGGGTTTTTTTTTACACTGTCTTCCTTTTGACATTGACTTTTTCCACCGTGTGCTTTGTTTCCGCAGTAGCTGCACTTATGAATATGCTTGTATGTATCACACGCTTCATATTGTTTTGCTGCCTTCTCAATTGTGTAAGTCGGTTTTTGTTCAGCACTCTTTGGAACTGTTGCTGTTTGTCTGTGCACTGCGTCATTTCACGTGAGCCGCTCGGTGTACATGCATCGAAGGTTCCCAGCTGTGCTGGTGCTATCTCATGCGATGTCCACGGCTGTATTTAATGTTAGCTAAGACCCGGCACTTAAAAGTTTCTCTCGCAGTTTCGCCGAGTTTGTGCCAAACACCACCCTGACCATCTCATCTTCCTCTGCATAAGCACAGTCCTTCACCCGTGAATATTTAGCGGCAGTGTTTCTATTGGATTGCCGCTGACGACCGGCCTTATATGGGCCTTATACGTAACTCCGCCTCCCACGGGCATCGAGCAGAAGTCTATTATAGTCTATGGACGAAAAAATAGGTTCCAGTTATGACCATTACGCGTAGAATTTCGAAATGAAACCTGCCCAACTTTTGTAAGTAAGCTGTAAGGAATGAGCCTGCCAAATTTCAGCCTTCTACCTACACGGGAAGTTGGAGAATTAGTGATGAGTCAGTGAGTCAGTGAGTGAGTGAGTGAGTCAGTAAGGGCTTTGCCTTTTATTAGTATAGATATACACACACACCTTAATAAAAAGATAAATGCCTCTGTCTGGCCAGTTGCTATTTCTCTGACATTTCATGAAATGGAGAATAACAAGCACTTTTAGTAATAATATGCATTTCTCATGTTAAGGCACATCACAAACATTAACACTGCTTTTACGAACCTCATATCAAATGGCATATAACAGAGACATACACATTGCCTGGTGCAATGCAAACATTAAGGCCGGAGTTATACTTCACGCGACGCGACGTATGCTGCAGCGGACATTCCTGCTACGCAAGCGTTGTAGTGTTAATACTTGCGCGCATACTTTACGTAAATCTGGAGGAATCCACCAGGTGGCAGTGCGAGATATTATCATGGTGAGAACATGTTCGGCTTCTCTGTGTTGTGAATTGCCTAGAACACCTATTAAATTCTGATGACACCTTACCGCAATATCTCTGAAAAGGATCTGTATTGATTAAATCCATCAATCCAGGGATGTGTCCATTCCAGCAAGCATTGGACAAGAGTGAGAAACAGTCCCTTGACGAGGCCTCAGCTCATCGCAAGGTGAATACAAGCACACACATACACTAGTGTCATTTTAGCGGCACCAAATCCCCAAATCTGCATATCTTTGAAAGGAAACCGGAGCACAGTGTGGAATACAAGCAGGAAATACCAGCAACATAACTCCCTGCGAGACAGCAGTGCTATCGCTCCACCACCGTGACACCACCATGTGTGTAATTAACAGTATTCATTATTTAAACGAAATTATATGTAAAATATAACATACACACTTTAATGCATTTCATCATGAAAGTGAAATCAAGTATAAATCTAAAGATTCTAAATGTGCAGAGAGTTGGAATATCATACATTTAATTAGTTCTGTGTGGTGATCTATTGCTGCTTTCCGCTCCTGTCAGGTCCAAGAAGCTCGTAGCGATTAAAAACTGGGATGACGTTTACGATGGTCCGCTTTAATGATAAAGTAAACTACGAGGTTAAAGTGGACATTTCGAGATTAAAGCCAAAATTTCCACTTTAATCACAAAATACACATTTTCACTGTGTCCTTTATTTTTTTTCTCAGTGGCTCAAATATAATGCTATATATGTTTGGGAACTATCTACATGTGACAGAAAGCCTCTATGCAGATCCTACGGAAAGGATTCGATGTGGTAAAGCAAAATGCCGACATACAGATGCATTTGTGGTGCTTTTATATTCAAGTGTTGCATATTCCCGATCGTAATGACACGATACATTTTAAAAGTCTCACATACCATCTTTTGTGCCATCTATTTTTTTTTTTGCAACTTCACATCGGCAACATAATGTATAGCGCTGTATTTGAGCCAATGAGAAAAAAATAAAAGACACGGTGAAAACGTGTATTTTGTGATTAAAGTGGAAATTTCGGCTTTAATCTCGAAATTTCCACTTTAACCTCGTAGTTTACTTTATTATTAAAGCAGACCATCGTAAATGTCATCCCAGTTTTTAATCGCTACGAGCTTCTTGGACCTGACAGCAGGTAAAGTAAAAAAATTAAAAATAGACGGCACAAAAGATGGTATGTGAGACTTTTAAAATGTATCGTGTCATTACGATCGGGAATATGCGACGCTTGAATATAATAGCATCACGAATGCATCTGTATGTCAGCATTTTGCTTCACCACTTTGAACCATTCATCAAACAGCAAAGCGCGCACATCGATCCCCGAAGGATCTCCATAGAGGCTTGCTGTCACATGTAGATAGTAAACAGAGACTCTGACGTCACATTCCGACTTTTAGCACACTGCGCCCCCCCGACTTTTTGCTGGTACTGCAACTCGCGCACGCGTCGCGTTAATTTCTGAGGACCTGCTCAGAGGACGCGTGAAATGAACGCTGGGAACGCGTGGCAGCCATGATGCGGGCGCGTACGCGTTCTGAGCGTGAAGTATAAATCGGCCCTTAACACTGACCTATTAACATATGACCTCTTAGGCACAGCCATCAGCAGTGTCTGTCTGTGGAGAGAGTGTCGACCTTGTCAAGAAGTTTACTTACCTCAGCAGTGACATTCATGTCTCTGGTGACTCTTCCTATGATGTCAATAGATGGATTGGGATAGAATGGGGGGTCATGAGGTTGCTGCAAAGGGGTGTGTGGTGCTCCTGATATCTGTGCAAAAGGATGAAGACCCAAGTCTTTAAAGTCCTGGTGCTTCCTGTCTTGCTATATGGTTGTGAGATATGGACGCTATCCAGTGACCTGAGATGAAGATTGGACTCCTTTGGTACTGTCTCTTTGGAAAATCCTTGGGTACTGTTGGTTTGACTTAATGTCAAATGAGCTGTTGCTCATGGAGTCCCGAATGAGGCATATTACCTGCATTGTGAGGGAGAGTCAGTTACAGCACTACGGCGATGTGGCATGACTCTCCAAGGGTAATCCGGTTCACAGAATCCTCATTGTTGAGGACCCAAGTGCATGGACCAGGCCAAGGGAACACCCATGTAACACCTGGCTGCAACAGATAGAGGATGAACTGCTTGTCTGCCTGGGGATGTCAACCAGGATCCCGAGCTGTTTCATTGTGTGGTGGGTGCGGCAACGAGCTGTACCAGTGCATGCTCCCCAACATGACCTACGTTGATTACTTAGATTTCAACCCATCTTAGACAGGTTACACAGCTAGTATATATCTTTATATATAATATATCTTTATCAGTGGTTAGCAAACAATCTGGTCTGCAAATCTCAAACTATCTCAAACTATTCCCATATCAAAAAAATAATTAAATGGAACATTAGAACCCTTATAAAACAGAATGCCGTGTGAATTTAACAGATATCTGCAGCCATGCACAACATAGTATTTTAAGCACCTCAGTGACTTCAGCCACAAAACTAGAATGATCCCAAACGATCCTTCCCAGCACTGTGTCCCCAGGAAGACATTTCCACTGTGTTTAGAAGTTTAGCAGTGCTCCTTCCACTATGTTATGGCATCATTTGTAAGGTCAATTTTTCTAAATAAGGAAAGCCTGGGCAACACCCCACCAGCTCTTCCTGAGCAACAGAATTATTTGTTTCAACATATATGAAGATATCTGAAACTCATCCTCCACAGCCTCACCAATCAATCTGCCTTTTAGTTTAATGTTGCCATTTCTTCACCACGCCTTCACAGCTTATTCGGGGCTAGAGACTTACCTTTAAACACTAAATGGAGCTCAGTCTGATATGATTTAAACATCATAGATTACTTTAATGCCACTATATAAAGAAGGTTTACTCTAATTTTATTAATTGTTATCTAATTTAGACATCAACTTATCCAATTATTTGTACAGCAGGGTTTCAGAAAACTTGAGCATCTCTTGGAAGATTATATCAAATATAATGTAATGTAAATGCTCTGTTCAGAGTGCTTGTACACTCACAACAATCTCCATTTTAGAGTCACCAGTAAGCTAATCTAACATGACTTTGAGAGAAGAGGGTGAACTGGACTACCATGGAAAAATTAATATGAACAACACATTTATAAGGATGTGAATCTGGGCTAAATAAAATTAAATTTTATCAAATATTTATTTTGTATAAAATAAAGGTCTCTATCTTACAAAGACCATACAAATTCTAAGATTAGGAAATTATTAGATGGGTAAAGGAATACTTAAATATGAAATTAAATATCATTTTACATTATTTGGTATTAATTAACTCATAAGATGGCCATAACATGAAGATGATGTATTTTAGGAGGACTTTGCAGACTGCCAAACCTGAAATATTTTCGACTTCAAAAAATAAAACAAAGTTAAACAAAATTAGAGGTGTACTCTGGGTGTGGCTTATGTCAAATTCAAAGATACAGTATAAAAAAACATATGTTTATTACAACAATAAATATACCTTTGACTTTAATGCTTTACTTTGCTGCATTTTTTCCACTGGACTCATACAGTAGGTGTGGTCTGACAAATACTGTAAATTAAAGCCATTTAAGAAATCCTATGACTGTTATTCAGCATGAATAATTTTATTTGCTGGATTACTAAATCTTTACATATAAAATATCCTTTTTAAAATATATTTATGCTAATATTCTGTTTTCAAATATACTTATGCTAATATGTTTCAAAATATTGAAAATCTTATTCTTAACTAAAGTAGAACTATACAATGACTATACATTGAAAACAGAATTGTGAAGAATTTCAACAAGGAAATTTGCCCTTCTTCTTTTTTTTCTCATTTTGCTTTATAAACTGTGAAGGTAAAATGGAAACCCCTCAGTAAATCCTGTATTATCAGCCACAGACAGGCTTCACAAGACTAAATATTTTGTTTTCCTACATGTCCACAGTAATAATACTTTGAAATGAAAGCAAGTTTCCATAGTAACAGTTCTATAATTGAGAGAAGGAAAAAAAACAAAACACAGTAGATATTTTCTTGCTTATCTAAACAAACCTTACTGTACAGGTGGATGTTTAAATTTCTATTGAACAAAATACACTATAGATTAGAAAGGACTCAAATATAATCTGTGGAAAACAAAAAATGTAATTAAAGGTATAAACATTTTATTATGACATGATGAATATTCAGGTACATACTGTAAATGCAATATGTACTAAATTATAAATCTTTGCATTAAATCATTCTTTACAGACATATTACCCTCACAGTGAGCTTTATTGGATACCCAAACACAGTTATTGACTTCTTACCTCAAAATCTTTCACATTTGGTATAAAGGTGGAGTTATTTTTTCAGTATTAAGGTTAGGACAGAAAAATATTTCAGTCAAATTTAAATGATGTAAAGACTTGAATTTAGATTTTGGGATGTTATTGAAAAAGAAAATATACACACATATATACACATACATGCAAGCTCTTGGGGCGTGCAACTCAGAATTTGTGTCATCTCATTTTACAGGGAAAGATTTGGATGTAACACTTCCACTAACACAACTTCTGTTTTCCCTAACATAGAGGAGCAACATCCAGAAAGAGCTGTGATGTAACATTTACCCCAGCCAACAAATGCTCCAGTTATTGTTATTGTGATGTCATTTCAAAAGCCTGTTTTTTTTCTTTTTTTGCTTTTTTTGCCAACCACACACACATATATTAATTATGTTGTATATTTAATTTTAAATGGCTAAATTTGCCATTTTGCTCTGAGAACTGAAGCTCAAATCTCTTATATATAGACATTATATACAAGCTGAAGAAGGGAAATGGCTCCATTGCATTCAAATGTTTTATGATTTTACCTTGAGAATAGCTAAAATCAGTATGAGCATCTTTATATCTTTTATTTCAGAAAATATTTTGCTGCTAAATATTTGGAAATATCAAAAATAGAAGCCAAAATGTGCAGCATATTACCAACATTTACTATGGTAAATTTAGATTTTAACACATAAACCACAGTTCATTTTATTAGAAAAAGATGACTAGTGTTGCGGATGATGGGCAATTTGATAAATTTCGTTCTCTCAAAAAGTTTTACTTTGAAAATGCACTGGGTCCTTGATATGTTTTATTTAGCTGTTCAGATATCTACAAAGGATAAAAATTGAGCTACCAAGCTTTTCAAGCAAGTGTCATTAAAAATATTATCCATTCATAGTGTAAATATGTAGACTGCTATAAAATAATTTGAGAAAAGAAATCCGGCTACAGAGATTTACCCTGCAAAATCATGATGCCAAACTTTTTCGTATAAAATCTATATGGAGTTTCCACATTAACCCAGTGTTCTTCTGGGTTCATTTTGGGTAATGTACTTTCCCAAAACTTCCCAAAGACATGAAAGTAGAATTAGTCAGCAAATCTTAATTGGTCTTGTATCATTGAGTGTGGATGATGGTATGACTGAGTCCAATAAGCTGGATCATACCTTGTATTTGATGCTGAAAGGATGAACTCTGGCTTTCCATAAACCTGTACTGAAATAAGGGCATTTGGACAACAGAAAATATAATATGAATGAAAGAAGCTCAAAGTTCAGACAATGCTGAGTATATGCTGTAGCAACCATACTCGTAACCTTAACTATTTAAGTACTGAGTCAACAATCAAAAGAATTCTGGAACAAATCTTTTTGTTCCCTTTTTCGTGATGCACAAAGCATGAAATAACTTAACATCATATGCAGCAATAAAATTTTAACTTTTATGGTGAATAGATAAAAAGTGGAAATAAGTGACTTGTAGTTAACACATAGTAATCAAATTGAAAGTTTATGGGTGACAAACATAATAGCCAAGTAAACTATTAGCATATCAATATTCAAATGATACATGTGAATACAAGTACAGCTTATGGGCAACAAGATGGAAGGACAGTTAAGAAAGTCAAAAATTCTAAAACATTACAAGGATTTTAATTAATTAATGATTTACAAAATATACTTTTAATCAAATACAGAAGAAAACGCAATACAAGTTCAATGTAAGAAATTCTATCATTAGCCTTAAAACCGTGGACAGCTCATTAATCAAAAAGCCAAATACTGTACCTCTGTCATATGGTTTGTTGCAGGTTCTCTTAAGAAACCAATAGGGATTTTATTACTATACCAACTCTTCTCAGAAATTTATAATCAGAGAGCAAAAAACTTTTTTTAACTTTAATGAACTGTATTTAAATCTGTAACATTCAACCTTCCTTTTTATTTCGTTGAAATTAAAGTTGAAATTGTATTCCTGTTTACTAAACTGTACTCAAAAATGAATCTGTCTTTCATAACTAATAAGAACAATGCTTAAATCAATTTACCTCACTGAAATCCTTTTAAATTGTGGAAATTTATTTTAGCCTTCAAATACAGGGAATGGTAAATTGCATGGCATAATGCACACATAGGTATATAGTCTAATTTTAGCTCTTGCAGATTCCTTGTGAGCTGTGCACTTACATTTAAAGTAGGGCTGATGCTTTAATAAATATCAAATTACATTTCTTTCAATGCTAAATATATGTGTTTTTGAATATATTGTAATTTAAGTTAAAAATTCTAGTGATTAAGTACTTATATGTTCTCTGGAAAGCTCAGTTTACTTTCTTACAATTGGCAGCATCATGGCACTGGTGTCAAACAAGCAGTAAATGTGGAACACTGTTTTATTTACAATTACAGATAAACGTTCCAAATTAACTAACCATTATGGAAAACTATAATTTGATGCAATATATCTTTCATTTCTCTTTCATTTTATCTGCATCCAGGATTCAACTCTATGCAAAGAAGGCTGTAATAAAAATGACAAATATGTATAATTCATTGGAAATAATTCAGTTTAATTAATTGTTAACATACAATATAATATAATGTCATATGTTAACTCATCCAGATCTTTACAGAGAATGAGGTTATCTTTTGACATATACCAATTAATGAATAGTAAGAAGCAATACCAATATACTGTATATAGAAGTATATTCATATAAAATTTAAACTTGTTTGGTTTTAGAAAATCACCTAGTTTTTTGTGGCTATGGATCTCTAAGAGTGAATGATATTGGAAAGAACAATTCTATTTAAACATATTTAGTCATACTTATAGTTTTTATTTCAACATGCTTTGTTATAATCAGCATTCACTAACTTTTCTTGAGTGCAGCTGGTCATGGTAAGGTCTCTCCAGTTGCTGTAAGAATTAAAAAAAACTATGCTTCAAAAACTCAGGTAAGAGGTCAAACCAAACAAAGGGAAGCAGTTTGAAAGATGTTGCTGTACAATTTGCTGTCATACTCTTGGATACCTTCAATAGAAACTTTATCAAAAATAGGGCAAAGTGCCCACAAGATGTGCCTGAAAACTACAGCTCTGTGACAAGTACTTGAACTGGATGTTAATCTATAGAAAATTATCATTGTTCTACTGAGCAATACAGCAGGCATTCTGTAATATCCTCTCTATCTGGAACATGATTATAATATCTTTATACTATATAATAAAACACTAACTCTCCGTGTGTGCCCAGTAATGCTGAGCAATCTGAACGGTCAGTTTGGCTTCGTTGAAGTAATCAAAAGTGTAGGCTTAGGAGGTATACTGAGAGACACTTTCAAAGACGTGAATTATAAAAATGGTCAAGGAGTCGAGCAAGGCGCATCAAAATAATTGAGCCTAAGAAGTGGGCTTTACAGAAAATACGCCAGTAAAGAGCAGTTCAGGCAAATGAGGAGACCGACTAAAACACTACAAGTACATGTAGGGCAAGAGATCTCAAATATTTTTAACTTTTTTCTATTTCCTGTCTTTCCTCCCTGCGTGGAGTTTGAATGTTCTCCCCGTGTCTGTGTGGGTTTCCTCCGAGTGCTCCGGTTTCCTCCCACAGTTCAAAGACATGCAGGTTAGGTGCACTGGCGATTCTAAATTGTCCCTAGTGTGTGCTTAGTGGGTGGGTTTGTGTGGGTTTGTTTCCTGCCTTGCACCCTGTGTTGGCTGGGATTGGCTCCAGCAGGCCCCCGTGACCCTGTAGTTAGGATATAGTGGGTTGGATAATGGATGGATGGATGTCTTCAACAGTTCGAAAGGTAGTGATAGTCTTCTAATATGAAATAACTGTCCATCTTACTACGGTGGGCTGGCACCCTGCCCGGGGTTTGTTTCCTGCCTTGTGCCTTGTGTTGGCTGGGATTGGCTCCAGAAGACCCCCATGACCATGTAGTTAGGATAAAGTAGGTTGGATAATGGATGGATGGATGGATGTCCATCTTATTTGGCAAGTCATTAGTAAACTTAAATTTTAGAAATATGTAATTTGCACACTTACTGCTTTCTATATGCTGAACCATCAGTACTATTGCTCTTTTCTAAGTGTGGATATGTATTAACAATGGCTTTTTCTGAATTAAACAGATAAATTAAAGTTATACCACAGATACTGTATAAAGAAATCCATCAAGGATTGTGCTTCGTCACTGAATATATCAGTTTGTGTGTTCTGAGAACCCAAACTTCACCTCCACATTATATTTAAATTAGCCTTCATGTGCTGTTATAACCTGGAAGTTAATGATGATCCTGTTCCATCTGAATAAAAACAGGTTTTATTTCTCATTTCAAATTAATGAGAACAAAAGCAATCCAACCAAAAATACAAATTGCTTGTCCTAGAAAGAATATATGAAAATGAAATGTTGATTGAGAAACATTCCTCAATATTATATCAGGAGACACTGGATGCTGTTTAGAGACATTTGAACTTTGCAATTCTAAAAGTCAGTAGTAATGCTGTAGAATATATATACCAAAGTCCAATACAGTATAACTTGGATGCCTCCAGTTTGTCCTGTGCTGCAGTTAGTTCCCTGTAGCACTACAAAAACTAAAATAAACCCAAATGAAAGGCTTTATCATGGACAGATAAATTTATGAATCAGAATTACTGTACCATGCTAGCATTAGTAGTTGCTGCTATTGCTTCTGTAACACAAATAAAAAATACGTTTACAGTCTTTTTCCATTTTCACAACACTATAATCTGCTAATAATTTGCCATTTTCCCTACTGCAGCCCCAAAGTAGCAGAACACACTTGTACATAAAATTCCTTCCAAAATGTAAGAGTTAAGTCACTACAAAGTCACTTAAAACCTAAACCTGAAACATTCACATTTGAATCTTCTATCTAATCTCTAACTGGACAAACCTAACCATTCCAAAAGTCTTATTTGAAAGTTTGGTTTTAAAATGGTAAGGAATCTTTATATTTACAGAATGTCTGGTTTTGGCAAAAAACTAGATTTTGTAACATATCAATTCTAATTGTTTTTGGGATATTACAGTTTTATACTTTTAGAATAATTTTAAAAAGTAAATGAGCACAAATCCCAGGGTAAACCTACTAGCAGTGGTAAATTTAAAACTGAGTCAGTTAGGCTGCCAACAGATACAATAACAGCAAAAACAAAACTGTATGTTAGAGGAGAGGTCAGAGATTTCAGATCATAAAGGACTTTCCACCATGAAAATGTACTGGTTTATTCTAAGTTTTTACCTCTAAACTATTTTATGGAAGTTTGCAATTACTGCTCCATGGGGAACAGTTCTTAAGCTTTTTCAGGGAATTCACAAACTAACTATGAATACATTTTAAAACTTTAGTTTTGATGACATGAAAAACATTAGCCTGAGTAACAAGATTTGAGTATACTCTTCAATAATAGTACAAGAAACAGTTACATATAAGTGTATGTTGCAAAAAGGATACAGTAATGTAATCTATGCTTTTGTGTTCTGCAACTTATTGATTTCACCTTAAGTGACTCATACCATATATTGAAAGCAAGGATAAAGATGACAGAAGTGGCTCAATGTAAGCATTACACGTTTAATATCAGCAGAATGTTAGATTAGCTTGCTATCTTTAATATATACAGTGGATCTACTGCATCTGCTAAGAGCATTATTTCAGTAAATAATGCAGAATGCCTTACAAACCCCCTTTCAGTCTGCTCTTTTACAAAAGTGTTTCTTGAAAATTATTATTATATCCTGTCTTAATTTGTAGTTGTTTAAGAGTTTCACACCCACAATAAAATATGAACATAGTTGCACTATTTGGTACTTTGTAGTCCTTTTGTATATTGTAAGGTTATAAATACTGTAGTTGGACTATCTTGGGATCAAACATTCAAAGTTTCGGTTGGCCTGGGCTTATGAATTTGTTGGATTTGCGGGTAACCTTGTTCGCTAAATCAACCACCACGAGTTAGCTCATGCCCGCCATTAAGGCATCTCACCTTCTTTTCACTTTTTCTTATTGGGTCATTCCAAGAAGACTATTCCCATTCTAACTACAAGCTAGTATCTGTTATGTGCTGCACCGTGCAGATAAACAGAGCACCCACTAAACTCTGATTTGCTAAGCTCATGTGGGGAATCCACTCAATCTTTATCCAGACATGATGCAGACAGTTGAAATACATTTAAATGCCATGCATGAATTTAATCCAGATAAAAGATATACAGATTTAATCTATATAGTGTATGAAAATCATTATAAAATAAGGTCTTTTGGAATAATGACAGACATTGTGGGCTGCATGTAACATATTTTTGAATATTGATGAAGTGACACTTTAAAAAAAAGATCTGTGGGCCTCAAGTTTGACACCCCTTGTTATTTAAGTATAGCGATTTAAGTATTTTGTTTTTTCTTTTATCTTGTTACAACATTTTTCCTTGCTTTGCTGTTGCGTTACCATGGGCAACCAAGTAGGTTAATACATCCCTAGTGATGCACACTACACATACATCAGTGTCACCAGTGGGGAATCACTCAAATGGAGAGGCTGAATGTGAAACCAGAACCTCTGAGTCAAAAAGATTAGCTCACTCAGCTAACTAAAGGAAATTTTCTTATACAGTATGTGATAAAACAGAACCTAAGACTTTTTGAAAATGTAAGCAGCCACACATTTGATGCGTGCTACCAAAAGTGCATCCAAGAAGTAATTACTAGATAACTAGTAATATTTTTAAACTAGTACAGAAGAATTCCGACTATGAATAAAAAGTCAATACAAATAAAATAACTTGAAGAATCTGAAACTTCAAAATGTTGCTGACAATTGTTCTGTTGAAAGCAAAATGTGAGCAATAAATGCAGTAAATCAAATGTTCCAGAAGAATTGAATGACAATTGAGTGAACAGAGTGAGCATGATACTGGAAAGGTATGACTAGGCTGAAACTTGCTGTGCAAGCTAGTGAATATGTTTGAGCTCTCATGCTGCCCCAATAGTTTCAGAATTTATTTAGCAAAACAGAGAAACAGTATCAAATTTCAAATAAAAACTAGATGTGAAGATTTTTTTTCACATATTTAAAAGGTACTTTTTTTACAAGAAGAGATAAATGAATGGGTGGCAGCTGCCCTTTCCATCTGTTTTGTTCCTAAAGTATATAAAAGATATGGTTCTCATAAAGCAAAATAAAATGATAAATGTAACTATTTTTAATATACAGTAAATAGGTCTTTTGTTGCTCTGTTATTATTGGCATGTTTTCTTGCAAAAATAACAGAATAACTTATAAAATCAAGCTCTTATATCTGTTTTCGATATAAATTAATTAAAGGATCCTTTAAAACAATGTCTGTTTCTCTAAAGTATTACTTCCTTCTACAAACACTATTGCATTAATGAGTTAGTTTCATATGTGATTTTGATTGATGGGTTATGGAAAATCATCTATGCTGAACAAAGCTCATGGTTGCTAAGTAACAAAAAATTTTTGTTTTGAATTACAAATTTCCACATAAACTAAATTGACTATTTCTTGTGTATGCAGAGGTCCTTTACTGGTATCGTTTTGCTCAGTACAAATTGTAATAATAATGAAATAGTGAATGCGGCTGAGAGAATAAAACTGAATAAAAATAGGGGAATAAAATTGATGAGCCACAGCATGAAGTGATGGGAAATAGTAGTGTAAGCTAGGTTAAGACGTGAGGTGATGATTAGTGAGCAGCAGTATGGTTTCAAGCCAAGAAAGAGAACCACACATGCGATGTTTGCTCTGAGGGTGTTGATGGAGTATAGAGAAGGCAAGATGGAGTTGCATTGCATCTTTGTGAACCTGGAGAAAGCATATGACAGGGTGTCTCAATAGGAGTTGTGGTATTGTATGAGGAAGTCTGGAGTGGCAGAGATGTAAGAGTTGTACAGGATATGTACGACTGAAGTGTGACTGTGATGAGGTCTTCGGTAGGAGTGATGGATGCATTCAAGGTGGAGGTGAGATTACATCAGGGATCGGCTCTGAACCCTTTCTTATTTGCAATGGTGATGGACAGGTTGACAGACGAGATTAGACAGGAGTCCTCATGGACTATGATGTTTGCTGACATCATGATCTGTAGTGATAGTAGGAAGCAGGTTGAGGAGACCCTGGAGAGGTGGAGATATGCTCTAGATAGGAGAGGAATGAAGGTCAGTAGGAACAAGACAGAATACAAATGTGTAAATGAGAGGGAGGTCAGCGGAATGGTGAGGATACAAGGAGTAGAATTGGCAAAGATGGATGAGTTTAAATACTTGGGATAAACAGTGCAGAGTAATGGGGATTGTGGAAGAGAGGTGAAAAAGAGAGTGCAGGCAGGATGGAATGGGTGGAGGAGAGTGTCAGGAGTGATTTGTGACAGACTGATATCAGCAAGAGTGAAAGGGAAGGTCTACAGGACGGTATTGAGACCAGCTATGTTATATGGTTTGGAGACAGTGGCACTGACCAGAAAGCAGGAGACAGAGTTGGAGGTAGCAGAGTTAAGGATACTAAGATTTGCATTGGCTGTGACATGGATGGATAGGATTAGAAATGAGTACATTAGAGGGTCAGCTCAAGTTGGACGGTTGGGAGATAAAGTCAGAGAGGCTAGATTGCGTTGGATTGGACATGTGCAGAGAAGAAATGCTGAGTATATTGGGAGAAGGAAGGTAAGGATAGAGCTGCCAGGCAAGAGAAGAAGAGGAAGGCATAAGAGGAGGTTTATGGATGTGGTGAGAGAGGACATGCAGGTGATGAGTGTAACAGAACAAGATGTAGAGGACAGAAAGATATGGAAGAAGATGATCCGCTGTGGCAGCCCCTAACGGGAGCAGTCGAAAAAAGAAGAAGAAGATTTTATTCATATAGTGCCTTTCCCATACTCAAAACACCTAGAATTGATCATTAGACTGGCTATACTGTATAATGAAGGCTAAATTATTTAATATAGCCTTGTCACTAGGTATGCCTTGTTTTACTATTTTAAAACTCATGAGAGAACATAAAGTAACGCTCTAAACAAGTCGCAATCACATCTGTATATCCACCTGTAAATGCTCCAGTGTTTCATCTAATTACAAGTTATCAGGTAAGAAAAGAATGCATGCTAATCTAAAAGATAAATTTTGTTTCAATAATATATATATATATATATATATATATATATATATATATATTATATAGATTATGGGGTGCCAAACAGGCAAATATAATGATTTTCGGAATATATAAAGTCAGTGTTCTGAATATATAACACCAAAGCCTGATTATATAAAGTCAGCAGCGGAATATATAAAGTCATTTCCGAATATATAAATTCAAAGCCAGATTATAGAACGTCAGCATCGGAATATATAAAGTCAGTGTCAGAATATATAAAGTCATTCCTGAATAAATAAAGTCAGCGTTGGAATATATAAAGTCATTCCTGAATATATAAAGTCAGCGTCAGAATACATAGTCAAAACTTGAATATACAAAGTTAGCATCAGAATACATAAAGTCATTCCTGATTATATATAACGTCAAAGCCTGATTATATAAAGTCAGTGTCGGAATATATAAAGTCAGCGTTGGAATATATAAAATCATTCCTGAATATATAAAATTAGGACAATTCACAAATAAAATGGTCCAGTTCCATCAAATATTCTCTAATTTCCGTGCTTGTCATTTCACATTATACTAGTGAAAGGTAAACTTCGACAGAAGCCACTCAGAGTCGATCGGGCTTGTGAGGTTCGTCCAAAAATGTGCCCATACAAAAAGAATAAATATATTGTTCAAAATGCCAGGCACATACATCATTTTGAATAAATTAACTGAAGTGTTTTTTTTTTTATATATATATTTTTCTGAAGAATTTTTTGTTAACCTATTTCATTATGTTGTAATGGGAACTCATTGAGTTTACTAAAAATGTGCCTGAGTCATTTATATCAATATCAATATAATCTGACTTTAAATTTATATATTCAGGAATGACTTTATATATTTTGACGCCGACTTTATATACAGTAATCCCTCCTCGATCGCGGGGGTTGCGTTCCAGACCCCCCCGCGATAGGTGAAAATCCGCTAAGTAGAAACCATATGTTTGTATGGTTATTTTTATATGTTTTAAGCCCTTATAAACTCTCCCACACTGTTTATAAATATTCCCCGCAGAGTTATACAGCATAATCCATTTGTATTCTCTTAGATATTAGGTAAGATTCATTGAAATTATGTATATAAACATACTGTTTATATACAGTAAAACCTAAATATTATTTTAAAGATATTGAGTGTCTCCAATATCACATATGTTACAGCCATTACGATAGACAGGCCACCAGCAATAAATACGTACAATGCAAGAAAAACAGTATACAGTAAATGTGTGTACAGTGACACTAAACGTACGTACATGTACTAAGCACTGTAAGAAGAAAATTAATTATGGTTACTCACCAACAATGACACGATGACTTGTCCGATAACAATGAGTTTAATTTTACTGCACAACAAAGGAGAGCGTTACAGCCCTTGTAAAGGAGCCACTTCAGGCGATTGTGTAGCACTGCCATTGTTCTTCTTCTGGCAGTCTTCAATCCAAATCCCTAAAGCAGATTCCATCCAGACTACTGCCTTATTACATCCACTTACAACTCGTTTTGCACCCTGGTTAAAAGGACACTGCGGCCGTAGATCTTATATTCCTTTCCTACTTTTTAAATAAAAAGAATCGTAGCCTTCAACAAATCCAAAACGTTTACCTTTTCGGCAATCGTTAACATCTTCTTCTTGCGCTTGGGCACGGC
>JANRMT010062808.1:46369719-46434992 GCA_026402145.1 Polypterus bichir lapradei
ATACAGTGCTCAGCATAAATGAGTACACCCCTCTACATTTGTCAGAAAACCTTTAGTTTCCTTTCTGTATCAACATTTTCTATGAGCTACTGTACTACAAAATACTCCCACAAATGTGGGCCATTGATTGCAAACAAGATTTGTTAATTTGAACACACAAAAAAGTGATTTTCCTAACAAATTCATTCAAGCCCATGTTGAAAAAATGAGTACACCCCAATTATAGTCTTAGGAGAAAAGCCACACTTAAGACTACAAAATTCTAATTAACAAGCATTCAACCACAGGTGAGTCTAATGATTCATTTAAGAGGAGTCCAGCAGACAGGTGACTATAAAAGGGCATTACTTAACAAAGAAAAGCCCTTCCCATTTCATGCTGTCAGCAATGGCTCCACATGGAAGAGAAATGTCAAAAAATCTGAGAAAGGAAATCATTACTTTACACAAAAAAGGTGAGGGCTACAAGAAGATCAGCAAAGCTTTACATATCAGTCAAAATACTGTAGCAAAAGTGATCCAAAAATTTAAGAAAGATGGAAGTGCAACCATCTTACAGAGACGTCCAGGCCGTCCACGGAAGTTAACAGCTCGACAGGAGCGTCTTCTGATGAGAAGGGTTGAAGAAAACCGCCATGCAAGTTCACTGCAGTTAGCTAAAGCAGTAGAAAGCCAAACTGGAGTGACCGTTTCCCGTGACACCATACGGCGCACACTGCAGAGGAATGGCATGCATGGGTTTCGTCCACGAAGGAAGCCTCTCCTAAAGCCCATGCACAAAAAAGCACGCCTAGAATTTGCTAGGGCCCATGCTGAAAAAGATGAAGACTACTGGGACTCTATACTCTGGAGTGATGAGACAAAGATCACTGTTTTTGGAACTAATGGTTTCAAAACTGTATGGCATCATAAAGGTGAGGATTTAAAAAAAAAATGCATGGTGCCTACAGTGAAACATGGTGGTGGCAGTGTCCTTATGTGGGGCTGCATGAGTGCTGCTGGTGTTGGGGAGCTGCATTTCATTGATGGTATCATGAACTCAACAATGTACTGCTCTATACTGAAGAAGAAGATGCTGCCATCACTCCGTGCACTTGGTCGTCGTGCACTTTTCCAACACGACAATGATCCAAAACACACATCTAAAGCTACTGTTGCATTTCTGAAGAAGAACATGGTGAAGGTGATTGAATGGCCAAGTATGTCTCCTGATCTGAACCTAATCGAACACCTGTGGGGAATTCTGAAGCAACAAGTTGAGCATCACTCTCCATCCAGCATCCAGGCTCTAAAAGAGGTTATTCTTGAAGAATGGAAAAAGATAGATGTTGCAATGTCACCAACTTGTTCATTCCATGCCTAGAAGACTTGGTGCTGTCCTTAAAAATCATGGTGGGCATAGAAAATACTAGATGTAGTAGTTTTTGTTGAGGGGTGTATTCATTTTTGCTTCAACCAATTTGAGTAAAACTGAAGATTTTGTGATCTAAGTTATATTATTAACCTTACTTTCATGTTATGGAGTTAAACAAGTGTTCAATAAAACTCAGCCTTGTGAAAATTTTGGAAATTGTTCTTTTGTTCATTGAGCTACTGATTAAATTCGTACTTTTTAAAGGGGGTGTACTCATTTATGCTGAGTACTGTATATATATATAGATATAGAGAGAGAGAGAGAGAGATGACAACAACACTCATATCAATGACAAAACAATTACATTAACAATCATGTTATGTTATTTTTAAAATATTTCCTTTTCTTTTTCATAACTTCTTTAACACACTACTTCTCCGCTGCGAAGCGCGGGTATTCTGCTAGTTCAAGAATATATCCAAAGAAAAATAAATCGGGTTAGGGTACGACGCTGACACAACCACTTTTGGTGGTGCAGCAGTAAGAACTGCTGACTCATAATCAAGAAGTTGCTGGTTTGATTTTGTGCACTTCCTGGATTTACTGTTTTGAGTAGTGAGCTGCTCTTATTGTTACTATCATAGAATAAAAACATACATTTGATTTGAGTCTGTAACAGCCACTGTAAATTTATGGTACTTGTAAAGGTTTTATTCTCTCAGTCACGTTCACGCTTAAAATGCAAAACCTAAAAGCAAATAAATCCACTTAATTTCAAACCAGAGTCTTTAAATAATAGCCAAAAACTGCTAAATGTCTAACTAAATATAAGAAACAGTCACAAAACCAAATAACTAGAATCAAAAACTATGCAATGCCAAACACATAGTTTGAAATGCTGCTTCATTCATGCTGCTGAGGGCAATCCCCAGCTGCATTATCAGGTGGCTCCATCCTCTTATGCTCTGTAAAAAGGTAACCAGGCAGAACACAAATACATAATACAAAAATGCCATATGTTTTTTCACATCTGTTATTAAAAATGGGCCTTTGAAAAATGTGCATGTTACATCATTTTAGGTCAGTACAGTGTGTGTGACATGTATAAGCAAATGACATTAAATGCTGTTGGGTTCTTAAACACTGATAAATGTTTCACTTCAGTAAACCACTGAGAAAATCATCCTATAATGCTGTGCATTTTCCTCTATATTAGAAAGAACCTTTGAAAACATTTTATTTCTTTCACTGATGGAGCTTAATTCAACCTCATCCCAAATGTATGCTTCCCACACATGCTTTTAATACAAACAAAATATTTACTGTCCAGTGTGTGTGACAGATAAAAGGGACCCACGGCACAAGATTCTATGTGTTCTCCCTACTGTAATAATAGTATTTGTTCATTAGACATGAAACACTTATGGAGGGTGAAAAATTACTATAATACACACTAGCAAAATACCCGCGCTTCGCAGCAGCGAAGTACTGCCTTAAAATTTTTATTAAGAAGAAAATTAAACCTTTTTAAACTGAGGGAAAATATACCAATAGGATCTCTTTGTATACCACATTGTGAGTTCGGCCCTCCGGTTGTAATATGACCAAGCTGTGCGTTGAGCTTACTCTTGAGCATGCAACGTACAGTTGGCCATGTGAACAGTAATCTTGTTTCAAATCTCACAGCTTGGTTTGTTTCTATTACGACAGTATTTGCAGGACTTGTGTTGAAGTGACATTCGGCATCTGTCAAGCATTGTAAGAATACAACCGGTTTCATCGATAACTTCACATCCAGCTTTTGAGAGTTTAAACATTCATAAACATCAAAGTGTCCACTACTGAAATCGTCACCTGTGAATCTAAGATGTTTAAGAGGCATTGGCGGTTGTCGAAAGGTGTAAAATATTTGGCCATGTCGGTACACTTGAAAGCGACAACCGAACAATTCAGCGGCAGCCATCAACTCACATGCAGAACCATAGGTGAAGGGCTTAAGCATTTCACTCTTATAGTGCTCCTGTGTAGTATAATTATCTCCTGTACCATCTTCAGTCCACACCTTGAACCTGTCTCAGTCTTTCAAAACATAAGACACAATGTTCCTCTGGATATCAAGAGTGAGCCTGATATGGCCGTGCAATATGTAACAAAGAGAATGGAAAAGGTAGGTGCCATCTTTGGGCATGGAAACCACTCGGTAAGTGACAGTTCTTTGATCGATGGTGATCACCTAGATAGACATGTTAACTCTTTTAGGGCTAATTTTTTTTTTCTTTTCTCCCAGGGCTGAATATTTTTCCAAAAACTTTTTTTAAAAAAAGAACACAAAACAATTGTTTAACTTATCAAATCAACAAAAAATATTTATTTTTGACTAATATAACTGTTTTGCATTTTGTATGAGCCTGCATACTATATAATTTACCATATTATTATTTCATATACTGTACATGTTACAAAGAAAAATATGATAATGCTCAAAGCAGCCAATTGCATGCATTGCCACGTTGCACTGCTTACAATACGTGTTGCACTGGTGCTTCTTTTTCAGTTGTCTGTTGCTCTGCGTACCTGTTAGTCTCGTCAGATATCAGCTGAAAAACTGCCTCAGGAAAAAACAGCCTGAAATAGTCCAGCGGCTTGTAATCCGTTGTGTCCAGCAGCAACCCGTGCCTTCTTGTAAAGTCCGGTAGCCAGTTCGGCTCCCAAGGATCAATTTCTGGGTATTCCTCCCATGCGAACCTTGCCGTAGGTGCGCCGGCAGCACGAATGCGCTCAGCTGCCAGCCGAGCAGCTGCGGCGGCATCGGCTGGCCTCCGATCGGCTGATGCTGACTCCTCAATTTCTTCCTCGATCTCCTGATCACTATCAAAGAAATCTGACTCTGACAAATCAGAGTCCGACTCCGCAATAATGCGCAAAATGTCTTCTGCCGAGTATTTTCTTTTTAGCACTCGCTTCGCTCCCGCATGAGATGTTGATGCCATCTTGCCTTTGTTTCTATTTGTTTACATATGTATACATACTCACGCACACGCAAGGATTAGTTGCTGAGTCAACGAGTCTAACATTCCTCCAAGCAGAGAGGGAATGCCTGTGACGTGACAATGAGTTTTGTCGCCATTAACAGCTGATTGTCCCCCTCTATCCCTGGATGTTGATATTTGTCGACATTCGCCCTCAGCTCCTCCCGTCGACAAAAGTCGACATCCGCCCTAAAAGAGTTAATGGGGGTATGGTTGGAATGATAAAGGAAATGAACAATGTAAAGTAAGTCTAAAATACCTACACAATAACTATAATCGTAATAAACGAACAATAAAACAGCGGAGAAGCCGTGGATTAAATAAAAAGGCTGTAGTTATCAGCAGGGAGACGTAAATCCCGTGGCGAAGCAAGGATGGGAATGTAGAGACCGGAGCGACGGACGGCCTTATATAGGCAGGCAGCCAACAACGTGGTAGGCATTGGAATGGGGGACCCAACGCTGCCTCACACGGTGACCGAGCTGCAGGCTATGGACGTATATAAGTACGTAAGTAGGATTCAGTTAACGTTGGGAACCCGCGTACCAAATTTCTTGAAGATGGGCCCATAAGTAACAAAGACCATTGAAAAGTTCAATATGGCGGCCGACAATGGCATCATACAACTGAAATAAGTACGTACATCGGTTTTGGTTAGCGCAGGGAAGCCACCTACCAAATTTTGTGCAGATGGGGCCATAAATAAAGTTCAACATGGCGAACGTTGTCAACCGTTATGACCGTTACGCATAGAATTTTGAAATGAAACCGGCTTAACTTTTGTAATTAAGCTGTAAGGAATGAGCCTGCCAAATTTTAGCCTTCTACCTACACGGGACGTTGGAGAATTAGTGACGTTGGAAAGTTCAATATGGCGGCTGACAGTGGTGTCATACCACCAGAATAAGTACATACATTGGTTTCGGTTAGCGCAGGGAAGCCGCCTACCAAATTTCGTGAAGATGGGGCCATAAATAAGAAAGTTCAACATGGCGGACGTTGTTGACCGTTACGTGTAGAATTTCGAAATGAAACCTGCTTAACTTCTGTAAGTAAGCTGAAAGCAATGAGCCTGCCAAATTTCAGCCTTCCACCTACACGGGAAGTTGGAGAATTAGTGACGCTGGAAAGTTCAATATGGCGGCCGACAGTGGCGTCATACCACCAAAATAAGTACGTACATCGGTTTCGGTTAGCGCAGGGAAGCCGCCTACTAAATTTCGTGAAGATGGGGTCAGCCTTCTACCTACACGGGAAGTTGGAGAATTAGTGACGTTGGAAAGTTCAATATGGCGGCCTACAGTGGCGTCATACCATCGAAATAAGTACGTACATCGGTTTCGGTTAGCGCAGGGAAGCCGCCTACTAAATTTCGTGAAGATAGGGCCATAAATAAGAAAGTTCAACGTTGTCGACCGTTATGACCGTTACGTGTAGAATTTCTAAATGAAACCTGCTTAACTTTTGTAAGTAAGCTGTAAGCAATAAGTCTGCCAAATTTCAGCCTTCTACCTACACGGGAAGTTGGAGAATTAGTGATGAGTGAGTGAGTGAGTCAGTCAGTCAGTGAGGGCTTTGCCTTTTATTAGTATAGATTATTTCATACATTTAAATGCACAAGAAATGGAACACACATGAAATGCATGTGTTCCAAATAACAATCTATTATTTCCACTCTAAAACTCCAGCACTTCACTCCCAGATAATCAAGGCATGAGCTGAGAGAACTTTGTGCACGTTCTGTGGCAGTTGGGGGATGGAATAGCAGGCTGCTTGCTGCTTGTCTTTATCGGCATATTTACAGCACAAAAGACGATGACGGAGAGGTGCGAAGGGATTTAAGATGGGCTGGATTTACGAGTTTTTTCATAGGCTTTGGTAATTCTAGTGTTAAATTCCCCATATAGCCTAACCGGCACATTAGGAAGGAAATCCAGAATGCCCAGATAAAAATCCCAAAACAATAAGAACATACAGTTTCAAAGACAGTGACTACACTTTTGTGAAATTATTTTATTATTTTATAAACTGCTGCTGTATCATAAACCTATCTAGGTCAAACATTTTCATTAAATAAAAATTACCATTCCATTTATAACACACTAGCAGAATACCCGCGCTTCGCAGCGGAGAAGTAGTGTGTTAAAGAAGTTATGAAAAAGAAAAGGAAATATTTTAAAAATAACGTAACATGATTGTTAATGTAATTGTTTTGTCATTGATATGAGTGTTGTTGTCATCTCTCTCTCTCTCTCTCTATATATATACTAGCAAAATACCCGTGCTTCGCAGCGGCGAAGTACTGCATTAAAATTTTTATTAAGAAGAAAATTTAACCTTTTTAAAGTGAGGGAAAATATGGCAATAATTATTTGTTAAGGATCTCTTTGTATACCACGTTGTCAGTTCGGCCCTCCGGTTGTAACATGACCAAGCTGTGCGCTGAGCTTACTCTTGAGCATGCAACTTACAGTTGGCCATGTGAACAGTAATCTTGTTTCAAATCTCACAGCTTGGATTGCTGCTGTCATAATCGGTTTGAGTTTCATGGTTTGTTTCAATTACGACAGTATTTGCAGGATTTGTTGTGTTGAAGTGACATTCGGCATCTGTCAAGTGTTGTAAGCTTACAACCGGTTTCATCGATAACTTCACATCCATCTTTTGAGAGTTTAAACATTCATAAACATCAAAGTGTCCACTACTGAAATTGTCACCTATGAATGTAAGATGTTTAAGAGGCATTGGCGGTTGTCGAAAGGTGTAAAATATTTGGCCATTTCGGTACACTTGAAAGCTCCAACCGAACAATTCAGCGGCAGCCATCAACTCACATGCAGAACCATAGGTGAAGGGCTTAAGCATTTCACTCTTCTAGTGCTCCTGTGTAGTATAATTATCTCCTGTACCGTCATCAGTCCACACCTTGAACCTGTCCCAGTCATTCAAAACATAAGACACAATGTTCTTCCAGATATCAAGAGTGAGCCTGATATGGCCGTGCAATATGTAACACAGAGAATGGAAAAGGTAGGTGCCATCTCCGGGCATGGAAACCACTCAGTAAGTGACAGTTCTTTGATCGATGGTGATTACCTCGATAGACATGGTAATGGGGGTTGGAATGATGAAGGAAATGGGTACCTGAGTAATGTAAAGTAAGTGTAAAATACCTATACAATAACTATAATTGTAATAAACAAACAATAAAACAGCGGAGAAGCCGTGGATTAAACAAAAAGGCTGTAGTTATCAGCAGGGAGACGTGAATCCCGTAGCGAAGCAAGGAAGGGAATGTAGAGACTGGAGCGACGGACGGCCTTATATAGGCAGGCAGCCAACAACGTGGGAGGTGATAGGATGGGAGACCCAACGCCGCCTCACATGGTGACCAAGCTGCAGGCTATGGACATATATATGTACGTAAATAGGATTCAGTTAGCGTTGGGAACCCGTGTACCAAATTTCTTGAAGATGGGCCCATAAGTAACAAAGACTGTTGAAAAGTTCAATATGCTGGCCGACAGTGGCATCATACCACCAAAACAAGTACGTACATTGGTTTCGGTTAGTGCAGGGAAGCCGCCTACCAAATTTCGAGAAGATGAGGCCATAAATAAGAAAGTTCAACATGGCGGACGTTGTTGACCGTTATGCGTAGAATTTCGAAATGAAACCTGCTTAACTTTTGTAAGTAAGCTGTAAGGAATGGGCCTGCCAAATTTCAGCCTTCTACCTACACGGGAAGTTTGAGAATTAGTGACGTTGGAAAGTTCAATATGGCGGCGACAGTGGCATCATACCACCGAAATAAGTATGCACATTGGTTTCGGTTAGCGCAGGGAAGCTGCCTACCAAATTTCGTGAAGATGGGGCCATGAATAAGAAAGTTCAATATGGCGGACGTTGTTGATCGTTATGACCGTTATGCGTAGAATTTCGAAATGAAACCTGCTTAACTTTTGTAAGTAAGCTGTAAGGAATGGGCCTACCAAATTTCAGCCTTCTACCTACGCGGGAAGTTGGAGAATTAGTGACGTTGGAAAATTCAATATGGCGGCCGACAGTGGCGTCATATCATCGAAATAAGTACGTACATCGGTTTTGGTTAGCACAGGGAAGTCACCTACCAAATTTCATGAAGATGGGGTCAGCCTTCTACCTACACGGGAAGTTTGAAAATTGGTGACGTTGGAAAGTTCAATATGGCGGCCGACAGTGGCGTCATACCATCGAAATAAGTACATACATCGGTTTCGGTTAGCGCAGGGAAGCCGCCTACCAAATTTTGTGAAGATGGGGCCATAAATAAGAAAGTTCAACATGGCGGACGTTGTCGACCGTTATCGACCATTATGACCGTTACGTGTAGAATTTTGAAATGAAACCTGCTTAACTTTTGTAAGTAAGCTGTAAGGAATGAGCCTGCCAAATTTCAGCTTTCTACCTACATGGGAAGTTGGAGAATTAGTGATGAGTCAGTCAGTCAGTCAGTCAGTCAGTCAGTCAGTCAGTCAGTCAGTCAGTGAGTGAGTGAGTGAGGGCTTTGCCTTTTATTATTATAGATAATTAATGGTAATGTTGCATTCTTTCATCTGAACCTTCATAAGAAAACATTGTTATACAACAAAGTTCCACGTAAATTGGGCTATGGCTCATTTCTCTTGGGGCCTGATTTAAAAAAAAAAAAAACTACTGAAAGGCTTATAGACACAAGGAGCAATATATAACATAGCACAGTTTGAAAGATATAACCCATGTATAAATTACCAGTTTATAGGTATTGTTTAAAAGTACACAAAATTTAATTTGTTAACACAGAAGACATGTTTGTGAATACAATATCTGGAAAGATATGAAGGCAGCCCTATTTATTCATAATGCTACAAGTTTAAAAAAATAAGCTTTTGTAATACACAAAACAGTATTTAAATATTAGAATGTTTCAAACTATTTGAATCTAAAGGACAATGCTATGGCTGAAGTCACTGAACTACATTCTTTTGTAAATTCACTTTAAATTTGACCTTTCAAATTCGGAAAATTGCTTTATAAATTTTTAGAACAAGATGATTTGGAAAAAGACATTCTCACAGGAACTGATATGATAACACAACAGTTAATCTAATACACTGCAGTTTGTCAATTCTTGCTCGCGTAAAGTCTAAAGAAACGTAAAGTCAACATATGAATGTCTATACTTCTATTTAATTTCCAAGCATGTACAACTTTCTGTGAAATGAAACAGTACTTTTTTAACATTTCAGTGAAGTTTATCATTACCCTGATTTTATATGTATCCACTGATCTTGCTGAAGACACAATTTTAACTTATAGTTGGTCATCAACCTTCTTTTCTTCTTTCACTATGTTCCTTTGATTCAACATTTGCTTTTGGCCTAAAAAAAGCTTTAATTCCTTCTGTGCTTTTTTATATCTTACACACTGCAGTTTACCTCTTACCCAGCTGTTCTCTAGTCTAGAACATCAATATTTTTATATCCTGTTTATAAAAAGGAGATGATTACAAACCCATCCACTATGTATAATATTCTCCAGCATATATCTAACAATTATTCACTACAAGTATCAGTTGCTATTTAAGAAGGTGAGAAAATGAATGCATGAATCATCTGCCATTTACTACCCCAAAGCAGGAATTTTTACTGAATTATAACATCTGCTAATCATTCTGAATTCTTCTACACTGCTGTCAGCTGTTCTACATAATGCTTCAGGTCTCATCCAGAAACCTCATCAGGGACAACTTCCTTATTTGGGTTAATATGTCATATAGGCTATCTCATCTCATGTGCATTCAGTACCAGTTTGCACAATGGGACATCTTGCTGGATTACTTTGGTGATAGGTTGGTTGCTGTCCTTGTTAAACTATGAGAAGAAGTGATTGAGATCATCAGGAGGAAATGAGTTTCCAATATTGGTTGAAAAGGTGTTATCCTTGAAGGCTATGATGGACCTAATGCCCTGCCACATGCATCAGGAGTCAGAGCTGTTAAAACCCTCCGCTATTTTTGCTTTGTAGCAGCGCTTTGTCTTCTTAATGGCTTTCCTCAGGTTGGACCTAACTGTTTTGTAGGCATCTGGGTCTTACATACAGAAAGCAATGTCATCTGCCTACAATAAGTCTTGTACCTCCCTGTTCATCCAGTGTTTCCTATTAGGGAAAGTATGGATAGTCTTAGTAATAGTGACATTGTCCATGCAGAAGTTAATGTAGGATAAGACAGTGGAGGCATAGGATTTTAATCTGTGTGATTGTTCATTGTAGCTGCCTATCTGAACAGTTCCCAACTGGCATCATCAAAGCAGTCCTGTAATTCAGTCATGGCTCCTTCAGGCCAGACTCTGACTGTTTTCACATTAGGCTTTGTCCTGGTGATAAGGAGTTTGTACGCAGGAGTCAAGAGGGTGACACTGTATAAGCATTTTCTATATTGCAGTATATGTGATCCACCGTATTGTTTCCTCTGGTAGGGAAATCAACAAACCAATAAAATTTGGGGAGCACAGTTTTAAGGTTGGCATGGTTAAAATCGCCCGCTTAGATAAACATGCCATCTGGATGAATATTTTGCAGACCATTGCATCATGCAGTTTAGTCAATGCCAGCTTGACATTAGCTTGTGGAGGGATATAAACTACAGTGAGGAACACGACTGTAAATTCCCTCAGCTGATAAAAAGGTCTGCACTTCAGCGTTATGAATTCTAAGTTCATAGAGCAATATTGTTCAGCAATGAGCATGGAGGTGCACCAAGCATTATTTACATATGCACAGCCCACCACCTTTGTCCTTACTAGATTTAGCGGTCTGATCCAAGTGGTAAACAGTCTGCTCTACAAGCTCAATAGCCACATCGCGGATGTTAGCGTTCAGCATGGTTCCGGTGAAAAAAGAGGCACAGCAGTTCATCCTGTGAGACGAAATCCACAGTCTCAGCTCATCAATCTTGTTGACTAAAGAATGGATGTTTGCAACAAACAGGCCGGGTAGAGGTGGCTTTTTCGGAGAGTTCTTTAGTCAAGCATGAATTCCGGCCATCTTACAACGCTTCTGCTTTCTCTCCTGTCCCCTACCCATTTTGAGATGTTTTGTATTCATTGTTGCCGTGCTGTTGTAGAGAAAGAAGCATGACTTACCACGAGGGTATAAAGGTCAGCATCAAACACTTCCTGTTTTCCCAAGTTTGTGGACACACCTCTAAACTCTGAGTGTTGCAATGTGATATAATATGAGATATAAAAGCAAATGCTTTATTGTTTTAGCAGTGTCTTGTGCCCTTTCTAAGAAATATGGTACTTTGATTCTGGCATGTCATAAAGTGCAGTTCAGATGTACTGATTCAGCGGATTACAGTGGGTTTCATTTTTTTTTTATTATTGAAAGTATTCTCTGAGATACAAGAACTCTAGTTACAAGATTTGACATTTATGCAGGGGTTTCATTTAATGCCCTTAACGTTGTGAAGTTATCATCTTTGCACTTATGAGAATCAATGTGATATTTTCATGTGGCATTATTATGTTGTGGGTGATACACGGCACCATTTCCATTACACTATATATGTGTAGTACAGTATACTCTTTTTATTTGGGGAAATGCATCAGATTCTGGCTTGTCTTGCTCCATTTGCAATTGAAAAGGAAAAGGCAGAAGATTTGGGCAATCCACTTCATTTTCATCTTTTCTTTCTCTCTCTCACCAACAAGCCCACAACAAAGATGCTGACAGTAACCTTACTTCTACTTTCTTAGTTCAGTGACTGTGATCCTGGTGTTCTTGTTTTGCTTCCAGTCTTTACTGTATAGTTAATGTTACAACACAGGGGAGATGCTCCTTCAGGAGCAGGAGCTGTGAAAAAAACTGGTAAATTCAAAATATGTACAACACAATTTTGGGTATTTGAACAGATGTTTTAAGACATGTATGCTAATATCAGTTGTTTTCCAACAGAGGCAATATGTGACTTTTAAAAGAGACATGACAGTTAAAAAAATAAGTAAAATAAATGACTCCTTGCCTAATGACAAATGCTGTTGCCCAGTTGTGTAACCTGACAGGTGTGGGCAAGAAAATCTTTATCAAGGACCTCAACCTGAAAAGTATCATCCACAAAATAGGTTTTTACAGCCAGTAACAAGTATCAATCCTTCTGGATACCATAGTCAATATATTATAAGCCTGTGTCTTTATTATTTCAATGGAGTTCATTCATACACTGGGGTAGATAACAGAAGACAACAACAAACATCTGTGTGATGGCAGAGGCAATCAGGAGAAATCCCACCACAAAAGAAGCTAATAAAGAGGAACTGCAGTAGGAGGTGGCTTGGTTTCTGGTGCTTCTCACAGAGATGGGGACCAAAAATGGTGGAGAATGAATGAAGAAATACATTTGTAATATAAGGTTTAATTGTGTTTAATAAATAATAAATAAAATCTGCTTTTATTTATTTATTTAAATAATAAATAAATTCTGCTTTATTTGGTCCTTGCTTTTTACAATCCCGTAATTAATTATCCTTTTTCTTCTTTTTTTTTATTAATTTTATTGCAATCCATACAAAGCAATCAAGTTTTTACAAAAAGAAAAATTGAGTTAAGAACAGATCGATCCCCACCCCTTTGCTAATAGGAGGGGAGGTAGCTGAGTGGAGAATTTCTTGTAAAATTCTGCAGGGTAGCCATCAGGGCCTGCTGCTTTAACGCCTTGGAATGACTTTAAAGCATCTAGTAATTCT
The DNA here is from genome assembly GCA_026402145.1 of Polypterus bichir lapradei. Taxonomy (NCBI): domain Eukaryota; kingdom Metazoa; phylum Chordata; class Cladistia; order Polypteriformes; family Polypteridae; genus Polypterus; species Polypterus bichir. Next base: position 46,382,867 of record JANRMT010062808.1, read on the forward strand.
GATAACGCCAGAGGTTTATCAAGTTCCTCCGCACTAAAAGTGTCTATTTGTGGTATCTGTAATGTATCCAGAAATGCATTAGATTATGTATTGTCTTCTTTAAACTCAGTAGTATATAGGGATTTATAGTAGTCTCTGAAAGTGTGCATTATATTTTTGTGTTTGACGATTTTATCTCTGTTCGTGTTGGTGATTACCGAGATTGCATTGCGCACTTCTTGCTTGTGAATTTGTTGAGCTAAAAGCTTATTAGCTTTCTCTCCATGTTCATAAAAATGATGTCTGGATTTGTAGATTAGTTGTTCAGTTTCTTTAGTTGTCAAGAGGTTTAATTCCGAATGTAGAGCCTGCCTCCTCCTATGTAGAGTGTCGCTTGGTAGTCTGGTGTGTTCTTCATCTATTTTAGTAATTTCGCTTTTTAACTCTGCTACTTTCTTGGCTTCGGATTTATTTCTGTGGGAAAGATATGAGATAATCTGTCCTCTTAAGAAGGCCTTAAGAGTTTCCCAGAGTATTCCTGCAGAGATCTCGGGTGAAGTATTTGTCTCTAGAAAGAATTCGATTTGTTTGGATATACATTCCGTACAATTCTCGTCAGCTAATAGAAGCGGGTTGAGGCGCCATCTGCGGGGTGAGTGTATGGGGCTTAGTAATTTTAGCTCCAAGATCATAGGTGCATGGTCAGAAATAACAATAGCATCGTATTTGCAAGATTTAATCATAGGCAAGAAGTTATTGTCTATAAAGAAGTAATCAATCCTTGAGTAGCAATGATGTACTGGTGAGTAGAAAGAATATGTTCTTGAATTTGGGTTTAAAAACCTCCAGGGGTCTGATAAGTTGTGATCAGTTATAAACTTTGTAATTATCTTTGCGGTGTTAGATGCCGTTTCCCCTGTGGAGGAAGTCCTATCTAAAAGTGGATTTAGAACACAATTAAAGTCCCCAGCCATTATAACTTTATGAGTGTTCAGATTGGGAATGGATGCAAATACATTTTGTATAAATTCCTTATCATCAACATTAGGTGCATAAACATTTATCAAAATCATTTTACAGTTAGATAAGTCTCCCATGACCATTACATATCTCCCTTCAGGATCCAATACTACATCTGATGCTACAAATGGTACTGTTCTATGTATGAGAATTCCCACACCTCTAGTTTTCTTCATAAAACTAGAATGGAACATTTGGCCAGTCCAGTCTTTTTGCAGCCGTTACTGATCCTTGCTTAGTAAGTGGGTCTCCTGTAAAAATACTATTTTAGCATTTAGACCTGTTAGGTGAGAGAGTACTTTCTTTCTCTTTAATTCGTGATTCAGGCCTTTAACATTCCAGCTTACGAAGTTAACTTTCCTATCATGGAGACATTGATTCTGAGTTTTTGATGTCATTTTTTAGTCTTAACTGGAAGTGAGACAGCTTTGGCCTTAATTTCCTATTTCCCCTGGAGTTGTTGCCATGCAGCTTATTATTACGTTGGTAGTTATAATTATAAAGATTAATAGGATAGATTAGGTATAGATCAAGCCTGCTCTCTTTCTCTTCCCCCCTTAACCCCCACCCTCCCTTTTTGCCTCCCCAAGTGAGGCTAAAACCCACTTCACACAGTCCCAGTCCTCTGACATACCCAGAGACAGAGCATGTCCAAAGCAAAACAAGCCCCAATGCAGCGGCGCTGTCGGGTTAAAAGATAGAGATATCTATTACCAATCTAGTCTTTAAAAAAAAAAATAAAAATTTGCACTTAAAATATATATATAGTCTTCAGCAATTTTAGTGCATTAAGATGATACACCCAGATAATAAACCCGGGTGATGGTGTTAAAAATATGTCCAGAATAAGCATAACAAGTCTTAATGCAGTAATAGCAATAACAATAAACCAAGGGTATGATATTGAACAGTCTCGTTTAGGGTAAAGATGAAATAATTAGAAAAGAAAAAAAAAAAAAAGAGAGAAAAAAGAAAAAGTAATTAAGCACAATAAAACATAAACAGATAGCGCCCTAATAATACTAAGTAATAATGAGAATATATGCTGATAAAAACCCGTATTTTAAAACGAATAGATCAGACAGTAGATTATTAATCCTTGCTTTATCATTAACCGCCATGACTCACTATTATGTATCAGAATAGTCCCGGGATCAGCTTTCTTAATTCGTTTTCTGCTTCTTCCTTGCTAGCGAAGACATAGAATTGACCCTGCCATTCCACTTTCAGTTTTGCCAGATACAAGAGGTGTATTTGACGTTGGCTTGCCGTAACCGCTGTTTAATGTTGTAGAAGGCTGCGCGTTTAGTAGCTGTTGCTGGAGAGAAGTCAGGGAAGATACGAATGTGGTTATTTTCATATATAATATATTCCTTGTTTCTGAGGAGTGCCATCACCTCTAGCTTAAATGATACTCGTTCAAAACTAACTATAAAAGATCTGGGTCTGGGTCTGGGTCTAACGGTGTTTGATCCGCGTATGCGGTAAGCCATTGCTATCTCAGATTCTGCTTTAAAGTCATCCCCGATTATTTTAGAAAAAAAGTTCAGCTGCAAATTTCACAGGGTTTGAACTTTCTCGATTCTCAGGCAGACCTTCAGTTCTGACATTATACCTTCTACTTCCATCTTCCAAAGCAGCAAGTCTGTCTCTGAGTTTCTTGCATTCAGAGCTGACATTTTCTGCTTTTTCTTCAGCACTGGTAGCTAAATTTTCGGCTATTTCAATCCTAGTCGTGAATGTCTCCTTGAGATCCTCCAATTGATCAGTAAGCATTTCAATTTTACCCAGCACCTGTCGCATCTCCACTTGCATTTCGTGTCGCAGCCTTTCATTTGCCTGTTGCAGCATCAGCCGCTGCGTTTCATTTGCTTGTTGCAACTCCTGCCGCTGCGTTTCGTTTGCTTGTTGCCATTCCTGTTTCAATTCCAGCAATTCCTGTTTCAGTCTCTCATGTGCCTTTGCCCTTGCTTTCTCATTTGCCTTCTCAGTTTTCTTTATATCTTGTATGAGCTCAGCGAACATCACCTGCAATTTAGACATTTCAATTGTGCTTTCTTGTACCGTAGGTGAAGTGTCAGGCTCTACTGTAGCCAGTGTCCCCGCTATTCCCGGCTCGCGTGGAGTAATTGAGATCGCGGACTGTAAGGCCTTTTTCAGTTTCAGGTGTTCTTCTCCGATCGGTGAGCTATCGAGATCTGCACTCACGATCGTACATTCGCTCCCCTTTTCACTGTCAGCCGGTGACGATGTAGCGGACCTTGGTCCCGAAGAGTCTGTACTTTCGCCCAGCTGATCCAGGTCTCTCTCTGAAAGGCCGTATCTTGAGCTAGAGCTTGCTGATCTTAGCTTGGGTGCAGCTTTAGTTTTCGATTCTTTCTTGTTGGCCATGTTTATATATGCTTACATATATACTGTAGCAGTCTCCTTGGGTTGAATAGATACAGGATATCTCAGGATAATAAGCAAATAATATGAAAAATAACACCGCTGCTAGCGAAGCTCCACTTCAGATGTCCATCTCTCGCATCGGACGAGACCATATCCTTTTTCTTCTATCTTTGTACAGGCAGTGTTGCACGTGAAAGGAGATTTTAGAAAAAAATGTGCATAAAACTGTACAATATATTATCAGTATTATTGTTATTATTATTGTTGAATATTCTTTGCTCTAATAAAAATATCAAGAATTTTACTAAATGTGTTGTAGTGTAGTTAAATGTTTCCCTACATGAGTCATGGTCAATTAATGAACTGCCAACAACAATAATTAATCCATTCATTCAGTATCCAACCCGCTATATCCTAACTACAGGGTCACGGGGGTCTGCTGGAGCCAATCCCAGCCAACACAGGGCGCAAGGCAGGAAACAAACCCCAAATGGAATTGATTGAAATGCAGTCAGATTCTATTCTGAAGGCAAAATACAACAAAGTTGGTGTGCCAGGCTTGTATGCTTACCTGCCACCCTCATATGTGCAGATCCGTAAGTTGGCATCGAGAGTACTGTTTATGTTCAGAAGCACTTACCTTTGTGAGCAATTGTTTTCATTAATGAAAGCTACCAAAACCTCACATCGCTCAAGACTTACTGTCGAGCACCTTTCATCCCTCATAAAAGTTGCAGCAGCACAAGATTTCAAGCCTGATATTGACGAACTGGTTACTAACAAGAGATGCCAAGTGTCAGGACAAAAGAAATACCATAGATCCCGGAATACAAGCCAACCCGGTATATTAGCCGATCCCCTTCTCTACCGACTAAATTACATGTATTTGCCGATGACTGGTATTTAAGCCGACCCCCTTCTCCAAGCAAAATTTTCTAAATTTCCTTAAAAGTGTCTCTTCGGGCATATTTATAATGTTTATCGGCGAGAATTTGAGACTGCCGGCATTTTTGATGGAAACTAGGAAGTGATTGCGGAAAAGTTTGGTAAACTGGAACCTTTGTGCTGAAACTATATACGCAAATACGGTACATCGGCGGGTGGATTTCCGGAGACTTGTTATAAATTTGATTAACTTAAATACGCAATACAGTGGACCCTTGACTTACGAACTTAATTCGTTCGCAAAGGCTAACCCATAATGCGTTCCAAACCTCCCACTACAACACTTACTTAACCTTTTCATAATAAAAAACACCAATATTTTTTCTAATGTACTAACCAAAAAGTTATAAAAAGTGCCTGGCGGCGCGCAGCGGCTCAGGGCTCTCCTTTTCAGTGCACTTTTTTGTTGTTTTTGTACTTTTTTTTTGTCCTTGTTTGTGCACGATCGGTTCGGCGAACATCCGCTACACCATTCAGAACCTTATAGACATCGGTGTCCAGAGGCAGACATCTGTTTTGAGTGTTTTTCATCACACGCACAACATCCCAGACAACATAGCGAGACCAGCGGGCTCTCCGTGGTTTGTTGTCGGGTCTAGGAGACGACACAGACGGAGGAGGGAAAGAAAGCAGAAGCGGGGCCGCAGATAGGGAGTTATGCTAAGGCTAAAAAACAACCATACAAGCCCTATACAGAACTTTTTTCTGCACTGAAGGAGCTGCTTTTAATCTCATTGTAGATGCGTATAGACAGTAAAAGGCATTCTATTCTAGAAACAATTTCATACTGTACTCACCATTTAATTTGACATCTTTGGGCTGCAGGAAGAGAGGAGGAGATATTTCCACACAATGTCCATCTTCATTTCGAAATTACATCCACAAACACATGTATCTGGGCTCCGACTGACGCTACTAACGCTCTCGGTTGTTTGTTTACAATCGCGCAAGCGGATACACGTGACCGCATCCGTTTCGTAACGCAAGATGTGGATTGTGAATCAAAATAAATTTTATTTTAAACTTCCCGATAATTTATTATAAATTTTATTAATAAAATCAACAACTAAAACACTTTTTTGAATAAATTCTTTATTTAATTTAAAGTACCGGCATGCAAAGTTACTTCTTCATCTGAAAGATGGCTCTGTGGTTTCGTCATTATTTACTTCCGTATTCATCGGCTAAACCGGCATTGCGCTGGAAATCTGGAATCTGAAATGATACTGGTTGTATAAAACGAACCCCAAACTCCAAGCCAAAAATCTAGGACGAAATTCTCGGCTTGTATTCCGGGATCTACGGTAGATCTCAGACTGTAAGACTCCTATATAAAGGACCTACAGTGGTGCTTGAAAGTTTGTGAACCTTTTAGAATTTTCTATATTTCTGCATAAATATGACCTAAAACATCATCAGATTTTCACTCAAGTCCTAAAAGTAGATAAAGAGAAACCAGTTAAACAAATGAGACAAAAATATTATACTTGGTCATTTATTTATTGAGGAAAATTGAGTTGGTGATGCTCATCAGGCTGGAAAAGGTTACAAAACCATCTCTAAAGAGTTTGGACTCCACGAATCCACAGTCAAACAGATTGTGTACAAATGGAGGAAATTCAAGACTATTGTTACTCTCCCCAGGAGTGGTCGACCAACAAAGATCACTCTAAGAGCAAGGCGTGTAATAGTCGGCAAGAGGTCCCCAGGGTAACTTCTAAGCAACTGAAGGCCTCTCTCACATTGGCTAAAGTTCATGTTCATGAGTCCATCATCAGGAGAACACTGAACAAAAATGATGTGCATAGCAGGGTTGCAAGGAGAAAGCCACTACTCTCCAAAAAAAATTGCTGCTCGTCTGCAGTTTGCTAAAGATCACGTGGACAGATCAGAAGGCTATTGGAAGAATGTTTTGTGGACGGATGAGACTAAAATAGAACTTTTTGGTTTAAATGAAAAGCGTTCTGTTTGGAGAAAGGAAAACACTGCATTCCAGCTTAAGAACCGTATTCCATCTGTGAAACATGGTGGTGGTAGTATCATGCTTTGGGCCTGTTTTGCTGCATCTGGGCCAGGATGGCTTGCCTTCATTGATGGAACAATGAATTCTGAATTATATGAGAGAATTTGAAAGGAAAATGTCAGGACATCTGTCCATGAACTGAATCTCAAGAGAAGGTGGGTCATGCAGCAAGACAACGACCCTAAGCACACAAGTCGCTCTACCAAAGAATGGTTAAAGAAGAATAAAGTTAATGTTTTAGAATGGCCAAGTCAAAGTCGTGACTTTAATCCAATCAAAATGTTGTGGAAGGACCTGAAGCGAGCAGTTAATGTGAGGAAACCCAACAACATCCTAGAGTTGAAGCTGTTCTGTACGGAGGAATGGGGTAAAATTCCTCCAAGCTGGTGTGCAGGAATGATCAAAAGTTACCAGAAATGTTTAGTTGCAGTTATTGCTGCAAAAGGGGGTCACACCAGATACTGAAAGCAAAGGTTCACATACATTTGCCACTCACTAATATGTGATATTCGATCATTTCCCTTAATAAATAAATAACCAAGTATAATATTTTTGTCTGATTTGTTTAACTGGTTTCTCTTTATCTACTTTTATAGAACTTGAGTGAAAATGTGATGATGTTTTAGGTCATATTTATGCAGAAATATAGAAAATTCTAAAGGGTTCACAAACTTTCAAGCACCACTGTAGCTAAGAGGCCAAGACTCTATTTGTACGCTGTTGTACAGAGATTGTATGGAAATGAATTGCTTTTCTTTAAACTTTAAGTGTTACATTTTTTTAAAGTTTTCAGTACTGGAAAGAAAGCTACAGTAACTTTGTATAATTGTATAATAATATTTGTTACAGTGCGGCCCACTGACGCACGTATGGCAGTCGAAGCGGCCCACCAATGGTAGTAAGTTTGACATGCCTGTTCTACAGTATTAATCAGAGGTTACACAAAGCCAAAATCAGATACAGTCTTTTGTTTCCTGCTAAACTGAAAGTGATTTTTGATGATCAATTCTACATTTTTAATTCTCCTAAAGAAGCAGAAAAAGAGCTAAAAAGATTGATTCTGACATCATTTAAAACATGAAAATAAGTCATTTCATGTCCTGGTGATGCAAAGAAGATTGTGCTGGCAACTTGGTCTATTTGTAATGTGATATTTCCTGTAAGTATACATTCTATTTCCTTTTCAGCCACTTTCTTTTTTTCCTTTTAAATCGCAATACTGAATTTCTTCTTTTAAATATATGTATAGAGTAATACCTCCTCGATCGCAGGGGTTGCATTCCAGAACTCCCCGCAAAAGGTGAAAATCCACGAAGTAAAAACCATACGTTCATATGGCTATTTTTATATATTTTAAGCCCTTATAAACTCTCCCACACTATTATAAACATTTCCCACACAGTTTTACAGGATAAACCTGTGACGATGCGGGTTCTGGCTCCACGCTCCCATCTGATTTTTGGTCGGTAATGTCACCGATGAGCTAGACAGTTCAGGCAATAACAGTTGAGCAAGGGGATGGTAAAGATGTGCAAAGTGCTTTAATTAAAAATCCAACAAAAACAGTCAAAAACAGTGTTCAATAAATAAAGTGCAGTGCTTTCATAAAGTTCAATAAATAATCCATAAAAAAGAACGTGGAGGTAAAATCAATAAATAGAAAAAAAACAATCCTTAAAACCGGAGGTTAAAATGTTTCTTAGGAAGCAGTCTTTAAAAACAAATGACAAACCCGGTGCCTTCTTTTAAAACTAGCGTCTCTCCTGCTTCACCCAACTGGGCCCGCTCTCTGTGCAGCTGACCTTTGTGCCTGCCTCTGCTATCAGTTGCCATACCGATCCTTGGCTCCGGTCGGCTCCTCCAGACAACGACTTGGGAATTCCCTACGACCAAGGCTCTCACGCAGGGAACACCACGTCCCAAGTCCCGACTCCCGCTACCTTCTGCGGAGAGTCCTGCGCCTTCCCGGTCACTCCCGCCCTACAAAACAAACTCTGCGGTAGCGACCACAACCACTTCTTCTCCCGGGTGTTGGACAAACACTCAGGCTGCCTTCAGCTGCCTGCGAGCGTTCACTCACTCGCTCGCTTCCTGCTGCACCGATTTGCTCGCTCTCCTCCTCACTGCTTCCTGCTGCCAACCTCCGTTTCCTTCTCTCTTTCTTTTTACTTTCCTTTCCTCTCAACTGACTCGCGCTTCTTTTATAATGCGAGGGGCCATAGCAGCTGTAGCAAATTAGCCACGGGGGCAATCACAGATGTGGGCAGTCCCTCACCTGTGCACTCGGTTAGAAACGCCCACACCGTGGATCGTCCCGCAGCTTGTTATGGCCCAACGCCCCCTCACTAAACCGCCACGAGAGCGGTGATTATTTATTTAAAATGGCCTTTACTAAGCAAGCTGTGGACCTGCTATACCACATTCCACCCCCCATAAAACTCCAGTTGCATGGGAAGGCTCCACACCACTGCCAACCCAATGCAACTGGAGCTCAGGTCCACAGCTCGGCCATTCTACACTGCATTAACACCCATAAAAGCACTAAAACAATCCCACAATAAAACAAACCCAAGCCCCCTTCATTAAAACAGGACATTAAAAGAATAAGAACTTTAAAAGACAATTAAAAACCACAATAAATAAATGTCCTTAAAAACTTCAGTCTCTTAAAAATGTCCTCCTCCGGCTTGGGTACACGGGTTCTTTCAAAAGTCAGTTACTAATCCCGCTTGCTGCTCTGTCTCCTCTTCTGGCCTCCACTGCTAGCTCATCCCACCACTGCCACCAAATGTGACGATGTGGGTTCTGGCTCCACGCTCCCATCGCTGTTTGGGAGCCCTTCAACCTGTCACGGTCACATTTGGTGGCAGCGGTGGGATTTCCCCAGCGGTGGGATGAGCTAGTCAATTCTTTCAGTCAATTGACATTTGAGCATGGATTTTTAACACTAGAATTACCAGAGCCTACGAAAAAACTCGTAGGTCCGTCCCACCTTAAATCGCTTCTTAAAACCGTTCTCACCTCTCCGCCAGCGTCTTTTGTTAATCTAAATGTGCTGATAAAAGAAAAGCTGCAAGTAGCCGGCTATTCCATCCCCCCAACGACTTAGAACGTGCACAAACTTCTCCCAGCTCATGCCTTGATTATCTGGGAGTGAAGTGGAGTTTTAGAGTGGAAATAATAGATCATTATTTGGAATACACGCATTTCACGTGTGTTCTGTTTCTACAGTAATCCGTGTAAACACATTTTTAAAACAGAAACGTTTTTCATATTGTAGTAGTAAATGACAAAATGTAAGCATAAACTATATAATGTATGAAGACTGAAGTCCAAATATCAAACACATTTACAAAAGGTACAAATATAACAGAACAAGTATGATTTTATTCAAAAATATAACTGCAGAAAAAAGCCACCTTAGCATGCCACATTGACACATACTTACTACAACTGCCACGGTAGCATAATGGTATCAGTCGCTGACTAGTATTCAAAAGGTCATGAGTTCGATCCCGTGCGATTGAGTTTTGAGACGTAAACTGCTGTTATTCTTACTATTTTATAATAAAAACATATTATTTAATTTCAGTGTGTAACAGCCGTTGTAATTTATGATACTTGTAAAGGTTAGTTTTTTTTTTATTCACTTTTCATTCTCTCAGTCGTGTTCAGGATCCTTCCCTACACCCCCCCCAAATTGAGAATGCTGTTTTCACATAAAGATGCGCTATAGCTCTGCAGCGTATTTGTGACTGCATTCTCGTACCAATGCTTGCGAACTGAAGAGCCTGCGTGCACTTTTCGTGGCATTACACGTCTATTTTTTTGAGCATGCCCGTGTCGCCCAAACACAGGAACATATGTTGGTGTACAAGAATAACAAAACAAGTGCACTTTTATTCTAGACTATACGTGAAGAAAAAATAAAGCAAGTTACAGTAGGCGGCTGATACGACAGCTTGCGTGGTGCAATGCTAAGAACTGCTGATTTCCGATCCGTGCTATATAAAATCATCACATTCAAATATTAGCAATTCCCACACACCCTTCCTACATTCACGACATGTGTACTTGTTGCAGTGTACACATCTTTCTGTGCTATGGTTCCTATTACACTGAATGAGCACCTGACATTGTACTTTCTTCCCTATACAAATAACATTCGAGTATAGCGCGTCTCCAAATAAATCACATTCGAGCAATATCGCGTCTCCAAATAAATCACATTTGAGTTATAGCGCGTCTTTATGTGAAAAAAAGCAGTGTCAGATGGGGGGGGGGGATCGTGGACGCGACTGAGAGAATGGAACTGAATTAAAAAAAAAAGCTAACCTTTATAATTATCATGCATTTACACTGGCTCTTACAGACTGACTGAAATCAAATGTATGTTTTTATTCTAAAATAGTTCAATACATGCAATATTATTTGAAAAAGAAGAGTGTATTCAAACCCGATCTGACGCTGTTACAGAAGGAGTCTGCTTATTCAGTGCAGCAGTTTCAACGCACAGTACATGCAATATTATTTGAAAACGAACAGCGTCAGATCGGGCGCATATTCAAACCCGATCTGACGCTGTTTGTTTTCAAATAATATTGCATTAGTGCGATGATGTTTTTACATATATTGTCTCTTTCATTCATCTTGCGGTTTGTAATCAGTGACCGCGTGTTTTTTCCCCGATGTTGCCAGTTCGCACATATTGCTGTATGGTGGTGTTTCTTTTGTACTCCAGGACATGCAGAAGACAGAATAGTACAGAGCAGTAAGTTCAGCGCTATATGCAATCAGACAGACAGACAGGCAGAGAAGGCACTAGATATATAAATAAACAGGGAAGGCATTGTATAATAGATATATAAAAAACAGCTAAGGGGATAGATATATAGATAGGTAGGAAGGAAAGGCACTATATGATAGGCAGACAGGGAAGCTCCTATATAATAATAAAATTACTGTTATTACTATATAGATAGACAGGGAGTTCAGGCAGGCAGAACAGCGAAGGTTAAAAATAAATAAATAAGTTTTCTCCCTAGCGGAGATAGGAAGGAAAGGCACTATATGATTGGCAGACAGGGAAGCTCCTATATAATAATAAAATTACTGTTATTACTATATAGATAGACAGGGAGTTCAGGCAGGCAGAACGGCGAAGGTTAAAAATAAATAAATAAGTTTTCTCCCTAGCGGAGATTTGAACTCGGATCTTTTGAGGTACAGCAAGTCTGCTGTGCTCTAAGTGACGAAATCTTACCAGTACGCCACAGAAGCTGTTGTAAAAGTCCTGAACCTTTTATGAAAGTGTATTTGCTCTTTGGCTGTCAGGTTTCATACATTTTATAGTTTATGTCTACATTTTGTGACATTTATTACTAAAATATGAAAAAGTTTCTGTTTTAACATTGTGTTTACACAGATTACTGTAGAAACGGAACACACATGAAATGCGTGTGTTCCAAATAACAATCTATTATTTCCACTCTAAAACTCCACTTCACTCCCAGATAATCGAGGCATGAGCTCGGAGAAGTTTGTGCACGTTCTGAGTCGGTGGGGGGATGGAATAGCTGGCTGCTTGCAGTTTGTTTTTATCGGCACATTTACAGGACAAAGGAGGCTGGCGGAGAGGTGAGAGCGGTTTTAAGAAGCGATTTAAGGTGGGACGGATCTACGAGTTTTTTCGTAGGCTCTGGTAATTCTAGTGTTAACTCATTGACAGCAACATGTAAATCGAATGCTTTTTTTTTTACTTTGGTTATATTCTTGAATAAAAACGCACATGTTTATTTGATATTTGGACTAAAGTCTTCACACATTATATACATCAATTTATTATTAGCATAACATGGAGAAACTTTATGCTTTATGTACAGTATGTGTTCAGTATTTCTTGCCTCGCATTTCCTGTCATCCTACACTTACACAGATCGTTGTAGACACGAAGCACACATGAATTGCATGTGTTCCAAATAACGATATATTATTTACCCTATACAACTCCAGGCACCTCACACTGAGATAAAGAGCCTTGAGCTGGGAGAACTTTTTGCCCGAGTTGAGCTGTGACAGTGCGGGGATGCAATAGCAGGCTGCTTGTTGCTTCTGCTTATTGACACGTGCAACACAAACAACGCTGTTGAGGAGAGGTGCAAAGGAATATAAGGTGGCCTGGAATTATGAGTTTTTTTTCTTATGCTTCTGGGATTCTAGTGTTAACCTCCCTGTCATTAGCTGATAAGAACTGCACAGAATTCATCTCCGAGCAAATTGATTATTTTTTAGAGACAAATGCAATCTCAGAGGTCTCTACAGGAATACTCTGGGAATCTCTGAAGGCTCTTTTAAGAGGGCAGATTATTTCATATCTTTCCCACAAAAATATATTTGAAAAGAAAAGTCGTCAGAGCAAATCAATATAATTACAGAAATGGATCAAGAATATGCCTGGTCTCCAAATTAAGCACTTTATAGATTGGTCTTGCAATCAGAATTTAACTTCTTGACGACAAAAGAAATGGAATAGTTCATCTTTAAATCGCGACATCAATACTATGAACATACAGAAATGACTAATAAGATATTAGCTCAACAAATCCATGAGCTAGAAGTTTGCAACACAATAACAGAAATTGCCAACGCAGATGGAGAGAAAATCATTGACCATAAAAATATAACCCACACATTTAGAGAGTACTAGATGTCCTTATATTCTACTCAGTTCAAAGAAGACAACACACAAAAGAAACACACAGAAAAGTAAGGATTTATTACAATGTGCATCATACAGACTAATTTTACTTCTAAAAAAGGATGTTAAGATAATAAAGTTAAGGTAATATCCCAAAATCAAACACAATTTATTAAAATCAGAGACTTAGCTTCTAATCCTCAAATGTAATATACTCACCCATAAAATCTAACACACAGGTTGGGGAGCATGCAGCGCGTTTATGCACGCACCACATGGTCAGGATCCCAGTGACCAATCCCTCAGGCAGACACATGGATCAGTTCCACCCTCCAGAAATGACCATATCTGCTGCAGCCAGGTGTTACGTGGGCATCCCCTTGGCCTGGTCCAGCCGCTCGAGTCCTCAGTAATAAGGATCCGGTCACTGAAAAGCATCCATGTCTTGCAACCCCACAGCAAACAAGAAGCATAATTACAATAAAAATTTCAACCTTCGTTCTTTTGCAGAGAGATTGGGAACACCACACACACCTTTCCAGTGACCGCTACCACTCTGCCACCGTGCCAGCCCCATATGTGTAACTATTAACAGTATTCACTATTTAAACAAAGTTAATGATTTATCTATAAAATGTAACATACATATTTTAATCCATTTCATCATGAAAGCGATATCAAGTATAAATATAAGAATTCTAAATGTGCAGAGAGCTGTAATATTATAAATTTAATGTGTTCTGTGTGGCGATCTATTGCTGCTTGCCGCTGCTGTCAGGTCAGAAGGAAGCCCCAGAAGCGCGTAGCGATTAACAATTGGGTCGGTTTTAAGATGACGTTTCCGACAGTCTGTTTTAATGATAAAGTAAACTACGAGGTTAAAGTGGACATTGAGTTTAAAGCTAAAATTTCCACTTTAATCACAAAATAGACATTTTCATTATGTCCTCATTTTTTTTTCTCTGTGGCTCATATATGCTGTCATACATTCTGATGGTATTGTGAAGGTGCAAAAAAAAAAAAAAAAAAAAGACGGCACAGAAGATGGTATGTGTGACTTTTAAAATAAATTGTGTCATTACTTTGGGGAATATGCGACGCTGGAAAGTAACATGAATACATTTGTATGTCGGCATTTTGTTTCACCAATTCGAACCATTCAACAAACATCGAAGCACACACATTGATCCTGGAGGATCCTAAAAGCGGATGGAGTAGCAAGAAATTCAGGCTGGAATTCAGGGTTTGAATGTGGAGAGTTATGACGATATTCCAGAAGAAGATCACATGACTGTATTTGGATAAATTTATATTGTTGTTCATGAATAAACATAAGATATCTCCTGAAAGTAAGCCCTATTGCATCTTTTGGAGCAAAATTAATATAAGACCCAGTCTTATTTTCGGGGAAACACGGTAGTATGTGGTAGCCTACTGGACCTTAGCTGGATCTTCAAAGTAGCAACAAAAAGTCTGTGGTCAGAATTCACAGACGGGGTACTTCTGTAGATACTACACTTCTGCAGGAGCCTCCAGCGTCACCCACAAGGATGTGATTGATCTCCTTCACCTCACCACCAGTATTGGAGCACCAAGTCCATATCCCCTGACCTTTTGCAAAACCAAGGAACATGGAACCACCCGTAAGGACCGACACAATCCTCACAACCAGCCCTGTCAGTGCCAGTGGTCACACTGAAGTCACCCATGACCAGGAGTGTCACCTCGCGGGCACCCCTCAATCACTGAGTGAAATTGTGAATAAAATGTCTCCTTCACCAAATCATCAATCACCGCAGTCAGAGTATACACTGAAACAACAGACAAAGCACCCAGAGAGTGCCTTAATCTCATAAGTCTCATAAGGAGTGACATTGGACAACACTGAAATGAGCTTATCTACCACAACAACAGCTACTCTCTGCTTATGACAGCCATCAGAGCAACCAGACCAGTACCACACCAGAGATCTTATTATCCTTGTGACGCAGAAAAAGCATTTGACTTGGGACTACCTATTCACCACATTGCACAAATTTGGGTTTGGCCCAAACGTGTATGAATCAAACTATACTAGTCCAGAAGTCTCCGTTTGTATTAATAACATTTCAAACTGCTTTAAACTAGAACTTGGTACTCAACAAGGATGCCCCTATCACCATTGCTCTTTGCAATCACCATTGGCTATTCACTTTCAAAATGTATCAGAGATAAAGGGGATTACCAAAGAAGGTCTTCAGTAGAAAATATCAGTATATGCAGATGATATAGTACTGTATATATCAGACCCACAAACATCCATACCAGCAGTCCTCAATGTACTAGCTGAATTTCAAAAGATATCTGGACTCAAGATTCATTTAAACAGAAGTGTTGCTTTGTCCAGTGAACTCTCTAGCACACAATATTAGACAAGACACCTTCCTTTTCATTTTAGAAGATTAGTTCAAATACCTAGGGTTAATATCAGTAAATATAAAGATCTTTTTCAACAAAATTTTGCTGTCTACAAGGAAAAAACTAAACAAGATATGATCAGATGGTCTACCCTCCATCACACATTAGAAGGGAGAATCAATACTGTTAAGATGAACATACTTCCCAAGCTTCTATTTCTATTTTAGATGATCACCATATACATTAACAAATAGTTCTTTAAGAAATTAAATTCAATTATAACCTAATTTATTTGGAATTCGAAATATCCACACATCCAAACGGCAAATCTACAACGACCTAAAGCAGAAGGCAGCATGGCACTACCTAACTTTCAATTTTATTACTGGACAACAAAATATACAAACTATAAAGACCTGAACAAAACCACAGATTGATGAATATATACAAGCCTTGTCTACAATAGAAAGAAAATCTTGCTGTACTTCTTTATATGCCATGTTTTGTGACCCAGTACAAACATACAGTATTATCATCAATATACCGCTAATCTAATTGTCACTCACCCAGAATACAGAACCAATTCAGGAAGCATTTCAAGACAGAGAAACACTTATCTGTTGCTCCTTTACACGATAATAACCTTTTTCTACCCTCCAACACAGTATTTAATATTTAGAAAATGTCTGGGATTAAAACACTTAGAAATTTGTATATAAATAATGTCTTTGCATCTTATGAACATTTGCACTTCAAGTTTAACTTCCAATCAACACAAACTTTCCACTGCTTTCAAATCAGAAACTTTACTAAAAGGAACCTGCCCTATGTTCCTCACCTGAAACCCATTTGTATTCCAGAGGCAATACTAATCAGCCTTGAAGACTCAAATAGTATCTCTACAATATATAGTATACAATCTAGGGCTGAGCAACACGTTATTATCGCGTTAACACATTAATTAATTAAAGCTGACAATTTTATCACGTTAACGCAGTTTTTGTTATTATTATTATTATTATTATTATTTTAAAAGCCACAGTCTCGCTAGCCATCGATAGAGATCAGTGATCTTCTTGTTACAGCGTTTTTCGATACGCTTTTGCTAGAAGGAAAGTTGGCTTTGTTGATTTGACCTCGATTCCATACGCGTGCATGAGCAGCAAAGAGCTAACAGTTTCTAAAATGGCATGTGGAGAGATACCAAAGTCAATGCTCAAAGCAAAATAATCCATGGATGACTTTTTTCGTATTATTGCTGAATTGGACTCTGATTTGTCAGACTCTGATTTTGATACAAGTGATCTGGAGATGTAGATCGAAAATGAAAGTGAGGTACCAGCATCAGCTGATCGGTCCCCAGCTGATCGTGGTGCTAAACACTTTTATGTAGCTGATGCACCTAGAGCAACATTCGCCTGGGAGGACAGACACAATGACAGGAACTACAAACCATATTGCATCTCACTGCAACTGCCACCCCCTCACACCTGTCTCACAAAGACAGACAGGCAGCCAGCCCACCATGCATTCCTGCTGGCCATCAAGCCACCCCCCACTCAGCCGCTGCTGCCATTTTTCTATAACAAACTAGATAAAACGTTAATGCCCTGGCAGTGGCAAACAGCTTTGGTTTTATATTTGATTTGATTACATTAATGTTTAAATTGAGATTAACAAGAAATATTTTAACTGCTACTATGTAAAGGGAATACTGCTGTTAAAATGCACCTTATTTGTTTAAAGCAGGAGTGTCGAACTCCAGGCCTGGAGGGCTGCAGTGGCTGCTGGTTTTCATTCTAACCCTTTTCCTAATCAGTGACCAGGTTTCACTGCTGATTAACTTCTTTTCCCATCATTTTAACAGACCTGTTTTTAAGGATTAAGTCCTCTGAATTGATTCTTTTCTTCATTAAATGGCAGCCAAACAGAAATGAGATGTGAAACGAGCTGAGAGATGACCAGCAAACTCCAACCAATCTCTTAATAAGAAGCTGATTCTTGCTGTTAATTAGCTTGTTGTTGCTCTCATTCTGCCACAGCAGACATTTCTAAAACTGTTGATTTTTCTGTTTTTTCTAAAAACACCGTCAAGATGTTTGGGTGACCTCGGAGATCAACCTTACTGAGACCATCACCCTTCTTTATTTTCAGATATTGTGTGATGTGGCAGCTTGTTTTGTGTCTCATTATTGTTTGGCTACAAATTAAGGAAAAAGAGACAACTAAGGGGGCGGAGTCAAGTTAATTAAAATTAAGGCAAAAGAAGTTAATTAGCAGCAAAAACTGGTCACTAATGAAGAAGATGGTTAGAATGAAAACCTTCAGCCACTGCGGCCCTCCAGAACTGGAGTTCGACACTTGTGATTTAAAGTTTTTTCAAACCAAATGCACGCAATACACTACTTTTGAGTTAATTATTGAATTTTGCACATAACAATGTTGTTGTGATTGTCTGCGATTAATCGCGATTAAAAATTTTAATCGTTGCCCAGCACTAATAAAAACACCTTAAAATCTCTTCCTTTCAAAGATGCCAGGGTGTGATGGGGAAAGGATCTTTCAATTAACATCTCTGAAAGGGGGTGGAAGGCAGCCATGTATAGAATACATTCCAGTTCCACATGTGCAAAGCATTCAAATTATCCAACTTAAATCTTCTATTGAGCACATTTATCTTGTTTAATTTTGTCCAAAATGTATCCAGGGCAATTTAGTTCTAACCTCATTCTGGGCAAAAATCTTTGAATGCCTATCAGTCAGTATTGGTGTCACAATCACTCCTAATCCATTAACAGCCGGGGTCAGTGTACTCAGATGGAATTAAAGTGGAGAAGGACAAATTGATTATAATTGCTTATACCAAACTTCTAGCACACAGACTTATCTTGCGCAACTAGAATATCCCAGCCCACCTATTACAAGTCAGAGGGTAATTGATATTCTATTCTATTTGAAATCCATCCATCCTCTTCCGCTTATCCGAGATCGGGTCGCGGGGGCAGCAGCTTGAACAGAGATGCCCAGACTTCCCTCTCCCCGGCCACTTCTTCTAGCTCTTCCGGGGGAACTCAAGGCATTCCCAGGCCAGCCGGGAGAAATAGTCCCTCCAGTGTGTCCTGGGTCTTCCCCGGGGTCTCCTTCCGGTTGGACGTGCCCGGAACACCTCACTAGGGAGGCGTCCAGGAGGCATCCTGATCAGATGCCCGAGCCACCTCATCTGACTCCTCTTGATGTGGAAGAGCAGCTGCTCTACTCTGAGCCCCTCGTGGATGACCGAGCTTCTCACCCTGTCTTTAAGGGAAAGCACAGACACCCTGCGGAGGAAACTCATTTCAGATACTTGTATTCGCGATCTTGTACTTTTGGTCACTACCCATAGCTCATGACCATAGGTGAGGGTAGGAACATAGACCGACTGGTAAATTGAGAGCTTTGCCTTACGACTGAGCTCCTTTTTCACCACGACAGGCCGATGCAGAGCCCGCATCACTGCAGACGCCGCACCGATCCGCCTGTCGATCTCACGCTCCATTCTTCCCTCACTCATGAACATGACCCCGATTTCTATTTGAAATTGGAAAAAAAATTAATTCCCACTTAGAGGTTCTGTTCCAAACTTTTTAAAAATATGGCAAGATCTTATTAATCATATCTTAGAATAAGCATTTATTGTGGGGAAAAGAACATTATCCTTTCTTCTTTTTTTTACTTTTTTAAAGATTTTTCCATACTATTGTCTCTCATCTTTTTTTCTCTGGCAGAACATGAATTATGGTTTGTTAAGTTTGATATGATTGTATGAAATGTTGTTTTCTTCATATAATATCAATAAAATAAAATAAAAAAACAGGTGAGCAGTTTATCTCTTGACTGTGGGAAAATGCAATTGTGACATAGCTGTATAACACTGAAACAATGAATATTATGGTTAAGCTCCACCACTGTGGTCTGCCAGTGTGTATTTTGGCAAGATTTTAGCTTTTGACTGTCAGATATAAAAAAGTTACTCTTATTTTAAATGAAAATATTTCCCTTTTACCCAATTTAATAGTAATGCAATAGTAAGTCGAGGATAGGACATTTGGCATTATGTTACAAAGTTACTACCAAACTACTGTACGGTATCCTTATCTTGTAAAAAGAAACTGGAAAAAGCATAAGCAAAAAAAATGTATATTAGAAGTATTGATCAGAATCAGAACCACAATTTTCTTTATTGAGCAGGTATAGTAATGTGTACTAGGAATTCGTCTTGATCGTATTAGTGCAACATACAAAGAATCCAAAATACGATGCAGCATAAAAGGGTAAAACAAAAAATAAAGATACAGTAGGATTCAAATGTCCAGGCAGTCTAGTGTGTAGGTACACAAAGATACCTCAGCTCAGACTGTATTAGTAAGAATAACTGCACGTGGATAAAAACCATTTAAGTGATGTATTGTTTAAGCTTTCACTAAACAAAGGCATTGTGGACAATGGTTGAACACTTTAGGATATTTTATATACATTTCTTAACTGTTTCAGATAAAATTAAAAGAGTATAAATATTGCAGTATGAAAGAATAGCTGTCACCAGTACAAAGCACTGGTTGCCAGGGGCAAGAGAACCACTAGGTCAGTGAATGTAAGGTGTAGGACCTATAAGAGATTTCCAGAGATTGGTGGATGGATCGTTTTTGGTAGGAAATGTCCTACAGAGTTCTCAATCCTAATCATTGACTTAGATTTTTTTTAAAATTTGAAAACATATATTTGTGACATATAAGACATAATACTTCACTTGTGCATCGCCCCTGGTTTATGGTACCATTACTAGTACCCACGATGCATGTTGGGAACTCTAGTTTCATGGAACAGCACTGTTGAGTTCCAAGGGTGCCGCCAGGGGGCACTCAAGGGATTCACAATCCCTACTTTTCAGGACTTCCTCCAGGCCCAGAAGTCCTTCCTTCGGGTTATGCCCTGGCACCAAAAGTATTGCTGGGTCCGCCATAAAAGGAAATCATCCTGACTCCTCTGGTGAGTCAGAGCTGGAAGGAAACAAGGCAACACTTGTAGGAGGGAAGCAAACTAATAAAGACAGGAGTAGAAGGAAAAGAAGAATTGTGTCACATTTGTGTATTATCTGAATATAAATATGTAAGATGATTTTTGGGATTACAAAAACTCTAGGGTGGCACGGTGGCGCAGTGGTAGCGCTGCTGCCTCGCAGTTAAAAGACCAGGGTTCGCTTCCGGGTCCTCCCTGCGTGGAGTTTGCATGTTCTCCGTGGGTTTCCTCCGGGCGCTCTGGTTTCCTCCCACAGTCCAAAGACATGCAGGTTAGGTGGGTTGGCGATTCTAAATTGGACTTGGTTTTTGTGTGTCCTGCGGTGGGTTGGCAACCTGCCCGAGATTGGATTCCTGCCTTGTGCCCTGTGTTGGCTGGGATTGGCTCCAGCAGACCCCCATGACCCTATGTTCAGATTCAGCGAGTTGGAAAATGGATGGATGGATGAAAAAACTCTAATTTATATGCAATTATGTTGTTAGATTTAAGTGCAGAGTTTGACACCATTGACCATTTTATTTTATTGTAGATGCTGGAAAATTACATTGGGCACAAAGGCACTGTACTTGCCTTCTTTAGTTCTTATTTATCAAATTGTTATCAGTATGTACAACAAATACAGTGTTTCCCCAAAAGTAAGACCTACCCCAAAAGTAAGGCCTAGCAGTAATTTCTGATGTGCCGCTAATATAAGCCCTCCCTCAAAAATCAGACCTACCGCTAATCCGCCATTTTTGCATTTGTCCTGAGAGCTGCCGTATTTAGTCTAGAAGCTGCCCTGGTTACAAGGTAAGGCGCTTTTACAAGTACAGTGGAACCTCGGTTCACGAAAGTCTAGGAACACGTACAAGTCGGTTTACGAACAAAAAGTTTGCCAAACTTTTGCATCTGTTCACGACCACACACTCAGTAAACGAACAAGTCAGTTTCCCCTTCGGTTTGTGTGCGCCGATGATTTCCGCACGTGTTCAGTCTCTCCCTGTGCATTCCTTGTTAAGCGAGCAAGCAATCAAGAGAGAGAGCGTGACACACACACACACACACACACACACACACACACACAGGCGTGAGAGACACACACACAGGTGCGAGAGAGACAGAGACACACACACACAGGCACAAGAGAGAGGGCTGAAAAGGCAGTTAAAGAATGCACCGGGCTTGTTTTTGTTTTCACTTCTATTTACAGCGATCGGTTTGTAGCATGCATTGTTGTAATGTTACTTTTCTTGGTGGTTTATTAAATTACGGATTTTTCAAATGTTCATTTTTTTCCCTGTGCTTAAAACTCATTAAAAAAAGAGTTTTTAGCGAGCGGTTCGTAGTGCTATAGCGCAAACTCTTGCAGTGTTAGTTTTCTCTGTTGTTCAAGGTTTTCTCAGTGTTATTCAATGTTTTTACATTTAGTTTACTATTACGCTGTGCATTCTATGGTGTAATTAACTATATTTGTGCTTAAAAACTTAAAAAAAATATTTACATACAGTTTGTACGGTCTGGAACGGATTAATTGTATTTAAAGAGAGAAGAATAGATAAGATAATGATTCCTGCAGGAATGACAGCCTATCTCCAGACACTTGACATTGCAATAAACAAGCCATTCAAGGACCATTTGCAAACAGAAGTCAATGATTACATTGAAAACAGAATGGATAGAAATCAGCGGCAGAACTTTGTGAAGCCTAAGCTGCAAGAGGTGGTGACTTGGGTGAAGAATTCATGGGATAAAGTCACTGAAAGCTGTGTTGCCAATGCACTACGAGCAGGTTACCTGGACAAGAAGTGTTCATTTAAGGAGAGCAGCATTGCTGCACATGAGAGATTGGGGCCATAAATTCTAAAGTAATAAGAATCAAAAGAAATCCAGGAAGGAATTGCAGGTTCAGATATGGAGAGTTATGATGATATTCTAGAAGAAGATGATATGATTGTATTTGAATAAATGTAGAAGCAGTTAACATACAGTAGTTTGTATAACATGAATACATGTTGATTGTTAAACCAGAGTTAACATAGGAGGTGGTGCCCAAGGGAGTCTGTGATACCGGTAGCGCTGTGCTGGCCGGGGCTTTTGGGGTGCACGTTTTTCCTGCTGCAGTGGGTGAGTGTGGAACAGCTTTCAACCTAATTTTTTGCTTCTTCTCGTTCTTTGTGGTTGGCGTGCGACTGTGGCCTTTTGTTTCTTGCTGGGGAGGGGTGCTGCATTTCTCTTTTTTTTAGGCGAGAAAAATCTTTTCTCGTTTGGGAAGGGGTGAGGTGCGGCGTTTTTCCCCAGTGGGAGGCAGGGGTTCGCGGCCACGTGCTGGCCACAGGGATCGAGAACGGCAGGAGACGGGGTTGAAACTTGGGGCACTACCTCAGAGTAAGTTGTTCTGTGCTTGCCTGCCGTGGCGGGGGAGGTGTGTGCTCCGGGGGCTCCGTCTAGCATAGCGCTATTGTGGATTCTTTTGGGTACCCCCTCATACAGTAGTTTGTAGAACATGAATACCGTACATGTTGATTTGATTATTGAACAGGCGTTAACATACCAGTAGTTTGTACCGTATAATTGTTGAACAGGAATAAATGTTCTTTACTTTTTTGAACTTCAATAAAAATAACACCTACCCGAAAATAAGCCCTAGTGCATTTTTTAGACCTAAAATTAACATAAGACACTGCCTTATTTTCGGGGAAACAGGGCATCATTACACACAGAAGTTATATATGGTGCCACACAGGGCTCAGTACTGGGACCTTTCACTGTTTTCACTTTACATGCTTCCATTGGGAACTATCATTAGAAAACAATTTTCACTTATATGCGGATGACACCCAATTATACCTTTCTTTTAAAGAAAATAAGGTTTCTCTGATGGTGCCCTTGTGTCATTGAGTTAAAGAAATGGATGGATTAGAAGTACTTGTCTTTGAACACAGATAAAAGAGAAATGTTAATTATAGGATGGAATGATGCTGATCTCAACAATATTTTGTCATTATTTAATTCAGTTGGAATCATCAATAGTTTTACTAGCTTTAGAATCAGCATGCAATTTAGGTGTTATTTTTGACACTAGCATTTAACTTAAAAAAACACATTACAAAATATGTTTTGTTCCATGTTAATGCTGGAAGATTAAAATGTTTTCTAAATATGCAAGATAATGAGAAATTAATTTATGTATTTATTTCTAGTAGGACTGACTACTGCAATGCGTTATTCACTGGCTGTTCAAATCGTTCTTCATACAACTTTAAGTTAATTCAGAATGCTGCTGCAAGAATTATTACACAAACCAGTTAACACAAAGACACAAGTCCATGTCTTAAGTCTTTACACTAGATCCCAGTTAAACTTCTTTCTGATTTCATAATCCTCCTTTTAACATACAAAGCCTCAAATGGCCAAAACCATGCTTACTTATCTGAGCTTATCAATACATACAAACCAAAGCATACATAGAGATCTCAAGATGCGGGCCTACTGAAGATTCCAAGGATAAATAAATAAAAAAAAAAACATTGGGAGGTCGAGCTTTATGTTACAGGGCCATAAAGCTGTGAAATGATCAAATATATGCTAATATATGAGGTGCCCCTTCAGCCTCAGCTTTTAAATCCCAGTCAAAGACTCACTATTTTAGTCTAGCATAACTTGACTAGAGCTGCTGATTAGATGGGCATACTTTATTTCTGTTTCTTAGTCATTTGCAGAAATGTAAGTATCACAATATTTTTAAACTGTTACTAACCCTCCTTCATTATGTTTCTCTTCTTGAATCTGGATATGGCACTTGGTGCCATTGCTCTACTGCCAGGCTGTTCACCTGCATATGGAAAAGTCATCTTGGATAAAGCAGCATTGGAATAATTGGATAGAAAGATTGAACCATCATATTGGACAGCCAGCATATACTCCACTATAGAAAAACCAGGAGTGGGTAGGTGGCCAGGCGGCTGAGGACTTCAGGACTGACTTAATTTGTGACTTTATCTGGTACGATTTTAATCTCCACTTTTGTCAACTGGCCATAGTTTATCAATTAATTAACTGACAGATATTGTAGGTTTCCATTTTATGTTTAGTCAATTTCACATTGTTCTTTGCATGTTTTAACAAATCTAAATTTATATGTGTACCAGTTCTGTATTTATTAATTAGAATAATTTGTACTTTTAATTTCTGTATTTTAACTGAGTGAAGAACAAAAATAAGTTCTATTGTATATCAGCAACAGGGACATTTTCACAGTTTGTTCATCTGGTGGGTTTACTTTTCACATACATGATAACATGCACCACCTCAACCTCTGTTCAAACGAAACTTGTGAAAACACACCTTTTAAAAAGTAATATATCGGCAACAAATTAAAAACTAGCACGAAAATAGGTGAAAAGTGGCATTTTGTGGTGATCTACTAACACATTGTGTATCAGCAAAAAATGCCTAAATTAAACATTACTAATATATATATACTAGCAAAATACCCGCACTTCGCAGCGGCGAACTACTGCTTTTAAATTTTTATTAAGAAGAAAAGTAAACCTTTTTAAACTGAGGGAAAATATACCAATAATTATTTGTTAAGGATCTCTTTCTATACCACGTTGTCAGTTCAGCACTCCGGTTGAAATATGACCAAGCTGTGCGAGCTTCCTCTTGAGCATGCAACGTCTAGTTGGCCATGTGAAAAGCAATCTTGCCTCAAATCAATGGCAACCTTTTGTAGGGTCTGTCCCTGAGACTTATTAATTGTCATCGTGAAGCAGACCCCTACTGGAAATTGGAGGCATTTGAATTGAAATGGTAGATCAGAGGGTATAATGGGGATGCGAGGAATAAAAACTCTCTCCCCTGAGCAACTGCCAGTAAAATTAGCTGCCTCAATTAGGTTATTTTGCAGACATGTGACCCGTAGTCTTGTGCCGTTACAAAGTTTTGGTGCCTGTAAGTTTTTCAGTAACATTATTGGTGTCCCAACCTTCAAAATTAGATTATGTTCAGGAGTGCCTGTGTCTATGAACTTAATTTAAAGTTAAGCTTTACACCTTGCTTTCCTATTCGTTTGCATAAGCACAGTCCTTCACCAGCAATTTTAACTCTGTTACAAAGTGATCAAAGGTCTCGTTTATACCCTGCGTCTTCTCATTAAACTTGCATCTTGCGAATATCGTATTCGTCGTAGGCATGACAAACGCCAGCGGCAGCGTGTCTATGAACTTAATTTAAGCTTAAGCTTTACACCGTGCTTTCCTATTGATATGTCCGCAAAGGCTTGTTCAGCTTCATAGGGTTGTTCCTCTCTTACTGCATCAATAAACAGCTCGTCTTCCTCTTTATCTGAGACATCACACACTGCATGCACGGGTTTACCTTTCCCAGTCCTGCAAATTATAGCAAATTGGTTCAATTTACAACATTTTTATACTGTCTTCCTTTAGCTGGACATTGACTTTTTCCACCGTGTGCTTTGTTTCTGCAGTAGCTGCACTTATGAATATGCTTGTATGCGTCACTCGCTTCATATTCTTTTGCTGCCTTCTCAAATGTGTAATGCGTTTTTTGTTCAGCGCTCTTTGGCGCTCTTGCTTGTTCTCTGCGTACTCCGTTCACAGTCAGTTCACGTGAGCCGCTCGGAGTACATGCATCGAAGGTTCTCAGCTGTGCTTGTGCTATCTTGTGCGATCTTGCGAAGTCCGCGGCTTTATTTAATGTTAGCTAAGACCCGGCACTTAAAAGTTTCTCTCGCACTTTCACTGAGTTTGTGCCAAACACTAGTCTATCCTTGACCATCTCATCTTCGTTTGCATAAGCACAGTCCTTCACCCACGAATATTTAGCGGCAGCGTGTCTATTGGATTGCTGCTGACGGATGGCTTTATATGGGCAGGCACTCAATTACGTGGGAGGCGTGCTGATGCGGGACGCAACTCTGCCTCACACGGCGACCGAGCTGCAGGCTATGGCCATATATACAGTATGTACGTAAGTAGGTTCCAGTTATGACCATTACACATAGAATATCGAAATGAAACCTGCCTAACTTTTGTAAGTAAGCTGTAAGGAATGAGCCTGCCAAATTTCAGCCTTCTACCTACACGGGAAGTTGGAGAATTAGTGATGAGTCAGTCAGTCAGTCAGTGAGGGCTTTGCCTTTTATATATATACTAGCAAAATACCGCACTTCGCAGCGGCAAAGTACTGCCTTAAAATTTTTATTAAGAAGAAAATTAAACCTTTTTAAACTGAGGGAAAATATACCAATAATTATTTGTTAAGGATCTCTTTGTATACCACATTGTCATTTCGGCCCTCCGGTTGTAATATGACCAAGCTGTGCGCTGAGCTTACTCTTGAGGATGCAACGTACAGTTGGCCATGTGAAAAGTAATCTTGTTTCAAATCACACAGCTTTGATTGCTGCTGTCACAATCGGTTTGAGTTTCATGGTTTGTTTCAATTACGACAGTATTTCTAGGACTTGTGTTGAAGTGACATTCAGCATCTGTCAAGCGTTTTAAGCATACAACTGGTTTCATCGATAATTTCACATCCAGCTTTTGAGAGTTTAAACATTCATAAACATCAAAGTGTCCATTACTGAAATCGTCACCTGTGAATCTAAGATGTTTAAGTGACATTGGCGGTTGTCGAAAGGTGTAAAATATTTGGCCATTTCGGTACACTTGAAAGCAACAACCGAATAATTCAGCGGCAGCCTTCAACTCACATGCAGATCCATAGGTGAAGGGCTTTAGCATTTCACTCTTATAGTGCTCGTGTGTATTATAATTATCTCCTGTACCATCATCAGTCCACACCTTGAACCTGTCCCAGTCATTCAATACATAAGACACAATGTTCCTCCGGATATCAAGAGTGAGCCTGATATGGCCGTGCAATATGTAACAAAGAGAATGGAAAAGGTAGGTGCCATCTCCGTGCATGGAAACCACTCGGTAAGTGACAGTTCTTTGATCGATGGTGATCACCTCGACAGACATGTCAATAGGGGTATGGTTGGAACGATAAAGGAAATGGGTACCTGAACAATGTAAAGTAAGTCTAAAATACCTACACAATAACTATAATAGTAATAAACGAACAATAAAACAGCGGAGAAGCCGTGAATTAAATAAAAAGGCTGTAGTTATCAGCAGGGAGACGTGAATTCCGTGGCGAAGCAAGGAAGGGAATGTAGAAACCGGAGCAACGGATGGCCCTATATAGGCAGGCAGCCAACATATATATTCACTTCCCGTGTCCTCCCTGTGTGGAGTTTGCATGTTCTCCCTGTGTCTGCTTGGGTTTCCTCCCACAGTCCAAAGACATGCAGGTTAGGTGGATTGCTGATTCTAAATTGGCCCGTTTGTGTGTGTCCTGCGGTAGGTTGGCACCCTGCCCAGGATTGGTTCCTGGGATTGGCTCCAGCAGACCCCTGTGTTTGGATTCAGCAGGTTGGAAAATGGATGGATATATATAAACACCAAGAAACAGTATAAATTAAAAATGACTAAAAGTCCCAAACCTACAACTTTGGGTTCTTCCTAAAGCCATCAATTTCACTTTGGCAATTTGCTGAATGCCTTCAAGACATCAGCTTCACTAAGTCACTACTTATTAAATACCTAGATTACTATTGTCTTTGCATTAGTCAGTGATCTGTCTGACAGTGTCTTACAGAACTTAAAAATAGTAACAGCTATAAGGACACTTGTTCATATAACATATAAATATTTATGTTTTGGGCACATGCACCGTCCTTTGTATGTAAGAGCCAGATCGAATGTTAACTCATGATTTGAGTTTACCTCTGTTATAGCGCGTCAATGTGAAAACAGCAGTGTCAAATGTGGGGGGTGTGGGGGGCGGGGAGTTGGGATCGTAAACGCGGCTGAATAAAAGAATAAAACTGAATAAAAAAAAAAACAAAGCTAACCTTTACGAGTATCATAAATTACACCGGCTGTTACAGACTGGAATCAAATGTATGTTTTTAATCTAAAATAGTAAGAATACGAGCAGTTCACTTCTCAAAACGGACTCCTCCAGGATCGAGCCCGTGAACCTTTAATTACCAGTCAACAGCTGATACCGTTGCACCACCGAAGCTGTCATAGCAACTGCGTGTCAATGTCGCACCCTAACACGGGTTGTTTTTTTGTATTTATATTCTTGAATAGAAGTGCACTTGTTCTGTTATATTTGTAACTTTTGTGAAAGTGTTTCTTTGATATTTGGACTTCAGGCTTCACACCTTATACACATGTCGTAAATGCAAGAAGGACGGTCCTTCGGTGTGTGTGGGAACTGTTAACATTTGAATCTGATGGTTGTATATAGCATGGAACTGACCTGTCTGTACTATTCTTGACATAGTAAATTCGTCATTAGATGCGGGAGTCTTCCCAGACTGTCTTAAGACTGCTGTAGTTAAACCCCTACTTAAGAAACATAATCTCGACCCCTAGGCTCTTGAAAATTTTAGACCCATCTCTAACCTGCCTTTCTTAGGTAAAATTCTGAAGAAGGCAGTCATTATGCAGTTAAATGACTACCTCAATAAACATGCTATTCTTGATAAATTTCAGTCGGGTTTTAGAACAAATCACAGCACAGAAACTGCACTCATTAAAGTAGTAAATGATTTGCAGGTAAATGCAGACAGAGGCCATTTATCTGTTCTCATCCTCTTAGATCTGAGTGCCGCATTTGACACCATTGATCATAATATTCTTAGAAATCACCTTAGTCAATGGGTGGGCCTCTCTGGCAGTATCTTAAATTGGTTTGAATCCTACCTGGCAGGAAGAAAATTCTTTGTTAGTTGTGGTAATTACAACTCAAAGACACATTATATCCGATATGGTGTTCCACAAGGCTCTATCCTGGGTCCACTGCTCTTCTCAATCTACATGATCCCGTTAGGTCAGATTATCTCAGGGCACAATGTGAGCTACACAGCTGTATTTATCAATAGCAACTGATGACCCCAATTCTCTAGATTCATTAACACAATGTCTGACTTGTAGCTCAAAATGGATGAATAGTAACTTTCTCAAGTTAAATAAAGAGAAAACTGAAATCTTAGTGATTGGCAATAATGGATACAATGAGGCTATTAGAAAAAAAAACTGGATACATTAGGATTAAAAGTCAAGACGGAGGTAAAAAGCTTAGGGGTAACTGTTGACTGTAATCTAAATTTTAAATCGCATACTAATCAGATCACTAGGACAGCATTTTTTCACTTAAGAAACATAGCAAAAGTTAGACCTCTTATATCATTGAAAGATGCTGAGAAATTAGTTCACGCTTTTGTTTTCAGTCGACTAGATTACTGTAACGCACTCCTCTCAGGACTACCCAAAAAAGACATAAATCGTTTGCAACTAGTGCAGAACGCAGCTGCTAGAATCCTAACTAGAAAAAGAAAATCTCAGCACATCTCTCCAGTTTTGATGTCACTACACTGGTTATCTGTGTCATTCAGGATTAACTTTAAAATTCTGCTTATGGTTTATAAAGCCTTAAATAATCTCGCCCCATCTTATTTATCGGAATGTCTGACACCTTATATTCCAAATCGTAACCTCAGATCCTCAAATGAGTGTCTCCTTAGAATTCCAAGAGCAAAACTTAAAAGAAGTGGTGAGGCGGCCTTCTGCTGTTATGCACCTAAAATCTGGAATAGCCTGCCAATAGGAATTCACCAGGCTAATACAGTGGAGCACTTTAAAAAACTGCTGAAAACACATTACTTTAACATGGCCTTCTCATAACGTTACCGTAATTAAAATCCTGATACTCTGTATATCCAACTCATTATAATAACTATTCATGGTGGCTCTTAAAACTGTACTAACCCCTACTCTCTCGTCTGTTTCCTGTTCCGGTGTCCTTTTGGTGATGGCTTCTACTGAAAGCACCGTGATGTTCCAACAATGATGGATGGATTAAAAGCCAGAAGTCTGTATGACCATCAACATCAAGTGACTCCATGAGAACCCTAACTACAAAGAAGACTATTTCATTCATGTTAGGTAGAATGCCCAGAGGGGACTGGGCGGTCCCGTGGCCTGGAACCCCTGGGCTCCCGGGGATGACACAGTGCATGGGCATCTCACATGTGAATGGTTTTAGAACGACCAACACTTATTTTTAATAAAACTACTGCAATATGTTGACACCAATAAAAGACTAACCTTATCTACAAGCAGTTCATGCTGTCATATAAGTACAGTATCTAGTTCAGGGGTGCCCATACTTTTTCTGTTTGCGAGCTACTTT
Organism: Polypterus bichir lapradei; assembly: GCA_026402145.1. Classification (NCBI taxonomy): domain Eukaryota; kingdom Metazoa; phylum Chordata; class Cladistia; order Polypteriformes; family Polypteridae; genus Polypterus; species Polypterus bichir. Next base: position 46,413,649 of record JANRMT010062808.1, read on the forward strand.
TACATTGACCAGGTCGAAATGATCTACCTACATTAAAAATGCTATATATATATATATATTGCATAGTTTTACTGTCAGATAATGCAATGAGTACGCAACACGTGTTTCGCCCTAATTCTGGGCTCAACAGGCATACACACTCACTGCACCCCCTCTCATGGATCGAACCTCAGACGTCAGCGTCGAAGCCTCTTTACGTTGCGCCCTGGCGTGTGGTTCGTTTATTTGACAGCATGAAGATCGGGGTAATTACATTCATGGCATTCGTAGTCTGAAGCACAATCTGATTGTATGGGTACATGTGGGATGACCAGTGTGTTAGAAGAAAAGAGATCTTAGACTGGCCGCCCTATATGTTAATCAAGTGGCAAATGCCAAAGGGAGGATATATGATAAACTAACATTTAAAAAAAATTTTTTTTAATGCAACGCGATCTACCTGCACTACTTTTCCGATCTACCGGTCAATCGTGATCGACGTATTGGGCACCCCGATCTAGTTAGTTGCGATAATAAGAGCGTAGAAAGCACAACGTGTCCAGCGTGCAGTCATACAGGCAAGAGCACACCTTTGTGCAGGGTACACCAGCCGCTGAGAAAGCACGCTCTGCCTCCACTGAAGTAGGCGGCACAGTCATTAGATACTGATACACTTGTTTTAAACAATGCCCGCGATTGCCGTTGCTATGAAACACCACTATTTCAGCTTTTACTGATGCATCCAGTTTCTTGTCATCATTCTGTGATGGCAAGTTTCTTGGCACAGAAAATGCGGATGCAACAGACTGATGCATTGCAATTTCAAGTTCCTGTTCAAAGCTGTTGTCCGACAGACGTCAATGAAGTCTGCCCCATCCCGGCATTCGTGAGCTGCAGAGTGCAGACTCCTCCCAGTCCACTGTGCTCAGTCTTAGTGGGAGCTGGGAGACTGACGACTGCTGCTGGTCTGTTGTAAACTCAATTAATCAGCAACACACTACACCGTGGGCCAAAATACCATGCCACTTAATTATTTTCAATTATAACTCTGTTATTTCTTTTTACACTTTTACACACTATATATGCAAGCCCGGTTTCCCGGGAATTACAGCAGTTTCATTCCTGGGAATGTGGGAATGAAAAATGTCCAGGGAGCCCAGGAATGGATTCCCTAGTCATGACTACAACTGCATGAAGGTATGCAAATGAATATAATGTTGCATTAGTGCAACAACGTCTCACAAAATGTACAATACAGGTCATAACATGAATTATTCCAAATGTCATATATCTAAGTCTCTCTTTTTTTGTCAGAGCGGCTTTGACATCATGGATCAGAAGGCGGATACTAATTTAATGTGAGCAGGAACGCTCAAGAATAAAACTGAATAAAAACAATTCAAATCCACAGTCATTCTCAGTCACACACAACATTCAAACCCACGTCCAGAGTTTTCCCAGTCTCGTTTGCGCACAAGATCTGACATGGTTTTCAAATAAAGAGGGGGTATAACAAAACAAGTTTGTACTCACCACTTCTTTATCTGAACAAGGCGTCACATGGGGGGGGGGGGTGTTTAAGCTTCAACGTGAGAGAATAAAACTGGAAAAAAAATCGACAAGTACTATAAATTTACAGACGCAAATCAAATGTATGTTTTTATTGTATGATATAAACAATAAGAGTAGCTCACTACTCAAAATGGTAAATTTGGGAAGAACCTGATATCGAAACTGCGACCTGCAGCAGTTCTTAGCATTGCACCACGCAAGCTGCCATATCAACCACCTACCATAACCTGCTTTTTTTTCTTCAGTTAAATTCTTGAATAAAAGTGCACTTGTTTTGTTATACTTGTACCTTTTGTGAAAGTGTTTATTTCATATTTGTATTTCATGTTTCACACATTATACATTTCATGTCTACATTTTGTCAATTATTAGTAATACATGAAAAACTTTTCTGTGTTAACAACGTTTTTACAGAGATTGTTGATGACACTGAACACACATGAAATGTATGTATTCTAAATGACGATGTACTTTTTTACCCAATAAGGCTCCAGCACTTCACTCAAAGATAAACACTGAGCACTGATAAACTTCTTTGCAAATTGAACTGCGGTGGTGGGTGGGGGGATGGAATAGCCGGCTGCTTGTCTTAATCGGCACATTTACAGGACAAAAGACGCTGAGGAAGAGGTGTGAATGGATTTAAGGTGGGCCAGATTTTTGAGTTTTCTCGTAGGCTCTGGTAATTCTCGTGTTAAATGAGTTTACCCAACTGGTAGACTCTTTCCTGTTAATGTTTGTCTGGTGTTTTTTGTTTTTTTTCAATTACTGAAGGAAATTTCTCCTTTATACACAAAATGCATCAAAACAATTGTAGTGCGGCAGTGTTTTCCTCTAGTTTACTTTGCTACATCTTTCTTAAAAAAATAATGGAATTGTTGCCCCCTTCCCTGTTTGTTTATATTGATGGTAGAGTTCTTTTCTTTACAGGACATCTTCTTAGAATATTATATGTACATAATCCCTACTGTTTCCATTTGGTTCAACAATTAGCAATTATGTTAGAAAAGCTATATTTGTTATTAGATTTTGAAAAAAGTTATGTAAATTCTTACATGAGAAGAAATGTTTAGTAGAGCACACAGCATGAGTCACTGTCAAAGTGGATGGTAATTACAGCACACCTTTTTCAATCAGTCCTGTTGCCCAGGGGTCTTTGATCATTATCACATCAACTGTCACATCTACTACCCAAGAGACACATTAAAAAAAACATTTTATTTTTACCTGATGTAAGGCTGAAAAAATGTATCAAAAACTCATTTTGTAAATTTATTACAATGTTCAGAGAAATTAGCACTTATCTTTCAAATCTTTGAATCTGCAAAAAATCTGTTGTTTAGGGTATTTTAAATGGATCAAGAGATGCTCAAAAGTTCAACAAATCAAGATTTTTTTTAATATTCTGTAATAGAAAGTAGTACATTCATTTTTATAATAATTTGCAGTTTTGTGTTATTCTGTTTTGAGGTTTTGTTTAACATGTTTCTCATTTTATTTCTACAACATGGAGACTTTTTATGTCATTTAAACACTCTTTCAGGTATAAAATTTATTGATATGTATGTTAATACATCTATTGCAATAGATTACACAACTAGAAAGATGTTCAAGGCAGAAAGAACAAATACACAAATGACAGACCCATTAAAGTTCTAATTTCAAAAGTGGTGCCTGCACTGGTAACAGGAGGGTCTCTCACAGTGCTACTATGGATAAAGTGCTACCAGGGTACATGTATTTAAATGGTGACCTAGACATCTGTCCAGTTGTGCAATGGGACTGCAGTATACTTGTTCCTCAGATCTTCTATTTGTCCTCCATAGGTTTTTTAATATTTATGTACTGTACTTAAATGTGATAAATCTTTCACTTAGGTTTATTGATCAAACAGAATTTTCTTTCCTAAACTTCCTTCATAATTATTGCTCTAGCGGTTGTGTGAGTTAACACTAGAATTAACAGAGCCTACGAACAACTCGTAGATCCGGTCCACCTTAAATCCCATCACACCTCTCCATCAGCGTCTTTTGTCCTGTAAATATGCCGATAAAGACAAACAGAAAGCAGCCTACTATTCCATCCTTCCACCGCCGCAGAACATGCACAAAGTTCTCCCAACTCATGCCTTGATTATCTGGGAATGAAGTGCTGGAGTTTTAGAGTGGAAATAATAGATTGTTACTTGGAACACAAGCATTTCATGTGTGTTCCATTTCTGCAATAATCTGTGTAAACACATTGCTAAAACAGAAATGTTTTTCATATTTTAGTAGTAAATGACAAAATGTTGGCATAAACTATATAATGTATGAAACCTGAAGTCCAAACATCAAATAAACACTTTCACAAAAGGTTCAAGGATAAGACAACAGCTTCCGTGGCGTAGCAGTAAGATTTGCTGACTTATAATCAAGAGTCCCCATTTTGATCCCGACTGCCTCCTATATTTGCCATTTTCAGTAGGGAGCTGCTCTTATTCTTAATATTATACAGTACACACATACATTTGGTTTGCGTCTGTAACATCCGCTTTACATTTATAGTACTTGTAAACGTTACCTTTTTTTTTTCTCTTCTATTCTCTCAGTCACGATCACGATACATACTACCACCCTAGGGATCTGACGCTGTTAGCTTTTATTTGAAACTGGGAATAACTGCAGATGTGAATGGTGTTTTGAGGTAATGGAATGCAATGGAGGCAATGGAACTGGACATTCTCTGATCTGGAGGGATAAAAGTTGACACATAAACGGTGGTGAATCTGCCTTATTTGTATCTCACTGTCACTTGATTTTTTTTTTATTCAGTTTTATTGAGTGTTCCTGCTCATGCTGAATTAGTATGCACCTTATGGTCTATGATGTCAAAAAAAAAACATAGAGACATAGGTATATATGATATTTGGAATTATTCATTTTATGACCTGTATAGTACATTTTGGAAAACATTGTGGCACAGATGCAACATTATTCATAATATTCATATTCATTCGCATAACATCTTGAGGTTGTAATCAGTGACCGTTGTGGTCCCCGGCCGGGGCTGGAGCCCGGCCGGGACGCCCAGGAGGACGTGAGGAGGGCTTGTGCCTCCTCCAGACCGCGAGGGGGCGTCCGTCCTGGTTCTGTTGGGGACCACGGGTCGAGGGCATGGAAGCCCTACCCTGTAGGGGCCCGTGGTCACCGCCAGGCGGCGCCCCAGTGCCTAATTATCCCGGGAGCCCGGCACTTCCGCCACACCAGGAAGTGCCGGGGGGAAGACGACCGGGGATACACGGACGGCTTCCGGGTGCGCAGCCGGCACTTCCGCCACACAGGGGTGTGGCCAACATCAAGTGCCGGGAAGCAGCTGGAGCTCATCCGGGTCCCCATAAAAGGGGCCGCCTCTCTCCAGTCAGGCGGTGGAAGTCGGGAGGCAGTAGACGGAGCTGGAGAGAGAGGACGGGAGGCGGCCAGGAAGGCACAAGGACTGTGAGCCCTGGACATTGGGGGAATTGGTGCTGGAGGCACTGGGGTTGTGAGTGCACGTGACTGTATATATATATTGTAAATAAACGGTGTGTGGGTGCAAAAATGTTGTCCGTCTGTCTGTGCCGGGGCCAGCGTTCACACCGTGTGTTTTTCTTTTATCCCCAATCTTGCCGGTCCCCACATGTTGCTGTTCACACACATGCAAGGACCGTCCTTCCTACATTTACGACATGTGTACCTGTTGCAATGTACACACTTCTCTTTATGCTGTGGTTTCTATTACACACTTGAAAGAAAGAGACAATATACTGTATGTGACATTTTGAAGAAATCATTTTATGACCTGAATAGTACCAATCAGAAAACATCATCGCACTAATGCAATATTATTTGAAAATGAACAGCGTCAGATCAGGGGTAAATTTATGCTGGCACTGTTACTTAGAGTCAGATCAGGAGGGGCGGGGTTGGTGGGTGGGTACAGCGTGATCGTGATTACGAGAATAAAACTGAAAAAAGCTAACTTTTACAAGTACAATAAATTTATACCCAACGTCCCATATATTTGTCTCTTTCTTTTTTTCTCCGTGCTGCGTTAACATTGTGCACCAGAAGGCGTGAGCTTATTCAGTGCAAGCAGGAACACGCAGGTAGCCAGTTGTTGTGTGCTATAATAAGCGTGGCCTGGCGGCGATCAACGCACATGTACCGTGCAAGGCATGCACGGGGGCCACTGAGAAAAGAAGAGTGCTCATGGCTTACCTTGCAGAGGAACTTCGTCATTGCATCTTACTAGAAAAGGCGATGGAAAAAGAAAAGGAGGATGCAACATCAACAAGCTTCCATTCCAAGACAGCTGCTTTCCCCAGGAAAGTAAACTGAGTCAGTGTCAGGTGCCCTTTCAATGTAATAAGAACCAAAGCACAGAGAGAAGTGTGTGGATTACAACAGTCGTAAATGTTGGTCCCTGTGTATATGTGAACTGTTAACATTTGAATTTGATGATTGCATATAGAGCTGAACTGACCTCTCTGTACTGTTCTTTCCTCTGCATCTCCTGCAGTACAAAAGAAATACCACCATACAGCAACATGTGGGGACTGGCAAGATTGGGGAAAAAAAAAACATGTGGTCACTGATTACAACTGCAAGATGTTATGCGAATGAATACGAATAATATGAATAGTGTTGCATCCGTGCTACAATGTTTTCTGAAATGTACTATACAGGTCATAAAATGAATAATTCCAAATATCATATATACCTGTGTCTCTGTTTTTTTTTTGACATCATAGACCATAAGGTTAATTCAGCAGGAGCAGGAACACTCAATAAAACTGAATAAAACAAATCAAGTGACGATGAGATACGAAGAAGGCAGATTCACTAGCACTTGTAACATCTACAGTTATTCCCAGTTTCAAATAAAAACTAACAACGTCAGATCCCTAGGGTGGTAGTATGTATCGTGATCATGACTGAGAGAACAGAAGTAATAAAAAACAGTAACCTTTACAAGTACTGTAAATGTACACTGTCTGTTACAAACGCAAACCAAATGTATGTGTGTACTGTATAATATTAACAATAAGAACAGGTCACTACTGAAAACAGCCAATATAAGAGGCAGAAGGGATTGAAACAATGACTTTTGTGCCAGATCATTGTAGACACAGAACACACATGAAATGCATGTGTTCCAAATAACAATCTGTTATTTCCACACTAAAACTCCAGCACTTCACTCCCAGATAATCAAGGCATGAGCTGGGAGACCTTTGTGCATGTTCTGTGGCAGTGGGGGGGGATGGAATAGCAGGCTGTTTTCTGCTTGTCTTTATCGGCACATTTACAGGACAAAAGACTGCTGACAGAGAGGTGCGATGTGATTTAGGGTGGGCCGATCTATGAGTTTTTTCATAGGCTCTGGTAATTCTAGTGTTAATGACTTTTATGCTGTGTATTGAGTTCACCAGTATAATGGCATGTGCTTTTTTGCGGAGCACATAGAGTGAAAGAGCTTTTGTATCTGGATCATATCATTCATTTCTTTAAAACAAAATTACAATTAAACAATAAATTAAAATTCAACTTAACATGATTAAAGGCCGGTAAGCTACAAGCTTGTTGTCAAATTGTGCCTCAATGGGCTGTTTTTCATGCATGCAAGGTGCTGATAATTTAAGATTTATATTTTTGTTATGAATTATGCAGATTGGTCAATGAAATGTCACTTTTAAATTTAAATTACAAGTAATCAGGAATATTCTTACATATTAAGTTAAAAGAATTGCTAAGTATTTTGAAAAGAAAATTAACATTAGGGTGGCCATCGTCAAATGTGTTAAATGGCTGCATTATGATGCACAGAAATAATTCTAATTAGAAAACAAGCACAGGTAATGTGACAAATACAATTAACATATTGTGTTTCTCAACATTTGATCTAACAAATACATGTTGAATATTTTCATGTTCACAAGTCACTTTTATTGAAGAAAAAACTATTGCTTTAGAAAAAGTATATATCCCTGACTAGGCAAGGCATACAGACTTTGGTCACAGCAAGATCTTGTTTCATGTTATTGAAAACCTACCAGCAGAGTAAGTCTACTTGAGGTCAAAGAACTCCAAGACCTGAGTTGGGAATGCAGCTAGTCAGACACAATGTAAATAACATATTGCCTGTCAAGTGTTTGGAAAGTTATTTAAGACAGACAACAATAAAATAAAGTTATATCAATTAAGTGACACATTTTTGAATTTTTTTCAAAATAACGACAGTTCAATTTTGGTTGAGATATCTTAAACAAAGCATGCTGCACAACTTATGGAAATTTCAAAATCTCCTGTTGAGAAGCACTGTAGAACTTGTAAACCAATTTATCTTAAAAAAGAGAGTCATTTTGTGTGAATAAAAATACAAATGAGTTTACTGTTTTAATTTACTCTGACAGCGGTCACTTTAACTTGAATATTTTTATATTATTTTTTACAGCCTCTCCTGACAGCAAAACAGTGAAACAACTGAAATTGTGCACTTCACTTACTCCAGCACTGAATATGGAGGTGTCAGATGGACACAGGGTTAGATGGCTAAATGTTACCATATACGGAAAGTATGACATTAGATGGTGGCACAGTGGCGCAATGGGTAGCGCAGCTGTCTCACAGTTAGGAGACCCAGGATCGCTTCCGGGTCCTCCCTCCCTGGAGTTTGCATGTTCTCCGCGTGGGTTTCCTCCCACAGTCTAAAGACATGCAGGTTAGGTGCATTGGCGATTCTAAATTGTTCCTAGTGTGTGTGTGGTGTGTGTGTATGTGTGCCCTGCAGTGGGCTGGCGCCCTGTCCAGGGTTTGTTTCCTGCCTTGCGCCCTGTGCTGGCTGGGATTGGATCCAGCAGACCCCCGTGAACCTGTAGTTAGGATATAACGGGTTGGATAATGGATGGATGGATAGCATTAGATATCTATTTATTTGATTTAATAATAATAACATTCTTAATTCAATACAGTGTTATATTGTTTATTTAGTCATCCCTGCATACGGTAGGTACCATCCCTTACTTTAATAGAATGCGGCATTAAGTCTGATTACATGCTAAAAGTATGGCTTCTACCTCCAACCCATCCTGCTGTAATGATCCAAGGTGCTCACAGTCTTGGCATCTTCCTGTTCCTGGGACATCAATAGTCATGAAACCGAAATGTACTAGTGTCATAAAGACACAAACAACAATACTATTGCAAGTGTATAGTGCAGTTTTATTCCAAGCAAGTCTGTCAATATGCAAACAGTGTAGTCTTCAACAAATAAATAAATAACTCAAGATCAAACAGAGTCATTGTACAGGTTATAATCCATAAATAAATAAAGTCATTAAATAGGTTACACAGATTAAAATCAAGAATTAAAACACAGTCAGAAGCAGCTATTTTTTCTTCCTGTAGAACTCGAGCCCCGTGTGTCCCTCTCACAAACCCATTTCCTCTGCTCATGCTTCAGTTCTGCTCAGCAGAGCACTGTTAACATCCTTCTGCTCTCGTCTCCACCAACATCCCTTGACATATGTGGAGACTTACAAGTCATACTCTTTTGTCCCATCACCATCCTTGGAAGAATTCACAGAGCAATCGGCAGCTCCTGCTCCTCTCCAGTGTTCACCAGGACTGACCCTACCCCTGAAGTGCCATTCTTCTTGCTCTGCATGGGGCTTTCCCTAACTACCATGCCTCCTTTCTTCTGCACCCAGCTCAATCACAATCATGACATCTTTTTCTCTTTATTTTTTTCTTAAATTTACCTTAATTTTGTCAGTTTTGTTTTTCTCCCTCCATGCTCTCTGGCCCCTTTTATCCCCACTGTGCACATATACGGCAAACAATCCTGGGAACCTCAAAAAGGTACAGCTGCACCAACAGCCTTCTAGTACATTTTGTGCAATCAGCACATTCCATCATCAAATTTCTCCGCAGCCAGACGGCTTTTCTCTCAAATACCTACACTAAGAGAGTCTGAATGCCCTCTCTGTTTTTACTAAAAACCATACATACACCACTACAGACCTCTAAAGTGCTGCATGATACCTACACTCATCTCTGGCATTGTCTTGCACAGCAGCTCACTTCTCCTGCTCTTTAAAATCAAAACGGATAACTGACATGTTGTTCTTGTCCATAAAAGTAAAAAAAGCAACATAATTATATGTAGAAGTGTATTCTGCTCTCTATGAAAGAAATGTAGCCACATGAACTTGTAAAATAGTACACATTTTATGTACACTACTAATACAAGTAATTACATTCTATTATCACTGTTATTTTTGATTATAATTGTTACAAAAACATGTAATAAACAAATCCATTGTAACAAACATAAATTGATGAAGTTGGTAGAAAATTTAAAAATGTTACAACTTTCAAACCAGCTGACCTACACTCTGTACGCATATGAATTTTACACTATACAGAACATACATTTTCTTACTTGTTTTTCTTACCTTCACCAATTTAGTATTACAAGTGGTCAGAGTCTTCTAGAGGTAAATGTAGGTTACCTGGTAAAGTTAAATGCTTCTATTGACTAATGAGGTATGAGATCTCAGTAATTATTAAGTACCGTAAGTCTTTGCCAGATTTCATGCATTTAACACATCTGAAAAATAAAAATATTTTCTCATTTAATATTTTTTTTTAAAGAAAATGTGTGTAGTTCTGATTATTTACTTTGAATTGACCAATGACTCAATTATAGATTAGCTTACTGATTAAATGCCTAAGACAACTGCCCAAGTTATTAAGAAACCAATTATTCAAGTCAGTCCATCACCAGTGATTGTTTAGTGACAAATTGATGAATCTAGAAACAGGTAATTGATAAAAAAAAGTAAGCATCTCTAGTATGTTAAATGATTACTTTTGTTGTTTATATGCACACCCCTCTCTATGAATTTAGCTATGACAAAATTATTAAGTAATGAAATTAAAGTTCTTTTGAATACAAAAACAAATTTTAAGGTTTGCTCAGTGGTGCAATGCTTAGTACTGCTACCTTACAGCCTCAGCCTCAGAGATTGAAACTGATCCCTGCACCTGTCCATGCAGAATTTGTAAATTCTCCTTGGGTATGACTGGGTTTATCTCTAGGTACTCAGTATTTACTCCTGCATTCCAAAGAAGTGTATATTAGATTAACTGGAAATATTAAATGTATTCTATATAATAATTTTATGTAGAGGTGGGTGTGAAAAAATACAAACAGACATTAGTAGTACAGACTTTATGAACTTCTTTAATGAGAAAATCAAAAATATAAGATCCCAGATCTCAGCATCACAATGCAAACCTAATACTAACTTGGCAAACCCTGTCTCACCTTGCATACATCACTTTAGAAATTTTAATTTTGAAACAGAACAGAAAGTCTTAACTTTAACTTCTAAAATAAACCTACTACTTTTTTCTTAGACCCAGTACCAAAAGCTCAATCGATGATTTGGCAGCACCCATTTTTAGCATTATCAATAGCTCATTATTGAATGGCATGGTTCCTGATGCACACTTTAAGTGTTAGTTATGAAACCACTGCTTAAACAGTCAGACAGAGACACACATACACTTAATAATTATAGACCCATTTCAAATTTTACTTTCTTTCTACTTGAAAAAGTAGTTGCCAATCAGCTTCAGTCTCACATTACAAATCACAATTTATTTGAGAAATTTTAGACTGGCTTTCGCACCACTCATTGTACAGAAATGACACCAACACGTGAACGACTTTTGGTATCCCCTGATAAAAGAAATTCCACAGTAATTATGATGTTAGATTTAAGCACATTGTTTGATACCATTTACCATTCTATTTTACTATACAGGCTGGAAAAAGAAATTGGGGTTACAGGCAATGTACTTGCCTGGTTTATTTCATCCATCCATTATCCAACCCACTATATCCTAACTACAGGGTCATGGGGGTCTGCTGGAGCCAATCATAGCCAACACCGGGCACAAGGCAGGAAACAAACCCCAGGCAGGGCGCCAACCCACCACAGTGGTTTATTTCATTATTTATCAAATCGATTCCAATATATACAGAAATGTTCAGACAGTATTCCATCATTATACAAAGAAGTGAGATATGGTGACCTGCAGGGCTAAGTGCTGAGATCTTTACTGTTTTCACTTTACATGCTTCCACTGGGATCTGTCATTAGAAAACATTATGTTAATTTTCACTCATACACACAGATGACATCCAGTTATACCTTTCTTTTAGACCAAATGACATTTGTCTGATGTTGTCCTTAATTAAATGTGTTATTGAGTTCAAGAAGTGGATGAATGAAAACTATTTTCTTTGAGCACAGATAAAACAGAAATGTTAATTACTGGCCAAATGATGCTGAGTGCAACAATATTTTGTTATTATATACTAAGTTGGAATCACCATTAGTTATTGAATCAACCTGCAATCTAGGTGTCACCTTTAGACACCAGCAAGTCATTTAAGGCACACATTAAAAGCTATCCAAAACAAGTTTTTTCTATCTTAAAAATATTAGAAAATTACGACATTGTCTAAATATGCAGGATACTGATAAACTAATTCATGCATTTACTTCTAGCAGGATTGACTAATTCAATGCAGTGTTCTCTGGCTGTTCAAATCATTCTTTATACAGCTTTCAGTTCATTCAAAATGCTGTTGTAAGAATGATTACAAAAACACGAAAGAACAAACATAACTCCAGTTCTTAAAAACTAACACTGGCTCCAGGTAAAGTTTAGGGCAGATTTCAAAATCCACCTTTTAACATAAAAATTTAAATGTCCAAGGCACTGCTTACTTACATAAATGTACCACTACTTACAAACCACACTGCACATTAAAATCTCAAGATGTTGCCCTGCTTATGTTTCCAAGGATTAATAAAATAACAGTGGGAGGTTGAGCTTTTAGTGATAGGGCCACAAAGCTGTGGAAAGGTCTACCTATCAATATAAGACTTCAGTCTCACTACTTCAGTTTAGCATAACCTACTTGGTACTTGGTGCCACTGCTTTACTGCCAAGTTGTTTGCCTTATGGAAAAGTCATCTTGCATAAAGAAGCACTGGAATTATGAGGTTAAAGAATCCTTTTATCAAACTGGTGAGTACAGCACTGACTCAGCTGGAGAATGGACAGTGGAGGGGAGGAAGCTAGTTAGTCAAGTCTTCAGGACTTTGACTGAGTCTGGCTTGTTTGATCCCTTTTCTACAATCTGGTTTTACAGATTGGTTTTATTAGCTGATGGACAGATATTGTTGTTTTTTATTTATGTTAATTAGTTTCTACTTTTTGATATATTTGAACAAATTGGTATCCTCATACATGTTAGTCCTGTATTTAGTTGTATAATCTATTCTTGCATTTTGTTTTGAAAGTTGTCACAATGTTTTGCTCCTGCACTTGGTGAGGAGCGCTATGCAAGATAAAGTAGTTTGTACAACTGTATTGTATTTCTGAGGTGGCAACGACAGACTGGCCATTTAGCACTGTGAAGTTAAAGAACTGGTTCTGCTTTGTGTATTGTATTTACCCCATTTTTTAAACCCCATTGCATGCACAGCCTACCTGAAAGGGGGTTTGCATTCTGAATCGCTTTTCCCAAGATTTTATTATTTACCCATTTTATTTCCCTACAAAGGTTTTTTTTTTGGGGGGGGTTTCTTGTCTTCTTTGGGAGTCAAGGCTGGGATGCTATAAAAATCCACTGAGGCATTCTTTGTGTGACTTTGGGCCAAGGTTATTATAGGTAACGAAAACTAAAATCAAAACTGAAACTATTATTAAAAAAACATTTTTGTAAACTGAAATAAAATAACAAACAAAACCGAAACAAAAAACGCAACTATTAAAGTACCTAGAAAAACTAACTGAAATAAAATAATAATATACTAAAAATATTTTTAGTTTTCATATTTGAATGAATATTCTTGACGTTAGTCTTTAACCCTTTTAACTCTAAAACAGAAAGTCATCCACCACAAGCCGCCTACATATATTCATCCAGTGAACGGCGGCTGGTAACAGAGGGAGGCTGTTCACACAGCATTTGCGGTGACAGACCGAGCTGAACATGGGCACATAAAGCATGTGAAATAGAAAGCGATCTATTGTGCCATACTTCTTTGCACTTCTTGTATATCAAGATATTAATTCAAACGCCTGAAATTGGAATGTGGTGGTCAATTAAACCTGTTACCGTATGGATATAAAAATCAAGAGTGAGTAATGTTTCAGTTTATTTCTCAGGTGCCTGCCTTCTGTTGACAATAATTCACCTGCCACTTCGTACAGGAGAAATCCTTTTTGAAAATAAAACAGCGTTAATCGAGAGACTGAGTTGGTCATTATACAAGATCAGCATACTGTTGCTGACTAATCACTTTTGCTTTAAAAAAGTAGTTTAACAATGAAGTAACACAAACTATGTAAATTTCCTGAGTTGGCAATGTCTCTACTGAACTATACTCGTAGGTAGGGGGGTAGGTGGAGAGAGTCTGCCAACTGGTGAAAAATTAAACATACTAATGTGTTTTTGTATTCTATACTTATTAATTTATCTTTTTTTAGTTTATATTCAAAGCTCAAAATACCTGATATTGTGAAAATAATCCAGTAGCAGAATTATGTTTTAATATATTTGTCCACCTTTTTTCAATTTTTCTGTCTCTCTCAAAATATAGTTGAAATATCATATTCTGTTTGCATACCAGGGATTTTTCCCGCCTCATATCCAAACCTGCTGGGGTAGGCTCCAAGTTTCCTCTGATTCTGCTCTGGATAAACAGGTTTAGATAATTTATATATTATTCCTAATCTCAGACATTTACAGGAAAAAACCCTCAAATCTTAAAATTCACTGAAATTACATTGCAAATTGGTCCATTCCGAGCAAGAAAATTAAAAGGTCAAATGTGCCAGCAGTCCAAGCACATTTGTTCAGCACAAATGACAGAAAATATTTTAAAAATTATAAAATTGTATAAAATTGTTCACATTCGGTATCTGGTTTTAATTTATCAGACAAAAACAAAACTATATAGTAAACCATGTAGTGTAGTAAGCTTCCAGTAACATTAAACTCATATTATATCCAAATCCTACAAAACTATTGTAGCTGTTTAACCATACCTTAATTACTAAAACTAAAACTGAAACTGACAGATATAAAAATGAAATAGAAATGTCTTTGTGAAAAACTAAAAACTAAAAATACACGATGAAGGTAAACTAAAACTAAACTGAAATCCCAAGGTCAGAAAAAATATACAAATAACTAATATAAAAAGGCAAAACTATAATTACCTTGCTTTACAAAAAATAAATTATTGTTTTTCTGTTTGTGTGAAATGAAATGGACTAGTTCCTAACTTGTAACCAATTCCTGGATAAGTTTTGGTTCCCATGACCCTGAACTTGACGGGGTTGGTTTAATAATGTCCATTAATTTAAGCAGAGTTTCGTTAGTGTTTATAATCTTCACAGCCCATTAAATTTAAATCAACTAAAAAAGGAAAAGCTGGACAGACATTGAGGCATTACTCAAACTGTACTGTATATATAGTGAAGGTTCTTAAAACATTCTAAAATTAATGTTGTTAAAAACATTCCAATTCATAATTTAGACATTTTCCACTCATATATAGAAAATGAATATTATTTATCTATTAACATTTATATGTAGACAAGGTTAACAAAAACAACAAATTTATATAAAAATCTTCAAATAATTAATATAGACATTGCCTGTATACATTTAGGAAGCATAATATCTTCAGACCAAACCAGAAACAGGACTTCAACTTTATGTCATATATTTAAAAATAAAATTTTCCTTGGTACATTGTTAATTCAATAGGTTTAGCTGCTATGCTTTCCTGTGCATTTTTCAGAAAGATGAAAATCCTAGTTGAGGTGACATGAACACAGTGAAGATAATGGACAATGCTAAAACCCCATTAAAGTCAAAACTGCATGATTTGTTCTTGGCAGTTATGCAAGTGGTACGGTGCTGCAGTGGTTACTACTGCTACTTCCCAGTTCCAGAAGACTGGTTATGAATTCCTAATGTGTTACATTCTTTGCATATTCTCATTGTGTCAATGAGGGTTTTCTTTCACTTTTCAAATATGTGTGGAGGCTAACAGGTTCCTCTAAATTAACACAGTGTGTAAGTATGCTTTGTAATATGCTGGTACCCTGCCCTGTGCCTTGCAAGCAGTGCTCCCATGATTTAGTTTGACTAACATTTGAAAGGCATTGTGACATCTTTCAAAAGCACTTGTGAACTAAACATGCAAGTAATGACTATAAAAAAAATAAAAAAAACATTCTCAATCCCATTTAATCTAAGTCATGCTCGCAGTGAGAAGGATTCTTTTCCGTGCACAAAAGAAGGGAAATAGCCCTGTGCTCAGTATGTGACGATGCGGGTTCTGGCTCCACACTCCCATCGCTGTTTAGGAAGCTCTTGAACCCAACACCGTCGGTAATGTTACCGATGAGCTAGTCAGTGAAGGCAATAAACATCTAAGCAAGGGGATGGTTAAAAAAAAGTGCAACAGTGCTTTTATTTAAAATGGTCAACAACAAAAAAGAGTGTTCAAAATATAAAGTGCAGTGATTCCCAAAAAGTTCAATAAATAATCCAATAAAAGAACGTGGAGGTTAAAACACACAAATAGAAAAAAACAATCCTTAAAACCAGAGGTTAAAATGTTCCTACGGGAAGCAGTCTTTAAAACAACAACAACAAGCCCAGTGCTTCTTCTGTTAGCGTTAGCGTCTCACCTGCTTCTCCCATATGGGACCTGCAACAGGCGAGACGCTCTCAATGCAGCTGACCTTCTGCCTACTCCTGCTGCTACTACCACTGCCAGTCGCCTTCCCGATCCTTGGCTCCGGTCGGCTCCCCCCTGACAGTGACTTGGGAATTCCACTGTGACCAAGGCTCTCACACAGGGAACACTACGTCCCAAGTCCCGACTCCCGCTACCGTCTGCGGAGAGTCCCGCACCTTCCCGGTCACTCCCGCCCTGCAAAAACAAACTTCTGCGGGCGTGACCACAACCACTTCTCCCAGGTGTTGGCCAAACACCCAGGCAGCCTTCAGCTGCCTGCGAGCGTTTGCTCGCCTCCTTCCTGCTGCACCGATTTGCTCGCGCTCTCTCTTCTCTCCTTCCAACCTCCGTTTCCTTCCCCATCTTTCTTTTCCTCCCCTTCCCCAAAACCGACTCGCGCTTCTTTTAAATGACGAGGGGCCATCACAGCTGTAGCATTAGCCACGGGAGCAATCACGGATGTGGGCAGTTCCTCACCTGTGCACTCGGTGAGAAACGCCCACAACCCTGAGCATCCCGCGGCTCGCTACGACGCCGCCCCCCTCACGAAGCCGCTTCGGGTGCGGTGATTATTTATTTAAAATGGCCTTTGCTCAACGAGCTGTGGACCCACTATACCACACAGTACCAGTCCTTCGTAGGGAACACTCTCTCTCTCACTCACACACACAGACCCACACACATACACACTCATACTCACATGGGACCAATTTGGAATCACCAATTTATCTAATAAACATGTCTTTGGGGGATTGAAAACATTAGTACCCAGAGAAAAAAAAAAACAAATGATAGAGGGAGAATATGAAAACTCAATTTGGATGGCAACCAAGCACATAATTCAAACCTGGGATGGTGGATCACTGAAGCAGCAGAACTACCACTGTGCCACCCTATTGAAAGTGTATATAGTTGTTTAAATGGCAGGATGGTACAGTAATTACCTGTGCTGCTTCTCCAAGGATTTAAATAATTTCTGTAAATAAAAATACAGCTTTAATAAACAAGTATAGTTATTTGGCAACCTTATTCCTAATAGGGTGAAATTCAACATGCATATTTTGCACATGCCAGATTATGCTCTGGTTTGGTTGCAGAAGTGAATGGCAGATACATATTGTGATGTGTGGGTCACAGATTTGCACAAGAGAGAAGAAGGTAAATCCACATTTCTGAAATATCAGATTTATTATTGTGAGAACAGAAACATTCTCCATCCATTATCCAACCCGCTATATCCTAACTACAGGGTCATGGGAATCTGCTGGAGCCAATCCCAGCCAACACAGGGCGCAAGGCAGGAAACAAACCCCAGGCAGGACGCCAGCCCACCGCAGGGCACACACACACACCCACACACCAAGCACACACTAGGGACAATTTAGAATCGCCAATGCACCTAACCTGCATGTCTTTGGACTGTGGGAGGAAACCGGAGCACCCGGAGGAAACACACGCAGACACGGGGAGAACATGCAAACTCCACGCAAGGAGAACCCAGGAAGCGAACCCAGGTCTCCTAACTGTGAGGCAGCAGCACTACCACTGCGTCACCGTGCCGCAGAAACATTCTCAAAGCATTTATTCAAACAGGAACTGTTACTCAAACACACAATGCATGCGGGCAGCAACAATGATGTCATCCTGCATTTGCTCCTATCTCAAATCAAAAGAACACACAGCCTTTCTGCACAAGAGAGAACAATGCTAGGTCAGTGGCTTGTATTAAATCTTCCCTTCATTAACCACAAGATGAAAGACACGTTATGTAGGGAATCTGCAAACTTGTAGTTACACCGTTGGTGGACAACCAATCCCTGCCTGTGTTAACACCAGTTGGGGCTTTGCTGGGGTCTCAAGAATCTCACAATATCCTAACTTTGATTTCACTTTCATAATAAAAATGAAAATTTAGTGTTCAAGAAATTACATTTGTTATCTAAGTTTTTTAATAGTTATACTCACAAAAAAGCCAAACAATTTAAATTTGGCACAGTTCGGATGGTGGAGAAGTGGCATTGTGATGCCTGATGGATGCAGTGTCCTAGGTCTAAATCATGCTCCCTGCCATTGTTTCTGTAGAGTTTGCACATTCGCCCTATATCTGTGTGAATTTTCCTCTGAACCTTCAAATGTTCCTCTCATACCTCCAAAGACATGAGGTTAGGTTAATGAGGAAGAAAAATTACACTTAGAGGTCACATAGTTATTTAGGGTTAATATAGTTACTGCACATAAACTGTTTTGGTATACTTTCCATATTAAAAGGTAAAAGTAGTTAAGCATTTTGGTTTTCAGCACACATTGAACTATACAAGCATTTGCTTTAAAAATGCCATGAAGAAACTGCTGTAATAGTTACGTAAACAAGTGGAATCCAAGCCAACGCAGTTTTAGCAGACATACACAAAATCCTCTTCCTGTTACCACAGATACTTCTTCACCTCATTCCTGTCTTCCCATCCAACAGTACAACTTTGGGACTCCAGACCAGCAGTGCAAACACTGTCATGCACTATACTGGCCTGCTGAGCGTAATACATCCAACAAGTACTCGAGGTGCTGCCACGACGGTGAAGCACCTTTACCACCTTTTCGGGAGCCACCTGTGTCTTTACAACAGCTTCATACACAGCAAACATGAGAAGGTAAAAATTATCGTGAGCACATTCGAGAATACAACTCTTCTCTAGCTTTTCCTTCCATAGGTGCACAGATAACGCAACCTCCTGGCCACGGACCATACTGTTTTAAAATACACAGGCAAATTTATCACCAAATCTTTCCACTATAAGCTAACACTTTTACCTCTCCAGGATATGGACAGTTCCGTGTTTTTGACACAGCTCAAGCTACTGAAATACGCTTACAAAATAAAGCAAACTGCATGCAGCGAAAATTTGCTTCTCCAGCTAGATTCCATGCTCAGAACCATCAACCCCTTCACTAAATCATACAAACACATGTATGAAATCGCTCAGTCCACTCCAATAGCATCTGTATGAATGGTTTTCAAGGAAAACCCTGGGC
This sequence comes from Polypterus bichir lapradei, assembly GCA_026402145.1. Classification (NCBI taxonomy): domain Eukaryota; kingdom Metazoa; phylum Chordata; class Cladistia; order Polypteriformes; family Polypteridae; genus Polypterus; species Polypterus bichir. The sequence goes on from JANRMT010062808.1 coordinate 46,433,096, forward strand.
AGGATTTACGACGATACAATGCCCCAACATGTCACACCGATATTGCAGCGATTTTCATCGGAGAAGATGGCGAACCCCCTGACGAAAGGGACATTTCCAACTATCCCAGAAGCAACTCCTGTAAACAGATTTCCACGCTCAATATGAATTGCGATCCTATGGTTTATCCACAACAAGACCCAGTTGCTCAACTTTACTGTGATATTAATTTCTCGACTGTGACTCCCCAAGAACTTGCTGTAAGAGCAATACTGAGCGTCACAAACGACGATTCTCTACATATTAACAACAAAGTTTTTGATCTTATACAGAGTGAAAAAGTGACCTTCAAGAGTGTAGATACAGTGGTCAGTGACGATCCTAATGATCAACTAACGTACCCACAGGAGTTTTTACACACCCTTACACCAACTGGCATGCCACCCCATATCCTTCATCTAAAGATGGGAGCCGTAGTTATGCACCTTCGAAATATTATGCCATCAAAAGGTTTTTGTAACAGAACAAGACTCATCATTACCAGAATACATACAAATATTATTGAGTGCAAACTGATCGCTATCCAAAATTCTGAAACAATCTTCATTCCCAGAATCTTTCTCGTTCCTTCCGACACCAATCTCTCTTTTAAATTTAAATGCACACAATTCCCACTCTGACTCACCTTGACTATGAGCAAGTCTCAAGTACAAACGTTTGCAAAGATTTGCGTTAATCTACAACATCCAGTCTTCAGCCACGGTCAACCCCGACTCCACCTCTCACTTCCGGGCCAGACAGACGCACACATTTCCATGCGTAGGTGTTATATATATACATATACACGCACACACACATACAGGGGTTCTTCGGGTTACAACGTCGCGACATACGACGTTTCGAGTTTACGGCGCTCATTCCCATAAAAACTTAAAATAAAAAATTGAGACGTAAGTGTTTCGGATTCCGCTGTTAGCATCGTACTTACAGACTTACGGGGGTGAACTAGTTTGGTTGCGGGTGGCGAAAGTATGCGGCATATGAGTGAGGGAGTTTGCGAACTACAGTAGTTTTGTTGCATGCTGTGAAAGTGAAAGTAAAAGCACGTGGTGTATGAGTGAGGGAGTCGAACTTACAATGCTCATAAGCGTTTGGGCTTATGCCATTAGCGTCGTATTAACAGACTACGTGGGCAAACTAGTTTGGTTATGCGCAGTGGAAGGATACACAGTAACACAGCAAGGGAGTTGGCGAACTCGTTTAGTTGCATGCGGAGGAAGTGTTCTATTTGTGTTGCTTTGTTTGGCAACTTTTTGGCCCTTATGGCTCCTAAACGAAAGTCAGTCTTCAGATGGTAGTGTTTCGAAGAAGAGGAAAGCAATCACGATGGAAGTGAAATTAGACATTGTAAAGAGATCAGAAGGAATAAAGGTAAGGAATTTATTTTTACACTCATTTTTTGTAATTTTTTCTGTTACTACAGTACATTTATGCCCTTTTCCTTTTTCTGTGGCTTAGTTGTGTTTTTATGTTCTAGATTATAATTTTGCAAATGTGTTAGGATAGGTAAGTGACTTAGGCTAGGGTGTGTTTCAACTTACACCAAAAATCGGGTTACATCACTGTTGTAGGAACGGAACTGTGTCGTAACCTGAGGACCCCCTGTATATGTATATATATATACTAGCAAAATACCCGCGCTTCGCAGCGGTGAAGTACTGCCTTAAAATTTTTTTTAAGAAGAAAATTAAACCTTTTTAAACTGAGGGAAAATATACCAATAATTATTTGTTAAGGATCTCTTTGTATGCCACGTTGTCAGTTTGGCCCTCCAGTTGCAATATGACCAAGCTGTAGCTGTGCGCTGAGCTTACTCTTGAGCATGCAACGTACAGTTGGCCATGTGAACAGTAATCTT
>JANRMT010062808.1:46439992-46477208 GCA_026402145.1 Polypterus bichir lapradei
CCAGTAATAAAATTGAAAGGTAGTGCCATGCCCCCTTTTGCTTTAGGTCATTATAGAGTTGTCCTTTGGATGTGTGGATGTTTAGAATTCCAAATACAGTGGAACTTTGGTTCACGAACGTCTCGGAACACGTACAAATCGGTTTAGACCAAAAAGTTCACCAAACTTTTGCATCTGTTCACGACCACAGACTCGGTATACGAACAAGCTAGTTTCCCTTTCGGTTTGTGCGCGCCAATGATTTCTGCAAGTGTTCAATCTCTCCCTATGCATTCCCTGTGCAGAGAGAGAGAAAGAGACACACACACACACACACAGACGCACGCGTGCGTGAGAGACACACACAAACGCGCGCTTGAGAGAGACAGACACACACACACACACACGCACGCGAGACAGAGAGAGAGAGAGAGAAAGACACAGACCCGCGCGCGAGAGAGAGAGAGAGAGAGAGAGAGACACACACACACACACACAGAGGAGCGCGAGAGACAAACAAACAAACACACACAAACACACACACGCACGTGCGCGAGAGAAAGAGACAGAGAGACGGCTGGACACAAGGCTTGCTTTTAAAGAGACAGATCCAAGCATTGTTTTAACCTTGTTGTATTTAATGAAGACTTTTTTCTATTGGATTTTAACCTCCACTTCACTTCTGTTTACAACGATCGGTTTGTAGAGTGCACTGTTGCAATGTTACTTTTCTTGGTGGTTTATTAAATTACGGATTTTTGAAATGTTCATTTTTTCCCTGTGCTTAAAACTCATTAAAAAAAAAGTGTTTTTAACAAGCGGTTCGTAGCGCTACAGCGCAAACTCTTGCAGTGTTAGTTTTCTCTATTGTTCAAGGTTTTCTCAGTGTTATTCAGTGTTTTTACATTTAGTTTACTATTACACTGTGCATTCTATGCATAATTAACTATATGTGTGCTTAAAAATCTTTAAAAATATATATTTACATACAGTTTGTACGGTCTGGAATGGATTAATTGTATTTACAAACAATCCTATGGGGGAAATTACTTCGGTTCACAACCAAATCGGTTTACGACCAGAGTTTTGGAATGAATTATGGTCGTGAACCGAGGTTCCACTGTATGTATATATATATATATTTATTATATACACAGTGGAACCTCGAGATACAAATTTAATTCGTTCTAGCACTGAGCTTGAATAGCGAATTTCTCGTATCTAGAACAAACTTCCCCATTGAAAATAATGGAAATCCAGTTAATCCGTTCCACACCCCCAAAAATATCAACATAAAAATCAATCTTCCTAACAAATAACACTGATAAATAATATATACATGTGGAACCTCGGTTTGCGAGTAACTTGGTTTACGAGTGTTTTGCAAGACGAGCTAAATTTTTTAATTAATTTTGACTTGATAAAACGTGCGATGTAGTATGGATACACTTTATCTGCTAAGCGTCATGTGATCATAACTGAGCTGATGGTTCTTCTCTCTCGCTCGCGTCTCTCTCTCTCTCTCTCATCTCTCTCGCTCGCATGTCTCTCTCTCTCTCCTTATCTCTCTCGCTCGCGCACGCGTCTCTCTCTCTCCTTATCTCTCTCGCTCGCGCAAGCGTCTCTCTCTCTCTCTCCTTATCTCTCTCGCTCGCGCACGCATCTCTCTCTCTCTCTCCTTATCTCTCTCGCTCACTCGCTCACGTGCGCCTCTCTCTCTCTCTCTCTCCTCTAGAGGGCAATCGTCTCCTATTCTCCGTCTGCATGTCCGCGATATTTTTGGATATGCTTATACGGCGAACTGCTACAGCGAAACAATGAAATCACAAGCGCATAAATGCATAGATCCTCACGCTACGGGAGAACAAGGAACACTGAGTGAGCTGACAGGCTGGCAGCGTCAGCTTGGGTGAATCCCCGAGTCGAGGTGGATAGGGAAACACGTCACGCATACCCACAGCCTGGCTCGTGGCTCGTTACGCGAGCCAATGCTCGTATTTAGATCCGAATTTTTCGCTCATACTTTCCTTGTATATATATATATATATATGTGTATATATGTATATATATATATATGTATATATATATACTCAGCAAAAAAAGAAACGTCCCCTGACTTTCAACTGTTTTTATTTTCAGTAGACTTAATGTGTAAATATTTGTATGAACACTAAAAGAGTCAACACCATAAGACATAAACTAAAAATGTTTCACAATGTGTCCCTGAATGAAGGGAGGCTCAAAATCAAAAGTACCAGTCAGTGGTGTGGCCACCAGCTGCTTGAAGTACTGCAGTGCATCTCCTCCTCATGGACTGGACCAGATTTGTCAGTTCTTGCTGTGAGATGTTACCCCACTCTTCCACCAAGGCACCTGCAAGTTCCTGGACATTTCTGGGGGGAATGGCCCTAGCCCTCACCATGCGATCCAACAGGTCCCAGACGTGCTCAATGGGATTGAGATCTGGGCTCTTCGCTGGCCATGGCAGAACACTGACATTGCTGTCATGCAGAAACTCACGCACTTTTTGCCACTCCTGTCTGGTCCAGCGAAGGTGGGTTTGTGCCCATAGGCGCCGTTGTTGCTGGTGATGTCTGGTAAGGACCTGCCTTACAACAGGCCTGCAAGCCCTCAGTCCAGCCTCTCTCAGCCTATTGCGGACAGTCTGAGCACTGATGGAGGGATTGTGTGTTCCTGGTGTGACTTGGGCAGTTGTTGTGGCCATCCTGTACCTGTCACGCAGGTGTGATATTCGGATGTACCGATCCTGTGCAGGTGTTGTTACATGTGGTCTTCCACTGCGAGGATGATCAGCTGTCCTTCCTGTCTCCCTGTAGCGCTGTCTTAGGCGTTTCACAGTGTGGACATGGCAATTTATTGCCCTAGCCACATCAGCAGTCCTCATGCCTCCCTGCAGCATGCCTAATGCACGTTCACGCAGATGAGCAGGGACCCTGGGCATCTTTCTTTGGGTGTTTTTCACAGTCGGTAGACAAGTCTCTTTAGTGTCCTGCGTTTTTAGAACTGTGACCTTAAATGCCTACTTTCTGTAAGCTGTTAAGGTCTTAACGACCATTCCACAGGTGCATGTTAATTAATTGATTATGGTTAATTGAACATGCATGGAAAACATTGTTTAAACAATTTACAATGAAGATATGTAAAGTTATTTGGATTTTTAAAACATTATTGTTGAAATACACAGTCCTGAAAAAGGGACGTTTCTTTTTTTGCTGAGTATATATATATATATATAGTCATATAAATGAGTCCAAGACATTATAAAGGTTTGGGGCAGCCACCCGTATATTGTTTTTCCCAGCTGCAAAATGGTTTTCTGAATTTAAAGGTCTTGAGAGGAACTGATGTCATCAAAGGGGCTGGAACCAGAAGTGACGTCATCAAAGGGGCCAACTTCGGAAGTGACGTCATCAAAGGGGCCGGCTTCGGAAGTGACGTCTTCAAAGGCGCCAGAACCTTGCAGGATATTCCAGGAAAGGTCTGTAGGGAACTGAGAAAGACAGTCAGCGCACTCCACTGCCCCCTGGTCGGATGTTTTATTACAATTACTCGTGCCCTTTAGCTGCCTCCTACTCGCACATGTGTGACAAGGCCCCCCCCAGCCCAGACCCATCAGTGTCGGGCATCCTGCACCGAGAGGTCGTGGGCACGAGAGAGAGAGCATTAGCGTTGGCATGGAGAGAACCCTTACGATGAATAAGCGAAAACTTGTAAGGTTGAAGATCAAGAAACCACCTAGTGACCCATGGATTCAACTCCTTGTGAAGGGCCATCCACTGTAAAGGAGCAGGATCCGTCACTAGAGTGAACTCCTGGCCCAACAGGTAGTACCTCAACTGCGTAATCGCCCATTTGTTCGCAAGGGCTTCCCTTTCCACCGCTACCTGGTCTCTCGATCCAACAGTTTCCAGCTCAGGTACATGATGGGGTGTTCAACACCATCGACGCTTTGGCTCAGCACGGCACCCAGGCCTGTGTCCGAAGCGTCCGTCTGGAGAATAAAATAGAGAGAAAAATTAGGAGCTTTTAATATTGGTGCTGAAGTAAGAGCCTGTTTTAAGTCACTAAATCCAGCGTCCGCCTTTTCAGTCCACACCACATGATTAGGAGCCCTCTTCTTTGTAAGATCAGTCAAGGGCGCCGCTCTCTCTGAAAACCGAGATAAAAACCGGCGGTAGTACCCGGCCAACCCGAGAAAGGCTTGGATTTGCCTCTTGGTACGCGGACGGGACCATTTAACAATGGCATCTATTTTTGAACACTGTGGTTTCACAGTACCCCGACTCACCAGGTAGCCCAAATATTTAACTTCTTTGAATCCAAAGAAACATTTCTTGGGATTAATACGAAGCCCGGCTTCTCCTAGTGTCCGCAATACCGCAGTGACCTGCTGTATGTCTCCATCTTGTTTTCGTTTCACAGCTTCTACCATTTTGATTGCATACTAAAACAGTTTTGGATGGCCAGCACCAGAGTAAAGGGATTATCAGAAGCCACCTTACCAGAGTTGGACATTTCCCATCATTTGGGTCTCAGATTGGAATTTACCAGTCCAGAGTGAGGAAGTCTTTCTTGATTTGCCTGCTATGCTAACTGAGAGATGTTCTCTGGAGGACACTGGTGTTCTACTGCCATCCAATTAGTGGAAGAGACTTAGAAGATGGCGCCGACTGTTGTGGCACGCCGTCAGTCGCTCTGGCTTTTTTTTGTTTCTTGTTAGTCCTGCTTTTTCCTTGGCTTACCTGCTCCTGTGATGCTCTTCCTGACTGGATGATTCGTTATGATCGTCTCACCCTTCTGGCTCTTCGAACGAGTGTGGGGGTTTCTCAACATCTGACCCCTGAGTTCAGTCAAACCTTTGGCCAACTGTTTGAGGAAGTCCCAGCCTTTCTCATCATTTTCCGCAGCTTGGCCGGTCGCCGATGGAAACGCTGCCGCCGGGGGAAGCGCGGAGGCACCAGGGCTCGGCTTCGAGCTTCCCGGATCCTCTCTAGGAACAACTCTCCTGGCTCCCAACATGAGGTAATGCTGCCGAATTGCCCCTTGCCCTCGGACGCTCCGGTGTACCTCCCTGCCTCGCTCCGTCACCGCCGCCGGGGGGTGAACTTTAACAACTTACGCCGCATCATGACAATGTCAGCCGCCACGGCTGGTGCGTCTCTGTTAACGTCGTCCCAGCCAGTTCGTTTCGCTCTGATAAATGCCAGATCGGTCGTGAACAAAACTTTTATCCTGAAAGACTTTTTTCTTTCAAATGGCCTGGATTTTTTATGTACCGCTGAAACCTGGATTTTACCGGGCGAGACGCTCCCACTCACTGAAGTTTTGCCCCCGGGATGTTCCTTTATCAACACGCCGAGAGCGCAACGCCGCGGCGGTGGCTTATTGACTTTGTTTAAATCTGATTTTATCTGCAACCGCCCTTCCCTTCCCCTTTCATTTTCCCCTTCAACTTTTGAGCTCAGTATGTTTGAACTAGTCTGCTCTCCACCGCTGCTGTGCACACTCATCTATCGCCCCCCAAAATATAATAAGGACTTTTTAGATGAGTTTGCAGCTTTCCTAGCTGATATTACCTGCAGATATGATCGTTTCCTTTGTTTGGGTGATTTTAATATACATGTTTGTTGTCCCGTTAAACCTCTAGCAAAAGACTTTCTGGACATTATTGACTCCTTTGGTCTCTCTCAGCTAGTGAACGGACCAACACATGGACAGGTTCACACACTGGACCTGGTTCTTTCTCGCGGTCTCAAAATCAGTGACTTGGACATTCTGCCTCCCAGCTTTTCTGATCACTCGCCTGTTCTGTTTAATTTGGATTTGGTCTCTGTTGAGCATGGTAAATCCACCAATACCCGTCCCTCCCGTCATTCCCCCCTCTGCTGCTGAAGATTTTGCAGTTGCTTTTTCACCAATCTTCACATCATGTGAATCCACGGATGTTGATGTTTTATTGCAAACCATCTACACTTCCTGCTGTTCTGTGATGGATGTTGTAGCCCCACTCAAACGGAGACAATCCAAAATCAAGCATGACCCATGGCTAAACGAACAAACTCGCTCCATCAGGCAAAACTGTAGGCGGCTAGAACGTAAATGGAGGAAAGATGGTCTCACTGTTACCTTCGACTGCATGAGAGACGCGTGGTCCCAATACTAGAGAGCAGTCAGAGGTGCAAGGAACCGTTTTTTCGCTGACATCATCTCAAAAAACTCTGGCAATCAACGTGTCTTATACAAAACACTAAATGCTGTCCTCTCTCCAGCTGCAACTGTTTTCTCTTCTGCCTCCACTGCTCTTTGTAATCAGATCCTCACATTTTTTCTGGATAAGGTCACGAACATTAGATCCCAGATCCCCATTTCTTCTTCTGGCTCTGTTGATTTAGCCGCTCCTACACATGGCTCCCTCACCAGCTTTGAACCCATTTCGCTCCCCCATCTGGAAAAAATCGTCGCCTCAATGAAGCCTTCGGGCTCTCCGGACGATGTGGTGCCGTCCAGACTGCTGAAAGATGTGTTTCCTGTGATTCGAGACGATGTTCTAAAGATCATAACTAGTAGTCTATCCTCGGCTATAGTTCCTCGTGCTTTCAAACACGCAGTTGTACATCCAATCGTGAAAAAACCTGATCTTGACCCTACCGTTCTCTCTAATCTTCGTCCAATCTCTAAACTACCTTTCTTGTCAAAAGTACTCGAAAAAGTAGTTTATGAGCAATTAATTCATCACCTACAGGACCATCAGGTAATGGACCTTTTTCAGTCAGGCTTTAGGCCCCAACACAGCACAGAAACTGCGCATTTACGTGTCCTAAATGACGTCCTTTTGGCATTGGACTCGGGACTCCACGTGATTATGGTTCTTCTCGACTTATCTGCCGCCATCGACACAATCGATCACGATATCTTGATCTCCCGACTCGAATCCTGGGCTGGTGTATCTGGCTTAGCCCTCGACTGGTTCAGGTCATATTTCTGTAACAGGACTCTAAGAGTCATGCTAGACGATTTTTCATCTGAATCAGTCCCACTCCCTTGTGGGGTCCCCCAGGGTTCCATTTTGAGACCACTGCTTTTTTCAATCTATATCCTGCCTTTAGGTGCAATTTTTAGAAAACATGCAATTTCATATCACCTATATGCTGACGACTGCCAAATTTATTTCTCCCTCAAGCCAACTGACTCCATCAAACCTCTTCTCGACTGCCTATCTGACATTAAGGACTGGCTGGCTGTAAACTTCCTTCACCTGAATGATTCAAAAACCGAGGTCATTGTTTTTAGCCCCGACTGCAAACGGACCCCACCCCTTGGCCTCGACTCTCTTCCCATTCCAGTAACTTCGTCTGTCTCCAATCTTGGAATCAAAATGGATACGGTACTGAAAATGGATGCTCAAGTCAACAGCACAGTAAAATCCTGCTTTTTCCATCTCAGGCGAATCGCCAAACTCAAGCCTATTCTGTCTAACCACCTCCTGGAATCAGTAATCCATGCATTCATTACGTCCCGGCTCGACTACTCAAATTCCTGCCTTTATGGTATCAGGAAAGCCACTCTTTCTAGACTCCAACTGGTTCAGAATGCGGCTGCAAGGCTTCTAACTGGAAGTAGCAGAAGCCAACACATTACACCAATTTTAAAAACCCTACAATGGCTGCCGATTAGATTCAGAATTGATTTTAAGATACTCCTCTTAACCTATAAGGCACTAAACGGTCTAGCCCCCGCCTATTTGAGTGTCTTGCTCCATCGTCATAATCCTCTTCGTGTTCTTAGATCCGCAGATCAGCTGCTCCTAACCGTTCCCAAGGCACATTTTAAAGCTCGTGGTGAAAGGGCTTTCTCCGTCTGTGCACCCAGGCTCTGGACCTCCCTACCCTTAGTGGTTAGGCAAGCCGCCTCAGTCGCCACATTTAAATCATGCCTAAAAAAGCACTTCTTTACATTGGCTTTTAATTCTTAACCTGTCTAATTTCCACTTGCTTCTTCCTATTTCTCTTATTTTATTGGGTCCTCTGACCTGTTTTTAGTATCTCTGTTTTAATTCTCTCTTAATATTTGTTTTTAATATTTTTTTTTTAGTCCTGTTTCTTTTTTAACTGTACAGCGCTTCGGTCAGTTGTAATGCTGTGCTTTTAAGCGCTCAACAAATAAAATGGTATGGTATGGTATGGTATGTATGTGTTCCTTCCATGTGCTGGAATAGATGACAACGTCATCCAGATAGGCAGCACTATACGCATTATGGGGTTGGAGCACTTTGTCCACCAGACGCTGGAAAGTCACAGGAGCCCAGTGTAACCCGAATGGAAGAACACGATACTGCCAGTGTCCGCTAGGAGTGCTGATCGCAGTCTCGACCTTCGCAGAGTCCGTTAAAGGAATCTGCCAGTACCCTTTTGTCATGTCAAGCGTGGTCAAATATTCAGCTTGTCCAAGTCTCTCAAGGAGGTCATCCACGCGAGGCATGGGATAAGCATCAAAAAGGGAGACCTGGTTAAGCTGACGGAAGTCATTGCAAAACCTCCAACTGCCTTCAGGCTTACTAACCAAGACAATTGGGCTGGACCAGGGACTATAACTTTCCTCAATCACTCCTAGTTCCAGCGTCTGGTTGATTTCCAGCTCCACTTCTGCTTTCTTTGCCTCAGGAAGTCTATAGGGCGCTCTTGGACTATAACCCCTGGTTCAGTCACTGTCGTGTGCAATCAGAGAGGTCCTTCCGGGTTTCTCACTCACCACCTCTGAGATGGACAGGATAGCTGATTCCAGCTCCCGTCTTTGTCTATAAATTAATTCCTCGCCAAAATTAAGGGTGTCTATGTGAGCAAAGAATGAGCAGGGCTGAGCGGAGGAGGGATCTGGTTCCCTCTCCTTCCACGGCTTCAGCAAGTTCACATGATAAACCCGCTTAGTTGGTCTACGATTGGGTTGTTTCACTAAATAGTCAAGCAATCCTTTTCTTTCCTTAATTTCATAATGGCCTTGCCAATGGGCGAGTAATTTAGAATGAGAGGTGGGAATTAATACCATGACACGATCCCCCGGCTGGAATTCTCAGAGGGTCACGATCGTAATAACGGGCCTGTGCTGCTTGTGCCTCTTCCATATGACTTTTTAAAATAGGTCGAATTTTCTCAAATCCATCACGTAACTGTGCAATATATTCCAAAATATTTGTAGAGGGAAGAGCCTCTCCTTCCCAACCTTCTTTCAAAATATCCAATATACCTCGGGGTTGTCGTCCGTATAATAATTCAAAAGGAGAGAACCCCGTAGAGGCTTGTGGGACTTCCTGATAGGCAAAGAGAATAAGGGGGAGGAGTTGATCCCAATTCCTCCCATCCCCACTGACCACCTTGCGAAGCATCTGCTTGAGAGTCTGATTAAACCTCTCCACTAGACCGTCGGTTTGAGCATAATACACCGTGGTCTTTAAGTGCTTCATTTTCAGTAACTTGGCCGTTTCCCTGAACGTCTCTGAGGTAAAAGGTGTTCCTTGGTCCGTTAGGACTTCTTTAGGAATACCAACACGTGCAAATACTCCTACTAGTTCCCGTGCGATTGCTTTAGATGTAGCTGAGTGCAAGGGAACAGCTTCCGGATATCGGGTCGCATAATCCACAAGGACTAATATATATTTATTTCCTCGGGCTGAGGGCTCCAAGGGTCCTACAATATCAACTCCGATTCGTTGAAAGGGGACATCAATTAAGGGAAGGGGAACGAGAGGAGCACGGTCCTTTCTAGGAATTTGCCACAATTGACATTCTGGACAAGAAATACACAAACGGCGAACCTCCTTGTTAATTCCTGGCCAATAAAATCTGAGCTTAATCCACTCTAAAGTTTTTTCCTAGCCTAAATGGCCTCCAAGGAGGTGGGCGTGAGCTAATTCACAAACCTGCCGTCGGTAAGTTCATGGAATTACCAATAGTTTCCTAACCTCCGCCCCATGTTCCGCGACCCGATATAATAGATCATTTTCTATTACAAAGTGAGGTCCTCGTGACATAGGCTGGTGTGTGCATTGGCCGTTAACAAGGACTACTGCATTTTTTGCAAATTTTAGGGAGTCATCATTCCACTGCTCCCTTTTAAAAGAAGCCGGTGTTTGTTTGAACTGAAAGTAAATGTCGGAGAGAGGGTCCGGTCTGACCTGAAGGGGAAGGGATTCCTCCCGAATCGTCGAGGCGTGGGTGGATGACGTATTCGCCTGCGACAGACCAGAAATCTCCCCGTCCTCCTCGAGGGCTTCCGTATCACTCTCCGCCGGCTGTGTACACGGCGTGGAGACAGCTTGAGACGAGTTATCCCCATCTATAACAAGGCCTAAGCTTTTATCAGGAGTAGTCAATAGTTTACCGCATTTATTTTCTGACCAGTCCCGCCCTAGAATCACTAAGAAGGGAGGATTAGGATGGATCGCCAAGGGAAACTTTTTTAGCGATCCTCCCTGACTCACGAAACACAGGGTGGTGTTGTACATCCGGATGTCTCCGTGAATACATTTAATACTGGTCTTTTTTTTAATTCTCTGTCGCGGTAAAACATATCGGCAATCGACAATGGAAACGTTGCTGCCGGAATCAAACAGTGCAAGGAGTTTATAACCATTAATGACTACAGATCCTGTATTTGAACACGTCAGGGGGTTGGCAAGAGCACACAAACTATCTCCCCCCTTTCACCTACATCCCGCCTCGCTCCCGGGTAGGTCGCACACCCAGTGGCCCGGGAACTCAGAAACAGGCTCCGATGTATGTGTAAGACACTTATTCAGTAGGACGTGATCTCTAGGAAATCCACTAGAGGGCCGCTCTGCTCTCCCAGATTTTGAGACTGGCTCAGGTGTTTTCAAGAGCTTTATAAGCTCTTCCATAGAATGGAATTCACCCCAGTCCGGCTGGGCAAAGTTTTTAGGGAGGCCTTTTAAAAGGAGGAGACAGGCTACCTGTTGAGCTATCTGGCAGGTGGTTAATTCAAATGGCCTTAGCCACATAGCCACCTGCTCCCAGAGGGCCATAGCCTGCTCCTGGACTGATCTCTCTGGATCAAGTATCCAGTTTTTTATTATTTTTACCTGCTGGACTGGGGATCGCCCATATTTATCTGGGACCTCAGTCCCAATGGGCAGCTCAGCTCTCTCCTCCGAGAGAACATAATAAGCCCTTTTTGTTTCATCCCCAGAAACCAGCCTACACCTGCATGTCCCCATCACATTCTCCATTTGGTAAGTTATAAGCCCCGGGTTGTATTTGAGGAGCGGAGCGGAGTCCTTCCTGACCCCCAAACACACTCCCCCCCCAGAAACTCGGCCCCGGTACTTTCCTACCTGGTTATTTATATGTCCGAGCCCCGGTTTCTTCTGGGACTTCATCCTGCTGGCTACGCCACTGTCATATAAATGAGTCCAAGACATTATAAAGGTTTGGGGCAGCCACCCGTATATTGTTTTTCCCAGCTGCAAAATGGTTTTCTGAATCACATACACGATGTGTATATCACAGATTCCAAAACAGAACTCACTACAGTAGCCTAAGATGGAGACTTTAAAGGTCTTGAGAGGAACTGATGTCATCAAAGGGGCCGGCTTCGGAAGTAACGTCATTAAAGGGGCCGACTTCGGAAGTGATGTCATCAAAGGGGCCGACTTCGGAAGCGGCGTCTTCAAAGGCGCCGGAACCTTGCAGGATTTCCCGGGAAAGGTCTGTAGGGAACTGAGAAAGACAGTCAGCGCACTCCACCGCCCCCTGGTCGGATGTTTTATTACAATTACTCGAGCCCTTTAGCTGCCTCCTACTCGTACATTTGTGACTATATATATATATATATATATATATATATATATATATATACACAGTATATATATAGACATGTGAGTCACTGTCTTGCACCCCAAAACATGAGAGTACCTTAGCAAAACCAGCTTGAAACAGGAACTGCAGGGTTATTTATTGCAGCAGGAGCTACCACTCTCCTATACACAGACACAGCAAACGGGCATAGTCGTGGCCAGGTCAGTGGCCAAATTATACTGTTCCCTACATTTATAATTTCTTTTGCATCACCCATTGGCCACAGGTGCAGATATCGCGATCTTGATCGGTTCATAGTTGCTTCTGCGGCACTCTACTGAAAGCTCTGCGAACCTGTGGTTGCCTCAGCAATGGAGAAGCAGTCCTCCACAAATGTGGCAGGCACGCTTTGCCATGTCATCCCATGGGGGGGGGGGGGGGTTATGTTCTAAAAGATTTCAGAAACCTCACAATATATATGAGTTAGCAACAGCAACATGTTATTTTTGTAGCTGCATGCATGACCAGTGCAGCTTAGAACAACCAGAGTGTTTTTACTTACACACCTCAAAAATGAGATTCAGAGGAAACAATATGAGAAATGATCACTAACATTACAGCGAAGGACATGCTGCTCATCAGTTTTATTGAAGGGAAGGGCCTTAGAGAGCTACTAAATTATTTTGAGCCAGAGTATAATGTACCTTCCTGAAAAGCCATAACTAAGAGGGTAGAACTGCACTTTGAAGAGTTAGCAACTGCCACAAAAAATAAGCCCTAAACAACGAAGTGGCAATTATAACAATCAAACAAATCACCAGGACCAGATAATATTTATCCTCGTGTACTTAAGGAGGCTAGTGAGTACATATATAAACCTTTGACACATATTTTTAGGAAGTCACTGTGCACTGGAGAGATTCCGAAGGACTGGAAAATGGCAAATATCATCCCATTATATAAAAAGGGTGACAGGACAGATCCAAGCAACTATAGGCCAGTAAGCTTAACATGCATCACAGGAAAATTAATGAAAGGAATTATTAAGGATAAGATTGAGAAACACATGGCAAGGACAGCAGTTATTCTGAACAGTCAGCATGGGTTCAAAAGAGGGAGGTCGTGTTTTACTAACATGCTGGAATTCTATGAGGAGGCAACAAAAGGATACAATCAAAGTGCAGCTTATGATATTATTTATCTGGACTTTCAGAAAGCATCTGATAAGGTGCCACATGAGAGGTTGGGCATCAAATTAAAAGAAGTGGGAGTTCATGGTGATGCTTTTAGATGGGTGAAGAATTGGCTCAGACACAGGAAACAGAGGGTGATGGTGTGAGAACCTCATCAGAACTGGCCGATGTTAAGAGAGGTGTTCCACAGGGGTCAGTGGTAGGGCCGCTGATTTTTTTAATATATATATATAAATGATTTAGATAGGAATATAAGTAACAAGCTGGTTAAATTTGCAGATGATACCAAGATAGGTGGATTATCAGATAATTTGGAATCTGTTATATCATTACAGAAGGAATTGGGCAGATTTATGGCAGATGAAATTTAATGTCAGTAAATGTAAAGTATTACACATAGGAAGTAAAAATGTTAGGTTTGAATACACAATGGGCGGTCGGAAAATTGAGAGTACACCTTATGAGAAGGATTTAGGAGTCATAGTGGACTCTAAGCTATCGACTTCCCGACAGTGTTCAGAAGCCATTAAGAAGGCTAACGGAATGTTAGGATATATAGCATGATGTGTAGAGTACAAGTCCAAGGAGGTTATGCTCAACCTTTATAATGCACTGGTGAAGCCTCATCTTGAGTACTGTGTGCAGTTTTGGTCTCCAGGCTACAAAAAGGACATAGCAGCACTAGAAAAGGTCCAGAGAAGAGCGACTAGGCTGATTCCAGGGCTACAGGGGTTGAATTATGAGGAAAGATTAAAAGAGCTGAGCCTATACAGTTTAAGCAAAAGAAGATTAAGAGGTGACATGATTGAAGTGTTTAAAATTATGAAGGGAATCAAGACTGTTAATTTAAAATGAGTTCATAAAGAACACGGGGACACAGTTGGAAACTTGTTAAGAGTAAATTTCGCACAAACATTAGGAAGTTTTTCTTTACACAAAGAACGATAGACACTTGGAATAAGCTACCAAGAAGTGTGGTAGACAGTAAGACATTAGGGACTTTCAAAACTCGACTTGATGTTTTCTTGGAAGAAATAAGTGGATAGGACTGGCGAGCTTTGTTGGGCTGAATGGCCTGTTCTCGTCTAGAGTGTTCTAATGTTCTAATATTATAATAACAGCCCTTTGGACTGCATTAACAACGGTGACCTTTATTACTATTGCCTGTCATAACATAGAAGATGACTGGGAATCGAAATGTCTTATCATGTAAAAGTCTGAACTAGAAGTACAACACACTGGTTGCTGGGAGCTGTTCATCTCCCAACAGCCATCAATGCTTGGAGTTTGTAAAACAAACTCACTGCAAGTGTACATGATAATACCTATAATATCAGATACGTTTCTGGAGTGAAAGTCTGTGATGTGTCTCACTCATAAGCTTTAACTTGATATTAATGAGGAATTCAAGGCTGCTAACAAGAATCCTCTGATGGGAGCCTGGAGCAGAGTAGCAAGCCTCTTTCATCACAGCAGTGTTGCCTTTAATGCACGAAAAATCAAACAACAACAGTATAATCTTGCTGAGCACAAACCTATACAGTCTTGTCATACCCACTGAAACTCTGTGTATGACATGTTTGATAGCAAGCATGAGCAGCTACTGTATAAGCAATTTGACATACTCTGTCTGACAGGAATGTGACCAAATTAACAGAGGCCAGAACACTTGAGCTAACAGATGATGGCTGGAAGACTCTCAAAGGCATGCTACCTGTGCTACACATACTTAAGTGGGCTACCACTACTTTGTACAGGAAGACCGTCTGCCTATCCATGGTCTATCATGTGACCCAATAAGGATGGAGAATTTGACAAAGTATGTAAGTTCAAAAACAGTGACAGAATCACTTTGTAAGCAGATGACACCTAATTCTGAGAGAGCACTAAGGCTTGTGCTGTTCACCTCTGAGCTTCCTTGATTAAGTGGTAAAGCAACACGTAAAGCAAAAACTTGAAGAAAAATTCCACATACTATCTGAGCAAATAGAGGAAATAGATGAAAGTGAAATACTCACTCGTACTCTGGAACCAGCAACAAAAAAGTTGATGACTGAAGATGCAGTCGCAACTCTTGTTTGACAATGAATATGGTACTGAAGGTGCAACAGTACAGGATGTGTTAGAACTTTTCTGAGCAGAGTCCTGCATTCAACCTAATGAAGACTAACTTTTGAGATGGAAAAACAATACAAATAGATACCTGAAACTTAGTCACTTGGTCCAGCACCATCCCTGTGTTCCTGCTAGGTCAGAACCCTCTAAAAGGGTATTTTTCCACCAACAACATAACTGTTAACAAGCTCAGAAGTAGATTTTCCCCTGAACATATGGGCAAGCTGATTTTCTTAAATTCCAAGACCATAAATAACAAACCCAACTATATCCTGGGAAATCTAAAAATAAATGCATTAACATAGCCTGTACAATGATATTAATTGTTCTTAAAATTTTTGATAAAGACATTTTATTTGTTTTCCCATTGGAGAGCTGAATCTGTATGAATAAGTAATCCCTGCTGTAAGAAAACAAAACTCTAATTTGTATTCTTTATTTACTGACATCCGTCATTCATTGTTTGAACCTACTGATTCAGGTGCAAGTTTCAAGGAGTGACAACCTAAACCAGTAATGAATTACAGGTAAGAACACTCTTTAGACAATAATTCATAAGATACTCAAAACATTTGTATAATATCTCAGATGGCCTCTGATGTAGGATACTTATAATTATTGAACAAGTACTTAAATACAGGTTTAAAACTGTACAGAATGTGAAAATTGTACAAATTACTACATAAAACACATGAAAACTATTTAAATGTTAAATGTACTTACAATTACTTGTACACTCTTTGCCTATAACTCTTCCAAATTATTTATGATATTTTTTTATGATGGCAGCATATTAAGATTAAATAACCTGTCCAAAGTTAACAAAGTTTAAAAATGGAATTTTTAATTTTTTTTCAAATTAGTTTCATGTTAACTGCTGAGACATTAGACTGATTTTAAATTTTTACAAATGTTCCTAAAAGATAATGCCCTAAGTTATCTACCTTTTTAAAAAGGGTCTGTTTTAAACCTTGGTACCTTAGTAATAATACCCCATTAATATACTAAAGAAATAGCTACTACAGAAGTATCATACATATTATATACAGCAATATGAAAAAGAATGTACACCCTCTGTTGATTTGGTGGCTTTACACAGGATATAGATCATCTAGTTCTCACCAAGTGCTAAAATTAAATAATTCTAACTTCAGGAGTCAAACAACGCAACAGATTTTACTTTGTCATGGTTTATTCAACAAAGTAAGCTATCACTCTCATTACATCACAATGGGGTGAGCCTTGTATTATAAATACTATACATTTATACTGCACACAAATACAGTATACAGTATATACTTGTAATCCACCTAAATGTTATTTTAAAAAGGACTGCTCTATAAGTGATATTTCCAAGGGTTAAGCAATAAGGAAAGGGTAATTGGAGACACTTCCTACAAAGTTCTGTAGTCTATATACAGTACAAGACAGCTTACTATGGCGCATGACTGCCATGACTCGTGGGACCAGTAAGGATAGGTTTAGTAGGATATCCTCAGTAGTTCCAGAGGACATTACTGATCCCAGAAGTAAGTAGGAGATTTACCCAAGAAGGTTTGGGCTTAAAAGCTCCTTCTCATCAGTATCAGTGAAATGCAACTTGACAAGAGCTCAACTTTCTGAGGGAAGAGAGGCCAAAGTTATGTTTTTAAAGGAGTGGTTTAATGAATGTAGTTTTGGCATCCCATGTGGCAGTCAGAGATAAGTCCTGGTAAGATCATGGAAAATATACTATTTGTGTTTTGTTTGATAATAAAATCAATATTTTTTTTATAATTTACTAGTTTGATGCTTTTTGTGTTCAGGGACAGCTATTGGCCATAACTAATATATCCTGTAGGATATTATGATTTTTTCACACAAGGACATTACTGTATTCAGTATTTTCTTGTTATACTTGTGTCATCACCTTAACTTCAAATTTGTTTACTATTTTTCTTTTTACAACCATTTTCTGCATATTTATCACCAATGCTGCCATACCTTTTTATAACCATTTATATCATGTGATTGTCAGTGTAATGACGTATAACACCTTCAAATTAACCTTATTTGTCCATGTCCTTGTCCTAGTATCCTCACTTTGGATATAAAAACTAAAACAATCATGACTTTCAGAAGGTAGGGGAACATATCCAAGTTATTGTAAGCTTTTCTAATATGATTTTCTTTTGATTTAATTTCTGGTATCACATTTTTGTTTTGGTGATTTTGTTTCCATCCCATGGCTCCTGACCTCTTGCTCATTTCCTGACCAAAATTTATACTTGCTCCTTCTTTCTCTTTGGTCTCCAGGCATGTCTTTTAATTTTTTGTGGACCATTTGTTTAAAAATGTCTGTAAAAGCCATCTGCAGATTTTTTTAGGTGCTGCAATTCTTTTTCTCTGTTGTGAACTCTGAGCCTAGACTGTATTATTTATCCCTTTCCCATTTCTGTCTACTGCTTTCTTCTTATTTTAAAATGTGAAGAAGGAAAGATTTTTAAATTAAAAGGGCAGTGGACACTTGGGTTGGAAGCACACAGCACACAGTCCCAATGAAGAACTCTTCCCTCTGACTGCACTGTGTGGTACAAGCACTATAGTGATCTTCATCACTTTTTGGGAGAGTGTCCCAAAGAACAAACCTCACAAACCTTCAGTTACTGTTAGTGCTTTGGGGATAACTGGCAGGATTACCCCAATCCACACCATCCTGGTATGTGAAATGGAGGATGGGAAAGAATAGTCAAGAGAATGTATAAACACACATACACAGAACTGCCTACAAGAATGAAGCAGTATGCTGCATTTCTTTACATGTTTGCATTCTCCAAATGGAACAAGCTCCTATCAAAGCAAACAAGCTGTAAATCAGTAGACAAGCAGACCGAATTACAGTGATCTGCAAGAAAAGGTGCGTTGTGGTCTTTTGGGAGTTGGGGTTCTCTACTGGGCCAATAACCTAATGTTGAGTGGTGAGCCTGTCTTATGAAATGCCTTTGTTTATTGAAAGACTAGGATGAGTTGACCTCTTGTGTAAAGCACTGCATGGAAATGCTGTGATCCACTTTTGTGTAATTTAATTTTTAATAAAACCACCTCTTATATACAGTATACTTCTCTGATTTCTTAGTACTTTTGATAAAGTGAACGCATAACAGCACGCCTACAGGCCACAGTAGAAAGCTATATTAGGTGGGGCAAAGGGAAATGTTTTTCTTAAGACACTCTGGAAGTTTTCATATGATGAAGAAAACTTTCCACCTAATATCCATGTATTAAGATAAGTAAAATCTGCAATACTTATTGAACAACAACCATATCTAATACATCAACTAAGAATATCTGCAAAGAACTTATAAACCTAACAATTGTGTAAACAGCAAAAAAGTAATACATTTTATATCATCCTGCTATTTCCATACGATCATTACCTTGATATAATCATTATCAGAATTTCATGAGATTAATAATTCATATTATTTCCACAAGATCTTATATTCCCTAAAACAATTTTAGTACCGCTTTGGCATTTGATTTTTTATTTTGTGGAAACAGTTTTAAGTACAATTCCCAGAATGGCACATTAACTCAAAAAAGATAAGAGAGAGAGGTTTGGAGCATGTACTGATAGCGTGTTATCACACCCACCACACACCAAACCACCTGGAATGGGACCCGAGTGCAGCGGGTGACACCTCAAAACCACACTGAAACAGCAGTTGAATGACCAGCTTGAAGGGCTGGATGCAGATTAACATCATACCCAGAAGGAAGCAATTACAGGGTAATTGGGGTAAAGGAGTAGAGTCACTTCTGCTGTTTATGGGATTTGAACCGGCAACCTTCCGATTGCCAGCGCAAATCCCTAGCCTCAGAGCCACCACTCCACCCTAGAAAAGTTAAAAAAAATGTCAAAAAAATATCTCCACCTGACTAGAGCTGTTTGTAGCTTGGATTTCCTTGATTTAGAATTTGTCCTTAGAAATGGTATTACGCATGATCAATAAACGATTTTGTTTGTATATAGCAGTATTGGAAGTTGGATAGTCATTCACCTGCCGCTTTTTCATGCCCTTACTTACTAATGTTGGAAGCAACCCTATAATCCAGTAACTGCAATATGTAGACATATAAAAGGATCAACTGGTCAAAAATAGGGGGCATTTGGTCTTTATTATAAAGTGCATTTCTGTAAACCATTAATAATACACATAACAAATCTTATATTACATTTCTTCCCCAGTACTCACAACAGTTAGAAGCAAAAAAAGTACAGTCAAAAAAGATATTTATACAGTATGTTCATATTTTGAATATTAAAAAAGGGCAACATGAACCTGCAATCTAAAAGTGTAATGTGATAAATGAAGCTGAACACCTCTGCATAAACAAAAAATAAGACATTTTATTACATCTTACCTTTAGGTTTTACAACAGAGGGTATTAAAGTCTGAACACAATACAATTGTGGTTGAAAAACCCATAATCAAGGAATGAAAAATGCAGAATGACCAGATACACATCAAATGGCTTTACTTTTGTAAAAGGATGTGAATAAAAACAACATCATCAGTAAAGACTGCATGGTGTCACCATTTAAATGAACAAATCTTCATTTTGATATTGTAATGACATTCTTATTTTGGTAGGCAAAACATAATTTAGACAATTAACTGAATTCAACCAAATGTGTTCACTGTTAGAGAGACCTTGTGGAACACTATTAACATAACAATTTCAATTACCCCTATTAATACCAATCAGTCTTATCATTCCTTTACAAAGCACTTTGACAACATGATTTTTCTATAATCTAAGCTAAGTGTTTTCATGGGAGCCCTGTTGTCTTGCTAGTTTTAAATAGGTACAAGGTAGGTGCAGTAGAGATGTAAAGAAGGCCCAGCTTGGCGCTATATTCATCACAGTAATTTGAAACATCTGTTCAAGATGAGTATTGGACCCATGCATTCTCATTAGAACCTAATGGTAACACATAAGTGGCATAAGATTAAATTTAGGAAGCACAAAGCAGTTCTTGTTCAATGTCAAACCAAACATAACTGGAAATGAAGCATAACACAAAATAAAATTTATTAATGCTTAAAAAAAACCCTTTACAGTCACTTTTCTATTATATGCCTTTAAGAAATTCAATTGCAGCTTTCATGGCCTCAAGGCCAAACTTTTTTTTTTTTTTTACCGGATTATCTTCTGCGGGACCTTTGACATTACTGGCTTTAAACAAACGTGTAGATTTTCTTTGTAAATTACTATATGCAAAGGAATTAAAACACTTGCATGCATAAGTTCTTGTTAAACATCTGGATTGAAAAACAACAGAAATTGTAAAGGACTTCTCACACGATGCATCATTACACTTACAATTCTCCACAAGACAGTCGCCCCTCAACCGCCTTTCTGACACATCTATTTATGACAGTACGCGTACATAAAATTCATACAGATGTCATGTTCCTCTGGACTTGTCAGCCTTTTTTATAAACGTAATGGATAACACTAATCAGCAGATGGCGGCATTAGACGTATTAAAAACAAGATCGAGTACCTAACACAAATTATTTCTCAAAATCAGTTCCCCTTCAGAGACTATAATAATATAAAACGCCGAAACTATAACAGCATTTTACATTAACCCCCTCACACTTTGTTTAAGCCGTGGGCCTCTGAATAACGCATGTGGTTACATTTGGCATCATACCCTTTGGAGAAAACTGTTCTGTCCAAACGCTTCATGTGCCCGTCATGTACTTTTCCTAATCTCCGCAGTGATGGCTCTTTAATAATTAAGTACACTCACCATATTGACTTCTGAAACCATATCAATGCTGGCGATGTCTATACTCATTCCAACATCTACAGGAGGACCTTTAAATGAGAAACAGAAGGCATCATTCACCGACCTTGTCTCGCATTAACTTTTTAAAGCTTGTCTAGCTGTATAAGCACGTTCTTTATATAAACCAGCCGATGACCACTGGCTCATTCGTGTCCAGGTGCTTTGCTATTAGTTCTAAACAGACGTTAGACTATTAAAAGGCAATAAATTACCTCCAAAATCAGGCCTTAAGCGAATGTCGTATCCCTTGAGCAATTTATCCACGGTTTCTTTCACATATGACATGTTGCTGGGCTCATTAACGCTGCAAAGAAAGACATATGCATTTGTTTCAGAATCGCATCATTCGATATCCCAGCGAGGCACGAAAGGTAGGATAAAAGAAAAATAAATAAATAATAATACTAAGCTTATACAAGCGTACTGTCTCACCTCTGTGCACAGCAGACCATGGCCACCATCATTGGAAATGATAAAAACCCAAAACATCCACGGTCTTGAACTCTCCACATTCCTAACTTTGATTAAAAGAAATGTCTTTGAGGGAAGATTCAAGGAATGCAACTTAGTCCCAGGCAGTGCAATAATTCCGAGCAGAGCGACGCATGCGCACTGCGTGCGTGCCCGACATCAAAAACGCTGTTTACTTGGAAACAAAATCTCTTGGAAAAAAAAATGCCGAAGCGATACCCGTCTCGTAAGTGATTTCTCGTTATCCCAGGGATGGCCGCTCTTCAGCTTCAGTTAAACCGATGCGCTAAGCAGAACTGTTTCCTGCTGGCATTTCCAAAGAATGCTCAACTGCGTGGATGACATTAGCATCCAGCAGGTCTCCCCGTGCTGCAAGACACTAGTGGCATTGAAAGCAGATCCTCGTTTACTTTTAAACATGCAAGTCTGTTGGACATCCTGAAAAAAAAACAGAAGAAGAAAAAAAAAACGTTGCGAGGGTTCTGCTCGTTTCACAAGGGAACCCCTTTGTCAGTTACGGACTAAAAGTCTCGGGCATACAACGACATGCATTATTTAGCGAGTCAAAAAAATTGCGCTTGGGAAAAAAATGACAGTGCGTAAAAAAAGCAACAGCAGCAACTGCCAGCACTTTCAATAATTTAAAAACTCAGCGGGAGTTGGGAGATATTAAACTTCTAGAACTGGAGTCCGAGATACCGCGCGGTCCATCCGACATCAGTGGACGGCCCTGGCCCGTCCTCGCTCAGATTGGCGCAGGTAAAAATCCTTTTACAACCGTACGGCTTCGTCCACAGTGCTGGAAGTTACTCTGTCATATGCGTCGTAGACGCCAGAAGGAAGCCCCATTTTACGAGTACCTCGGTAGCTTAACGGTACTGGCTACCCGGGCTTCATGATTCAATGTTTTTTTTCGTAATTTTTCTGTATATTTAGAAACACGGTGATCCATGCAGCATGTTTATTTTAAAGTGCTAGTCTCATTTCTATTCATTTGCCTGTGAAAGAAAATGGTTCGAGTCTCCATTAGTTTCGTGAACATGAAATGTCTGCTTTTTGCTGCAGCTCAGAATTTTAAAATGTGTTTTCTAAATAGAAAATCTAAATGCTTTTGATTGGTTTATTAGTTCAAGCACCTTTGCAACGAACTTTTTGTTTGTTGTTATAACCCCACTCCTTTGTGTGATGTAGGTGTTCCACAGATTTACACAGAGAAGGGGAGCAAAAAAACAAGAATTTTCCTAAGCTAACCAATCCATCATTGTTTTACATAACACCGTTTAAATAATTGAGACCTTTGTCATTGTCCAAGGCTGGACTGGTCAATCACAGCTTATTTGAAATCTGTTACATTACATCAAAGGGTCAGGTTATTATTTTTTTTTTTTGTTCCTGCATATTGAAGGAGCTGCAAAGAAGCACTTAATGTTAAACCTGGTTCAAGTGGCAGTCTATTTCAGGGCAGGGCCAATTCAAAAAGAAAGGGTACCTGGAAAATTTAACATTCTCAAAGTCCTGCTTTTTACCAGTTTTCTGCAAGTTTGTGTATTTTATGATTGGAACATATTAATCATAACCTTCTGTATCAAATTCCCTTTATGTATATACATTTATCAAGATTTTTCAATTTTTCACCACACAGTCATACAGAATAATATTCCCTGGGACCATGGTGCAACATGTATATAAACACAACACAAGTGCAAGACAAGTAAAGAGCTAAACTATACTATACTATGAATAGGTAAATGGATAAATTGTAATACATTGAAATAATGAACAAGTAATAACTACATTGAAATAGGGATAAATAAATAACAAGTATTTAAAAAACAACAGTAGTATTTTTTTTATAAGACAGGTAGCACAGTGGTTAGGGCTGCTGTCTTATTATTTCCGAAAGTTGGGTTCAAATCCCTGCCTGACCACTGCCTAAATTCTTAAAAATAAAGTTCTGAAATGGCACTTTATTGGGCTGTTTGGTTCCTCATTGTACCATTCCTTGACAAAGAACCATTTAATTCGTTGAACAGTTCTTTGCATATGAAATGTGTTCCTTGGGCTTTGGAAAGGCTCCTTAAACATGGAAAAAAAAATCCTTAATCTATAATAGGCTCCCTAGTAGGTTACTTACAGTTCAAGAAAACCTGAACTGCGCCTGTGTCACTGTATGTAGGAATCTCTTGGTATTTTATAAATCTATTATCTGTTCATTGTTATTTCTGGAGCCCATTACTGATCTAAATAAATAATCCTTGAACCTTCTTGTAGATGGTTCTTTAGGAACCAAAATGGGTTCCATTGTGGCATCACTCTAAAAAACACTATTTTTTAAAGTGTATGAGGAGTTTGCATGTCCTCCCTATATCCCAATGAGTTTTTCTGTAACATCTTAGCAAAAATTTTTTAATACTGAATGCCAATTTCATTTAGACTTGTGTGGGTAGCTATATGATAGACTGGTGCCCTTTTTGGTTTGCTGCTGATGCTGATTAAATAAACTCGGGCCTTATTGGATTAAGTAGTTTAAACAAGTAGATTAATTAAAAAGTTCTTAAAAGGGTGACCAAGCATGAGAGGTGCTGGGTATCTTGTCTTTTGATTTTAGTACACCAGATTTGATGAAGTGCCATTAATTTCAGCATATGACATGTTTAAATAAATCCATATGATTTAGTTGGCATATTGCACCAAGTGGTAAATTTTTACACATTTTAAAAAGTTTACTTTTCTATAAACAATCATATTTAAAACTTCTCCTCTATAGGGTGGTCCAGATCTAATTATGCAATTTTTATTACGCTATAACTTATTACGTTTATTACATAAAAAATCACCCGAATAATCCCGGACCATCGAGAAGTGTGCGAACTGACGACATGAAGAATCATCTTTGCGCCGAACTGGAATCGACCCTGCATAAATCAAAGTCATCCAGACGATCTGGATCTGCATAATTAGATCTGGACCACCCTGTACATTAACCCCTTGAGCATTTTAATCCTATTCACTTTTAACTAGCAATGATTGCAATGCAACATTTAATTTTAATTTTAATGATAGAAAACTGAATTTGATAATCACAAGTCAGAAGCAAGATATGGATTATAAAACCGCACATTTAAGTAGCTATAATAAAACTTATGATATGCAAATGAAAACCCTAACTGACAAGACAAACACCATTAACTAAAAAAGGTCACTTGCAATGATTTCTCACAAGATAAAGAAACGTATGCTTAAGTGAAGAAATGTGTTTATTAATTTAAGAAATGCAACTAAATAAAAACATAACTGTTAAAAACCTTTTTTTTTCAAATTTTAAGTTAGTAATAAATTATTTGATACAGTAATATTCATATATGTATTTTTGTAATCATTTTATTCCAGGTACAATAGATTTGAGACATTATCCATCTTAGTATTAGCAATGCTATTAAAGTAAAACTCACCTCCAATACTGCCTCACACCAATCTAGTCAATTCACTTGCCTGTGCTTGGTGAAGTAAATAAGTAAATTAAGTTTTAGACATCCACCCATTTTCTTAATCCAATTACTGTAGTACAGAGTAGCAGAAAGCCAAGAGAATCTGAGGAACACCAGCAGATTAGTCCTGGATGAGAGGCCAGTAAAATCACCCTCATGCACACACCCAGACTTACTCATGTGTGGCCAGTATCAAGTGACATACATGTACTAATATATATATATATATACGTGGGTGTGTATGTACTGTATTTGGGGTGTGGAAAGAAACTGTACAGCCACATGTAAGTAAATAGTTATGTTAATGGTACATTTTCACAGGTGAGAGAAAGCATACTGTATGTCTAAAACTGTAACTAATGCCCAGGGCAAATTGATAGTTCTTTCTAAAATCCTTTTCTCTATGCATCTAATTATATTTTTTAGATTTTTGAGTCTACTGTGTTGCCTCTAGATATTGTACAATGCTTAGCACTTACTGCTTTCAGGAGTGTTTTAGCATACCACTGTAATAATGAGTCAGAGGGAAGGAGGAAAAATAATTGCTGTCATTTAAAAGTGTCAGTGGTCACAATTAAAGTAATGCTTTGTAGACTGGGAATTTTAAGCAGTGAAAACTGAATTGCTATTATCAACAAATGTCTGACATTCATAATTACAATTTTTACTAGTCTGTATGTAATTGTTTTTGTCTGTTGCAAACGTAAATGTTTCTTGAATGCAAGTCTAACTGGTCAAAATTGAATTTTTACAAGTGAAAATTGTCAAAACTAATAAAATGGCTATAGATGCATACTACTTAGTGATTAAAATTAAAAATGATATTGTTTGTCATCTTTATGTTGATCCTCTGTTAGCAAGTGTAGGTGTTTTATGATGAATTAGGGTCAGATCAAGTGTTGGTTCTAATGCCTGTGCATCCTTGCTAGAAAAAGTAGTATTTATTAATGTAAACTATCATCTCCTGGCATCAATCCATGACAGCCTAAGTTATTTCCAGTAGTATCAGATGTGAGGTGACAACAATCTTAAATCCATTTTAAATGAACACCCTCATATTCTGTCATTTCCAGCCATATTCCAGCCATATTTAGAGTCAGCAGTCAACCTATTCTGCACATCTTTGGGTTGTGGGAAACCAGAATACCCAGTGAAGAGCCTTGCAGACAGAAATAACCACTGTACTACTATGTCTCAATAGACCACTATGTATTCCTCAACTCTCATATCTGGAGACTTCAGATTTTCAATGTGTGTATGTACAAAGTGAAGCAGTCATGTGGGCATGCAGAAGTTTCTTTACTCTAAAAACAACTCTTGTAAAATTTGACTTGCTTGTATGGAATGTTATTTGATTTTTAATAAATTCAATAAAATGTAAAAAAAAAACTCTTATAAGCCCATGGAATTCTATTTGATATTGAATCTAGTGAGTGGCAAGAGAAAGATTGTACATAATCAGCAAGCTATAGGTGACACGTCAAACCTTCATACACCCTTTTTGGTGAATCTGCTTTTTCTGTTACATGGCAGTGCAAGGAGCAAAAACTTCTTTCAGGATCATCAGATGATTTTTTAGAAATCCATCCTACATGTACTGCAAGGAAGTCAGAACCTATCCCAGACATACTGGAACCAAAGTAAGAAACAACCTTAATCATGATTTTAGTCCTTCTTATGGCGCATACACACATGCATGCAGCCAAACTCACGATCATTTATGCCAAATCAATCTGGAGCAGTAAATGCGTTCATTTGCAGATGTGTGTGTGTGTGATTTTTTAAGCAGTTCATTGTTGCAAAGAATATGTCAATCAGAACTCCCCATGGATCTGAGAGCATGTACTGCAGCCTCTTAGCACCAGTTTTCCTTCTGGGAAAACTAAGCCGCTGGAGTGCATCTCATTGTGGTGCCCTATAATACACAGCTGGTAAAACAAATCTATGTTGGTATACAAATGTAGACAAGCTGATAGAAAAATGGATATAAATATAAAACAATTATTTATTGATGTGTCTGTTATTCCAAAGAACAGTTTAAAAAAAAAAAACAAGCAGAGCTGAAAATGCATAAAAAAGCATAGTGCAGCACAGTCAAATGTATCCAAATCACTAGACATGAGTAAAATACAAAAAGGCAGGTTAACAAATCAAAAACACTAAATCATTAAAAAATTACAATGGAGTGTGGCTTGAGGCTTTCCAAAAATGGAATGCACGATGCAAAGTGAATAATATCTGCTTAGCTCCTTCTTTTATTTGCTTCACTCCCTCCTATTCTGTGACTGCCATCTATTTTAAACAACACAACCATAGACACTGACAGGAGTATATTTGCAAAAGGCATGGTTAGAACTGGAGCTCCAGCCAACTCCTTACAGTTGTTTTATGCAACAAGGACTTTGTTTTTTTACTACCAGTGTACATTATGTACTTCAAAAGTCTTAACTATAATTAATAAGGAGCAACATGGTAGATCCAGTATCCTCAGTTCAAAATCCACATTTGAACATCACCTATATGAAATTTTCCCCGTATATGTTTGATTTTTTCCTTTCAGGTACTCAGGTTTTTCCCCAACATGCCCAATTCTAGGTTATGTGTAAGTAGATATATGATTTATTGGACCCTAAAATGGATTGTGCCCTGCCTTCTTTCAGTTGCAGCCAGGATTCATTCCAAATTAATGCTAGCTGGAATTGGATTAAGCAGGTTGAAGAATGTAACTAAACGTTAAATTATCTTATCTTGGAATTGCCTAATAACTCAGGGTCTTCATTTTCCTCTTGCGCTACTCTGATTTCCTTTCAAATTCCAAAGACATCCTGTTTAGGCTTATTGATTTTGAAATGGCAATGTAAGAGTTAATGTAGGTCTAGCATTCTGTTTGGGCTAGTTTTTTCTTTGTACTTGAATTTGCAATAGTTGTCATAAGCCACTGTGATTAAGTAAGTGCATGAAGACAATGGACAGATTAATAAATGAAGTTCATAATAAATAAAAAAAAGTTCATTTAAATGATTATTTTAATAACAAAATTTTAAAATATGGGTCTAAATAAATTATGACACATTGGAAAAAGTACAGTGTAATGAATAATTGATTTTGTGCTCAGGTTTTTAAAGTGCTAACAGGAGAGAAATTCTTAATTTACTTTATATTCTGTAATAATTATGATGGAATTTAAAGTACCATGGTTACTGTACCTCAAGGAACATAGACCTTTGGCAGTGTCAACATTGTGCAGTGTTAAAAATAGAAGTGTAAAATATAGTTTCACTGAGGCAGTTATTGAGTAGATATAAAACAGTTTCAATACATGGTATGGTATATGCTTTTTTAGATATTGGCCATGCATTTTTTTGATGTAAAGAACCACAGTATACAATATTAAACAGTACATCATAAACTATAAAATAATTGTAAACCTGTAACAACTTGATAATATTAAATGATACAGGAAAGTTGCACTAAGTGATTTCAATACCAGAGTTCCATTAGTAGCATCAAAAGAGATATAGAATATTTTACATCTAACAACATGTGTAATATGTATTGTCCTGTTTTATGCAGTTGTAAACAAATTCTATCATTTCTAACTCTTTTGTAACTTCAGTTTTATTTTTACTATTTTTAAAGCACTTTGAACTACACTCCTGTATGAAAATTTGCTGTACAAATAAATGTTGTTATTTAGTCATTTATACTCTTCATAGTGTTAATATATGAGGAGAAATATAGTTAGGTCCATAAATCTTTGGACAGAGACAACTTTTTTCTAATTTTGTTTCTGTACTTTACCACAATGAATTTTAAATGAAACAACTCAGATGCAGTTGAAGTGTAGACTTTCAGCTTTAATTCAGTGGGTTGAACAAAAAGATTGCATAAAAATATGAGGCAACTAAAGCATTTTTTAACACAATCCCTTTATTTCAGGAGCTCAAAAGTAATTGGACAAATTAAATAACTGGAAATAAAATGTTCATTTCTAATACTTGGTTGAAAACCCTTTGCTGGCAATGACAGCCTGAAGTCTTGAACTCATGGACATCGCCAGATACTGGGTTTCCTCCTTTTTAATGCTCTGCCAGGCCTTTACTGCAGCGGCTTTCAGTTGCTGTTTGTTTGTGGGCCTTTTTGTCCAAAGTTTAGTCTTCAACAAGTGAAATGCATGCTCAATTGGGTTAAGATCAGGTGACTAACTTGACCATTCAAGAATTTTCCACTTCTTTGCTTTAATAAACACCTGGGTTGCTTTGGATGTATGTTTTGGGTCATTGTCCTCTGTATCATGAAACCCTGCCCAATCAATTTGACTGCATTTAGCTGGATTTGAGCAGACAGTATGTCTCTGAACACCTCAGAATTCATTCAGCTGCTTCTGTCCTGTGTCACATCATCAATAAACACTAGTGTCCCATTGCCACTGGCAGCCATGCATGCCCAGGCCATCACAATGCTTCCACCGTGTTTTACAGATGTTGTGGTATGCTTTGGATAATGAGCTGTTCCACGCTTTCTCCATACTTTTTTCTTGCCATCATTCTGGTAGAGGTTGATCTTGGTTTCATCTGTCCAAAGAATGTTTTTCCAGAAGTGTGCTGGCTTTTTTAGATGTTCTTTAGCAAAGTCCAATCTAGCCTTTCTATTCTTGAGGCTTATGAGTGGCTTGCACCTTGCAGTGCACCTTCTGTATTTACTTTCATGCAGTCTTCTCTTTCTGGTAGACTTGGATATCGATACGCCTACCCCCTGGAGAGTGTTGTTCACTTGGTTGGCTGTTGTGAAGGGGTTTCTCTTCACCATGGAAATGATTTTGCGATCATCCACCACTGTTGTCTTCCGTGGACGTCCAGGTCTTTTTGCATTGCTGTGTTCACCAGTGCTTGCTTTCTTTCTCAGGATGTACCAAACTGTAGACTTTGCCACTCATAATATTGTAGCAATTTCTCTGATGTTTTTTTTCTGTTTTCTCGCTTAAGGATGGCTTCTTTCACCTGTGTGGAGAGCTCCTTTGACTGCATGTTGTCTGTTCACAGCAAAATCTTTCACATGCAAGCACCACACCTCAAATCAACTCCAGGCCTTTTATCTGCTTAATTGAATGTGACATAACGATGGACCTGCCCATGAAACAGCCTTTGAGTCAATTGTCCAATTACTTTTGAGCCCCTGAAATGAAGGGATTGTGTTAAAAAAATGCTTTAGTTGCCTCACATTTTTATGCAATCTTTTTGTTCAACCCACTGAATTAAAGCTGAAAGTCTGCACTTCAACTGCATCTGAGTTGTTTAATTTAAAATTCATTGTGGGAATGTACAGAACCAAAATTTGAAAAAAGTTGTCTCTGTCCAAATATTTATGGATCTAACTGTATCAGGGGAGTAAAGTATAGTTATCAAATATGACACTAGCTATTGTATGCCTGCAGTCTGGTTAATCTGTCTGCCGAATGGCATCGTACTGAATTGGTCGAGATGAGAATTTCTGAAATTTATTCTCAAAATGTTCACATGACTTTGGCTTTTTTTTCCTACAAGTCTAAAAAAGCACATCAGGTCATATCATTCGTCATCAGGTCATCTCAATTGTCAAACAGCACTATTTCACTGAACTGCTGAGGTGTCTATAGGAAAGCATCAGGAAAACATTTCAGGAGCAGTGGCGCATGCAAAACTATATTTTGCACTGTGGCAGTACACCTGCACACATTGCGCTATCCATCAAAAATTATTTGACTAAAAACAATGTGGTTGTTACTTTACACCTCCTGTATTCACTCCCTGTGACTGTTTCTAGTTCCAGAAATTAAAAATTTATACTGCAAAGAAGATGATATGCTGTCATGTTAGAAATCCGCGAAAAAATTGCAGGAGGCTTTAGAAATGATAAGAAAAGATGACTACAGACTTTCAGGAATGGAAAAAGCACTTTATCTCAAGGATGGTATTTTGACAGTGACTAAAAGGGAATTGCCATTATTTGTATAATAAAGTTTTTTTTTTTTAACAAGTCTGGGATTTTTGGGTCCCTCTCCATATTATAATGTGTTTTACCCTATATTTAAATCATTTATATTTATTTATTTCTTCCACTTATAGCTGTTTTATTAACTTTAATTCTAGTTTTGCTCTTTGTAAAGCAAAGACTGTTAGATGGCGAGAACAGAACAAGGCTGTAGATAGACATTAACCCAACAGCTGGACCAGTATCTGCTCCTTTGCACAAGGAGCAACAGGAGGAGCACTGCCAAAGTCCTACAAAATGACCTGCAGCTGGCAACTGCTGTGCATGGTTCTGACCAAACTCCTTGAGGGTGTCATGAGGGCCTGACATCCACTAGTGCAGGGGTGGCGAACTCCAGGCCTGGAGTGCCGCAGTGGCTACAGGTTTTCATTCTAACCCTTTTCCTAATCAGTGACCAGTTTTCACTGCTAATTAACTTTTTCCCCATCACTTTAATAGCCCTGTTAGAAGAGTTCAGCCCTCTGAATTGATTCCTTTCTTCATTAAATGACAGCACAGCAGAAATGAGATGTGAAACAAGCTAACAGATGACCAGCTAAACTGGGGCTTCAAACTCCAACCAATTTCACTCCAATCACTTTCTTAATGAGAAGCCAAATTCTTGCTGTTAATTAAACTCATTATTTAATTCCATGTCTTGTTGTTGCTCTCATTCTGCCACAGCACACATGTTGAAAACTGTTGTTTTTCTGTTCTTTCTAAGAGTACCGTCAAAATGTTTTGGTGACCTGAGAGATCAACCTTACCAAGACCATCA
Source organism: Polypterus bichir lapradei (assembly GCA_026402145.1). Classification (NCBI taxonomy): domain Eukaryota; kingdom Metazoa; phylum Chordata; class Cladistia; order Polypteriformes; family Polypteridae; genus Polypterus; species Polypterus bichir. The sequence goes on from JANRMT010062808.1 coordinate 46,471,696, forward strand.
CCTCTCTTCAATTTCAGATATTGTGTAATGGTCACAGGGGAGTAGGTAATGCGGTGGCTTGTTTTGTGTCACATTATTGTTTGGCTGCTAATTAAAGAAAAAGAAACAACTATGGGGTCTGAGTCAAGATAATTAAAAGAAGTAATCAGCTGGAAAAACTGGTCACTAATTAAGAAGATGGTAAGAATGAAAACCTGACAGCCACTGCGACACTCTAGGCCTGGAGTTCGCCACCCCTGCACTAGTGGGATCTGTGCTCACAGCCCTTCACTGTGGAGCACGATTGGCATTCACCAGAGAATAAATAATTGGTAGCTCCACCACTGGCATTCCCTTCTCTTCACAAATGAGAGCAGTTTAACACTGAGCACATGTGACAGTTTTGGTGAATGTTTTGCAGCCTGCAACATCATCCAGCATGACCGGTTTGGTGGTGGGTCAGTGATGGTCTGGTAGGCATATCCTTGGATGGTAGCACAGACCCCCATGTGCTAGGCAACAGTACCCTGACTGCTGTTAGGTACAGTACCAGGATGAAATCCTCACAGCCATTGTCAGATTTTAGGCTTGTGCAGTGGGACCCGAGTTCCTCCTGGTGCAGGTCAATGCCCTGCCTTATATGGCCAGAATGTGTAAGCAGTTCCTTGATGATGAAGGCATTGATGCTATTAACTGTCCTGCATGTTTAAAAGACATGAATTCCAATTGGGGACATCAGGGACATTTTGTATCAGTGCATCACAAAGTAGAACCACAGATTGTTCAGGAGTTCACTGATGCCGTGATCCAGGTTTGTAAAGAGATCCCCCAGGACACCATCTACATTTTATCAGGAGCATGCCCAGACATTGTCGGAAGTGCGTACAGGCACATGGAGGCCATACACATGACTGAGACACATTATGAGTTGCCGTGGTGAAATTCATACAAGATGGATCACCCAGTACCTTCAATTTTTGACTGTGATTTTCAGTTTCAATTCTTTATTGTCATGCATACAAGTACAAGTACCATGTACAATGAAATGCTTGCTTGCATGTGCCCCTGCAGACAGTGAACAAAGACAAAAAAAACCCCACACACAATAAATAGATGAATATAATAAGTACTGTAACTAAATAAAACCAGAATCCTAGGAATAGAGACACTGGCAGAAGCATATGTGCATGTATCAGTGGAGGTGACACAAGGTTACTGATTGTTCATGAGTCTGATTGCAGTTGGTAGAAACTGTTCCTGAACCTGGAGGTGTGCATTCGAATGGACTTTAGTCGCTTCTCCGATGGGAGGAGGGTGAAAAGTGACAGTGCAGGGTGGCTGGGGTCCCGCCTGATACTGTTCACTTTCCTGAGACAGCATGTAATGTAGATGTCATGGATCGCAGGGAGCTGAGTGCCCGTGATCTGCTGTGCTGTGTGGCTTTGTTGCTCCGATGTTTATAAGTATTGTACGGTCATACTTAATAAAAACAGCGAACAGGCAAACAGCGACAATAACAAAAATACAGACACAAAAATGAAAAGTCTGCGAGGAGCAGCACACAACACGTCACCTCTCTCCGGCGCCATGAAGGGAATGAGAATTTTCGGTGTGATGGTGAATCAGGCCCTCAGTGGGTTGGTGATTTTGGTTTCCATTGACCGTTTTTGCATCATTTTATTGTCAATAGCAAAATACGCGCACTTTGCAGTGGTGAAGTACTGCCTTAAAATTTTTATTAAGAAGAAAATTAAACCTTTTTAAACTGAGGGAAAATATACCAATAATTATTTGTTAAGGATCTCTTTGTATACCACATTGTCATTTCGGCCCTCCGGTTGTAATATGACCAAGCTGTGCGCTGAGCTTACTCTTGAGCATGCAACGTACAGTTGGCCATGTGAACAGTAATCTTGTTTCAAATCTCACAGCTTGGATTGCTGCTGTCATAATCGGTTTGAGTTTCATGGTTTGTTTCAATTACCACAGTATTTGTAGGACTTGTGTTGAAGAGACATTCGGCATCTGTCAAGCGTTGTAAGTATACAACCGGTTTCATCGATAACTTCACATCCAGCTTTTGAGAGTTTAAACATTCATAAACATCAAAGTGTCCACTACTGAAATCGTCACCTGTGAATCTAAGATGTTTAAGAGGTATTGGCGGTAGTCGAAAGGTGTAAAATATTTGGCCATTTCGGTACACTTGAAAGCAACAACCGAACAATTCAGCAGCAGCCATCAACTCACATGCAGAACTATAGGTGAAGGGCTTAAGCATTTCACTTTTATAGTGCTCCTGTGTAGTATAATTATCTCCTGTACCGTCATCAGTCCACACCTTGAACCTGTCCCAGTCATTCAATACATAAGACACAATGTTCCTCCGGATATCAAGAGTGAGCCGGATATGGCCGTGCAATATGTAACAAAGAGAATGGAAAAGGTAGGTGCCATCTCCAGGCATGGAAACCACTCGGTAAGTGACAGTTCTTTGATCGATGGCGATCACCTCGATAGACATGTTAATAGGGGTATGGTTGGAACGATAAAGGAAATGGGTACCTGAACAATGTAAAGTAAGTCTAAAATACCTACACAATAACTATAATCGTACTAAACGAACAATAAAACAGCGGAGAAGCCATGGATTAAATAAAAAGGCTGTAGTTATCAGCAAGGAGACGTGAATCCCATGGCGAAGCAGGGAAGGGAATGTAGAGACCGGAGCGACGGACGGCCCTATATAGGCAGGCAGCCAACAACGTGGGAGGCATTGGGATGGGGGACCCAACGCCGCCTCACATGGTGACCGAGCTGCAGGCTATGGACGTATATGTGTACGCAAGTAGGATTCAGTTAGCGTTGGGAACCCGTGTACCAAATTTCTTGAAGATGGGCCCATAAGTAACAAAGACTGTTGTAAAGTTCAATATGGCGACTGACAGTGGCGTCATACCACCGAAATAAGTAAGTACATTGGTTTCAGTTAGCGCAGGGAAACCGCCTACCAAATTTCGTGAAGATGGTGCCATAAATAAGAAAGTTAAACATGGCGGACGTTGTCGACCGTTATGACCGTTACATGTAGAATTTCAAAATGAAACCTGCTTAACTTTTAAGTAAGCTATAAGGAATGAGCCTGCCAAATTTCAACCTTCTACCTACACGGGAAGTTGGAGAATTAGTGACGTTGGAAAGTTCAATATGACGGCAGACAGTGGCGTCATACCACCGAAATAAGTACGTACATCGGTTTCGGTTAGTGCAGGGAAGCCGCCTACCAAATTTCGTGAAGATGTGGCCATAAATAAGAAAGTTCAAAATGGCGGATGACCGTTACGCGTAGACTTTCGAAACGAAACCTGCTTAACTTTTGTAAGTAAGCTGTAAGGAATGAACCATGCCAAATTTCAGCCTTCTTCCTACACGGGTAGTTGGAGAATTAGTGATGAGTGAGTCAGTGAGTGAGTCAGTGAGGGCTTTGCCTTTTATTAGTATAGACTAGCAAAATACCCACGCTTCGCAGCGGCGAAGTACTGCCTTAAAATTTTTATTAAGAAGAAAATTAAACCTTTTTAAACTGAGGGAAAATATACCAACAATTATTTGTTAAGGATCTCTTTGTATGCCACATTGTGAGTTCGGCCCTCCGGTTGTAATATGACCAAGCTGTGCGCTGTGCTTACTCTTGAGCATGCAATGTACAGTTGACCATGTGAACAGTAATCTTGTTTCAAATCTCACAGCTTGGATTGCTGCTGTAATAATTGGTTTGAGTTTCATGGTTTGTTTCAATTACGACAGTATTTGTAGGACTTGTGTTGAAGAGACATTCGGCATCTGTCAAGTGTTGTAAGTATACAACCGGTTTCATCGATAACTTCACATCCAGCTTTTGAGAGTTTAAACACTCATAAACATCAAAGTGTCCACTACTGAAATCGTCACCTGTGAATCTAAGATGTTTAAGAGGCATTGGCGGTTGTCGAAAGGTGTAAAATATTTGGCCATTTCAGTACACTTGAAAGCGATAACCGAACAATTCAGTGGCAGCCATCAACTCACATGCAGATCCATAGGTGAAGGGCTTAAGCATTTCACTCTTACAGTGCTCCTGTGTAGTATAATTATCTCCTGTACTGTCATCAGTCCACACCTTGAACCTGTCCCAGTCATTCAATACATAAGACACAATGTTCCTCCAGATATCAAGAGTGAGCCAGATATGGCCGTGCAATATGTAACAAAGAGAATGGAAAAGGTAGGTGCCATCTCCGGGCATGGAAACCACTCGGTAAGTGACAGTTCTTTGATCAATGGCGATCACCTCGATAGACATGTTAATAGGGGTATGGTTGGAACGATAAAGGAAATGGGTACCTGAACAATGTAAAGTAAGTCTAAAATACCTACACAATAACTATAATCATAATAAACGAACAATAAAACAGCGGAGAAGCCATGGATTAAATAAAAAGGCTGTAGTTATCAGCAAGGAGACGTGAATCCCATGGCGAAGCAAGGAAGGGAATGTAGAGACCGGAGCGACGGACAGCCCTATATAGGCAGGCAGCCAACAACGTGGGAGGCGTTGGGATGGGGGACCCAACGCCGCCTCACACGGTGACCGAGCTGCAGGCTATGGACGTATATATGTACGTAAGTAGGATTCAGTTAGCGTTGGGAACCCGCGTACCAAATTTCTTGAAGATGGGCCCATAAGTAACAAAGACCGTTGTAAAGTTCAATATGGCGGCCGACAGTGGCATCATACCACCGAAATAAGTACGTACATTGGTTTCGGTTAGCGCAGGGAAGTTTCGTGAAGATGGGGCCATAAATAAGAAAGTTCAACATGGCGTACGTTGTCGACCGTTATGGCCTTTATGCGTAGAATTTCGAAATGAAACCTGCTTAACCTCTGTAAGTAAGCTGTAAGGAATGAGCCTGCCAAATTTCAGCCTTCTACCTACACGGGAAGTTGGAGAATTAGTGACATTGGAAACTTCAATATGGCGGCTGACAGTGGCATTATACCACTGAAATAAGTACGCACATCGGTTTTGGTTAGCGCAGGGAAGCCACCTACCAAATTTTGTGAAGATGGGGCCATAAATAAGAAAGTTCAACATGGCGAACGTTGTCAACCGTTATGACCGTTACGCATAGAATTTCGAAATGAAACCTGCTTAACTTTTATAAGTAAGCTCTAAGGAATGAGCCTGCCAAATTTCAGCCTTCTACCTACACGGGAAGTTGGAGAATTAGTGACGTTGGAAAGTTCAATATGGCGGCTGACAGTGGCGTCATACCACCAAAATAATTACGTACATTGGTTTCGGTTAGCACAGGGAAGCCGCCTACCAAATTTCATGAAGATGGGGCCATAAATAAGAAAGTTCAACATGGCGGACGTTGTTTACCGTTATGACCATTACGCGTAGAATTTCAAAATGAAACCTGCTTAACTTTTAAGTATGCTATAAGGAATGAGCCTGCCAAATTTCAGCCTTCTACCTACACGGGAAGTT
>JANRMT010062808.1:46482208-46494653 GCA_026402145.1 Polypterus bichir lapradei
TTCTCTTCCATATATATATATATATATATATATATATATATATATATATATATATATATATATATATATATACAGACACACACAGTGTATGTGTATATTTTGTAATACATTACTTACGCCTGATGTGTGGCCGGGGTCGAACTTCTACAACTCACTATCAACTGTTGCAAACAAGTACTTTCAGCGGATTTGGGCATCTTCAGGGCTAAACCACTGAAGGATGATATACAGGCACTTTTGTTCTCAGCACTCAAAGAACTTTGAAAAACACAATTAAAGAACCCATTCCAGGCAACCAAAACTTGTTCTCATTTAGCTACAGTGTAACATGATCACTGATGACAGAGCAGCCAACTACTCTCAATGATGCTGCTACTGGACAATAGTTGAGCCCAACATCTGCAAACCTACCATATATGCAGACAAGCAATGATGCTGATGTTACTTATGCCATGTACTTTGTTGTGTTTGTTGAGAAATAATTTTAATCTCATGCTTTCATGCAGAATGGAGAGAAAAAAGATTGTGATATAATAGAGGCCAGTAGTTCCCAGTTATCTTCAGTTATCCAGATCTCTAAAATCTTGATTAATGCACAAGGGGGAGATGTGGATCCTAAATTTAAAATGTCAGTCCTATAAGACTTTAGCTTCCAGACTATGATGAGTAAGTTTTTATCCCAACCACCTTCACAATTGGCGAGTCATTTTACCTATAATTGATCTCATTGTTTAATTAGTTGGTCTTTTACCTTTTTTCTCTCATGAAAAAAAGAACTAGTGTAAGATTTACATTTAAAATAAATTTAGAAATATTTATATTTTTGCCATCATGCTTAACTATATCTTAACACCTTTTCTGCTCATTTAATTGTATTCTGATAATGACAATTAACAATAAACGGAGCTGAGACAAGAGTAAACAACGCTGAATGCTGGAAAGTTTTTCCTGCTAACATGCTCAATAGTAAATAAGATCTTAAATAATCAGAACATCTGGAAAATTGGAATGAACATGATGATGATGATAACCATCTTCATGTATCCTGCTGACATGCTTGCTACATGCCAATACAATTTGAGAAAACTAAGTTTTATAATTTATATATTGCCACCAAAACATAGAAACTGAAAAGCAGCAATTTGCCTAATTATAGTTGAAATCCATTTCAAAGCAGTAGTTGGATGAGGCAAAAAGCTGTAGCCACAGGGGTCCTAAAGGACATAGCAAGGTAAAATTATTATAATGCAGAACACTGCAGTATAGCAATATATGTATTAATATCTCTTGTTAACAAACGTAAAACAGAAATAATAATACCCTTTTACTTCCTAGGTGTTGTCGTTACAGTAAAATCTTTCTTTTGGATCTCACATTGATAGATTGCAATGACTTCTTCTTTGTTAATAGTGCTGTCTTTCTCAGTTGACAGAAGCAAAATACAGTGGCACATTCTTGTTCACATAGGTTCCTGAATTTGGATAACCAAACTGAGCTTCGGAAAATGTTGATCAGCATTTGTTGTTGATATGGGCAATGTACCATAGATTTTCAGCAATTTAAACAGTGCTGATAACAGCAAGCTTTTAAAGTAGATGCATTACTTGGGCATTATTCTTTGGGCAGGTGTGTAATAATGTAATAATCTCTGTCAGTAGATCTAATCTGAATGTGCTCAAATGGTACTGTCAAAGATGAAACCCAAATCAAAATCAGTTCATCTCTCTTCCTTATATAATGAGCACACACACACGCCTACAGTTTTACAATGCTTTGTTAGGTTGCGTTGCACTTGATAGGTAGAAAATGCTAGTGCTTTGAAAAACAGTTATTTTATAAGTCTCTAATATTTTTTAAAAGAGAGCAGTGGCTGATAATTGTAACAAATTATAATCTGGCATTATAAAGAACATGAATACTGCATGTGTGGCTAGCGAGCAGACGTTACAGCTACCTGCTGCATTACCATGTCATCAAACCAGCAAGACTAGCATATTTAGTATTCTTTTTTGTGTGGAATTAAAAGTAATTATTATTATAGACACTATATTTCTTTATGGGATAGTAAAAAGTAGCCTGCCAACTTTAACAACATATGGTGCTTATTGTGCATGCACTTGTGCTCGCTCTGAAGTAGTCAGGTAGGTCCTAACATTAGAAAACAGCACTAGGGCTAACAAAGGGAAAGGGTCAGGTGACTGAGCCACTAAAGCCACACCCCTTTTGTGCACTCCCCTGGTTCAGTCACTAACTCAGAGCAACTATGAGACTAGATTCTTTCTCTGCATAGAATCTGAATGTTCATGACAAGTATGTTTAGGTTTTTTCTTGGTTACATTTTTTCATTGTAAAATATGTGTAAGGTATAATTATTGTCAACCATAAGTTGACGCAGTGTGTGTGTTTGTTGGTTTGTGAGAGTTTAATTTTGTTGTAGTATGTAATGGTGCTTAGTTCTGGTTTTGTTTCTTCCTTTTCTTTGATTCTGCCAGGACAACTTGCTGGTCACCATGATCCTGTATTGGAGAGATGATGCAATGTTTAAATGCAGATGGGAAAGTAAATGTGTACTTACTATACGAAGAGACCACAAGTGATACAAGTTTAAGAGTTTTGTTAAGGAATCACGACTTTGCAAGTCACTTGAATAATTACACACAAATTGAATTAACATTTGGTAAAACTACCAATTGTCATTTTGCAAAAACATCCCCACTTTTTCCCATATTTAAAATACGAAAAATAAATAAAAAGAAATAGAGGCCCACAAACAAGAAAAATATTTATTTGTACCATTGAAATTGAGTACTACTGCATCCTCTGGAAAACAGTGTCAAATCAATGTCTTAAAACAAATGAAGAGAAAAGAGCAATCACTCTGTATAATAAAGCATGCAGAAGTTAACATATTCCTCACACGACACCCATGTCACCGCATACTCACATTATTGTTTTTTATCTGCAAGTTTGAAAGTTAATCTCATTAATATTTTCAGGTAAGACAACAGAAAAAGTCATTGAATGCATGAATAATTCTGGTCTTATTGTGCAGAGTAAAGGAAGATTGGAAGTTCTTTTTAATATCCAGAAAGTAATGTTCATAATAAGTAATTAAAATAATTATTAGTAATAGAAAATATGTACCTACTGCACGAACGATTGGACAGCAGATATGGTTTACACTGCAATGTCAAAATTAAAACTTTAAAAAGTGTTCTGTGTACTCAGTTACTAATAAAATAATTTGTATTAAAATAAATTAATGTGCAGATAGTGTAGTTAGGATTAGGTAGTTTAGATGACAGGGTGCTATATTTTTCATGAAAATGACAGAATTTTCCTGTATATGAAATTAAGCATAATGTGTTTTTTTTCCCTGTCAATCATGAGCCATGGAATTTTTATTAGTTTCTTGTACTAGCTGTATAATTGGGCCAGATAGAAAGTGTTTTTAATGATGCAGGGCCCATTAACACCACTGCACCATACAGAGAGAAGGGAGTAAAGATTTTCTAGCCAATTGAGGTCTCACAATTTAACAACAAAGACCAGAATGCCCCTTTGCAATAGAAATTGGCTTTTTTCATGGCTCAATGCCCAACAGAGGGAAGTGAGTTCCGGGTTTTGTAAGAATTGACTGTGGGATGGAGTTTTAAGTTTGCATTGAACTTGAAGGCTTCTCAAGTCTAAAGGTGGCCAAGGGTTCAATTGGTGAGATAAGATAAAGGTATTAGTAATGAAAAAAGTTATTCATTTTTTGCTTAAACCTCAACATGTAATTGAAAGGTTGTATAACTATATAGTCACAATTTTAAATCATATTGGACTCCAGTTAAGTTTTGAGCCAATTTTAAAAACCCTAATTTTATATATGAAATGCTAAGTCAATTACCACTTTAATCTTATTCCTTACATTGCAGACATCAGCAACGCCTTTACTACAGAATTCACACAATAATCACAAAAGACTTAAAATTTTGAGGCAGAGGTCATCAAAGTTCTGTATTGCCTGCCTATATCAGAGAATTTCTAAATGTATTTGCATTTAAGCCAAGGCTGAAAATGTTTTTTTTAGCATAGCACACTCTTTAAACATTTTGCCCTTCAAATGTTTCTAATTGAAGCAGTTATTTTGAAGGTCTTTCTTTCTTTCCAGTCTATACTGGAACACATTTTTGGAGGTACAGTACTATATTTGTTATCCCCATTGATAGTTTGAGAAAAATAATTTACCATATTCTTCAGAAATTGTTGCTATTTGCATGCAGCTAAGTGTAGTGTGGGATGCCTCTTGTGAGACCTGCTGGCCTTGACTACTTTAAATCTGGGACAAGAATTCTTTGTGCCTAAAGCAAAAATATGTAGCTAAAAAACAGGCACAAACTGGCTTCTGAACTTGAAATAATATAATTAGTAACTGAATTATCATGCTATTACTTTGAACTCAAGAAGTTCTCATCATACTCCGCCTGGCATAAACCTATACCAGATTATCAAAAGATCTAAAAGTTGAGATGGTAAATCTTGAGATTTCTTTGAAAAAGTAAGACCTGAAATTTGGAAACCATTTCACAGAAAGCAAAAGGGAAAATAAATTAGTAGGTATACTGGCCAAAGTATATCCTGTAGTTAAAAACATTCACTGACCAGTGACGTTGCTGTATTAAGAGCCAGCAGTTTGCAGCTCCCTCAGCTGTTGTGCAAAATAAGTAAGACTTCCCTCAGTAATTTAAATTCTTATTATTATGCTTAGAACAACCCTTAATTTTGTCTTGAAAGCAAGAGCTTCGTATTCTTGACTGAAGATATATGAAAAGCGCAGTACTGTTTGCTACCTTAAAGGTAGCCACTGTAATTAGAAAAAAAGAAAGCAGAGTGATATAAAAAATGCGTTGCGCAGAAGACATTACCCTGATCAGAATCAGTATTTTGATCTTCCCCTTGATGAGGCAATCTGAAAAAGCAACCTAGTGAGATTTCATCCACTGTGTGGAAAAGAAGCTAGGAGTATAATTCCCCTGTAGCAAATAATTTTTTTCAGTTATTTGGAGGCCTCACACTGTCCAGCAAATATATGACTGCATAATGATGAGCACTGCTACCAGACAGCCCCAAAGTCTTGTGTTTAAGTCATGCAGCCTGTATATGTCTTTTTTCATCTCTGAGTCATTTGATTCTAAACTTTGATGTAATGCTGAATTAATTTAGGAAGTTAATAGCCAATACATTTTGCTGGGCCATTGGTGGTTGTGATACTCTTGGTTTATTTAATGTTTCAATCTATTTTTCTGTACTGTATTTTGTATTTTATCAGATGATAATTATGTGAAAGGGTATCACAATGATCTGATGTCATTTGAGACAGACCAGGTACATAGTTAGATTTTTTTTTTTTTGTGACGTGAAGAGTACGTGCACTTGCTAGTCATAAGAAAAATATGCACAGATATTATTAGTCAGGTAAGTTAATGTTAACCTTAGAGGAGTCTGCGCACTATGTTATGGCCCTTCTAGAATTTTTCAGTATCACCCCCTCCCTCCAGTTACCAGCACATTATAGTTTTTATCAAAGAACAATCTTGAGAGCAACTTCTCCTAAAGGCAGTGTTTGTACAACACATTTACTTACTGGGGCACCTTTACCAAAGGAAAGTTATATATATTTTTTGTGGAGGATTATGCTGAAGAAAATCAGATTAATAGTTTCTGTTGCCCATCTGCTGTTCCATTGGAGTCAGATTTTGTATATGTTCATTACTAAGATTTAAATACAATCATAATTAAAAATAATTACCCTCTATTTTTGCAGGGTATTCACTATATGAAAGTACTTAATCAATGCCATTCTAATACTGAGTGTTAATCAATGCTTTTTTACGTAATTTGTGGTTTAAAGGTCATAAGAACCTGAAGAGTCTGGAGGAAAAATGAAAGCTTATGTTGATTATCTTTATCTCTGTCATCCTAACTATTGGACCAGTCAAAGATTTTGCTTTTCATATATCTTCTGTATCATGGAAATAAGTCCCATGTTTTTTTAATTTACAAAATCAATATAATATATTACTCCCATTACATATTCACTTGTTCTCAACATATTATTCTTGTATATATCCTACATTTCACATTTCACAGTTGAAATCTGTTTACTATTATAATCTTATACTTCTTCTTGTAGATACCTTCCCAAAATATGAATTCAGTTGTATAGAGAAGACATAGAGGTTTGAATCTGAAGAATGATAAGAGATTTGTTTTAAAAAACCTTTATGCACCTGCTTTATTACGACAGGTTTCAATTAAAGCATCTTTTAAGGTGACTAGACACTCTCTTTTTCTTGCATATGTCTTCTTTTTAGGGCCTAAACTATTAGTCCGATCAAGATGTATAAAATTCCTACAATTGTCCAGAATTTTATTTTTACTCATTACTATGTGAACACACATAAGCCATACATATTTTCATATATTTCATGCAAATACTGTAGATATTTTGAACTAGCACCCAGCATAACTTGACACTGTGTATACTACACAGCAGACATTGCATTTTTTAGTAAAAATGTAATGAACATTCATTACTTTGTAAGCATGTGTGCTGCTATTATTTTATTTTACTAGTAAATTATTAATCTTTCCTGTAATTTTTTAAGGGGCATTTGCACTCCAGTTAATGGACATTGTTACCATGAAGTACAACGTGGTTACTTCCCCTGAAAAGAATACAGAAAATGACATTGCTCTACATCAAAACACACAAAACAATGCCATGATGACATTACAAAAATAACAAAAATGTACAACAAATAAACAGTAGTAATGTATTCAAAAGTTCAAGAAAATTAATCAGGACACTTTTGGCATTATTGGCCAAACAATTTGACAAAAAAGGGAGGGAAGATATTGAAATAGAAAAAAAGAGCAAATTCTAATAATAAAGCAGGAGAAATCTGGAGCAAAAAAGTTTTAAAATTCAAAATCCAAAATAAAAGAATGCAAACCAAAATTAGAAAATTCTAAAATAAAGAAAAGGTTACAGTAATTAAGAAACTAGGCCAAAAATCTTAAGCCTAATTTTAATCCTAGCAAAGCCAAAATTCCAAAGCCTCCATCCATTTTCCAACCCGCTGAATCCAAACACAGGATCACAGGGGTCTGCTGGAGCCAGTCCCAGCCAACACAGGACACAAGGCAGGAACCAATCCTGGTCAGGGTGCCAACCCACCACAGGACACACACAAACACACCAAGCACACACTAGGGCCAATTTAGAATCACCAATCCACCTAACCTGCATGTCTTTAGACTGTGGGAGGAAACTGGAAGCCCGGAGGAAACCCACACAGACACGGGGAGAACATGCAAACTCCACGCAGGGAGGACCCGGGCAGTGAACCCGGGTCTCCTAACTACAAGGCAGCAGTGCTACCACTGCGCCACCGTGCTGCCCATTCCAAAACATATGTCAAAAATTGCAAAATAAAGGCACAAAGGTGAGTAGAAGAACACAGGTAGAAACTAATGCCATTGCTAAGTTGCACGATGAAGGATGCTTAAATTGTCCTCAGGTGCTAAAAAGAGATTAATTAAAGCCTGTTTCGTAAATGTGGATCTTGCTTCTCCAACATCAAAAATAAAAATACAATTTAAAAGACACAGGGAAAAATAAACTAACAAAAAGAGATAACAGATGATCATTAGCAATTACAGAACAATTAACAGAGACAGATTTTAAACAGAAAAGCTTAGACAAAAAATGAAAAAAACATAATAAAAAATGTGCAAGAAAAATCCTGAAGACAAGACCGGCAACAAACCATCACAAGCACTACCTAAGTAGATCCTTTCATTTTTAATTCAACAAAAATTCAAGACAATCCTTTGTTTTGAAAGTGCACCAATTAGATATGAACAGTTTTGACTCTCTCAGCTTGTTTTTTTATGTAACCTTACCCCTCTCAAACATGTCATTAAAAAAATGTTCAGGAAAATTCTATATCCTACGTCCTTGAAAAACCTGTTTCATTTTCCCTTATTTTAAACATTATTATGCCTTTAACACATTCAGCATCTGGCTTAATCTAATATGCTTTTATTTCCATATATAACTGTAGTAAACAATATAAAGTATAAAACAGATACAATAAACTTGTTGGTCCTCCAGGGCTAATGCACAGTTCTTGCTCCCTGTGTATCTGGGGGGTTGACTTCTTCTAAATACTACACTGAACCTTTTCCTTTTTCATCCCCTGTCTCTCCTTCTCTTTCTCTCCAGATCCTGGAGTCTCTTTTGTCTTTTGAGTATGGCGGCAAACCCATTTAGACATGGAGAAAACATTCAAACTACGTGCAGCTAAGGCCCCATTGGAGGACACCAAAAATGATAGTACATTTAAAGTTTACAAAATGCCACTTGTGACAAAATGACAAACTATGAGATCCTGGAAGTCAGTAGCAAACAGCAAGTATAAATGAACTTAAATATGCCCGTTTCATTGTATAAAGAAAGTAAAATAAGGAATCTGAGCGGTGCCAGTCATCTTAAGACTTCCTGATGTTTATGGAAAAACTCCAAATGAAGACCCTCTAATGCAAAACCACTCAATGTCTATGTGTATTTTTCATATTCTCCAGTTATTTGCATGGGTTTTTCTTTTCAAAACCTATGAAATTTAGGTTGACTGTTGACTCTCAAATGGCATTGTATAAATGAATGTGAGTCTGTGCTTTAAGTGTGAAGTGTGAACTGCGAACTGGTGTTCTCCCCAGGATTTGAATCTAATGAGTACCCAGTACTGCTGAGATTAGTGTATTAACAGGTCAAAAGCTATACACTGATTTTGGAAACATGCTGGATAAATTCAGATATCGTCTTGTAGTTTAGGTTTTTTAAAAAAGTTTGTGAATCATTTTTCACACATGGAAGCTGAAGGAGCAGATTTCTGTGCAGGTGAAGATGGGGAAAGATGATTGTGGAATAAAAATCACTAACTGCCTCTGTGTTGTTTCCTTTAGAGTTGAGGAATAAAACAATGATGTCATTTATGCTTCATTGAGAGAAGACCCGTCCTTTTAACCCTGTACCCTATACCAACCACAAAGGCACCAGAAGCGTGTGTTCACTCTGGAATCTGATCCCATAGGAGAGGATCTGCCAAATTTAAAGGTATCACAACTGTATGGTTTAAGCACCACTGATCCATCTATTTTTGTTGCATTTCATTCCTGTTCAAGAAACTTTCAGTTTATTAAACAGGACGTCTGCTTTGGCTCCCCAACACTTTGATGCTCTTTTTGATCTCTTCCATATACATTACATAATGTAATATAGTTCTCTTGAATTCTATGAGATGTAGAACAATAGCTGGTAAGCAATATTTACATGTACACATAGCTTACGTAATTCACATGGAAATTTACCTACATGATCTAAATTACAAACTTTAAAGATCATTAAAAACATTTTTTATACATCAATCAAATTATGTCCAAACTCGTTCATTTCAGTTTGCATAGAGCCAGAACCAATGCCATATTCATTGATCAAAAGGCAAAAGCAAACCTCAACATGATGCAAACTATTTCAGATGTTGGTAGATACATGTACCTGTATACTACATATCTGTATGTAAAAATGTATTTTGTTTTTGTTTTGTTGCATTGTGGTAATAATGTTATTTAAAAATGAAGTGAAATTGCATTTCTACAATGCCATTTGAAAGCCAAGCGCTGGTGGTAACAGCAACATGGCATGTGGAAAAAGACAAGGGCCTTTTGGGAAAAGCTCTAAACAGAATAAACAAATCTTGCTTTTGGCTTCTGATTATTGGATTTCACCTGGCTTGTACCCATTAATGACTTTTAGTTTTCTCAATAATTCAGAATCATCAGTGATTGGTTTTGACTTCAACCTTCCTCTGATAATGAGTTCAGCTTCTGGCTTCAAAAAATGATCATCTGGTATTCTATAAGATACTAGTTATGTGTCAAGTAATTTATTTTATGGCCTATGGACTGCTCTACTACAGGTAGATAGTAACAGAGCTTTTACTGCACATTATCTGTGCTGAAAAAAGAAAACTGTTTCAAAGTAAACCTAATTTAAACCTATGAAGAGTAGGTACAAGGGATCCAAATATTTTTAGAAGTTTTTTAATCCATGTAAACTCATTTTTGAATTACAGCCTGGTTGATTTGCTGATAACAAAGAAAAACAATATTACTGGGAAATCCACAGTGTTTTTTCAAGTTTGTTTCAATTGATACGAGTCCAGCATGGGTACTTGGTAATTTTTCTCAGCAGTTCACCTAGGAAAATATTTTTACCATTTTGTTAGGGGTAGTGTATTGTCCCATTCTGATGTTTGTAAGGTTAAATTATATGAATGTGGTCTTTGCCTGCTGAATCTCTTCATTTTATACTTGCATAGTTATTGATGCATGCTACAAACGTTGCACACATTGCCATTTTAGCAGAGAGAAATTAATTAATAATATCAAAGTAGATAACCACAGAAAATAGGGTTCCTGGGAAAATAAGGCCAGGATCCTTAAGGATATACCCATTTTTATAGACATGCCATTTGAAGCCGATCATCTAATGTATATTCTTCCTTACAAACAGGAGTGATGTAGAAGTCAAATCAACCATATATTGTTGAAGATTACTCCTTGTTTAAATTTACACAGTGTAGGACTAGTGCCTTCAAGCAGCAATTGGATTATTGGATCAAATTTCAGAGGTGTCTTTTCAAATTAGAAAAAGAGTTCAGCCGGGCAAAAGCTTTGTTTATTGACTAGTAAAGTTTTTGTTAACTTGTAAAATACCAGTAAGTGACATAAAACTTAGTTAAAAAACAAATGAAAGATCATTCTTTTTTTTTAAATCAAACATGAGAAAGCAGTCAGTCTTATTATACATTTCCATGATTGTTGTTAACATGAACAGAACAAGCAATAAAATCAAGACTTACAATCACTTTGGTTACTACAGTTGATTAAATGTGGATGGTCAACCAGATCGAGCTGTTTGGGTTACACTTGTTCTTACCTCTTTAAACTTTTTTACCCATTTATAAACTTTTTGTGAGTCATGCTGTTTTGACTTCCATACTGAGTGTACATCCTTTAGTGAATTTCAATAGGTTTCACTTCCTCTGCCCACAGAAATCTCATTCTAGCACATTGTTCAATAATGGTGCAGTCCTGCAGCAGAGCATCCATGTTCATTTGACCTTGGCTTCAACTAGACTAATAGCAGAGAGCTGTGCAGTGCATGTATGAACTAGCCATAAGCCATCATAAACATGTATCAGCTTTTATTTGTTGTGGTTACTGCATAATTTTCAAAGTGCCTTTATTTTTTATTTACCATTGTAATTCCAGGATGAAAAGAATATGACATTAAAAAAAAGAGATTTTTCTAAGATTTTGATATGTTTGTATCTGTCTTGTTTCAGCCAGCATTTTCCCCTTTTCTGTTGTTCACAGTTGTGTTTCATGTCTGTCTTGTTTAATTTTGTATCATTTAATTGTATTAATGTTTATTGTATTTATTATGTATATTTTTCTGCAATCATGTTAGAAAAGGGGAAGGGCCTTAGTTATGTCCCTTGTGCTTTACGGGCTGTCCCACAAGATGCAAAGACATCTGTCCGTCACCACAAGGAACGGTCCTCCACCCTATTTAAGTGAGGGCCTCCCCATTATTCCTTACAGTTCTTTCAATGTGCTCGGAGCGGAGAATTATTGTGATTTTGTTGTGCTTTGTGATTGCTTTTTGATTTTCTGATATTTTGAACCCCTTCTCTGTTTTTGACTTTGTTTTTTGGATTTCGTATTGGGACTGTGTTGTTTGATATTTTTGAACCTCTGCTCTGCTTTTGACCTCGATATTTAGATTCTGTATTGGGACTTTGTTTACTGTTTTACGCCTTGCCTTTTCAGGCTTCACCTTGTGCTCTTCGGAGCTTTGGGGCTTCCATAGACTTTGTGAAAATAAACCTTTTTTATTTTATGGTTTTTTCTCAGACCTTTTTTGGTTCTAGTCTGGGCATTTTGACAGTGTTTTCCCACTCTAGTGGGCATTTTTGAAAGTGTTTGTGGCAGCTGTGCTTTTGAACCCAAGCAACTTCATGACAGTATCTCATTTTAATGGAAGCCTGAGGAGAAGGAAGAAAAGGGGAGGTAATTGAGGAAAACTGATGTATCTGTGCCTTCTAACACATGGCTGGTTCTATATTCATATTTAACAATTTGTGTCACTTTTTAGATAGATAGATAGATAGATAGATAGATAGATAGATAGATAGATAGATAGATAGATAGATAGATAGATAGATAGATAGATACTTTATTAATCCCAAGGGGAAATTCACATAATCCAGCAGCAGTATACTGATACAAAGAAACAATATTAAATTAAATAGTAATAAAAATGAAAAAA
>JANRMT010062808.1:46518196-46539006 GCA_026402145.1 Polypterus bichir lapradei
GTTCACGCCGTGCTTTGTTTCCGCAGTAGCTGTACTTATGAATATGCTTGTATGCATCACTTGCTTCATAATCTTTTTCTGCCTTCTCAATTGTGAAAAGGCATTTTTTGCTCAGCGCTGTTTGCAGGTCTTCCTTGTTCTCTACGTACTTACGTAGGAGGCGTGATGATGTCACACGAAACTCCGCCCCCCACGGCCATCCAGCTCAACTCCATTACATTATATGGAGAAAAATAACCTCCAGTTATGACCATTACGCGTAGAATTTCGAAATTAAACCTGCCCAACTTTTGTAAGGAAGCTGTAAGGAATGAGCCTGCCAAATTTCAGCCTTCTACCTACACTGGAACTTGGAGAATTAGTGATGAGTCAGTGAGTGAGTCAGTCAGTCAGTCAGTCAGTCAGTCAGTGAGGGCTTTGCCTTTTATTAGTATAGATTCACGAGTACCGATTTGGGTAGTGATCACTTCAATGAATGAAGCCTGTTATCTTTACAACAGTTGACAATGAAGATGAGATGGTCACGGATAGATTAGACAAACACAGAATGTAACTTGAACACAACACATCCTCCAAATATGAACCTGATTGAAACAAATAATGATAATCAAAACCTTGATGACAGCAACACTCATAACAGTCACAAAACAATTACATTGACAATCATGTTACGTTATTTTTAAAATGTTTCCTTTTCTTTTTCATAACATCTTTAACACACTACTTCTTCGCTGCGAAGCGCGGGTATTTTGCTAGTATTCTATAAATGTAAAAAATAAACATCATCCTTTTATTTATACAGCATATTTCTGTAGTAAATACCATCCCAAGATCAACACTCTTTCAATACTTTGTCATGCATTTCTTTATGATTTTAGTTTTATAATAGTTTGCATTTTACACAAAAGTAATAAGTTGCAAAAGTTTGTATAACAGTTAATTACAGGTGTCACAAAAACGACCAAAAGACATTAAGAAGGTTTGGGGCAGCAACTCGTATAATTTTTCCCGGCTGCAAAATTGATGAAAGAGAACAGACATGTTCACACGGCAGAGTCCAAAACAGAACTGATTCACTAGAAACAAGATGGCGGCTTTAAAGGCCAGTATGGGAAATGATGTCACCAGGACCTGAACTAGAAGTGATGTCGTTGGCTGCCCCAGAGCCAGGCAGGATTTCCCTAGAATGGTCTGCAAGGAATCGAGAGAGAGAATTAGTGCACTTCACCACCCCCGGTTCGGCATGGAATTACGTCTATCCAGGCCCTTTAGTTGTCCCCTAAACACACGTGTGTGACACAGGTTTACAGGGTCATTATTGTCATGTATATAGAGTTCTACTTGTATAACATGCAAACATTTATTAACATGCAAATGCATAGAAAAAATACACAAAATAGGAATAGGCTGTGTGAAAATTCACAGTAACCACAGTAATAAAGAAAGTAAAATGTAGCTGTTTTGAGCCATATCCACAAAATAGGGTTGTTTGTCCACTTGTCCATTGTTTAAATACTGTAGCACAAACAATATAACAATATCCCACTCACCTCCAAAGCTCTCCTACTTTCTTAAGATAACTCTTTTCAACACCTCCCTGCCAGATAAATTTTAGCCCATCTGATATTAACAACAAGGACAAATGGATATGGAATGGCTTTATACTGGATCTTAATTGGGGCTACTCGTAGATTAATCTTGAAACATTTTCTAGGGTCAAGAATATCCCCAAAAGGGTCTAAGGCTATCTCCTCCAAGAGGTCCCTCTGCTAGCCCCAGATCTCATTGTACTCCTGTGCTCATATACTTGTATATATTTAAAAAACTGACAACCTTCATTTTCTTGGCATTGGCCTTTTTCCCATAACAGAAAATAGAACTCTATATGTACCACATATCAGTAACTTCGCTGTCTGCTCGGAGCTGTGGTGAATCTGTGTTTTGGCATTACTTGTGGTTTATCTCATTTGTGGAATTTCTGAACATGCTTATTTTTCTGTTTATATTTTTTTATTATTCATCATGGGTGTCAGTATTGCAGATCACATTACTGGGCACTGTCGCAACACACTATCAAGACACAGACCCAATTAAAGATGGTGGCATGTGAAATTCAATATCTAATCATCTTTTACTTTAAAAAAAAATCACAAAGATCACTATAGTGAAGAGCAAATGGAACAACCTATATGAAGAGCTTTGCAACATCTATTTTGACTTTCATTTTGTTTTTGCAAGTTGGTTTTGGTTATTTAATTCAGGCAGATTCTTGTTTACTGATTTCTTGTTTGTGCTTAGATTATGTGACTATCAGCCTCTTTTTGTATCTTCTATCTCGCATTCTGTTTCTGTGTACTGTAGTCAGATTCTCCTGGCCCTCTGTCAGGAGTTTATAACAAGCCCTCACAGTTATTACTTCTATCAACCCCTTTACATCTAATTGGAGCAAAACCCCCTTGTCATTGATAGCCTGAAATGACATCAGCAAGTGCTGCCCTCTCAAAGAATGCACCTTGTACCCTTTCTGTTTGATTCTCCTGTCCCTAGTACTTTGTTGCAAGCCTGGCCACTTGTCACTTACCAAGGTCAGGATTTGTATCAGTAGTTGTTAGATAACATCCCAAAAGGGAGACAGGGACAATATCAAGACAGTCCCTTGAAATATTATGCCATGCATGTAAAGATAATGGGAGGATGGAGGGGAATACTCCATTAAAGTTTATACAGTACTTTCTCCAATCTTGTAACTGGTAAGCAAGTGGTCCAGCCACCCTACCAGGCAGATGCAGAAAGGGCAACACCTGTGTAGTTGGGCCCATTATGCAGCAGATAGTGTTTTTGCTTTTTCCTAATAATTTATGCTTTGTCACACCAATCCCTGTCTGTGTTTATTGTGAAAATCTTATATATATACAACAAGGCATTGCTTTACCCAGCTGGGAAGCCACTGTTATAGACGGACAGCCAGGATGAACCAGCATTCTGATCAGGGTGGTTACCTCTATCTGCCTCATTTGGGAGACAGATAGATATAGGGGTCTACTTCTAGAGAGAGACTGTCATCCCAATGTGCTATGTAGCAGTGCCTCTTTGGACTCCCACAGGGCTACATGGAAACTGTAGCTCTAAAAAGCAGCCCTGTTGGGTTCTTTGGGAACTGCCAAAGGGTTTTACCAGAAGGGGACACCCTTGTTTAATGTCTGTTCCCCCTAATTTGAAAGTGATTCCTGGATGCAATAATTTGGCAATAGAAGTACCCCAGGCCCAGCATAAAAACAGCTGTTCTGCCTTAGTCAGGGAATTTGAGTCAGATGTGGAGGAATCACAAAGCTCTCCTGGGATGATTGAAGGAAGAAATAAGAAAGAATTGGTGTTGATTTGGATAAAGCTTGTATAAAGGTGCTTTTTTAAATAAAAACAAAAGTGTTTATTTGAACTCTGAACTGAAGTGAAGTAATTGTGTCTGGGGCTTGGGCTCTGTGATGCACCCTAATGGCCATTGAATAATATAAATTATTATTATTTTATATAATAATAGGTGATTACCCAGTATCAAAAATAAAATGTAGTCTATAAGTTATTAAACAGTAAAACATTAACATTTAAGAAGTAAAGATACATTGAGCACTACTGGAGTGGTTTCAGGTAAACTACATTTTAAAGGCGCTATAACACAACAGGTAAGTAGTAGATCCCTTGTGAAAGGCGCTACACGACCGCTGTGGTATAGAAATTACATTTTCTATGTGATCGTCCAAATTTTTGCCTGACAACCTTGCACTACATGCCTGTGATTTACTTGTTAAAATAATTAATCACAAAAGCAACCTTGAATGTTGTGTGTTTTTAGTGACCCAAACTTACCTTAAGGGACAGTAACTAGTTGTGCAGGGCATTTTACAAACAGAGTCCTGCTTCGATGACACTGATTACACTCATTTGCAAAGATTTCCACTCTCCAAGAAGCCGACTTGGGACTTGAAGTGTCACAAACAGTGCAAGAAGAAAGGACGCTGCCTGAAACTGCAAAGCTCTCGACTCAGCGGAGCAGCCCGACATTCCGCGCCTCCCAGCATCCACTTTGTTCTCACGACCCCTAGCAGCTGAAGGCGGTCTCGTCTTCACATTGTTTACAGCTCGGTGCAGTTAAAAAGTAGAAAGATGCCAAGCTGTTTTCCTCATCTCTTCTACTATCAAGTACTGCCAACTAAAAAAAAGTTACAATGTGGCATTTTCAGCGACAGTCATGTGGACAAATAAATAAAACTTCTCTGTCAGAACTTGCCTGGTGGCGGACAGCTCAGCGCTGTAGTCCAGACAAGAGGGCTGGGAGAGGCCGACGCGGGGCACACTTTTATGGGATAGATCGGCGTGTTTCTGTTTACTTCTTTTCAATATCAGTAAAATAACACATAAATAATAACAATTCGTAAAGATGATATAAAAATGGCGTCCACAAACGAAGTGATTAGTTCCTGTATTATAATATGTTCTGTGGTCATAGGTAATTTCCATATCGTGTGATCATACGTAATTTCTGTTTCATACATAATTTCCATATCACGTGGTCATACGTAATTTCCGTTTCAAACGCGAAAAGAATTTTATATATATAGATACTAGCAAAATACCCGCGCTTCGCAGCAGAGAAGTAGTGTGTTAAAGAAGTTATGAAAAAGAAAAGGAAACATTTTAAAAATAACGTAACATGATTGTCAATGTAATTGTTTTGTCACTGTTATGAGTGTTGCTGTCATCAAGGATTTGATTATCATTATTTCTTTCAATCAGGTTTGTATTTGGAGGACGTGTTGTGTTCAAGTTACATTCCATGTTTGTCAACCGTTGTAAAGATAACAGGTTTCATTCATCGAAGTGTTCACTACCCAAATCGGTACTCGTGAATCTAAGATGTTTAACAGGTGTTCCCAGTATTAAGTTGTGGATTTGCCTGTGAATATTTAGCGGCAGTGTGTCTATGAATTTGTGGATTTGCCTACGAGTATTTAGCGACAGCGTCTCTATGAACTTGTGGATTTGCCTGCGAGTAATTTAGCGGCAGTGTGTCTATGAACTTGTGGATTTGCCTGCGAGTATTTAGCGACAGCGTCTCTATGAAGTTGTGGATTTGCCTGCGAGGATTTAGCAGCAGCGTTTCTATGAACTTGTGGATTTGCCTGCGAGTATTTAGCGGCAGCATGTCTATTATCTTGTGGATTTTTCTGCGAGTATTTGGCGGCAGCGTCACAAAGTTGTTTGCATCTAGCTGCATCAGAAAATGTACCACAATGTCTGACACGCCTCCTTCTTACTGTTTTCTCACAGCTTGGATTGTTGCTGTCATAATCGGTTTGAGATTCATGGTTTGTTTCAATTACGTTAGTATTTGCAGGACTTGTGTTGAAGTGACATTCGGCATCTGTCAAGCGTTGTAAGCATACAACTGGCTTTATCGATAAATTCGCATCCAGCTTTTGAGAGTTGAAACACTCATAAACATCAAAGTGTCCACTACTCAAATCATCACCTGCGAATCTAAGATGTTTAAGAGGCATTGGCGGTTCTCCAAAGGTGTAAAATATTTTGCCATTTCGGTACACTTGAAACCGACAACCGAACAATTCAGCGGCAGCCATCAACTCACATGCAGTAGCATAGGGGAAGGGCTTAAGCATTTCACTCTTATAGTGCTCCTGTGTAGTATAATTATCTCCTTTTCCGTCATCAGTCCACACTTTGAACCTGTCCCAGTCATTCAATATATAAGACACAATGTTCCTCCGGATATCAAGATTGAGCCTGATATGGCCGTACAATATGTAAAACAGAGAATGGAAAAGGCAGGCGGCATCTCCGGGCATGGAAACCACTCGGTAAGTGACAGTTCTTTGAGCGATGGTGATCACCTCGATAGACATGTTAATGGGGTTATGGTTGGAACGGTAAAAAAAATGGGTACCTGAACAATGTAAACTAAGTCTAAAATACCTACACAATAACTATAAGTGTAATAAACGAACAATAAAACAGCAGAGAAGCCATGGATTAAATAAAAAGGCTGCAGTTATCAGCAAGGAGACATGAATACCGCAGCGAAGCAAGGAAGGGAATGAAGAGACCGGAGCGACGGATAGCCTTATATGGGCAGGCAGCCAATTACGTGGGAGGCGTGGGGATGGGGGATGCAATATTGGCAGGCAGCCAACTACGTGGGAGGCGTGGGGATGGGGGATGCAACTCCGCCTCACACGGCGACCGAGCTGCAGGCTATGGACGTATATATGTACGTAAGTAGGATTCAGTCATGACCGTTACACATAGAATTAAACCTGCTTAACATTTGTAAGTAACCTGTAAGGAATGAGTCTGCCAAATTTCAGCCTTCTACCTACACGGGAAGTTGGAGAATTAGTGATGAGTGAGTCAGTGAGGGCTTTGCCTTTTATTAGTATAGATATATACTGATGGAAAAAGAAACATTTATTTTACTGAAAATCCATTATTAATTGCTGAAATAACTGTAATTAAAAGAAAAGAAAAGAAAATGACAGAAAAAAACAAGAAAAAAATCAGACTGTAAATATTAATAAAAGTTGTTTAGTATCTCATGTGACTGCCTCTTATAATGTCTACTGCTTGATGCCTCTGATGCATGAAGCAAACAGCCTAGCCTAGTACTTTAGTTTTCGAGACCCAGTCTTGAGTCAACCTGATCTCAGTCTAATCTAGGCCTTGAGCCCTTTTTGTCTTGAGCTTGGTCTCGGCCATAAGTCTCGAAATATTATAAAACATTTTGTCTGAATCAATATGCAGATACACTTCTTTCCCCTCACTAAGCGGAAATTAATTTTCCTGCGATGTCCTCAGATGACACATATAAAACATAAGATGGGAAGACAGCAGCAAGGTAAGTAAAAGCAGGAACACAGAGATATGGCAGAATGTGGGTAAAGGCAGGAAAGCAGATACATGGCAGTTAGGTAAAGTTAGCATGGCAGATAACAGCTGGAAAATGGGGAGCTGAAATGTTGGCTTGGTCTGCCATAATCCGATTTGGATATACAAATCATGAAGAATTTTCCAACAGAACAAAAAAGAAACACAGGACTGTGTGCCAATTCTGTAACAAGGAAATAACAGAAACTGTTAGAACAATATCAAGTTTCTACAGGCACCTCGAAAGGAACCACAAAAACAGGTAATATAAAGCTTTTATGAAATAATGCATATGCCATATATCTTCCATTTATCAAGTCAGTGCTAGCTTGTTACTCTTGTTTCCAGCTTTGTAAAATAAGATTGGATTCTAGAACATACTAAATAATTGCAGGCTAGTTACATAACTCCCGTGTAGTATTTAATGAATGTTATGGCTGTGAATATAGTTGGGTTTAACATTAACTTTAGCCATCCTTGCCTATTCACCTGAATTTAAAAATGTAATTGACAAGAAAATCTAAAATTACATCTGTTTTTGTTAACAATATTGTCATTTCTTTCTGTTATATTTCATAGGTTCAGGGAGAAAAGAATGGACAAATAGCAGTGTCTAATGATATTTCTGAGCTATCTGTCTCATCATATGTCCAGCCATAACTGCAAATGTACAGCCAAGGCTCATTAAGGCAGAAAGCAATCAGCAATACTATAGTATGTGACTGGATTATTAGTTGCAGTCTTCCATTGTCTCTCTTAGAAAATCACAGGTTTAGAAACTTTTTAAAAGTTATGGATGAGTATTACACTGTATTACAACTGGACATCATATCACTAAGTTTGTTAATGAAGTGAAAGAAAAGATTAAAAATTGAGATACTGCATTAACAACACAAATGTTACAACTGACATTTGGTCAGACCATACCATTCATGCCTTTTTGGGAGGAAACACATTTTTGCAGCAATACTGATGGCAGATCCCAACTGAAGGGCTTTTGGCATGTAAGTAGTTTACTGGCTGACATTGTGCTGAACACATTGTTTCTGCCTTTGATGAAATTGCAGAAGATTTACAAATTAGGGAAAAGACAGACTATATAATTACAGATAATGCATATAATATGTGATGTGCATTTAAAGTAAAAATACCACAAGATGTTCCAAATGATGAGAACAATGAAGATGAAGCTGAGGACTTCGATGATGAGGAGTTGTGGCAAGATTTGGACACAAATTTGGAACTCACACAGACAACAAAACAGTGCCTTTTCTGCATTGCCATTCCTTGCAGCTTGTGATAGGGGATGGATTTAAGTAGAGTCAGTGCCTCTCAGGAGCTATAGCCAAGTCTCAAAATTTTCTGCACTTGTGCACAGCAACGCAACCTTCAAGGTCAGATATGAAGTCACATTTGGCAATGGGCACTCAATTCTAGTGTCCACCCATATCTGCTGGAGTTCAAACTTCAAATATATTAAAGCTATCACAATTTTGCAACACAACGAGATCATAGTACTGTATGTGTTCTTGTTTTATTCTTCTTGTGAGTGGGCACAACTGAAAGAACTTTGTGCTAATCTTGAGCCATTTGCAGAGGTTACAGATGTTACACAAGGAGAAGGGTAAGTTACAAGCAGCCTTGTGGTCAACGATGCTGCTGGATCTTCAGTCACCTTGGGAGAATAGTAAAAGCAAAGAGTCTTTGCAGAAGAGTAAGTTTGGAGTATTTGTTCACACAAGAAGGGATCAGAGTAGACAGCATGTTGAACCATTTGGGGAGGATGTGTACTTCCTTTCTGCCATTTTTCACTCACAGTTTGGGCTAAACTGGGTAGACTTGGATGTTCTGCAGCCCAATTGAAGTGTGATGCCTTCTTATGCCAGAGAAGAACTGAAAAGATCACTCACAGGTTAGTACAACACGCATGTGCATACACATACAGAGTTATACTGTAAATGAAAAAAATATTTTTAAAAAATGTTTAACTGTGTTTCAGTGATGCTGATTACTGAAGCTTAGACTATTGGACAGGGATTTTCAGAAGAAAAGCAATCTAAGCAACAGCTGTCAGAAGAGTCACCTCCACGCAAGTACCCAAGACTGCTGGCTAGATATCAAACCTATAAAAGGAAGTAAATGAACGAGCAAGAATCCTCAATAGCATTGCAAGTGCAGAAATACTTTGAGAAAATTGAAAACCATTGTGATGAAGATGCTGTCAACTTTTGGGCATACGTAACATAATGCTTTTTAAAAACACATTACTACTTAGATGTAGGCTGAAAAGTTTTAAAAGTGTTCATCAGACATTTTTCTTTTAAATGCAAATGCACTTAAATGTTATTGATAAACTGAAAAAAAAATGATAAAGGCAAAAAGTATAATAAAAATTAATCAAGAAAGAAAACCATTTTCTTTTATATCATATAAACATGTGCATTATTGTTTAGAATATGTGAACCTTAAACATTTTTAATAATAGGGTTTTTTGGAATTGCATAAATAAAAATATAACCATAATATGGGTGCATTCTAACAAAAAATATCTAAATTCTGATTGTAAATTTTCTTGATTAAAAGCCTTGGTCTTAGTTGGGATGAGTCTTGATCTTGTCTTGATCTCGAAACACATGGTCTTGAATACATTACTGGTGCCTACCACTACATGGTTTCCAGTCCTCACTCTAACTTTCCTTCATTTTTGTACTGCACTTTTGCTTACTAGTTGATTTACTCTAAGTCAGTATCAACTGAACTCATTTAGTCTGTACTTTTTTTCTTTTACACTATAACAAGACCCGCAATACAGTTCATGCGTAAAGCCCAATTTTAATGCTCAAACTACTTAACAAATAGCCTGAAGGCAACAACAGAAATAAAATTACATTGCTCATAAAGCAAGCCCCTCCTCCAAACAACACTAAGCCAATATGGCAAATATGAGAAATGAACTATGGGTAGCATGTTGATGCAGTTATGGGCATTTCTATCTCCCAGCTCCAGGAGACTGGATTTTTGTTCCAGGTGTGCCACAGTCTGTATCGATAGTGTAAGCTCTTTCCATGACTGTATACATTTTCTTTCTAGCTATTCTGATTTTTATCTCACCTCCCAAAGATGTGAGAGGTAGCTTTATAGGGTTGTTATTGTCACACGTACAGAGTACAGTGAAATTCTTACTTGCATGTGCTAATCAACATGCAATACACTGCCGTTTTCCAGCATCTTAATTACTGAATATGACTATCTTGCCTCAATACCTTTGTCCTCCTTAACTGAAAAATATCCAAATACAGTTTATAAAAACTATCTGCCATTTTTATGTAATAAAAATATTGATTTAATTTACCTCTAAAAATAAACACATAGGTCAGTGCACCACAAGTCATAGAATGAACCATTTCAAGTAGGAGGATAAATGTATATGACTCATAGATACAATGTTTTGCTGTCTTTTGTTAGTTTTATTATGATATAGAAATTATGTCAGTCAATATAATATGATTATGATTTGGCAGGTAAGTTAATTGGTTACTAGAAATTGGCCCTAAATGCATGAGTATGCCCTGTAATAGACTGGTGTCATCTCAATAAATAGAATTTTGTCTTCGAAGCCTAATATGCATGAATCTATGTCTATCTATCTACATTTTATATATATAGTGGCAGATGGCCAGTGCTCTTGTCTGGCTTGGACACCTTCTTAATGGAATGACTGGAGGAGAAAGTGTGCTCAGGGCATAATCTCCCCTGGATCCCTAGATGGCAGGCCCCTGGGTTGGTACAGTGCCATGGATTCCCACAGGGCACACTGGGAGTTGGAGTTTGGTGGCTCAGCTCAGTTGGGTTTCAGGGGTGCTGCCAAGGGAGTGTTGTAGGCACAGCTAAGCCCTACTTTGTCAGGCTCCCTCCCCACCCAGAAGTGCTTCCATACCAGGCGTACGGGACACAGATAATACTCCTGAGTCCAGCATAAAAGAAACCAGCTGCTACAGCTCCAAGAGCAAAAGTCAGGAGGAAGAGGGACGAAGCTTGCTGGGAGGAGTGGAGGTTGAGAGAGAGAGAGGGGAAGATGAAGAGAAGACAGAGGGAGAAGACAAAGTGCTGTGGGGTGTTTTCTCTTGTACTTGGTTGGTGTTGTGGGAAATTCTTTGCAAAAAGCTTCAAACAAATAAATAGCCTTGTGTATTACTGGACTTGTGCCTGTGTGTGTCTGTGTCGGTGTGTTGGGGAGCTGGAGCGCCCCCTGGTGTCCACTACATATATAAAAATACAAAGTTTACTCACTCACTTACTCACTCATCAATAAAACTGCTATTTCTTGTTTAGTTAAAAGGCTGAAATTTGGCAGGATAGTACATCTAGGCCAGTATGTATCTGCTAAGAAAGGACATACTGTATTTCAATATTAAAGTGTAAAACAGAAGAAAAACTAAATAACCCCAAAAACTCAGAAATACTGATTTGATTGAAATGACCGATTTGATTGAAATTTGGTGACATTATAGAAAAAGAAAATTAGACAATCCCTGGTTTATTTTATTTGTGGATCACTTTTTTTATTTGTCAATATTTGTTATTATTCAAACTGTACCTTCTCAGTACAGCACAGAGCTTTACACAAATGAATGACATACCAAAAGTGATTGTCAGGCCACAAGAGCAGCGCCACTAACCAACAGGGTGGACAGATGACTGAAGAAGAGGCGGACTCCTGGGTAGGAAAAAAGACGTGATCGCATGTGACATGTACAGTCAGATGTGAAATGGAAGGAGAGAGTCTGATGAAGCTTAAAGAAGATATGAAAGGTAATGGTTAGCACTATAAACCTTGAGTGCCAGTTCTTATGTGCTGTGACTGTTTCTTTGCTAGAAGATTCAGATTCAAGATTGGACAAATTGTGTTAGTTTAAACCTAATGGGTCCCCCAGAAGCTATTCCATTTTAATATACATTCACATGTGCAGACTTTGAAAGGGAATCAATACCCCGCCCTCTGAATGAACATCAACAAAATCCAAGTTACTTGAAAAAGCAGGAATTGATTAAATGCAGGAATGTTTTACTCATGGATATGTACATAACATGTTCAAGAGTAAACAGCTCCAGTGACCTAATAATGCTGTTATTACTTATTATTTGACTGGTGCCTTTATCCAAGGTGTCTTACAACATTTGAGAGACAATTGGTTACATTTCATTTGTTTTTGCAGTTGGAGTACAGGCAGGTGAAGTGACTTTGTCATGGTCACATAGTATCAGTAGCTAGTAACACAGTATTTCTGATACATCTAGTTAAGCAATAGCATTATAACTGTCTTACAGTTTTTTCTGGGCAAATCCAAGTAACACAGCTAACGACAGGATAATATATAAAATTACAAGAATCCGATTAACAAGAAGGAACAGCAATACAGTATCCTCATGTATGGCATGACAATGATTAGCAACCAAGTGAGAAATGGACTGTGACATCAGAGCTGGCCCCTTTAGGAGCACTAACCAGTGCTCTGTTGCTCAAATCACTTTGTGAATGCATTTTCCACTCACAGATATGCCTCATGCTGTACTCGCATTTCAAACAGCTAATATTGTACATTGTGGTCTAGAATATGCTGGAGGCAGATGGCAAGATAAACTAAACAAAGCTGTATTTCATAAGAAAGCATTGAAAACTCTTCTTAAGTTCTGCTACTTTTGCAGACTCTCAGTATTTCAATAAATAAATATAATTTTCATGCAAGTGTTTCTTTAGCCATCTAGTCCTGAAAGTACACAGAAAAAAATCACAAAGCAAAAAGTGCAGAATCTATAAATGAGTGCTTAAGCTGCTTTACAGTTTTTCCACTTTCTTTTATTCTGATTCTAAAGGCTTCTCCATTCCTAAATATTGTAAATTGACAGGAAATTGCAGAAAGCCAAATCCTTAAACGCTCAGTATTGTTGCTTAGTAAGAAGCCTGGGATGGATCAGTAAAGTTGAATGTATTTAAATTTTTTTTGTGTGTACTGAATTTAGCAATGATACAGCCTGATATTTTTAGTTTTCAAATTAAACCTAAAAATAAAATTAAATGGAAAAACAAAAAATAAAAAACATATTAGTATCTGACCCTTCACTGGGATACTTAGGCACAGAAAAGAAATGGATATGTTTATAACATCAGTGGGCAAACTCTGTCCTAGAAGGCTGCAATAGTTCTAGGGTTTTATTGGAGCTAGACTGATTCATGAGTAACTTTAAGTCTATAAAGGGGTCTCTGCTCTAGCATTACTACTTATTTACTTACAGAAATCTTCTATCCATCTATGAATTCATTAATTGTATTAACCCACTTGGTCCAACGCATGTTCAAAATAAGTAAAAAACCTGACAGAAAGAATATGTGCTTTCTCCAAAATGTAATATTTTGGAAAATGCAAGACTAAATGTGTTGTGCTTAGTTTTAGTTAGACTACTTATTTGTTAAAAGATGTCTCACATCATGAGCCTTTTCCACCATGAACGAAAGGTGCTAGAATCTGCTTCTCACAGTCCTGCTGCTTTACAGGGACCGTTTATAATGTAGCTGCTTCACAATTCTTTACATATGTCATTTGTTTTTTGAAGTTTGAACAATAGTTGGTTGGTTGACCTGCTTAGTGTAACATTTTTTTTTGATAAGGGTAAATCCAAAAATGATCTTGAAATTAAACTACAATGGCAAAACATTGTGGTATCAAAGAGGCTAATCTAAAGAATGCTCAAAATACAAGCAAAAGCTATTTCATAAAGAACAAGGGTACTAAACACAAAACCTAAAATGGAAACCAAAATCTGAAGTAAGAGGTTTTTGGTTTACTATGATTCATGCATTTACATTTTTATATATAATTGAATTTTCTGCTATAGTGATTGAAAGCTAAAGGTATTATAATACTTTCACGTTAAAACTGCTTGCATATACAATATGATGGCTCCAAAGAACTGGAAGGAAGTTCTGCATGGCCAATCAGTTCTTATGTGAAACATTATTAGAAGATGTCAAATTAGATAAAAAAGAGACACCCCACCTCACAGAATGGAAGTACTAACCACCAAATAAAGCTTCATATCAAAACCAGTGATCAATGTTAAGACAAATGTTACCGCTAACTGCATGATAAATTAAAAAATAATAAAGTTGTTTTATTTTTAGGCATGCTTGCAGTTCTCTACTGGAAGACTGTATTTTCCACTTGAAGTCAACATTCACAAGGTGCATATATGTTTATATCATATTAAAGCAAGCTATTTAGACAGTAAGCACACTGACAATCACGGAGCATCTGCTTAGTCAAATCTTGTCTATTTTGAATGACACTTGCGTGATAGGTGATTAAACACGCTAGAATTGATGATTAAACACAGATATACCTAGCAGGTGATGTGTGTGTCAGTGCTGCACGTACATCTCTGATACCTCTTTAGACCTTAAAGATAATCTTCAAGCATATTAGACAAGCCACAGAAATTAATTTTATTATTATCTGCTTTTATAAGTTTACCTGTTTTTAGGAGTATCAGATAACCACCTAGTAGGAGCCGATCAGGCACATCGCCTTGCAATGGGGCTTATTTGCTGTGGTGGGCTGAAATTATAAACCAGGAATAAACTGTTATTGCCTCATAAGGGATCACTTACAATTGGTTCCCAACCTGGCGTGCCCACACCCCCATAGGGTGTGAGATAGCATTTCACGGGGTGCAACAAAAAGGCTGTGTTGCGATTCAACAATATTGAACGAGGTGCATTGTCCAACTTTATTGTGGTGCTACTGGTATTTTGAAGCATGAACCATCATTTGTAGGTCATTCATTAGTTAGTGCTCTTGTTCTGTGATATGAATAGAATCAAGCATTGTGTGCACAATTGTCAACTGTGAATGAGCTGCAGAAATGCTTGTTATCTTGTGTTCCTTGTTGAGGGCAGAGCATTTGTAAAGGTGAATAAGTTTTTTTAAAAGAATGGAATTTGGACCTTGCAATGGGTCATAGAGAGGGGCAATGTCTAGTATTGATTTCAGTGTAAGACCTGGTTATGACACGTCACTGATTTTAAGGTTTGGTTGACATTTTTACCAGGGGAGACAAGGGATGCAACACCTACTGCTTACTCTCAGTCAGTCTCTCTTGCTGGCAGGCCTGGCAATAGCGCAGCAATTTTAACTGTGTGGCACATCTATTTTTGAATTTTCGTGCAGGTGTTATCAGGGGACAAAGTTTGTTGGCTATGTTTCATTGCTTAGCAACGCGTCAGTACCTGTTGCTTCACTGAGGTCTCCAATCCTCCTAACCCCTTGATCGTTAATTGTGCATCATTTTGTGTGTATTCTTAGGGTACCTCAACCCCTAGATTGTGAAGCAAGTGTCTAAGCTTCAAGGAAGACACATAAAAGATTGTTGAGATTTATAAAGGTAAATTACTCAATTTATATTCAGATTTTATGCACTGAATGAACAGCTTATTTTTTTAGTTCAATTTGTTCACACGTAGTGCTGTATGTGGTTCAATTTGTGTTTCAAAAATTTGAAATTCGACTTCTTCATCTTCAAATGTGATATTACTTTTGTAGGGGGTGCAAACATAAATCAAACATCTTCTAGAACTGTTGGGCATCGAAAACGGTTGGGTATCACAGCCTTGTTTACTTGCCAGTAAATAAAGAGAAACCTGTTTCACCAAATCAAAGAATAAGGAAATGACACCTGCTGTGTGCTTTGCTTCTTCTTTGCAGCGATGTGTGGGTTATTTCAAATTTTTGCTTAGGATAAGGAACAATAGAGAAGAATAAATATTAACAGATCCATTGTAAAACCTTGAATCAGAACTTCACCACAACAGATGCATAGTACAGTATTTACTGTATATATCTAAAACATAGACCAAATAAAGTTTTTTTCTCTTTGGTTAGAAAAACATCAGACATGTAAATCTCTGCTAATATGCAGCCAGTCCAAAGAAATAAGGGCACCTGTATACATTAGCTATGTTTCTATTTTGTTTTCTTTTTCTGTTTTTGCTTTTTATCAGCTGTTTTCAGCCTTTCACCTGATTCTACTAGTATATGCTTTGGCCTTCCCAACTAAAAAATGAAAATTGGTGGATGGATGGATGGATAGATGGATGGATGGAAGGATGTTATCTTGAACACTCAAGAGCATCTGCTCCTATTCTGCCAAGCCCTCTATTTTGATAATGTCCTTCTTAAATATATATGATGTCAATATTTAACTGAATTTAATCTAAAACAAACATATTTGTCAGTTTTAGCATTTATGTAATGCAAAATAATTTTCTCGATCCTCACAGTTTCAAATCATATTGCTCAATGTGCAAACAAGGATCTTATAAAGTGGAGGAATATTTAAAGTTTATCTACCACTGTGGTTAGGGTAAAGTATGATACAGTAAAATCATTACTGAATTGTGCAAAATACCTTAATTTGATTTTTTTTTAATTTCAGGACTTTTTGTTGTGGTTTTAGCATATCATGGGGTGACTTAAGCAGTGCAATATTTTGGTTGAATGTAAGAGTTGCACGAAGGGTCAGAAACAGCTTTGTCTGGGCTTACAAAAACTATCCAACTGTCACTAATGAATTCTCCTTAATCTAGTCAACAGCAAGAACTCCTAAAAACGTGTTGTAAATACCACATTATTCAACATCAGCAGAATTGTTTGTAAATGGGGCTCCCTAACTGCAAAGTAATTTGCAGTGCTCAAAGTTGTGAATAATTATTGGTGAAAATATATCAAATTATTTATTTAAATGTGACAGTATGTTCTGTTGCTTAATGGCACCTGACATCAGTTCTGTTTAATTCACAGTCTAAGTAGGATTTGTAACTTATTCCCATATCTGTGTGGATTTACTCTGTAATAATAATAACCAGCAGCAGTACATTGATAATGAGTGAATATGGATGTGTATGTCACTTATCCTTGTAATAACACTGATACTCTTTTTCACATTGACTGTGATGCAGCTGGGGTAGGCTATAGCGCCCTTCAACCTCATAATAAAAAAAATGGAATCAGTCAATTTTTAATTTAAATAAGGCACCCTTCACAGAGCAAACCCGCAAACCACATTTTACAAAGCTAGGAAAGGTAAAGTTTAGAAGACCAAACACTATTTTTGTCACTTTACAAATGCCCACAGATGAAGAATGCAAAAGACAACAAGAAACTCGAAGGATGGAGAGAAAAGCAAATTTCATTTTCATACTAGGCAGTGAAACTATATTGTAGTTTCTAGAACTTTCTATGTTAGAATATGCAGCTACAGCTTTTTCAGTGTACTCACTTCTCAACAGCCTGTGGTGGTTTGCAAAAGTCTATTTTTGGGTTTTAATTATATAGAACACATGCATCCAGCATGTTGACTTTAATTTCTATTGATACACTAATGAAATTAATTTTAACAGGAAGATCTCTTAAATTAATTGGGTACAGCCTGAACATATAATCTTCTTCTTCTAAAGTTTTAACAGATTTTACTAAGATCACTGTCAGTGTCTCGGCCAAATACAAACATCTTATTTCCTTTCACCTAGATCAGCTACTTTGCCTTTCCTCCCACTATAGTATTATCCTTAAAAGTGTAATACTAATTACAGTACAAATCTTCAAATTCCAGCACTCTTGATACCCTGTGCTACTCACCTTGTAAAATTCCTATTAGATGAAGGACTACTGTCTCCAACTCTCTAAGTCGCTAGGACTATCAATGACAGTCTGTCATTCCTGATGTTCAGATTGTGGCTGTTTAATGATTGTTTAGTGTTATTCACTTATTTTTAATATGACAGTTGTTATCATAAAAGAACTATCTGAAAATTTGTCTACGAATATTCTGAAATACTGATAATGATCTGTCACCCAAGGAAGGAATTTTAAAGTACGTAATATAAATCTATTATACTTTATATATTATAAAGCACAGGATAATCATTTTGTGCAATTCCTAAGATTAAATTTACTTACATTACTTGCTAATGTATAACCTGATTTTGCCCTGCATATGACTTTCTCGTCTTCATCATGCTTATAAACCTGAAATGGGCTATTGTAAAATGTTCATAAGTAAGTAAAATTGCTTGTAGTTTTCTTTCAGAATGGAAGAAACATATTTTAAAAGTCAAGTTTTAAAAATGCATTCCCTTTAATGGTTCTGCAGACAGTAGCTTGATTGTCAGGCTTGAGTGTCTACCTCTTACTCAGGGATTCCACTTTGCTGGAGCTTTCATATTCTTTCTATGCTTGATTCACTTTGCCAGTCTAGTCGTTTCATTCTGCCACACTTAACTATGGCTTAACTTTTAATTTGAGTGCTGTGAACTCTGAATACACTCTACAATGTTATGGCATCCCAAGAGACTCTCTGCCTTGTATTTCTTATTGTGGAAACAAGCTTTTGCTCCCAAGGTTTCCAACATGGTTTAAGCATGAGACATAAATGGATGATTGTGTCCAGATATCCATCTGGCGCTTGTGCTAATTGCTGGAGACTTTAACCATGTGACGCTGGACAAAAAAATACCTGCCTTCTCCCAGTATGTGAATTGAAATTAGACTATTGACCTACTGTATGCAAATGTTAAAGACGCATACAGCGCCACCCCGCTGCCTGCGCTTGGGAAAGCAGATCATAACCTGGGTCTGCTTCAGCCTCACTACAAACCAAGAGTGAGGGAGCTACCTACAACCACACACTCATTCAGGAAGTGGTCCCCTGAGGCAGAGCAGGTTCTGAGAGACTGCTTTGGAACTACGGACTGGGATATCCTGCAGGGATCTTATAGTGAGAACATTGAGGAGGTTGTTGACTGCACTACTGACGACATCAACTTCTGTATGGACATTGTAGTTCCAGTAAGAACAGTATGCCGCTATGCTAACAACAAGCCATGGATTAAAAGTGACATCAAGAGCCTTTTGAACCAGAAGAAAAGGGCTTTTAAAGGCGATGATCAGCATGAGCTCAAGCATGTGCAGAAGAAACTCCGAGTCCAGCACAGGGTGGCAAAGGAGCAGTACAGGAGAAAGCTGGAGCAGAAGTTGCAGAATAACAGCATGAAAGAAGTGTGGGATGGGATGAAGATCATCACTGGCTGCGGCTCGAAGCGGGGTGCCACCATCGAGAGAAATGTGGAGAGAGCAAACCAGATGAACAACTTTAACAGGTTTGACCACCCTAACCCACTCTCACTTCGGAGTACTGCACCCTCCGCCCATCCTTCTGCTGATACCAGCATAGGAGAGAGTTTCCCCCACCCACAATTGCAGCAGCCCAGGTAAGCAGAGAGCTGAGGAGACTTCATGCCAGCAAAGCAGTGGGTCCAGATGGAGTATCTCCATGACTGCTGAAGGCCTGTGTGTTGGAGCTGGAGAGTCCTCTACAGCGCATCTTCAACCTGTGCCTGGAATAGGGGAGAGTCCTGAGGCTTTGGAAAACATCTTGCATAACCCGTGTTCCAAAGGTATCACGTCCTAGTGAGCTGAATGACTTCCGGCCTGTCGCTGTGACGTCACATGTGATGACCAAGACCATGGAGTGGCTGCTGCTTCACCACCTGAGGTCACAGCTCCACCACGCCCTTGACCCTCTGCAGTTCGCATACCAGGAGAAGGTGGGAGCATAAGATGCCATCATCTATATGCTACACCGATCCCTCTCCCACTTGGACAGAGGCAGTGGTGCTGTAAGAATTATTTTTCTGGACTTCTCTAGCACCTTCAACACCATCCAACCTCTGCTCCTTAGGGACAAGCTGACAGAGATGGGAGTAGATTCATACCTGGTGGCATGGATCGTGGACTATCTTACAGACAGACCTCAGTATGCGCGTCTCGGGAACAGCAGGTCTGACTTTGTGGTCAGCAACACAGGAGCGCCGCAGGGGACTATACTTTCTCCGGTCCTGTTCAGCCTATATACATCGGACTTCCAATACAACTCAGAGTCCTGCCACATGCAAAAGTTCGCTGACGACACTGCTATCATAGGCTGCATCAGGAGTGGGCAGGAGGAGGAGTAGTATAACAAGGACTTTGTTAAATGGTGCAACTCAAACCACCAACACCTGAACACCAGCAAAACCAAGGAGCTGGTGGTGGATTTTAGGAGGCCCAGGCCCCTCATGGACCACGTGATCATCAGAGAGTACAGACCTATAAATACCTGGGAGTGCAGCTGGATGGTAAATTGGACTGGACTGCCAATACTGATGCTTTGTGCAAGAGAGGACAGAGAAGACTATACTTCCTTAGAAGGCTGGTGTCCTTCAACATCTGCAATAAGATGCTGCAGATGTTCTATCAGACGGTTGTGGCAAGCGCCCTCTTCTACGCGGTGGTGTGCTGGGAAGGCAGCATAAAGAAGAGGGACACCTCACGCCTGGGCAAACTGGTGAGGAAGGCAGGCTCTTTTTGTAGGCATGGAGCTGGACAGTTTGACATCTGTGGTAGAGTGATGGACGCTGAGTAGACTCCTGTCAATCATGAAGAATCCAATGCATCCACAGAACAGTATCATCTCCAGACAGAGGAGTTGCATCAGTGACAGACTGCTGTCACTGCCCTGCTTCAACTGACAGACTGAGTAGATCGTTCCTCCCCCACACTATGCAACTCTGCAATTCCACCCAGGGGGGGCAAACATTAACATTATACAAAGTATTGTCTGTTATACCTGCATTTTTATCACTCTTTAATTTAATATTGTTCTTTATCAGTATTCTGCTGCTAGAGTATGTGAATTTCCCCTTGGGATTAATAAAGTATCTATCTATCTATCTATCTATCTATCTATCTATCTATCTATCTATCTATCTATCTATCTATCTA
>JANRMT010062808.1:46539016-46556471 GCA_026402145.1 Polypterus bichir lapradei
CTATCTATCTATCTATCTATCTATCTATCTATCTATCTATCTATCTAATTATTTTTTAGTTTTAAAATTCACCAAATGATTTATTAACATGCATGACATAACATTCTCAAATCTATCTATTTTCAAACTTGCAGAAGCAGCAGCCTATCCCAGTAGAAACAGGTCCCAGAATATGAATCAACCATGGTTAAGGTGCCAGTCTATCATACTGTATGTCTCAGTCAGAAACACACAAACACACACCAGAGCAATTTAGATAACCTAAGACACATGTCTTTGGAATGTGAGAGAAAGGCTGCAGAATTCAGAAAAAATCCACACTAAAATACACACACGAAAGGAGAATGTGTTTTATAGCATGCTTAAAATATTAATTATGCTACATTATAAGGAGAATATTTTAGAAAACCAAAAACTTACATCAGTTAGAAAGGGAATACACGATTTAACATAAAATTATACAATTTGTAATAAACTTAATTATTTACACAAGCTTATACAAAAGCAAGATATATTAAAAAGGTCAATCATGTACAGGTGCCGGTCATAAAATTAGAATATCATGACAAAGTTGATTTATTTCAGTAATTCCATTCAAAAAGTGAAACTTGTATATTAGATTCATTCATTACACACAGACTGATGTATTTCAAATGTTTATTTCTTTTAATTTTGATGATTATAACTGACAACTAATGAAAATCCCAAATTCAGTATCTCGGAAAATTAGAATATCAATTAAGACCAATGCAAAAAAAAGATTTTTAGAAATGTTGGCCAACTGAAAGTTATGAACATGAAAAGTATGAGCATGTACAGCACTCAATATTTAGTTGGGGCTCCTTTGGCCTGGATTACTGTAGCAATGCGGCGTGGCATGGAGTCGTTCAGTCTGTGGAACTGCTCAGGTGTTATGAGAGCCCATAATCATCAAAATTAAAAAAAATAAACATTTGAAATACATCAGT
This sequence comes from Polypterus bichir lapradei, assembly GCA_026402145.1. NCBI lineage: Eukaryota > Metazoa > Chordata > Cladistia > Polypteriformes > Polypteridae > Polypterus > Polypterus bichir. The sequence goes on from JANRMT010062808.1 coordinate 46,539,985, forward strand.
CAGTGTGTAATGAATGAATCTAATATACAAGTTTCACTGTAAATATCAAAAGTGAGTCAAATGCTGTTACTGCCAGGAAGGATCTTACTCCTTTGGGCCCTTGAGCAAGGCCCTTAATCTGAAATTTTCACTGTGGCGCTGTACAATGGATGATCCCAAAAAGTATATAAAAAAAATCAAAATCTGAGTTTCAGTCCATAATTAAACCCTCACCCCTCCAACCATACCTCAAAATTGTGTGTGTGGGTTTGGGCAGAAATAATGTATAAAATGAGAGCTCTAAGCAAAGAAGATAAACATGTTGACTGAGCTTTATCTGTCATGAGTTCCTACTCTACCACCCTTTCCTTATCTGGCATTTAACGCTTTTAGAGCTCCAAAGATGTTGAAGAGGAAACAATGTGAAATTCCTAAACAATATTTTGTAATTTTACTGAACTAGAGAATCTAGACTACAGAAGATATGAGTACTCCAAAAATTTTGCTAGAACACATAGCTAAACTAAATTCCAAAACAATGCTATAATTCTTCCTCTTGAGTCCTTAAGACCAAAAGTTTCATATGCCATTCCAATGCTAAACACAGGCTATGGCTCTGACGGTGGCTGCGGTGAGCTCCTCCATGGTGCATGGTTCGTTCAGGAGTCTGTCTTTTCCTGCAGTCGCACAGGTCACTGTCATCAGAGAATTCCCACTTGGTCATGTTAACTTTGGATCTGTCTGTTCTGGTACACAGGTGGTTAAGGCTTTTCCATACTGGCCAGTCTAGGTCACCGCCAGCGGATAGATGTTCTCCTGTGCTAATGCAGTCCATTGTGTTAATGTTTCTGATGTGTTCATGCCATAAGTCCAAACTTGTTGCTGTTGCCATTGTGTCTAGAGGTCTCTCGAGCATGAAGTTTTTATGAAATTTGAGGCATTTGGCAACATTGATATGGCCATACAGTGGGTGTCTGGGGTCCTCTAGTTGCTTTAGTCTTTCCTGTTTACTCACTACATTTTTTCTAATTTCTGGGGGAGCAATGCCGGCCAAGATGTAGAGGGCATTGACGGGTGTTGGTTTTAGGTATCCTGTGATGTAGCAACAGCTCTCACTGAGCACAGGGTCGAGTTTTTTGGCATTTGATGGCCGCTCCCAAACTGGACATGCATATTCTGCTGTGGGGTAGCAGAGTGCAAGTGTAGTGGAGTGCAGGGTTGTAGGGTTGGCACCCCATCTGATTTGGGCTAGTTTTCTGGGGATGTTGTTATGAGTGGCAGCTTTCGCTTTTGTTTTTCCACGTGAGCTCTATAGGTCAAGGTCCGGTCGAGGGTGACTCCGAGATACATATGGTTCAAATGGTGTTCAATTGCCGTATCATTCCAGATAATTTATAGTTTGTTGTTTGCTTCCCAGTGGTGCAGATGGAAAGCAGATGTCTGTATTTTGGTTGGATTTGCTCTCAGATATTTCTTACTGTAGTAGAGTTGAGAGATTCGATAGAGCAGATATACTGACATTCTTGATGGTAGTGAAATCTTTCTCCTGTGCTGTTACACAAAGATCACCAGCATATAAGAAGCTCCTGCATTTGGGGTGGATGGGCTGATTGTTGGTGTAGATGTTGAATAAGGTCAGTGACAGCACACTACCCTGCGGGAGGCCATTCTGTTGGTACCTCCAGCAGCTCTTCTTCTTGCAGAGTTCTACATAGAATCACCTGTTTTCCAGTAGCGATTGGATGACTTGCACTAGATGCATCTTATGATTCACAGTGTCGTAGGCAGCTGAGAGGTCTAAAAATAGTACGCCTGTGATTACTCCTTTTTCAGAACCATCTTCTACAGAATGTGCTGGGTAAGGTTGAGTATCTGTCCCATGCAAGATTTACCCAGACAGAAGCTGGCTTGCTCTGGTATTAGTTGTTCTTCAATCAGAGGAGAAAGGTGGTTGAGGATGAGGTGTTCATAGAGTTTGTAGAGGTGGCAGTCGCCAAAGATTTAGGATATTATGAAGTATGAAGTATAGTATGAAGTATAGTATGAAGTAGAGCATTTCTTGAACAAATCTAGTATCCACTCTCTTACCCTTAGTCTGAAGTGTTTTATTTGTTCTGAATGGATATCGTCCATCCCAGCTGCTTTACCATTTTTCAGGTTCTTAATACAGGTGTTGAGTTCTTCCATGGTGAAAGCAGTGTTGAAGCAGTTGTTTTCTTTATCCTATTGTCATGTGATCCACACATTGGGTTGTTTTGTTGGTGGCTTCCTGTTTAGGAGTAGTTGGCTTGCAATCTAGTTTGCTGTGACATGTGGTGTTGTTCGCTCATTTTGGGATTATTGCTCAGCTTTTTGATGGTGAGCCAGGCTTTCCTACTGTTGTAGGTCATGTCCACAATTTTAATCATGTTTTGCCATGATTTCTGCCTTGCTTTCTGTATCTTTAGTGCTAATTCTGTTCCATCTGCAATGATACTATCTCAGAACGGGTTTGCTTGGAACAGCTGTTGATACTTCTGATACTCGTCTACCATCTCATGGGAGAGACCTGGTACATAGCTGGTTCTACATCCTTATGGTATGTTCTTCCTGGATGCAGTTCAAATGGCGACAATGAACAAGTTGTAGTTGGTCTGTAATGGTTCGAAGGTTGCCACTTTCGCATCCAGATCCTCTGCAAAGCCTATCAAGTCTGCTTTTTTAAAGTTGAAACGGCGGCAAAATGGGGCCATGTTTGGTGTAACTGCTGATGTTGCATTAATGGATATCGGCCTATGCTGTATGTGTGGTATAGGTTCTAGCATGGCTTTACTGCATAGATCAGAGATGTTATTACTTACTAAGGCAAGGTCTAGGTTGTAACCCCGTTTCCATTTAGAACTATTAAAGGATTTTGGGAGTTTAGGGGGATAAATTAGATTGAGGTGGTTGACATCGCTCCATGTGTCAACCAGTTCACCATTTTCATCTGTCTTGTCATAGTCCCAGTTGACGTGGTGGCTGTTGAAATCACCAATGATGATGTGACTCTTATTCTGGTCAAAATTTAGCCGTTCAATGAAATCAAATCAGTCCCCGGGTGGTTTATAGACCAATGTGATGGAGATGTTATCTACTTCTACAGTAAGGATTTCGAAGTTGTTAACTTGAGACATGTTAGCAATCTTGACGATAAGGTCCTTTTGCATGAAGATGGTGCTGCCGTATTTCTCATGCTGGTGCTCTAGTGTTAGCTTTATACCAGGGATCCATGGGTGGTTCTTCTTTGAGCCTCGGTGAGTCTCTTGCAGACAGAGAACATGACAGTTGTGGTCTGCGCAGATTTTCATTTTAGAATTGATTTTCATTTTAGAATAAAGTGACGAGTCACACTTACCTTGTTCATTACTAACTCCTATCTTAAGTTCAGGGGCAAATGGGCACAGAGTTAGGAACCAGCCTGTAATGATTGCTTTCTTATGAAACCAGATGCGTGATATTTAAGAGAAAACTCGCGTCCTGCATCTTCGTTTCTGGGTACATACAGTACATATAGATGTTTATGCATCACACTGGACTCTATATTCTGCAGGCAAATTAAATGTTTGTCTAACAAATTTACAAAAAACATCTTCCAAGGTGTTAAGCTTGATTCAGAGTTGTCTTAGTTAAAATGTACCTACCATAATATGATTATATTCTTACAGGTGAACCTCTTAAAGCATGAGAACTATGCATTATCTAGACAATTTCCCATTCATATGTTTTCTAGCTTTTGCTTTTCCATTATAGTGTATAACAAGGAAGTCATCCCAGCACAACTACTTGCAAAGCTACGCAGGGCAAGCACAAGCCCACTCCCACATTTTCTCTGATTTGAACAATTTATAGTTGCCAATCACTTTAACATGTATATTTTTAGGATGTAAAAGAAAATGGTAATACATAAAGTCAACCTGCGTGAAAACCGGGAGAATGCAACTTTCATATCAACACTTACAGGAACTGGACTTGAAAACTTGTCCCTTGACTTATGGGTCAACTGCAACTAACATTTGACAGAAGTGTGGTGAATAAATAAAGTTTTTTTTTCTTAATAGCAAATATAAATAAGATATTTCTCATTTCTTACAAAAATCTCTGCATTATTTCCTATACAGTAGATATATTTTTTAATTATTCCAGTTAGGTGATGCTTACTTTACAGATTTACGGTGTAATGGCCATCCAGCCCATTAGGTTTGTCAGAAGTTAATGCAACCAACTGCTCATGCAGCTGGTCCTCTGTTTTCAAAATATATTATGTGCTTAAAAAGAAATTTCTTTCTTATCAGTAAAACAGGTCAAAGAGGCACCCCTGTCATTCTTTATTATCTACTTTATTCTATATTCTGTTCATTCTTTAATATCTACCAAAACTCTGATGCTTCCCCACTTCTTCCACAATGTCCAGATAGAACATCACTTCAGGAATTGTGGGTATTAACATAAAAGTAATTAAATTAGCTAACAAACCTTGCTTCAAGATGATAAAGATTGTAGCTCATGTGGAACAGTGAAGTTATTATTTAGTATCTCTTTGTTCTTTACGTCAATTTTGGTATTTTAAATTTGGCAGTTTTGTGATTTCAGCCTGAAACAACAAACAACTGTTAAGCCATTGCTCCTAAAATATAAATGTTCTTAACTTTGTCCTTTTAAAATGGTGCTCTTAATTGATGCTACAGATATAAAAACTTTTTTTCTGAGTACTTTGGTTTTCCTCTCACATTCTAATAACTGGGCAAGTGGAAGTGACTGTGGGTGAAATGAGTAACGGGCTGGCTCCCTGGCCAATATCTGAAATAGACTGGATGGATGGAAACTTTTTTTTTTTTTAAATCCCCTGTGAAATTAATAAAGTGTGCAATGAAACATTTATTGTAGGCTACAACACACGAAGGAAACCTTAAATTTCATTACAGTTACCTGTTGGTACTATATTAGTGATATCTTAAACATGAGATAAAATCGTTTTTAGGTTAGACAGACTTTACCATCTCAATCAAATAACTCGTATAAATGTATAATAATGACAGGTACTCCAGTTGGTCAACAATTTAACATTTTGACCAAAAGTTAATGATCAACAAATGGTCAGTCCTGATGACCGTTTTCAGTCCAGTTACAACACGCAAGGATTAACCTGGGGTATACTGGTGTCAAAATGACTTCGTGATTTTCGATTTGGAAAACAAAATGTTGTCTTTAACAACGAAAAGTTTGTTGTTTAAATACATAACTGCGTTGAACTCTCTGTCAGAAGTTTAATTAGATCTGTTTGTTTTAATGCAAATTGTCCCTTCTCATTATAGGAACTAAGACCTACGGGAAGAACACTTTAAAAGGTGCGAGTGTCCCTGGCTGTGATGGGGTTAGCGCTTACGCTTCGTGTATATTCGCTTGACCTTGGCTCTGGTAGGCAAATACTGCAAAGGACCGCTTTTTGTAAAATAACCGCCGCGCCTACAAAGAATATCACAGCCTGAGTGCCTCTTATGCGGTGATTCTGCTTTATTAGGATAGACTGGATTTGAAAAATGACAGAACACTATTATTATTATTACTGTGGCTGTTGTTACCACTGTTATCTATTAAAAGATGCAATACAAGATTAACTGAAAAAGAACAGCAAATGCCTAATGTCACCTTCCGTATGTTGATCATTCAAGTAACACGATCATGTGGGAAAAAAAGGTTATTTTTGGGTAATCGCCACCAGCAGAGTTACTGACTGGGGCAGACTTGTCTGGCGACAGCAAGGAAGAAAACTGTAAGTCGGGTCCTCCGCTAAGTCAAGAGCTCTGGCTCTCGCTCGTTTCCCTCTCTCTCTCTCTATCTCTATCTCTCTCACCCTCTCTCTGTGTCGCCGTATCTCTCCTTTCTCCTCTCCCTCCATCTCCTTATCTTTTCTCCTTTCCAAATAGATTGCGGGAAAGAAGAAAAATGCGGGTATTCGGTTTGCACAGTGGCTTTCATTCATTTCGGGCTATAATCTTTCCTCGGGACATCGCATTTGGTGTAGGGAAATGTGAACAGGCTTAAAGTATGGAATGCAAAGATGGTTTCTGCCAAGAAGGAGATGGTGATTGCGATGTCCTCCAGTTACATTTCCATTCTGATTTACTTTCTCTGCGTGACAGCATGGTGAGTACGACACCTAAATGTCATATGTAATTCCGCCTTAAAAATAAAACTAAATAGCAGCGGATATTTTAGCTCGTTGAGAAAGAAGACCGCATCAGTGGTGAACAAATGCGGTGTGAGGTGCGTGGTGAATGACATACTTTACGTCTGATTATTTTATGTGCTTTAACATTCTCTAGCATAAGAAAATGTTCAGGACACATCAAAAAGGATGAAAAGCTATACCCCGAAAATTTCACGCGCATATTAGACCGACTTCTGGATGGCTATGACAACAGACTGCGACCTGGATTCGGAGGTACGTTCTATAAACCTGTAACACTTGTACAGCTCTTACCTGTAGACACGTTTCTTTTTCTGCTTAAAGTCACGCACGCGACTTTTTATGAATGTGATAAAGACAAAAAAGAGTGAAACCTAGCGAACGCTACGTTAAGATAGCAATCGGCATGGGTTTGCGCTGAAGTGGAGGGCAACTTCCAGTGGGTCTTGGGCTGATTTTAGACGGCGCCGGGGCGCTAGCTGCCACTCAGCATACCCATACATGTTGCATGTGAAATCCTAGCAGCAAAGCGTGACCCATACGTCAAACAAGGCGCACCCGAGGTTTTGCCTTTAAAAAATCTTTTTTTTTCCTTTTTGTTTTCCGTTTTGCACTATGTGATGATTTACATGCCGTTTCTTTGCTTATTTTAATCCACCCCCCACGAGGCAGTCGTAACAGTAAACAAACTACGGTTTAAAGGTAAATTGTTCAAATATAATAAGGTATGACAGGAAGACAGTGTGACATTTATTAAATAAATCGATGAAAGAAAGAAAAGAAGTTAACGATTTATAGTTAGATCTGAATGAAATACTTTCTCCGCTGTAATTCAGAAATGCGAAGACATTCGTATTTAGATCTCTCACAGTCAATGTTCCAATATCCAGCACATAACTCAGTGGCCTGGCTTTGAAAGCGTCTTATAGTATTTTACTGTTTTAAGTCCGCAAATATCTTATTTAAAGAAAACCTTTTAAAAATAATTTGTGTTTTCACTTTCAGCTTAAGACCCCAAGTACTGCATATAAACATTTGCTCCTTAGAAATGTGGTTGCTTATTTTGTTTGACAATTTTTTTTTATATTTCTAATACTTTACATTTGAAAAAAAAAACAAAAAACAAGGCAATTTCATTATTTTTCATTGTTTATTAAACTCTATACCAACAACTATGTCATCTGGTGAGTAAGGCCCCTTTAATTATGACAGATCCTCTAGGTACAGAAGAATGCCGTACTTTAAAAATTAATTAATAAATAAGGCGTTGTAACCAGAGAGCATACATTTATAATAATTTGATCAATGTAGAACTTTACGAAGAGTGATCTAGCATTTCCATATTTTCATGGAATAGTCCTTATATTGTGATCTTACTTTCCTTTATAAAAATAACTTTTTTCAATTTTCAAATGCATATAAAACATGTAAATTATCATAACATTAATCTAAACTACTGAAATTATGTACAAAGTCAGCTTAATATCTATTTTATGAATAACTCTTACAGGAATGATTAAATGACCTCACTAAATTTCATTTACTGTAAGAGCACGTTTTTTAAAGAAAATGCATAACATATAACTAATAACAATAAAATGTCCATAGTAGCTGTAGGAGAAGCATATTGACATCTTTATAAATGCATCCCCATTATGCTTCATTTAATTGCGATGAATTGAGCAGTTGTATTTAAATAGTTAAAAATATGGTTTGGTCTTTTTAAAAGATAACCCTTTGTATTATCAAGTCTCTCAATTCCCTAATTAAGAATGATCTTGGATTGCTTTAGTGATTCTATATTTCAGCTGGTTGACAGAATGTAAAACATGAAAAAATTGACTTCTAAAACTAGGGCTTTTTGAAATGCCGATGTCCAGGTCTCAGTGAAATGCATACATAACATGTTTGACTGGGAAGCATTAAAAATATACAATCCAAAACTGGTCTGTTTGCTTATAATATCAATACAGACACAAAACATTTAGCATATGTTTCCTTTGTGAACCAAGATAAATAATTAGAAAAAAAAATCTCAAAACACTTTCAGTGTAAAAAAAAGATTTTTAATGAACTTCCAGATATTCATTATTAGTTTTAACTTTAATATCAAAGTATATATGCTAAATGTGGTTTTAGACCCATATGTCTCTAAGAAATACAGGATGAAATTATTTACAATTATTAAATTTACAATTCACAATATAATATTCCATATCTATTGGCATGCATATTGATCTCTAGTTTAAGCATTGGTACTTGCATGCCGTTGCAAGATGAAAATAGTAAATATTTTAAAGCATTTATTGTACTTTTTTCATGGTGGGTATAGAAAACTAAAAATGATGACAACTAGTGCATCTTTCCTAGTCAAATTTGCAACTCATTGATTTACAGGAAGAGATAAAAACCAGCATTAATGTGTTGCAGTAGTGCTATGGAAGAGTTATTTACTGCTGAATAATTAAATGAGTAAAAGTTAGGCAATTAAGCCTTTATGGTAATTTCTACTCTAGTATCCATTAGTAGTAAGATAGTCTGTTTTATTTATTGGTGTGTCAAGATTCTAAATTAAAAAAAAAATAACATTTTCCTGTCCAAGTGTCTTTATTAATTTGCTTGTATGATAGTGACGTAATTTTAATTTCATTTTCATAGGTCCAGTTACAGAAGTCAAAACCGACATATATGTGACAAGCTTTGGGCCAGTATCTGATGTTGAAATGGTAGGGATTTTATTTATATTTGGCTTCTGTGAGTTAATCAGATTTGATCCAATCTGGGAGATTGTTCAAAGAGTTTAGATTTTAAGAAGCCAAAGATCTTAAAATATTAAAAAGACATCTTGCAATTTCTCCTCTTACTGTATACTTACATCTCAGTGATTGACAGAAACACAACTTATTTTTCCTTCTCGTTGTACAACTGATTTAGTAGGTCTACTAGGCAGTGATTTACCTTATTGTTGAATGAAATTACTCACTGTTAATCTTAAAATCAGACAAAAGATTGGAAGATGAATAATTTTTTTCTTCTACAAATGAAGGATTATAGTAATAAATTTAAATTACTCTACAATAACTGTTTTAAAGATGAATGCTGAAAATGTAATCATGTAACAGGATACATAGATTAAAATTATGGGCTATAACTTTAACAGTAAACATTATTCAATAGCTTTCCCTGTTCATTGAATCAAATTCATTTCTTCTGTGCTGGTACTGTATAAAGTAAAATCTGAAATATAAATCATTATGGTTATTTTCATGATATAGGAATATACAATGGATGTTTTCTTTCGTCAAACATGGGTAGACAAGAGACTGAAATATGATGGCCCCATTGAAATCCTGCGGCTAAATAACCTCATGGTCACCAAAGTTTGGACACCTGACACTTTCTTTAGAAATGGAAAAAAATCAGTTTCACATAACATGACAGCTCCAAACAAGTTATTCAGGATAATGAGAAATGGTACTATTCTGTACACAATGAGGTAAGTATCTGGCTTCACAATCGATCATTGCTTGAGACTTGATTTTTGGCCACAAGCAGGGACTTTACTTTTTTATCTGGTTTCAGGCTTACAATAAGTGCAGAGTGTCCAATGAGACTTGTGGATTTCCCTATGGATGGACATGCTTGCCCTCTTAAGTTTGGAAGCTGTAAGTTGAAGAGCTACTGCACATAAAGATGCATTAAAATGAAGTGGTTCCATACTAATGCAGTAAGAACAAATAGTGTAACCAAAGAAGCTTTGGTTATATTTCTAATGACGAGCTAATGGGGGTTATCTTACTTTAGCTATACAGGAATTTCTTAGGTGATAAAATTAGCCAAATGTGATAGTTTAAAACAGATACAATTTAATGTCACAGTAATAAAACAGGAATCAGTTTACTTCTGTTATAATAGTCTACTTTTGAATTGGTTTATGGTTTGCTCTATTAAATAGTTAACCTGTTGCAGATTGAGATTTTTGCATATATTCACTTCAGTACATTTTCCAGTGTTCAGTTTTAGTTTTAAAATTGTAACTGCAGATGATAACTGCTGTGCCTAATCATTAGTGACAGGCTGAAGTGCAATAATTACAGTGGCTTTTTATTTCTAGTATAGTATCCCTAAATGTCACAAACTCATTCTAAGCTTAGGGTTAACTCCTCAGCATTTTTTCTGAATAACTATGTATTGATAAATAACTTATCATTCATATGGAAAAGGCTGTGAATTGTAGCTTGTGGTAATAATTGCTCATGTTGTGTGTGTACTTATTATGCTATAATGAATGTGTGTGCATATATGCATATATGTATGTGTGTGTATATATTGTTTCGTACTGTATTGTAGTGACATTTTTATGTATATTCAAGACATGAATTTATTGCTAAATCTAAATGCTATATCTAAAATGATTATATTAGGCCAATATAAAAGACCAGGTTATTCATATGTGGATATGAGCGGATGAGCGTATGCATAGATAGAGTGAGGCTACTTTCCCTGTTAGTGCTATGTAAGGTTATGCATGTTTCCCATGATGTTTCCAAGCAGTATATATGGCCTTAGAAAACTATCAATGTATTAATGAGTATACTGTATATGTAATTAGTATTCTTTTATTTTAAATTTTCCCTAACTTTGGTTCTTACAGAAAATACATTTTAGCCAAGTTCCCTTTCACTTTATTTATATTTTCTCTTTCCAGCCTTACTATCCAGTCTGACTGGCCAGTATATCCAGTCAATCCAGTCCATCACTGTTATCTACTCACAAGCTTTCTGAAACCAGTTATTACATTTTCCCATTTTGTTTTCACTATTTCTACATATTTAGTATTCATACATTTTTAGTTCTGTATACGTTTATTCTTTGCCCACTATATTGCTTCTTTGAAAGGATTTATTACCTTTTTTCCCTATTGTCTCAAAGCCTTTTTGTTTTTCCATCCCATACTTCCTATGTTATGTTTTGATTCTCAAAAACATTCTTCATTTTTCCAGTCCCATTGACTATACCTTTTGGTGCAACCCCACACTATCATAGTGCATGCAATGCGGATACAACATCCTTTGGATGTTTAGGATTATTAGATGGTTTCCTTGTGTGCAATGTCAAATGTGGTGCCCATAATTCTTATATACTCCACCAAATTATATCTTTGAGTTTCTTTAAAAGCCTTTTTTACTTTTTTATGCAATTGTCTTCTGTAGTTCCCCTGATTCTTCCCCTAAAAAGATCTCTCTCTTTTTATGTATGTTTTACTAAATGTTTCTTTTTACTCTACTACTTCTTTATAGACATTTTTAATCTTGTCATAATGATGTGGAATTTCTTATTATAAGCGAATTCTTCCAACTCTAATTTTCATTCTCCATAAGAAGCAATGTTTGCTGCTGTAACCTTATATTTTATTAACAAATACTATTGCTTTGTTTTTCATTATTATGTTTCTTTTTTAATTTTTCTCACATTTTCACATTTATATCCCCAGAAAAACAGAAAATAAGTCTTCACAATTTGATTGATTACACTTCTGGGCAATAAGATTCCTGTAATTTAATATTAGCACAATTACTGTGCTTAACAGGAACATTTATCCTGGTGATGTTATTCTTGATAAATTCTAGTAACTTATCATGCATACCATTCATTTTTGTATTTCATCTTAGCTTGGTTTCTCTACCTGCTTTTTTGTGTTTTTTTTCCAATAACTATATTTTATAGTCCCAGAATCTCTACATACTGTACATTTTAAAAACACAACTGATAGTGGATGTTTCTGTCTCTCTCTTTGCCACTAATGAAGTCATATGTAGTTAGTACTCATTGTGGCCAGAAAGACATGATTCCTCAATAAAACTGTCATCTAAGTAGTTTACATCATAACACTTTAAATATTGTGGAGCTTGTAGCTGTCTTTTATGGTTCTTTGTTTGTTTGCTTTTTTTACTGCTTGATGGTTGGGGTAATAAGAAAAAAGATTAGTATGAAAGCAAAGTAATGAGCTACAGAGGACAACATAAAAAATAGGCTAATACAATGATTAAACATCTTTAAAATAAATGGTTAATTTTCCAGAAATTACTGCAAATTAACAGTAATTAACATGTCTATCCATGTATGTTGATACTTAAATGAATATCTCTTAACAGCACATGAATAATCTTGTGGAAATTAAGGTGATCATATTATTACTAATATTAGCTATAAATACAGTGAAGCTGAAGGGAGCATGTGAGATCAGCAATAGGATAGTAATATGTATTTTCTTATACATGTTAAAAGTTTTCTCACTCACTCATCAATTAAAACACTTTAGTTAAAAAACTAAAATTTGTCAGGATGTTACAGCTAAGTCAGTAGGTATCCACTAAGAAAGGATACTGTATTTCTGTTTATCAATATTTAGGGGTAAACTCCCCTACAATAGAAAAAGTTAATACCGCAAAATCTCAAAGATGCCTAGACAGAGTTTACTGCAATTTAGTGATGTTATAGAAAAAAGAGAATTTGAAAACACATTCTTTTTATTTGTCAATAAATTTTTTATTTGATATTTTTTATTATACTCATGGGCTCTGCACAGTGAGCATGCTTTATGAAAATGAACGACGAGGCAGAAGTAATTGACATGCCACACGAATAGCACCACCAACCACTAGGGTGGATGGATGACGGAAGATGGAGTGGTGTCCTGTACAGAAAAAAAGAAACATGATCATATTGTGGATGGAGAGGGAAAAGTTCAGCAAAGCTCAAAGGCGGCACAAAGCTCAGTGGTTATCATCCATTGTTTTTGGCTGTTGACTACTGGCACTTGCTGGCCAGTATGATTACTGGCTCTCATCTTAGTTATCCATTCCACTCCATCCCACCCACCCCTCTTCGACTGCAGCACTTATAACATTAAGGGAGAACCACAATAACCCCCTTCCTCACCCTTTGATTGTGGTGCTACAAAATCCAAAGGACATTCTTGAATTTCAGATGGGGAAATGCTTTGTGCTGCTCGCTCTTCAAGTTAACACATCAGTGTTACATATAGAGTACTGGCACTATGTATGTATTCACTTCAAACACTGCTTTGCATAAACATTTACCTTTGTGGACTTTAAAGAGGGCATACAACTTATAAAAAAACATGAAAAGAAATGCTGTACTGACTCAGTCACTGTACTGAGTGAATGGTGTAAACAAATGAAAATCGTAAACATGTAATAATAATAATATATACTCAGAATTCACATATTTCCTACTGGTAACCAGTTTCAGTTCAAAAGAATACGCTTTCCTGTAAAATTGTGTTTTGCAATGACCATCAACAAAAGCCAAGTCATTAGGAAAAGCAGAAACTGATTTTATGCAGGAATGTTTTCCTCATGGACAATTGTATATAGCATGTTGAACAGTAAGCAGCTCCAGTGACCTAATAATATTATTACTTATTATTTGACCAATGCCCTTATTCAAGGCAACTTACAATATCTGAGATATATAGTATTGTAATTGGTTAATTTTCTTTGATTTTTCTAATTGTAGCACAGGCAGGTAAAGTGACTTGCTCATGGCTTCACACCGTCAGTAGCAGGATTTAAAGTGCATAGCCTTAACCACTACGCAACACTCTTGCCAATAATATTAGCCATTGGTTAAAAAAAATAAAAATATTGTATACAGAAAAGCACTTTGTTAGTTGCATAGATACACCCAATTAACCGATGGCACTATCACTGACACCTATTGTCTTACGTAATTTCCCAGGTGAAGCCGGGTAGCACAGCTAGAGTATATTTTTTTTTCATAGTTTCTTTGCCTAGTCAGAATGGCTCAAGTAGAATAAAGACCTCACTTGCTCTGCAGTTGATCTTTCAATAAATAAATGTATATATACACTGAACCCTTTGCAGAGTGACTTTGGAACATTTATTTAAAAGAAATCCACAACAGTGCATATATAGATCTGTAATCCAAAGTAGATCAAAGCTGACATGACTTGTACAGCGTAAAATAAGTCAATGTATGGCCTTGTACCACAGAGGTACTGAAAGAGTTATATCAGAACTCATATCAGTTTCCCGTCACAGAAATAATATGAGGAAAATAATTGGACAAATATTGGTTACTGGAGGCTAGAAAAAATGTCTGCAGAAATTAATTCCAATTCTTCTTGAATGAAGTTGTATATATTGGCAACAGTCACAAATCAGTCAATATATTCTGCTATATGGCAATAAGGTTTTTTATGGAACATAGTGGGTTTCTTTATGTACTATGTAGAGCAACATTTGACTGCCAGAGACTATAAGAACATCAGGGCTAATCCCTTGATCACGTAAGTAAATTCCCTTTTTCAAGAGGATAGTGCATCATGTCACAAGGCTTCATGAACATGATGTTACATTCAATTTAATGCAAGGGCTAATCTTCCCAGCAGGTTTCAATTGAATTCAGTATCTGTTTGATGAGAAGAAGTGAGCTATTCTGTGTATAAAGCCATTACCAGGCAATATGCAACATATTTTGGACATATTGAACTATTTAAATTATGTTCTTTTAAGACCCTTTGAATAAAAATCAATGAGCAGATTCATCTAAAAAATTCATGCAAGGTAATTTTACAACACATTTTGTGTGGCTATTCTCTGACATTCCCTTCATATTATTCCATCTTTGAAAAATTGTAAATTACAAGACAACATACATGCGTAGTGTGAGTGTTTTCTCTGTTTGAATTGGTTTATTATTTTCATTCTATATCACAAAAGCACAGTTGGTAACTCTAAATTCTCATTAGGTCAATGTGTCTCATGAGTGACAACTAGTCTCTTGTGAAAACAGAACACTTTTAAAAAGTTAATGGATTGATGGCTAAAACAATGGGCATTCAACCAATCTACAAGCAAATCACCCTGATTAGACTTAGAAGTGCTTACTACATTCCTATACAGTACTGGTGCAGCTTGATTAGGAAACAAATGACATAGTATGCAAGTTTATTTGCATCCTTAAAATACTTTGATCAATAGAAGAAGCAGTAAAGGCTATCATTGGAATCATTTAGCTATGAGATGGTGCCATTCAGGAAAATATCATTTTGTACAGCTAGATTAGGCAAACCACTATGACTTGAAGCATCACAGTGACAGAAAGTTTCCATTTCAGAAAATTTGCTTTATATGACATTATCTTATGTAAGACATCCAATGAAAGTCTTTGCTGATTTGTTTTTAAGTTTTAGTGAAATAAGTATGGCCATACCCTACTTGTTTTCGATTTTGTAAAAATTTACTTTGGTCCAATTACAATCAAAAAGTTAACTTGAAAGAATTGCATCATGTCTCCTTGACCTACTTGCAAAGAGTTCTCCTTTATACAACTGCAGTAAAAAAATGTAGAGAATTCTGATGAGCAAACAAAAGAGCAATGAAGGGCATGAGAAGTAGTTATGTGGCTAATTCATTATATTTTCACATTGCTTAAAATAATCAAAATATAATAGAAAAATAAGTTACAAAGTGAATGTGACACCATACCCTAAAACTGAAGCATAGAATTTTCATCCAAAATATCCATTTTAAAATTAATAGTGTAGAACAGGGGTGCTGAAGACGTCGATCGCGATCGACCAGTAGATCGCAAAGGTAGTGCGGGTAGATTGCGTTGCATTCAAAAAAAAATTTTTAAACGTTAGTCTATATATCCTCCCTATGGCATTTATCACTTGATACAGTCTGAGATCTCTTTTCTTCTAACACACTGGTCATCCTGCACGCACGATCAAACGCGCAAGCTACTGCAAAACACCGGCTGTGATCTAGTTAGCCTTCCAATTTATATAGACTAAAGAAGGGATTTAAAAAAAAAATTGTTTGGGGGGGTGTATGGGCTGGATGTGGAATTGGAAGAGGATTTTTTCTCTCATAATGTCACAATCAAAGTGTGTTTGTCTGATCAGTCAATCTATCATTGTTATTCCAAAGAAGGAAAATGTGGAAAGGCACTTTCAGACTGTTCATAAAAACTACGAAACTGACTTCCTTCCGAAAACTGATCTGAGAAAGAGAAAGGAGAGGGAACTAAAATCACAGTTAATCGGACAGCCGTCATTTTTCACTTGGCTGAATTCAAAAGCAAAGGCAGACACACCGAAGCATTGTTCCGGGTGAGTCACTCGATCATTAAGCATAAGAAGTCCTTCCAAGAGCTACCTCCTTGACTGCATTATTCGGCTCTACTTATCCTACTTACTTAGCCTTTTCCCCACATGAAGATTATTAAATCCAAATACTGTAGTGAC
>JANRMT010062808.1:46556871-46592169 GCA_026402145.1 Polypterus bichir lapradei
AGTGGAACCTTGGTTTGCGAGTAACTTGGTTTACAAGTGTTTTGCAAGACGAGCTAAAATTTGTAATAAATTTTGACTTGATAAACGAGTGACGTCTTGCTATACGAGTAGTATGTATACGCTTTGTCTGCTGAGCGTCATGTAATCACAACTGAGCTGATGGTTCTTCTCTCTCTCTCTCCCACTGCGGGATTGTGGGCAATCGTTTCCTATTCTCTGTCTGAGTCGGCGTGCCTCACTCATATAGTCAACATCCGTACAAGCATATACTATTTACTACAGCATTGTGACTGTGTGTGTGTGTGCACGCACGCGTGTGTGTGTGCTGTGATGTGCAAGTCCTCATCTTGCGCCACCAGCTTTATTCAGCTTGAAACAGCAACAGCGTGGTTATTTATTGTAGCGGGATATGCCACTCTCCTATACACAGACACTGCAGTCAGGCAGGGTCGTGGCCAAGCAGTACTGTGCCCTGTGCATTTATAATGTTCCTTGTTCCTTGTATCATCCATCAACGGCAGGCGCTTATAGCATGTCCGCGATCTTTTCGGATTTGCTTTTACGGTGAACTGCTGCAGCGCTGGGAGACTGCGATTGCTTTGGGACACTCTTCCACGTGTCGTCCGGTTGAGTGGAATCCTACAAGAGTTTAGAAACTCACTCACACCAGCCATAATTCTTTTCAAAGGTAAAGTGCAGGTTAATTTGTTTTATGTATTTTTACTTTATATTTTGTACTAGCAAAATACCCGCACTTCGCAGCGGAGAAGTAGTGTGTTAAAGAAGTTAGGAAAAAGAAAAGGAAACATTTTAAAAATAACATAACATGATTGTCAATGTAATTGTTTTGTGACTGTTATGAGTGTTGCTGTCATCAAGGATTTGATTATCATTATTTCTTTCAATCAGGTTCATATTTGGAGGATGTGTTCAAGTTACATTCCATGTTTGTCAGCCGCTGTAAAGATAACTGGTTTCATTCATCGAAGTGTTCACTACCCAAATCGGTACTCGTGAATCTAAGATGTTTAACAGACATTCCCGGTATTAAGTTGTGGATTTGCCTGCGAATATTTAGCGGCAGCGTGTCTATGAACTTAATTTAAACTTAAGCTTTACACCTTGCTCTCATATTGATATGTCTACAAAGGCTTGTTCAGATTCAGAGGGTTGTTCCTTTCTTACTGCATCAATAAAAAGCTCGTCTTCCTCTTTATCTGAGACATCACACACTGCATGAACAGGTTTACCTTTCCCAGTCCTGCAAACTTTAGTGAAGTGGTTCAATTTACCACATTTTTTACACTGTCTTCCTTTAGCTGGACATTGACTTTTTCCACCGTGTGCTTTGTTTCCGCAGTAGCTGTACTTATGAATATGCTTGTATCCAACACACGCTTCATATTCTTTTGCTGCCTTCTCAATTGTGTAATGCGTTTTTTGTTCAGCGCTCTTTGGAGTTCTTGCTTTCTGTCTGCGTACTGCATTCACAGTCAGTTCACATGAGCCGTTCGGCGTACATGCATCGCAGGTTCTCAGCTGTGGTTGTGCTATCTCGTGCGATCTTGCGATGTCCACGGCTTTATTTAATGTTAGCTCAGACCCGGCACTTAAAAGTTTCTCTCGCACTTTTGCTGATTTTGTGCCAAACACTATTCTATCCCTGACCATCTCATCTTCGTTTGCATAAGCACAGTCCTTCACCAGCAATTTTAACTCCGTTACAAAGTGATCAAAAGTCTCGTTTATTCCTTGCGTCTTCTCACTAAACTTGTATCTTAAGAAAATCGTATTCGTCTTAGGCATGACAAATGCCTCGTAGTGGCAGCGTGTCTGCTGCTGACGGACGGCCTTATATGGGCAGGCACTCAATTACGTGGGAGGTGTGGGTATGGGGGACCCAATATAGGCAGGCAGCCAACTACGTGGGGGGCTTGGTGATGGGTGACGCAACTTCGCCTCACACGGCGACCGAGCTGCAGGCTATGGCCGTATACATGTACGTAAGTAGAATTCAGTTATGACCGTTACGCGTAGAATTTCGAAATGAAACCTGCTTAACTTTTGTAAGTAAGCTGTAAGGAATGAGCCTGCCAAATCAGCCTTCTACCTACACGGGAAGTTGGAGAATTAGTGATGAGTCAGTGAGTCAGTCACTCAGTCAGTCAGTGAGGGCTTTGCCTATTAGTATAGATTAATCATTTTTATATGAATAATTTTGGGTTGTGGAACGAATCATCTGAGTTTCCGTTATTTCTTATGAGGAAATTCAGTTTGATATACGAGTGCTTTGGACTGTGAGCACGTTACCAGAACGAATTATGCTTGCAAACCGAGGTTCCACTGTATGTATATATATATATATATATATATATATATATATATATACAGTATATTCTTTTACTCCATGTACAGAGTCTGCTCACTTTCAGCATCACTGATGTGTGGTTCTGAGTCTGCCTGTTCACGCACCTGATCTGCATCTGGGTTAGTTTCTTCTTCATTTGATGTGCCATTAATCCCTTTATCATGTCCGTCTGGACTACTGGATAACACAGATACTTGGGATGTACCACCTTTATTGTCCGGGCTGGTATTATCGTTTTCAATATTGGCACTACTACTGGAATTGTCATTGTTCAACAACACAGGTTTTTCAAAATACCGGAGTTTTTGTCCTTTAATTCTTCATCTTTTTTCTTCTGCTCTTTTTTTTCCTTTCGCTTTTGGCACCCAGATTTATGTTGGTAGGGCATACTGTACTTTTTACGATCTGGATCTTATATGTAAAATAACGATAAGCGATGGTGGTATTAGAAATATATTGTAAACAAAACACGCTAATTCAATTTATATCATGTCTGTGTTACTGGACTGGTGAACTAAACAAAATTAAATTACAATGCATGTATTGTACAATAGCGCGCGTACCTGTCTCTGACTGCTGAGTGAGTCTGATGACAGCCGCAGTTAAGACCAAAAGTCCAAATACAAAATTAACACAGATAGGCACTTCTCTTCACTGTTCACATAATAATGAAATAATGCCAAATTATAAGCTTTTGTAAAGTCTAACTCTAAGCGTGCACGGAACAGTAGGCTCTAACTCTTAATACTCACACGATTGCGAGTGCAACTGTCCAGCATTGAATGAATAACTTCCGCGATTTGCGAAGGCAAAAGGTCGAGACTAAACATAAACATTGCCGCACCGCCACCGGCACTCATTCCGACTTGCGTATGTTATCTTGATGATGGAAACGGGACAGACTTTATGAGAATGCCGCTGAATCTCTCGGTCTTGCATTTTCCCACGGTTTGATGGATGACGGAAATAAAGTTCAAACTCAAAGCAGCTAGATCCGAGATTGTACCCACCGGCAACCGCTGTATGACGTCGACGCGCCCCTTCTTGATAATAAAGGACCTTTCGAGAAAAAAAAAAAATTCGAAAAAGGGCGGGCCCCTATCTAGCTCGGGCCCCTGACAAGTGTCATGGTTGTCCCCCCCCAAGGTGCGGGCCTGCTCAGTAATGGATACATTTTTCAAGCTCTGCAATGTCATTGTGGCACTTTTAACAGAATACTCTGAATCACATGTTAAATGTTTGAGCATTTGAAAAACTCTTTTAGATAAATTTAGATGAATTTTTAAGGGGTTTTATGTATATTTTGGGAGGCCATAGAACTTAGGGCAGCATGCATCATTGGATTTCATTCTAGAATATTTCTGTGAGTTTAGGTGGTTGTTGTTCCAGAGATAATTCAGAGTGGTGTTGACTCTGTTAAAGGTGGTTTTAGTTGGGTCACTGGTTAGTTGTTCGTAAGTGGTAGTGTCAGAGAGCATTTCTTCTATTGCTGTGACATACTGTTCTTTGTCTAATACAACCTCTGCGCCTCCTTTGTCAACTGGTGTGAAAACTATGTATCATATTTTAGTGATCCTAAAGCCTTCTGTTCTTTTAAAGAAACATGTACCATCGAACGTTTTGCATGTAACTGGCTGGCCACGACACACCTTATTTATTGTGCATTGTTTGCCTGTATCTTTTCGGTTTGTATGATGTGTTCTATGGAGCCTAGGAAGTTCATGTCAAATGCGTCATTGTGACCGAACTTTAAACCTGTGGCAAGAACATTTTATTTCTGTGGTGGACAGTTATCTTCTGGAGAAGCTGTATACTCCAGATTGTGGTTCATCAGTATTCATATTTCCAGCGAGTTTATTACATTTTTGTATGTGTGTGTATATATATATATATATATATATAGTTACACACTGTTATCTTGCATTAGGACTGATACATGGATTGTCTAGCACTGTAACTAACCATGAAACATTTTTTCCATTAAAAGAATTAATTAAAGTGCCAAAAAAAGAGCAGAAGGACCCAGTCACACCTACAAGCACATTCACACGAGGGTCTCCTTATAGGGTTATTATTGACATATGGTGCTGTGGCTCTGCAGTTGGATATTATTGCACACAGACGTGTCAAGTATAAACAAGGCTTTTAAGTGCAATGTGCAATAGTAATAATTGCTAATGATGCATGCAAAACACAGTGAGCTCACTGATCTGTAGTTATTTGGATTAAACAAAACTTTGCATCAATGATTTTTAGTAGTCGAGTTTCTCTAGGAAATGTTTTAGCCCTATACCTCTGTAAACTTTGGAAACAAAAGCTCTCCATTGGTCATATCTGAGTTCAGAACCTTTTCCTATATTGCAATTGGAAAAGTCTTTGGTAAACTCCAGATATGCTTTCACTTGTGGCTTCTTTTTTACCACCCTCGCATACAAGCCAGTGTTTTGCAGTGCTCTTAATATTGTTGACTAGTCCACATTTAGTCCAATATCATCTACTAAGAGAGAGAGAGAGAGAGGTTGGGAGCATGGACTGATATAGCGCATTGCTGTACCTACCTTACGACAAACCACCTCAGGACCTAATTGCAGATGTGAAACTGGTGACACCTCAGCACCATGCTAGTTTGAATGGAATGGAACAATGTGAGGTTTTTTATAGTGGCTGGAGTTCCAATCCTGACACCAATCCCCCAAGTTTTCCCTGCAGGTTGAAGGACCTGCTTACAGGATGGGATGCAAGTTAATGTCATACTCAGGGCGGAACAATTATAGGTTGGGGCCTTGCTCAAGCTACTAAACTTTGTACTTATTTTTAAAGTGGTTGTTGACCTTTCCTCAACTTTTGTAACAAATCTCCTTATTAATTAAGAGAGATTAGCATCAGTAGTTCCACAAACCAGTAACCACTGGAACATTCAAACATTTGTATATTGTTTTTTACTCTTTTACTAATGTAGACACTTATATTATTTACCTGTAACTTCTTTGAAATGTTGTTTAGTTTTCATTTGAGTGTTGCCTAGATTCACAACCTGAATAATTAATTAATTATTCTGATTTTTCATTCAGAAAATATGGCAATTAATTTTATAATTTGCTGATGCAGGCCAGTTGTAAGGCAACTGTGTTCATGTTAGTTATTTTTTCCCTATCTGCGTAACTTAATGCCTTCCACAACATAGGAATTTAATATGTAATTATGTAAACAGCACAATTCAATTTTCTTTCTTAAGATTATTTACATCACATTTAAAAAGTAATTTTCGTCATCAGTGCTTTGTAATAAAAATATCACAGAAAACAAAATTTCACTGTAGGATTTGTTATGGATGGAATTTTTTACGTTTTCCTTCAGCTCAGTTCTAAGAATTTTGCTCACTGACTTTGGAAATTCAGTAAGAATGATGATCTTGAATATTGGTAAATAATACAGCAATTGCTTCTCCAAGCATGGCATCTATTTCAGTTTGAAGTGAATGCCCAAGCAATCAAATATATATTTTTGCACGGTCAAAACCCATAGTAAAGGACAAACTGCCAGGTAACTGGTGGCAGAAGTACATGAAGAAGCAAAATATTTCTCCATTTTTCCTCACTTTACAGGCTACACTGAAATATGTTATCAACAAGTATTATTAATTATTTTTACTTTTAGTGGTATTAATTATTTTTACTAATTAGTGGTAATTAATGTTGATTATCTAACTACAACTGTCATTTAAAAAAAATGATTGGAATATGTAATTAAACCTTTACTCTGGATTTATAATTTTTTTTAAAATTTTCTTGAACTTATTAAAAGCATATAACATTCCATACAATCAAGTCAAACTTAACAAAACTAAATACCAACCAACCCTCACCCATGAAGGCCAACAACATCAAAACTGTTGAGAGTAGTAAAGAGAGAAAGCAGTCTTTTGATTTTTTCCAATTTCAAATAGTATATAACATCATTTACTTAAAAGAGGTGGGTAAGAATTCTTCCAATTCAGCAAGACAAGTCCATGCGCTGCTAGTGAAGTATAGGCAATTAAAGTTTGTTTGTTCTTCTCCACTTTAAGCCCATCTGGGAGTACACCAAACAAAGTTGTTAATTAATTAGGAGGGATTGTGACACCAAGGCTGTCTGATAGGCATTTAAAAATGTTTGTTAAGAATGATGTTAATTTGGTACATGCCTAAAACATGTGACCCAGTGAAGCTGGGGCTTAATTGCAACGTCCACAGGTTGGATCTTGCACTGGAAACACTTTGGACAATTTCAAATGAGATGTGCTTGATAAAAGATTTTAAGTTGAATAATTAAATGTTTTGCACATATGGAGCTAGAGTGAATTCTGTGCATGGCTGCCTCCCACTCCACTTCTGAAATGTTGAGTAAAAGATCCTTTTCCCACTGTGATCTGGGATCTTTAAAAGTAAGGGACTTTGAAATGTTTTCATATATTATAGAAATGTGATGAGTCCCCAAGACTGATCAGTATCTCTTCCGTAATAAAAATAGGTGGGAGGAAAACTGGGCAGATTTCATTTAGCAAAGTTTCTAATTTGGAGATAATGGAAAAATTGTATTTATGGGAGATTAAATTTGAAGTGTAATTGTTCATAGGACAAATGCAAAAACTTTATAAAATCATTATATAATCATTATAAAAATGATTTAATCCCATACGTTTTCGAAACATTAAAAACTGTGTACGTTCGAGAGGGTTGAAAAAAGTGGTTATCATTTAGAGGTACCACAGACAAAATATTCTCTAACTTAAAGTGCTTCCTACATTGGTTCCATATTCTGAGTGAATGAAGGACAATTGGGTTGTTAGTATATTGATGATACCTTGTATTTACTGGTATACAAAGCAAAGAATATAAAGAACTGCTGCAGGATTTTATTTCTATTGCAGACCAAGCTAGAGTGTGTTTATTTATTTGTGTCGATGTCAAGGTTTTTATAGCTTGTATATTTAACGCCCAATAATACAATTGAAAATTAGGTAGAGCCATGCCGCCTTCTGATTTAGGTCATTGTAGGGTTGCCTTTTGAATGTATGGATTTTTCGAATTCCAAATAAGTGATATTATGATTGAATCTAATTTTTTAAAAAAGATTTGTTAATGTATATGGGGATGTTTTGAAATAGCAACAAAATCTTAGGGAGGATATTCATCTTCACAATGTTAATTCTTTCTGCTAGTAAGATGGAGGGTAGAACATCTATGCATGTATTGTTTAATTTTATTCATGCAAACAGCAAACTTTTGTTGAAAAAGAGCATTATATTTACTTGCGATGCTGACCCCTAGGTATTTAATCTGCAGTGATAAAAGGTACAGTGTCCAATCTAATGTTGTTTCCTAGAGAATTCTCTAGAAAAAAGCACACTTTTGTTCAAATTAATTTTAAGTCCGGATATGTTTTGAAACTCTGCTAGTGCTGTTAGGGCTTTAGGCACAGAATGTTGTGGGTCTGATATAGTGCTGGGAGGTATACTGGTTCATACCAAAAACTGTTTTTTATTTTTGTTGGATGGATTTTTCTTATACCGCAACACTGGTTTAAATAGCCTAAACAACGGTCGGAACATGGCCCATCGGGAAAATGTTTAAGGGGGGGACCTTTTTCACTGCTACACCACTAAACATGCATGCAACGGAGTACATGCGGTAGTGGAGGTATTGAGCGATGAAAATGGACAGAGAACATTCCAAAACTGAAGCTGTAGCAGATGATAAACTTGAGCATGATGACACAGAAGAACTTTTGCCAAAAAAAGGAGTCGTGTGTGTTGTCTGGAGATACTTTGGTTTTAAAAGGTCAGATGTGGACCAAATAACTATTTACTGCAAGTGCTGTTCAGCTAAAGTTGTCACCAGAGGCAGTAAAATGAGCAATTTGCTGCATCACCTTAGCCACAAACATGCAATGGAGTACCCTGAATGTATGGAACTAAGATTGGCACCCTCCACGTCCTCAGGTAAAACTAAAAAAGCTAGAGGACACTCGAGTCAGACGTCACTTCTAGACACATTTGCTGGAGGTACTGCCTACGACAAAAAAAGCAAGAGGTGGATCGAGATAACCAGCGTCATTACAATCCATATAGTCAAAGACATGGTTCCATTTAGTACTGTGGAGAAAGGTGGATTCAGGGCTATGATCAAGACACTGGATCCCAGACATGTGATCCCAAGTCGCAAGTACTTTAGCCAAACAGCGATCCCCAACATGTACCAAGAACACAGAGGGAAGTTACAAGCAGAGGTGGCTATAGTCCCCAACTATTCAACAACAGCAGATATGTGGTCAAGTCGCACTATGGAGCCCTATCTGAGCCTGATGATTCATTTTATAAATGATGACTGGCTATTGAAAGGTTATTGCCTCCAAACAAGCTATTTTACAAATGACCACACTGGCGAATTACTTGCTGCAGGCGTGCTGGAAGCACTTGATTCCTGGGGGCTTACAGAGCAGAGGCAAGTGGCCATCACAACGGACAGTGGAGCCAACATCAAGATGGCTGTCAAGATTAACAATTGGACAAGACTCCAGTGCTTTGGACACAGGCTTCACACAGCCATAGGTATGTAATAGTTATTAAAATACAGTAACGGTAGTAAAAACATACCATAATAATAAGAAGTGTACAATGAATGTGTGTATAATCAGTTTTCTGTTATCTCTATTATCAGTCAGTACAGGAAGTCCCCTACTTACGATGGTTCGGATTAGATTTGTGTGCACATTAAAATTTTTTTTGTACAATGTACAATTCTCACGACAGTGGAAAAGGTTATTCTTAGCCAGTCTACTGCAGTAATTGCAGTGGAAAATGTGGTTAGCATCCACTCATGCTTGGGAAAGAAATACCGTTGAATACCGTGAAACCGGTATAATTTTGAGAAATACCGTGATATCGAATTTTGGTCATACCACCCAGCACTAGTCTGATATATACAGTACCATATCATCTGCATATAGTGATATTTTATGTTCAAATCCTTCTCTGAAAATCCCCTTTATCTCTGATGCATTTCAAAAGTAAACAGCCAATGGTTCAATGGAAATTGCAAATAACAGTGATGACAAAGGGCATCGTTATCTAGTACCACGTTCTAGCTTCAAGTAGCCTGAAATAATGTTAATACAAGCTGAAGCTTCTGGACTGGTATACAGTAGTTTGATCCAAGCACATATGTTCGGACCAACCATATCAAATGCTTTTTCTGCATCCAAAGATATGATCTCCGGAGTGTTAGAGTTTATGGGTGAATATATTACATTAAATAGGCATCAAAGACTGGAAGCCAAATGTCTACCTTTAATAAATCTGGTTTGGGCTTGTGATATTATTGAAGGGAGCACTTTCTCAATCCTTCTAGTTAGTGCTTTGGAGAATATCTTAACATCATTATTCAAAAGTGAGATTGGTCTGTATGATGCACATTGTAATAAGTCCTTATTTGTTTTAGGAAAAATGGTAATTAATGCTTGGCGAAAAGTATTAATATATAAATGTTGCTAATAACAAGGAGAGCTAACTTAACTGAAAATGTTTTATAAAATTCAGCATGGTAGCCATCAGGACCTGCTGCTTTCCACCTCTGAAATGAGTTTATAGCATCTTGTAATTCTGATAATGTCAGAGGTTTATCCAATTCCTCTGCTCTTAAAGTATCTAGCTGTGGTATTTGTAATGTGTCAAAATGCAAATTAGATTGTGTCTTGTGTTCTTTAAACTGATTAGAATATAAGGATTTATAGTAGTCTCTAAATGTATGCATTATATTTTCATGGCCAATGATTCTTTCTCTGTCTGTGTGGATTTGTTGTACTAAGATCTTGTTAGCCTTCTCTCCGTGTTCATAGTAATGATGTTGCGATTTAAAAATGAGTTATTCTGTTTCTTTTGTTGTCAAGATATTGAGTTCTGATTGCAAAACCTGTCCTTTCCTAAACATTGCCTCATCAGACCTGGCATGTTCTTCATCTATTCTGGTAATTTGCACTGATTAACTCTGATGCTTTCTTGGTTTCCAAGTTATTTTGGTGGAAAAGGCAAGAGATAATCTGTCCTCTTAAAAAAAAGCCTTTAGGGTTTCCAGAGTATTCCTGCAGAAACCTTAGACGATGCACTTTTCTCTAAAAAAATCAATGTGCTTGAATATAAATTCTGCACAGTTCTCGTCAGCTAATGAAAGGGGGTTAAGATGCCAGCTGTGAGATGAGTATGTAGGGCATAGTGATGTGAGCTCCATGATCAGAGAGGCATGGTCAAAGATAACAATAAAATTGTATTTGCAAGAATTGATCATGGGCAAGAAATTACTATCTATAAAGAAATAATCAATTATTGAGTAACAATGATGTACTGGTTAGAAGAAGGAATATTTTCTTAAGTATGGATTTAGAAATCTCCATTGATCTGATAAGTTATGATCAATTAAAAACTGATTTCTGAATTTTTATAAACTAGACGAATGCATTACACAAAAACATGAACATTGTGATGTAGGGTATAGTTTTGATTTAAAACACAGTTATGGAGAGCAAGTCAGTTTTTTCATGATTATTGTTAAAACTGGAACACTGCTTTGCCTGAGGGTTTTCATTCTAACCGTTTTCTTAATTAGTGACATGATTTTCCTGTTAATTAACTTTTTTCTCTTCTTTTTAATTGACTTGACTTTTAAGATTTCGTCTTATGAATTGCTTGATTTTTTCCTTAAATGGCACCCAAACAGAAATGAGATGTGAAGTGAGTGAGCCAACAGATGACCAGCTAAGTCCAGGTCTAGAACAGCAACCCGTTTGTTAATTACAATACAATAATACAATACAATTTATTTTTGTATAGCCCAAAATAACACAAGGAGTGCCGCAATGGGCTTTAACAGGCCCTGCCTCTTGACAGCCCCCCAGCCTTGACTCTCTAAGAAGACAAGGAAAAACTCCCAAAAAAACCCAAGTAGGGAAAAAATGGAAGAAACCTCGGGAAAGGCAGTTCAAAAAGAGAGACCCCTTTCCAAGTTGGGCGTGCAGTGGGTGTCAAAAAGAAGGGGGTCAATACAATACAATACACAGAACAGAACAAAACCTCAATACAATATAAAAATAAAAATTTTAGATGTAGCAGAATTTAACAATGGATGACATCACATAATATGATTTGGATCTGTTTATAATCCTGGAGACCTCATCCATCAAGCTGCCTCCCCCATTTGGCCATTCCACAGTTGAAACAGTGCTGGGCCAGCCAATCCGATGAAAGGACCTCTCTTTCCCATGATTCCAGCAATCCTCCATCAGGGATGACTTTACCATAAGCGGGCACAACAACTTGGCAGGTGGGCCATGGCACCAAGTGCCATATTTGAGTACCGAGAAGAGAAACAGAATAGGTGAGGGTTAGTATCAAATTATAACTATCATGTTACTTATGTTTTAGTGCTAATGACTAATAACAGAGATGCAGTATGTACAGCAAATCAGCAGCTCTAGTCAGGATATGCTAAACTGAAGTAGTGAGTCTTCAGCCCGGATTTAAAAGCTGAGACCGAAGGGGCATCTCTTATTATAGCAGGCAGACCATTCCACAGTTTAGGGGCCCTGTAACTAAAACCTCGACCTCCCACTGTTATTTTATTAATCCTTGGAATCATAAGTAGACCGGCATCTTGAGCTCTTAATGTGTGCTCTGGTTTGTAAGTTCAGACAAGTAAGCCAAACCTTGGCCATTTAATGCTTTATATGTTAAAAGGAGGATTTTGAAATCTGCCCTAAACTTAACCGGGAGCCAGTGTAAGGATTTAAGAACTGGAGTTATGTGTTCGTACTTTCTTGTTCTTGTGATAATTCTAGCAGCAGCATTTTGGATTAACTGGAGGCTGTATAAAGAACAGTTTGAACAGCCAGTGAACACCGCATTACAGTAGTCAATCCTACTAGAAATAAATGCATGAATTAATTTCTCAGAATCCTGTTTATTTAGAAAGCGCCTTAATTTCCTAACATTTTTAAGATGGAAGAAACATGATTTGGACAACTTTGTAGTATGTGATTTAAATGACATGCTAGAGTCAAAGAGAACACCAAGATTTCGGGCTGATTCAGTAAAATTAATGGTGATTCCAACTGAGTTAAATGATGACAGAATAATTAGAAGCCAATTCTTGTTGTTAATTAAAAATGTTATTAATTTCTGTGGCTTATGGATTCCCTCATTTTGCCACAGCAGACATTTCCAAAACTGTTTTTTTTTTTCTAAGAACACCATCAAAATATTTTGTGTTCCTGAGCAGATCAAAATTACTGAGACCTTCCCCTTTGTTCACATAGCTTTTTAAATTTGGTGGGGGATTTGTGCTGATTTTAACTTAATAGATTTGAATTATTGGGAAGTAGTAGTGATATAGTAATAGTAGGTGTAGAAGTAGTATATATATGAGGGTTAATCAAAAAGTCAAGGCAATTTGAAAATTACACAGTAACTGCAACAGATAGAAATTGATGAAGTACCACTTGTTCATGATGGCTCATGGATAATTCGAACCTGCACAGTGAAACCTGCTGAAATTTACTGAAGGATGTTGGCTTATGCAGATCAGGATGTTGTTTGTATACCCATCTTGCACAAATTTCATGGCATCCTAAGTTGTCATGTACTATGGCATGTGCAGATCCATAGCTGATGTCCAAATGTTCAGTTACAGCGGACAATGTAATCCGCCAGTTTTCTCTGATGAAGACATTTGCCATGTTATTGTGGGCTTGTGTGTGAAATGTTGATGGATGACCAGATCAGTCTTTGTCGGTTACACTTGTTCTTACTACTTTAAACCTTTTTATCTGTTCATAAACTTTCCATTGAGTCATAGTGATTCCGGTTCCATACACTGCACAAAGAATTTTCACTACGACACATTGTTCAACAATGGTGCAATCCCATTGCAGATTGTCCATGTTCGTTTCACCTTGGCTTCAACTACACTAATGGCAGAGCACTGCGCTGTGTGTGTTGGAACAACTCATAATTCATTCAGAATGTGTTGTATTGCATCACCTTCTACATGTTACAGTTGTTGCATGATTTTCAAATTGTCTTTACTTTTTCATTTACCCTTGTGTATATATTTGCAAATTAGAACCAAGGTTTCTGAAGTAGATATGTATTTCCATTTTAAATACCATTGGAAGTTTATTAAAACTTAAATTTAAAAGTATGCTTTAACATTCAAACCATTTCCTGTGATTGCTGAACTAGAAGATGCTGGAGATCCAGAGCCAGACTAAACAGTTGGCAGTATTTTTCCCATTTCTGCATTTTTGAGCTCAGATTTCAAAAAAGTTTAAACTTCTTCTTTGTCGTAGTTCTCATATTTATGTCAGACATATTGTAGCACATAGTATTTTTATGCTAGTGCAGCTTAATTGTTCCTTTAAAGTAACGCTGTAAAAAAGAAAAGTCTACCATCATGCAACAAAGTCAAACAGTTGAACCCAGCTTTTAAATCCTTCTCTTTTCTGCTTGAGATTTACATAATCCATCCTTCAAATATCTGTAGTATTTCTCCTATTAGCATTCAAGGGGTGGGGATAAGGGGTAGATTAGGAAGGTTTGCTGCAAACAACATTTTCCCCTTTACATTTCGAAAAGATGTTTCCACTAACTAAACACATTCTATCACCCCATTTTGTGTTCTTTATTTTTATCATAAGAAAAATGAACATGCAAAAGTGTATCCTTTTGGTTCCTAAATTGGATGCAATACACTGTTGAATTTATTTCTGTAAATTCATCATTTTTTAATATAACCACATCAATCATTAGAGCATATTCGATGTATATTGCAGTTTAATTAAAACATCATCCAACAAATCTCTTAATTATAAAAGAAAATCTTGAGATGAAATGAGACTATTGCCAAGAGATTTTTTCAAGTTGGTAGACGGGGTGCCGCCCTCTTCTTAACCATTTCCGGTTAACGGACCACGCCCACGGTCCTCCCACCTTACATTTGTGTGAATGCTTTTCTCTGACATTTCCTGCGCTCTCAGCTCTTATACATTTTTACGTTTTCCTCATTTTAAGTTCCCAGTAAAAGAACATTTATTATTTCCAAAGAAGAATTTCATCCTGAAAAATTATCAATAGAAGTAATGAGTACACGGGCAATCCTAGCCCCGAGAAACGATGAAGTCAAGCGAATTAACACGAAAATTGTTGATCGGTTACACAGCAGATTGGTTAAATGCATATCAATAGACTATGCTGAAACAGTTGGTGGTGATGGTGCGGAAGATGAAAACATCAACTTATAATATCCCGTAGAATATCTACAACTGTTAACACCTTCCAGTCTTCCACCAGCCAATTTACTGTTGAAAGAAGGATGTATCATAATGTTATTGTGTAATTTATGTATGAGTGATGGGCTATGCAATTGGACAAGATTAGTTGTATTCAAAATTGGACGAACAATTCTAACATGTAAAATTTTAACAGGCGACAAGAAAGGTAATGTAGTACATCTTCCGCGGGTAACATTAGACATTAAAGGAGATCTTGATACACCATTCGTATTAAAACGTTTATAGTTTTCCGTTAGAATAACTATTGCTATGACAATTAACAAATCACAGGGACAAACATTTGAAAAATTTGGTTTTTTTTATTAGAGAGAAAGAAACAATATTCACTCACAGGCAGTTATATGTTATGTTGTCACAATGTAAGTCCAAACATGGAATCAAAATTCAATGCAATATTGATGAAAAGTTAATTCCAAATATTGTTTTTACTGAAGTTTTACAGTAAAAGAGTAATGTTTAAAAAGTATTTGTGTGTTAATTTCAAAGCCAAAAAGAACGAAAACATATAACACAATGAATACCTCTAGCACAACATGAAATATAATTTTCTTTCAATATACAGTGGAACCTCGGGTCATTACCGTAATTTGTTCCAAAACTCTGGTCGCTTACCCGTTTTGGTCGTGACCCGAAGTAATTTCCCCCATAGGATTGTATGTACATACAGTACAATTAATCCGTTTCGGACCATACGAGCTGTATGTAAATAGATTTTTTTAAAGATTTTTAAGCACAAAAATAGTTAATTATACCATAGAATGCACAGTGCAATAGTAAACTAAATGTAAAAACACTGAATAACACTGAGAAAACCTTGAACAGGGAAAGCTAACATTGCAAGAGTTCACACTATAGCCTTACAAACCGCTCACTGTAAACACTTTTTTTAATGAGTTTAAAGCACAGGATTTGAAAAATCCGTAATTTATAGAAAAACTTACCATAAACAACCAAGAAAACTAACATTGCATGAGTTGAGTTCTGGCATGAAGGAAGTGAGGAGGAACTGGGTGGAGAGGAGATTACAGTCTTGAGGTAAAGTCTGTGACGATGCATGTTCACTGCATGCTCCCATTTCGCTTCCGGGAGCCCTTCAACCCCGTCAGAGTCGGTAATGTTACCGATGAGCACAACAGTGAGGCACTACAATGGAGCAATCGGATTGTGCAAAAAGTGCCAAGTGCTTTTATTAAAATTAACAAAACAACAATCAAAAACAAAGTCCAAATTAAATAAAGTGCAGTGCTTTCAGAATCCTTCAATAAATAAATACAGTAATCCCATAATAACAGAAGTGGTGGAGGTTAAAATCCAATAGAATAAAGTCTTCATTAAATACGAGGTTAAAACAATGCTGAAAGCAGTCTCTTTAAAAACAAGCCCGATGCATTCTTTAACTGCCTTCTCGGCCTTACGTGGCCAGCCGTCCTTCTTCTGGTCACTCCAGCTCCTTGATCGCTCAGCTGGAGTGACCGCTTCCTTCTGCTCCACCGGCCAAACACGGCTTGAGCTCACTGTCCAGCTGCCTGCCTGCGAGTACGCACACTTTCGCTCTCTCTCTCTCTCTCTCTCGGTCGCTCGCTCCCTCTCTCTCGCTCACACCGTTTCTTTCCACACTGCTTCCTGCTTACTTCCTCACTCTGCAAACTCCGCCTTTCATTTTCCTCTCTTTAGCCACCTAGTGCTTCTATTTATGAATAGGACGTGGCAGCTGTAGCAATCAACCACCACATCCCCTCACTAAACTGCAAGCGCGGCAATTATTTATTTAAAACTGGCCTCTTGATGTGAGCTGTAGACCCGCTATACCACAAAGTCCCTCTGTGCAATGCACGTCTGACCGAGAACAATGTACTGTACAGGGAAAGACTGAACACGTGCGTAAATCACCGGTGCGCACAAACCAGAAGGGAAACGAAATAGAGCACAAAGAGTTCACAGCGAAAGCACAGGGAGAGACTGAACATGTCCGAAATCATCGGCGTGTACAAACCGGAAGGGAAACTGGCTTGTTCGTCACCTGAGTGTGTGGTCGTGAACAGATGCAAAAGTTTGATGAACTTTTTGGTCATAACCCGATTTGTACGTGTTCAGAGACGTTCGTGACCGGAGGTTCCACTGTATTACTTACTATTAACTATTAATTACTTTTTACTATGGTTAATTTTTTTACTATGGTTAATTACTTGCTGTAATGTAAAATAGTTAGTTCTCTTATGTACAGTATAAGTAACAATTCCCATGAAAATAACAATCTGCTTAAATTGTACATCCGCTTCCCCATACGCGAGCGCCAGAGCTGCGAAGTGGCAAGCGTGTGGCACCCACCTGAGGGTTGTCGAGCGAACAACTCATATTAAATTTACTAAACTTGAAATTTTATTTTTTCATGTACAGTACAGGCCAAAAGTTTGGACACACCTCCTCATTCAATGTGTTTTCTTTATTTTTATGACTGAAGGCATCAAAACTATGAATGAACACGTGGAGTTATGTACTTAACAAAAAAAGGTGAAATAACTGAAAACATGTTTTATATTCTAGTTTCTTCAAAATAGCCACCCTTTGCTCTGATTACTGCTTTGCACACTCTTGGCATTCTCTCGATGAGCTTCAACAGGTAGTCACCTGAAATGGTTTTCACTTCACAGGTGTGCCTTATCAGGGTTATTTAGTGGAATTTCTTGCTTTATCAATGGGATTGGGACCGGCAGTTGTGTTGTGCAGAAGTCAGGTTAGTTGGACGATCATTTATTTTTCAACAGGACAATGACCCTAAACAAGAAGGAGAGTGATGGAGTGCTGTAAATGGTCATGAAAATAAAGAAAACACATTGAATGAGGAGGTGTGTCCAAACTTTTGGCCTGTACTGTATGTCTTGATGCATCAAGGTTAATGAAACCAAATTAGTGTTTATGTATTTTTGAACCAAACATAAATTATCCTAGGAGTTTTCTCAGGAATTCACTTCACTCTTCAGTGTTTTTTTCCAATGTGTTTTATCTGATTTTTGTTTTCATCAGAGAGTACCAGGATGCCATCTGCATACTTGCAAGCTGTAAACCCAGGCTGGATGGGGTGCCAGTCAATTTTATGGCACAGTTACATAATCAACACCATACTCCTTAATATCAGGCCTCTTCAATGTTGTCAGTGTTCACATAAATGTACATCTCTAAAAATCTAGAGAGATCTAATTGCTTCTACTAGTAATGTAGTGTTCATTAAATATACTGCATGAACTGAAGATACAAAATAGATTAGTAACCAGAAATTAGTATCTATTGAACCATTAATAGTTTAAGCCAAAGTCACTTTAGTTAATACAAGGTTGTGGAGAGATTACTCCAATCCTGGAAGTATTCTGCACAAGACAAAAACCAACACTGGTCAGTTGATTACATTGCATTACATTACATGCAGCAATCATTACATGCAGGGATCAATCATGAATTCCAAGCTAATTAAAATATACGTGCACATGTTCACCTCTACCTGACCAATTAAGAATTGCAAACTTATATAATATGCAGAAGTGATAGGGAAAAAAAGCAGTGGTAGCACTGCCGCCTCGCAATAAGGAGACCTGTGTTCACTTCCCGGGTCCTCCTGCGTGGAGTTTATACGCTCTTCCTGTGTCTGCATGGGTTTCCTGTGGGTGCTCCAGTTTCCTCCCACAGTCCAAAGACATGCAGGTTAGGTGCACTGGCAATCCGAAATTGTCCCTAGGGTGTGCTTGGTCTTGTGGGTGTGTGTGCCCTGCCCGGGTTTTTTTTCTGCCTTGCGCCCTGTGACCCAGCAAACCCCTGTGACCCTGTAGTTAGGATATAGCAGGTTGGATAATGGATGGATGGATATATATATGATTGGACACTATTTTATGCAAAGCTTTGGACTTCAAACCCTAAGGTTATGGGTTTCAAACCCACTAATGACACTGTGTGACCACAAGCAAGTTACTTCACCTGTCTGTGCTCCAATCAGAAAAAAAAATGAACCAGTTGTATCTAAAATGTTGAAAATTACACAGTAGTGGCAGTAGTTTAATATCATCAGACTAAAAAAATAATTCATATCACATCATACATTAAAAGCAACATTCACTATTTATACTAGTTGCCAGAGCTGTTTCCAATCTCATAAACAAGTAAAAATACATTTTTGCTTTCTAATCTAAAATTCAGAATGATGCTTATTGGCACAACTAGATAAGTGTGTATTCATAATCTACATTTATTTTTTTCTTGTGGTTTGTTTGACTTCACTTGCTTCTTACAAAGTAATTAATTAAAAAAAAAAAAAAGTAAAAACAGCAAGACAACCAGTGACTTTAAAGTTTGGTATCATTTTCATCTGTGTGTGTTTCCATTAAAAAAAAAAAGTTTAAGAGAATATTTTGAAAAGTTAAGCACTTAGGAATTCAGACCCCCATCAATACACCAGGCATTCTTTAAATGTGTACTGAGAGGGATTTTTGACACTGGAGAATACTAACAGAATCATGTCTAAATGTCAGGTCAGGTTGGGCAGCAGACACTGGTACAGCATGTTGCCGCACCCACCACACAACGAAACAGCTCAGAATCCTGGTTGGCATTAGCCCAAGGTAGATAAGCACTCCAGTCCCACTCTCCAGAAATAGCCATCTATCTGCCGTAGCCAGGTGTTACGTGGACATCCCCTTGGCCTGGTCCAGCCACTCGGGTCCTCAACAACGAGGATCCTGCAAACCGGATCACCCAGGGGGAATTGGGCCACATGGCCATAGTGCCGTAACTGACGCTCCCTCACAATTCATGCAGTATGCCTCATTCAGGACTCCGTGAGCAACTGCTCATTTGACACAAAGTCAAACCAGTGGTATCTCTTCTCAGGAAGAGACACAGTACTGAAGTAGTCCAGTCTTTGTCTCAGGTCACTGGATAGTGTCCATGTCTCACAACCATATAGCAAGACACGAAGCACCAGCACTCTAAAGACTTGGACCTTCATCATTCTGCAAAGATATCGGGAGTGCCACACACCCCTTTCCAGCGACCTGAGCCCCCATGCTTTCCCAATCCATCTTCTGACTTCATAGGAAGAGTCACTAGAGACATGAATGTTGCTGCCAAAGTAAGTAAACCTCTCGATAAGGTTAACACTCAGCTATGCAGGCAGACACACAGCTCTGATGGCTGTGCCCAAGAGATCATTAAAGGCCTAAATTTTGGTTTTTATCTAGGACACTCGCAAGCCCAGACACTCTGAGTGTCTAAATGTCAGAATGTCTAAATGTTCCATTGGCTGGTGGGCTGAATGAAAAGGACATCAGCAGTGCTGTTAAAATTCAAGAAGGTCATTTTAGTACAGCGCAGAGAATAAAATTAAGTGAATTCAAGCATAATGCTAGTCATGGCCCCAGTGAACAGGTTTTACGTAATTTTTAACTATGTAAGAAAAATTAATTTCTTCTTTTTTTACAATGATATTTATGGTAATGAAAACCATAACTGTGGCTCCAGTAAACTTAGTGCACTTGTTCAAAGGCAGCCAAGCTTTTCCAGTCTTCTTACTTTTAGGCAGTTTGTGCAGTTGATACTCGTATAAGTGCATTTTCCTGCCTACATGCACTTGTACAACCTTTATACTAAATTGTTTCCCTCAGTGTTCCTGTATTCACATACTCTGTTTTTTAATACATTTAAAGCTTTCTAAGTACCATATTTCTTTATTTTTCTGTATTTCACTAGACTCTGCAAATTATTTTAATGGTTATGGCTTCATATGTGTTCTCAGACTAATTATGAAAGGTGTGTACTGTTACTGAACATTCTTTATCCCTGCTTTCATTCTGGACTGGGTGGCAAGGGGTAGGAGTAGCATCCTCAAACTCTATTTCTATATTACTATCAGATTGATAAAACACCATCATCCTTGCCTTTAGTAAAGTCACCATGTTATTGGTAATAACCCTATGCTCAGAAAAACTATTGTGCCATGATTTGGGGCTTTAAATGCCGTGGAACTGAATAAAATGTGCCCCTGCAGAGTTCTCTGTCTTCCTGTCTAAAATGGGGGTCATTCATATAACAGTGCACATGCAATGGAGCTCATAGAGTGAGGCGCTTAAACAACTACATTGTGTTGTGATTTATATATCTGCACTGGCTTTAATCAAACCTGAACTCCAAATAGGTTTTTTAAAAATGGACGAATAAATTAGCACCTTTTTATGTCTGTTTCTTGTTCTTCTCGTCTAAATTGCATTGATACTGTTAAAGAATTGACAAAATTATGTGAAGGCATTCCATTATATTCACATGGCTATGAATTTTTCAAATGTCTTTTGGCAGAATCTGCTGTCAATAATGCTTTATTTTATATAGAATGTGGCATCATATATAGCATCCCAAGGCACTTTATAAATACAGATTTATAATATTCCATAATTTTAATATAGTTATAGTGAAGAGGCAGGAATAGGAGCTTGCTCATGATCACATGGTGAACTGGAGGCAGGGACTGAACATGCAGTCGTCTGGTTTAAAGTTTAGCTCCTTGGCCACACTGTCTAAAATCAGTTTTTAATATTGAAACAGTAGATCATCAAGTACAACAAATCTTCAGCGTTATTGAGAAACAATCAGACAGTGACACTTAGGTACCATGAAAGATACCCTGAGGCAACGGTATGCTAATGCTAAAACATAACAAATGTTTATGATTTGGGAAATTGCTATAGCTGCAGGCTTGTGTCTGTCTCTTTTAAATCTTTCAACCTTGAAATGTGCTTAGAGAGCAATCACTGAAAAGTCAGAATGAGACTCTTGAGTACAGCTGTAGGCAGAAATACCTGGTGCAAGGTCTTTGTGTAACTTCATGTACCATCACAGAGTTTGGAAAATCCTAAGAGACTACTGGTCACAAGTAAAGTAAGGTTAAATAAGGCTTTAATTGTCTGTGAGGAATCTATTTATAGGGAAATAAATTCCACTTTGCACTATATACACAGTACCATATAAATATAATTTTTGCATAAGTTTCATTATTTATTTTTATTATCTTTACATTCACTTGAATGATGTGAAATAAAAAATGTAACTGCCTACTGTAATTTGTACTCCAGATGCATACCCAAAAACTGAGATGATTTACACGTGGACTAAAGGACCCCAAAACTCAGTAGAAGTTCCAGAAGAATCTTCTAGTTTGGTTCAGTATGATCTGATTGGACAGACGGTGTCAAGTGAAACTGTTAAATCCATTACAGGCGAGTGATTACTTTCAGTTGGTTGCTTTATTACGTTTATGCACTATTTCTTTCACTACCTCCTTTTAAGTGCAGGCTCTACCCATTTTAACAAGTATAATGTCTATTCTTATTGTATGTTTTTAATTGTATAAATGGTGTGTTTAATAAATGGATTTTAGGTGATACCCATAAGTAGTTTCTATTTATAACTGGTAGTTTTTCATTTTCTTTTTCAATATTTTACAGGCGAATATATTGTGATGACAGTGTATTTCCATTTGAAACGAAAAATGGGCTACTTTATGATTCAGACATATATACCATGCATTATGACAGTGATCTTATCTCAAGTGTCATTTTGGATAAATAAAGAGTCTGTTCCTGCTAGAACAGTTTTTGGTATGTACTGGCTTTCCTCCTAAGTATATTAATTTATGTCAGTGTATATACAACTTCGTATATTTTTCTTCATTGAATATATTCATGCTTTTCAGTTTTTAATCATTAATACATATTCTGCACATAGAGTGTCTAAAATATTCACATTTTTGGAAATAAAATGTATTCATGCTGGCAGTAAAATGGCTTGAAGTTAATAACATTAGTTGTATTAAAACTAACAACAGTTTAGAAATTTAAATATATAACTGGACAGTGCAGAGCTGGACAAGTGGATAGTATGATCAGTGTTTCACTGTTTTGAACAGCCTGTTTAACATTACCTAAAAGTTAATGATGTTCATTTGCAAAAAATCACCATTCTCTATAAGAGTTATTCCTGTATATTATAATGCAGAAGTGAACTTTCCTAAATGATTTATTAATGATAGTGTCTTGTTTAAAATCTTTATACATTTTGTGGCACACTGCATAGAAAATGAATACCATGAAATAATTGCATTTTAGTATAAAAAACTGAATATGCCGAACATTATTTTGGTTGATAGATTTTGCCTAATATTTTTCTCAAGCTCATAATAAATATTCAAAAAGTTGTTAAAAACTAATCCAATAAGAAATAAATTGCTTACAAGAACAAAATACCTGAAAGTTTACTCGCAAGCTTTTTTGTTGTATGTTCTAAAAATCTAAGCACTGTTAAGTCCAATAGTGTAACACAGAAACATAAAAGCATTTTGTTAATTCTCTAAATTTTTTCCCTATTTCCCCATCAAGGAAAGAAAATAGTAATAAAAAAATACCTAACAAGAAGAAGGATTTCCTATAGTGAAATTATTTGTATATGTCGTTCTGCTTCTGATTGCTGAAATGTTTTATATTTGATAGAGTAGTCATCAAATTTACATATGACAAACTACTGAATGTGGTAAAATCTAAAAAATATTATCAAGTTATTATTTATTATGTGAGAAGAATTACATGCAAGTGGTTTAACTTTGTACATCTTGCTTTGTTTAGTTAGCTAGCAGTCAGTCTATCTAATTATTTTATCTGTACATGGACCAAAAGGCATAACATTTTTCAACAGCAGTAATGGGAAGGATATTGCAAATTCCTGCCACCCCCGTGTAATCTTATTTGTCTCTTTCTTTTAAGTTCAATTCAAATTAATAAAAGTAGTGGTCTGACAACTCCCCAACACACCCTTCAAAACAAGCCTTTGGCTTATTTGTTCTCACATTAATTTCTGCTGTATTTTGTTAAATGTACAGTATATAAATATTTATACAACTAACACATAGTGTATATGGGTTATCTAGTCATGATTATACCTGTACTGAATATTTATACAGTGGTTTTTCAAGTAGAGACAATATGTATTTCTCTATAATTTTCTATGAAAACACAGTATATTAAAATGTAACCAACAGAGAACCATAACTTTCATCATTCATAACAGTTTAAGATGTATTATCTCTATAAATAAACTGTAAAAAACACTTCAATTTGTGGTTGATTTGAGTCTATTCTGTTTACACGGAGTAAGCATTCATAAAGACACTGTATGTTTAAATAACTAAAAGAAGAACAAGAGAGACTGATTAGTCAATGTATCTTCTTTGGTTAGTTAATAGCTAAGTTATCATTTTGTATGGTATATTCTTTAATAAATGTGCAGAATCTGCATCAAACACTGAACAACAGGGACTTCTTGTCTCTTACTTCCTGTAAATGCATCTGTAAGGTGGCTTTCACAATAATGTATTTTTATTCCATTTAAAGATACAGATTGGAATAATGAAAAAAAACAAACATGCTATTAAGTTTAAGTGACGAATATTTCTAACATAAATTGAAAATAGTAAAAAAAAAAAAAAAGTATAAAACAATAAAATACCTAGACTGTAACTGATTTATATGTAAGAAACATACATTTTACATTATGTCAGAGTTCGTGAATTGCTAGCCTAAATAATACATAATAATCTAAATGAGTGATACATGACTAAATACTTTAAGTTCCTGAAAATACACAATTTATAACATGCTTAATATCAGATATTTTATTTGTAACAAATAAGATAAGTAAAACCTCTAGTGTATTATAAGGTATTTATGTTGGTTTTGCTTGATATTTAAATTCATTTGTATCTTTAATTAGGGGGATAGTTATTATTTTATTTGAAACAGCATCACAAACAATTTCTGTAAGACTGTTCATTATTAGGTCAAAAAAGTGATGCCCAGAGAAGCTTATTTTATGAGACATTTGATTCAGGAAAGTAAGCATACAACCTTGAGGATACAGGTCCTTCCTATGTTGTTTTAAGGTTGGTTGTAAAATGATATCTTTATTGCTAAGTTTATTAAATTGATAAAATCATTTCTTCTTTGTTTTGCAAATTACATAATGGAGATTTGTTGGTTTTATTAATAACACGTTTCATGACTTCAGTTTTCAAACCCTTACAACAAATGAGGAGGATCAGCAGTTCAAATAATTTTAGTAAATCTATAGTATTCTTAGGCAGTATGCTTACTTTTGGTATATAACATAAATACACAAATAACACAAATAACACAAATACTAATAATGCAAGATCTAAAAAACTTAGAAAGTAGGTTGAGAGACGTAGATAATGTCATTGTGGCCTGTGACTAATGGATAAAGGATTTATTCTATGCTGGTGTTGCCATGGGCAACTGCTTTGCTCAGTGACTGTCCGTTTCTGAAATGAAAGATTACATAAACACTGACAAATATAATTTAATGCATTATAACCAACCAAAAATATACACCTTTGAGATATAAAGTGTTTAAGTCAAGTCATGTCAAGTTGCTTTATTGCCATACCATTCATACACAGTATTGTAGCATAAATTGGCATAAAACATTTCCCAGGACCACGGTGCAACATATACGTAAACACAGGACAAGTGCAAGACAGGTAAAGAACTATACTATAAATAAATAAATAAATGGTGAGTAAATATGAATAATTTGAAAAACACAGTAATTAGTAAATTATAAGAACAACCAACTTTTAAAAAACAACATAAGTAATAGTGTAACAAATGAACTACATACAAATAAGCTACTACAGTAG
Organism: Polypterus bichir lapradei; assembly: GCA_026402145.1. Taxonomy (NCBI): domain Eukaryota; kingdom Metazoa; phylum Chordata; class Cladistia; order Polypteriformes; family Polypteridae; genus Polypterus; species Polypterus bichir. The sequence continues at coordinate 46,582,362 of JANRMT010062808.1, forward strand.
GAGCAGATATGAGGGCAGGAGGAAAGCACAGAGTTCCGAGTCTGTATAGCCAAGGGGTACCTTCTTCCAGATGACAGTGGGACAAAGTGACTCTGGGAGGGGTTGGAGTAGCCCTTCTAAATGTTATAGCCTTTGTGAATCACTTTATAAAGAAGTGTTTAATGGAGGGCAGAAAAGTCCCAATGATTTTTTTCTGCTGTATGTACTGTTCAGTACCTTACAGTCAGAGACACTGCAGTTCCCAAACCAAATAATGATATAGCTGGTCAGAACACTTTCAGTGGTGCCCCTGCTGGATGTAGTGAGAATATGGGTAGGTAGGCATGCCTTCTTAAACCATCAAATGAAGTGGAGATGCTGCTGTGCTTTCTGGGCTATAGAGGTGATATTAACTGACCAAACAAGGGCAGTTACCAGGTGCACAGTAAGAACTTTGAAGCTCTTGACCAATTCCATTACAGCATCCTTAATGTGCAGGGGTTATGGACAGCATGGACTTTCATAAAATCAACTATTATCTTTTTTGTTTTTTCCAAATTAAGAGACCAAAATTGCATTCCCCACACCAATTATCATAATTCCATTCTGCAAGCTGACATATCCCCATTGTTAATCAAACCCACCACCATTGTGTCACTCACAAACTTAATAATGGTATTAGAGCTGTACACAGCCATACAATCATGAGTTAGAAAAGGGAATAGAAGAGGACTTAGTACACAGCCCTGGAGGGGTACCAGTGCTCAGCAGGATGGCACTGGAGATGGAGTTTGAGACATGGACTGTCTGGGGTCTCTATGTCAGGAAGTTCAACATCGAGTGAGTTGCCCAGGGAAGTGTTGTAGCCCAGCAGGCCTAACTTCCTATTTAGCCTCTGAGGGATGATGATATTGGAATGAACAAAAGATATTGTATCTTCAGTGAAATGGTTAGGGCGATAGGCAAACTGGAGAGTGTGATGTGCGAAGTCTGGATTTCAAGGGAGTCCAAGACTAGACTCTTAAAGCACTTCACAATGAGAAAAAAGTATTAAATTATTTATAGAGAAAAAAATATTCTGTAGTAAATATCAAAAAACGTAATTCGTAATCAAAATCTTAACTTTCAAAGAATTATGTCTCGCAATAAGGTAATGATGGTTGTAGGGAATTAAAATTTTGCTTTCGCTTTTCTTCTTCAATCTTAGCTAAGTGTACATATGTAAAAATTAATTCAGCATGTCAAAAAATATACTGTAAATACAAGCTTACATGTGTTGCTGTTGCCCACAGTACAACGTTGGTAATAACTTCTTGTTATTATCAAACAGGAGACCAGGGATAAAATGCTTTAGGACTTTTTACCTTGTATTTTTCTTAAGACTCTTGCATCTTAATTAATTGTAGGCAGAATTTATAAACTAAGCCATTCAAACTCAATCATTATGTAATGCTATGGGCATTTCTAAATACTCTTAAACAAAAATTGCTAGTTGAGAGACTGGCCTGCATTCTTTATGTCAAGCCAAGTCACCAAATCAAGCATTGTTTCCAGGAAGTTATACTATATGAAATGATGTTGCTGAGCAGGGGATGTTGATAATTTTAAGATAAGCACAATTTGAAACATTTAGTGGAGGGGATCTCAACCTGAAGAGTGCACCACTTGATCACATAAGCTCTTGTATGTTACCAACACATAACCATGCGTCATTTGGATTAGTCATTCCTCTTCCTCATTTATATTTAACAGATTTTACCTCTTCATTATGTATATAAAGGCTAATAATAGTTTCCTAATCTGTTCATCTGTCAAATCAGTTTTCCTAGAAAATTTTAAGGCGAGAGCTTTTAATTGTATTAGTTCCCCTAGCAAACAGCAGACATTCGGGAGGTGGAATACACAAATGAGTGATAGAAATCAAGAGGCAGTATGTTCTAAATCTGAGAGTCAGAAAATTAAATAATTAAGTAAGCTGTGCATGTAACTGTTAGTGGTATGAAGATGGCAGTTCAACGTACTGTCACTCCTTGCATTTCCTGATCCTGGTACACACAATCCTTGTTATATATTAGTGCAGTTTTTCTGCAATATTCCTAATTATGTCATGTTTTCGGGCACATCTCACATGCATTCAAAACTTTTTGTTGTGCCGTCACTCACCTGTCTTCTGACTATAAAGAATTAATCTCCCCTAATCAGCATCAAAAAGCTCACTAATATAAGCATTTATTATTTATGAAAAGTAAATAAACAATTTTATTTAGAAAGCTGTTGCAGTAAGCGGTAGAGGATATTTTTCATTATTAACTACACAAATAGGGTTGGGGGTTTAGATTTGCTTTTCTAACTTTGTTCTAGTTTCTCTTTGTTGTGTTGTCTTTTTCATTTGTGTTTTTTATAAAGTTTTCTCTTAAAAATGATAAAACAAATATTAATGTCATTGCAAGCTAAACATATGCATTCTGTTTGGTTCACCGTCAAAAGCGCGATAGACATATGCGCCCTGACAAAACCGCAACGGACAAATGAGCACCGACAAACCCGCTAACTGGTTTTCGACAAATGCGCACTGACAAAATTGCCACGACAAAATTGCGAGAGAGGCCAAGAGAGTGGGACGCGTACGTGCGCATTATGTACACATTATGTGCTAGGTTATAACTGTTATAACTGCTGATGGCATGCTGCGAACAAATAACTCAGTCGAGGGTTGGCATAACGCATCGTATACAAAGCGGAATTACCAGCAGTCTGGCAGCCAGCAAGTCTAAATACGCTCAACTATCAAGACGTCTTGCTGCAATTCTTCCTACATATGCAGGGCGTGATCTTAAGGACTATCTGCGTGCCGTGCTGATGGCATGCCGCGTCTCATAATATTGACTTCTAAAATAAACATTATTATATTTGCTTTAAACTAGTAATTCATATTTAATGAAACTTTCGCGATTTTGTCGGCGCGATTTTGACGCCGCGTTTTTGTCGGCGCTCTTATGTCTATCGCGCAAATGTCAGGTCACATTCTGTTTTATGTGTAATCCTAAGCTGTACTGTCTTTTCCGAGTAAAAATGTTAATTTCTGATTGTGTGGCAATCTTAGCTTGTTGGCCTTTCCGAATTACTGCAATGATGTGAAACCAACATTTCAAGATCAACACAATACATAGAGTGCAAAGACATTTCCCATTGTTATTTTTTAACAGGCAAGAAGATAGCGTGAAAGTTACACACTTAATGAATCATGCATGTTCAGGATAGCTACATATTTATAAAGATATGTATACCTCTTTACAGTGTGCGTTTATTGAATACACAGATAAGAAAATAGATTATTTTGATACTTGGCATGTAATGTACTTTTTCTTATTTACAATGTGATTTGAGTTGTACATGTGGGATCAAGCTGTTGTGTCTGTTATACATTTAACACTAGAATTACCAGAGCCTACGAAAAAACTCGTAGATCCGGCCCACCTTAAATCCCATCGCACCTCTCCGTCAGCATCTTTTGTCCTGTAAATGTGCCCATAAAGACAAGCAGCAAGCAGCCTGCTATTCCATCCCCCCACCGCCGCAGAACGTGCACAATGTTCTCCCAGCTCATGCCTTGATTATCTGGGAGTGAAGCGCTGGAGTTTTACAGTGGAAATAATAGATCGTTATTTTGAACACATGCATTTCATGTGTGTTTCGTTTCTACAATAATCTGTGTAAACACATTGTTAAAACAGAAACCTTTTCATATTTTAGTAGTAAATGACAAAATGTTGGTATAAACTATATAATGTGTGAAGCCTGAAGTCCAAAGATCAAATAAACACTTTCACAAAAGTTTCAAGGACGATACAACAGCTTCCATGGCGTAGTGGTAAGATTTTCTACGAGTTTTTTAGTAGGCTCTGGTAATTCTAGTGTTAATAAGGTGATTGTTAAAATACAGTTTATGCATTATATTTGTATCTTACTTATTTGGGCTATATTTTTGTGTGGACTTTACATACATTGAGAACAGTCTCTCTAAATAATAGTTTGGCATCTTTGATCATTGACAATCATAGTGGCTACAGGTTTTTTTACAATTGCACATTAAATTGCATTAACTTACTTTTGGTTTTTGTAGTATTATGAATATAGATTTATCTGAATTATTTTCTGTAATATAGCTTGAATCAGTCAGTTCAATTTATAGATGATTTTTGGTTTTAAGTATTTACTGCTTAAAGCCATAAGTGGGCAAATTTTAAAATAAAAGAAAGTGAGAATGTCAGTGCTGACGCATCTACTATTCTTTAAAGTAGTTTCTCTCAAAATGTATATGAAACATATTTATAGTTGATCTCTCCCCCTTTGTCAGAGTATGTGGACTTTGAATACGAAACAATAAGTGATTGAAAATTAAAATAAATATAACATTAGTTTCTTGTATTGTAAAAGAAGTAGTTACAGTATATGAAAGAGAAAATGTTCAATTCTCAGTTCAGCAATATTGTATTCCGCAAAGGTAAGATAATTTTACCAGTAGTTCTGTCTTGTTGATACCACTACATGATTTTTTGATTATTGTTCTATAGATTCATGGTTCAATAGAGTAAAGGTGACCTAGAGCAGTAACGTTATTTAGGTTTGAAATGGTAATCCAAACAATTTAAAGCCATAATTAACTTTGTCTCATTGCTCCAATGAGGCGTCAGATTAGAGATGGTCATTAGTAAGCTGTGTCATGACTCTTAAAACATTATGTAAATGAGTTCAGTGAGATTTGCAAACTAGTGAGTTGTGAAAAATTTTAAAACACAGAGCACACATTTAAAGGAGACCATGACTTGGTAATGAAAAAAACAGCTTTAAAAATGGCAACAACAAAACTAAATTAGAAATATTAATTGTTTGTTAAATATGCAATCTAGTCCATTTCACATGATGTGACATATTTGTCTTGTTTCTGCCCCAGTCAAAAAAGAAAAATAACTCATTTTGTGTTTGTATTACTAAATTAATTAAACTAGTATTGTACAGGTAAGATATGATCAAGCTAAATAAAAAAATCAGCTGTTTTATTTTGCTCTTTTACAATATTACTCACACATGCCAGCATCTGCCAAGGGAAGAGGACAAATACCTAAGTGATTCATTATTGGGTACGGATGGTGTCTCAATTGGGGTGTCTCAATCTGAGCAGAAAAGAAAATGAAAAAAACATGAATGTTTCTCTTCTGGGCTATCTTCTGTGACTGCAGTGGTGATTTCAAAGAAGATCCTTGCAGAATTAAATGTTCAGGTTCCACTATTTCACTTGTTCAGAGAAAATAAGCAACTCTCCCTCACAAACTGTACCATATACAAAAGAACTTATTTTCTCATTTTTGATTTTCTGTATTATTACATGTTTTTCACAGACGTATTGCTCAGATATTTTTATGGATTGTGGTTAGACAAGCTGAAATTCTTAGAGTAACAAATGCAACCAAAGTTTTGCACTTGTTTCATTAGTTTGATGTGTAATGTAAAGAAATAGGTTCAGTTGTTTATAAAGCAGTAATGATCAGGCCACATATTGTTTTACTCAATAAATTTGTCCCTTACGATTAGAGTGAGGTAGTCAACCTGCAGGTTGTAGATTATTTGTAAATAATATTCCAAAAAACCTATTTAAATACAGTTGTGGTTGTTTATTAGTTCGGGAGGAATTTAAAGGGCAATTTCTAGGGGTATGAGACTCTGATAAAATGCACTCAGAATGTTTAGAAAGAGAGAGAGTCTTGCCAGAAGTGCCAACAATGTCTCAAAAAATCTTATAACAACATTTGGCAAAGCCACTATCAGAAAGGCACTGGGGTCTAAATACTGTAAAATCCATGGAAGAGAGTCAAGACAGAGCGTTCTGCTCATGAATAAGATAATGACTTCTCTCCTCATGTTTCTTAAAATGCACCTTGGCCATTCTTAGTAGTTTCAGGAACAGTACTGTACAGACAGGTGAGAAAACACTAGAACATTCTAGCCAACATTTGATCTGTTTTATGTGTAGAAAAGCTAACATGGTCTTCCTCATAAGAGAGGGAAGGCACAAAAGTAATAGTGTCATCATATGGAGATATTAGAAATCAATGCTATCACTGATGAAATCATTAATTCTGCTGTTGTGTATTGAAGAAATCTTGAAGAGAACATCAGGACATTGGTTTATGAGCTGCAGCTGAAACATAGCTGGTTTATACAGAAGCAAATTGACCTAAAATACACAAGCAAGCCTATGTAACAATAGCTAAAGTAAAATCATTTTTTTATATTCAGTATGGTATAATCATAACCTAAACAACTTTGAGGTATTGTGGTTTGATAAGAAATGAGGTGCTTGTGTTTGCTATGTTCAAATTTCACTGAACATGAGGATGGTGTCAAAATTCCTCCAAGGCATACTTGACATAGACTTATATCTTCAGATGATCTCTGCATTTTTGCAAAAGGCAGCAAAATAATTTTTGAGTCCAAAGAGGCAAGCATTGGATTTTGTTTAATGTTGATTTTTAAATTAAATAAGCACCAAAAGGTGTTATTTGTTTGATCTGCTTCCCTTTTAACTAGCATCAAATGTGATCAAAGATCAGGTGGTGGGCAAATATTTTTTTCCTAGCTCTGTTGGGATAAAATAAAATCAGACATCTGCCATGGCTGTGTGAGAGTGTGTTAAAGTCTGTGGTGCATCAGAAAACCTGGCACATACTATAGTAGCTGCAATGTGACTTAATATGAGGTTGTCTGAAAGTTAATTCCTTTACTGGAACATCTGCAGGAGAAATGTGAAAACAGATCTGACAAGGGTAGAGATCTGGCCAAGAAAGAGACAAAATTATAGAGGGAAGTAAAATTTTAGGCAGGAGGTCTAAACCAAGAGTCAGAGTAAGGAAGTAAAAGTGACAAAGCTATGTTTATATGATAAGGCAGATGGAACATTAATGGAACATTCTTTCATTCTTTTACAAAACCCTAACTAAATATTGCATTTTTATCATTTTTATAATTTACAAAGCAAAATAAATTACATCCTTAAAGGGAGCAACTTTAATTTAAACGAATGAAGGTTTTTTTTAACTAATTCTTTACATTTATATTGTGCATGTAGTCACTTTTTGGGTTGTACATTTTCATTTTGGACATACCTTTAGCACAATGAAGTAACTCATTTTCTCAGTTCCACAGGAGGACTGCAAATTTCAAGATCATGGCTTTGAGTCCACAAAGTGACCACCCTTTGTTGTAATAATGCTTCTATATTCTTCTGTTTTTAGCAAATACCTTGGGTGTTTTTCGTAGACCATATGGCATATTTTGATTCTATTAACCTCAATTTGATAGTAAAGCTATCTCTTTAATTACAGTGATTATCACTTGTGCAGTCAACAAAACCATTAATCTTACTACTTTTTTAGTTAACCTTTTTAGTTCATTCATTTTGATCTATTAACATGTGAAAGCACACAGTACGATTTTGTAATTGACAATGACAGGCAAAGGTTAAATTTGTGGCCTACCATGTCTGATTTGAGTTTTTCCTGTTACTCCAATTTCTTCCCACATGTAAAGAGCATGTGTACAAGGCTAATTAGGATTTCTATACTGGTCAGGGGTGAATATATATTCATGATTATGTCTTCTGATGAAAAAGCTTCCCTTTCAAAGTTGATTCTGTGCTGACCAATCAGGTTATGGCTCTTTATGACAATCTTTTGAAGGAATCAGATGGAAAAAATGGCTCACTGGATTGCGAGTGCACTGTTCAATTTTTATTCTGCTTCATAGAGTTAAATTTGTATGAAGCAGCATAAAATGAATGGGAAAAGAGCCTTCCTTGCAGCATAACTGTTTATTAAAAAGTGTAGGTGTAATTTCAAGATGGGTTTACCAGGTACCTTGTAGAGTTTTGAAATAATATTGTGTGCTAACATTCCTAAAATATCATTATATTTGAAGTCTTTATTTTATTAAAATATATTGATGCAATGTGATGTTGCAGGTAAAAGCTGAGAATATCATAATTTGATTTACGATTATTTCACATGGCAAAAATTATTTGAGACAAAAAGAAAATATAATAATATCAAGAACACAACACAAATGCAAAGGTTCCTTACCTGCAATTTGTTACCAGGGGTTGACTGGAAACCTAAACTATAGAAGGAAAAAAAACTAGATTCTTCACAAACTCTTGTGTAATTGTTGGAGTGGTGAGCCAGCTAATAAACACCACTAAAAGTTAAGTTTCTGAACCACATACTAGGTTTGGAAATGTTAATTAGTTGGTCTGCTGTCATACACTTCATACCAATTGGCGATTTCAGTGTCAATCATGCAGGTGAGTGGCTGAAATGGATAAGTTGCTTTAATTGCTTCAGTATTGTGTTAGGACCTCATGTAAAGACAGTCCAAGAATATCAACTAAATTTGCTGCTTTATTGGGTAGGAAACAAGGCTGGTGATATATTGTGTGTCTTAATTTTCAAAGCAGAAGAACAAAGACTTTATGAGGCAGTAATAAAGGAGCATTGTGATCATAAATTGTGTCATCTATTCAACAGAACACGTCAATATCAGTTTGTCGGTGAGAAAAGGGTGTGGAAGTGTTTATAACAGATGTCCATATGGTTACCAAGTAGTTTAAGAAACGTCAATTAAAAAAAGAATGTGATAGAATTAGAAACATTAAATTGCCAGAGCATCTACATCAAGTTTGTAGTGTCATTTTAGCTAAGGCAGTTCCTAGAGCAAGATAGTGTTAAACAATGAGAAAACAGAAACTTCTTCTGCAAGTTGGCTCACATGGCTCTGCACCAACAGTGTTGATGCTGCTGGTTAAATTAGGTGCACAAAATTAAAATAAGGAAAATAACAAAAGGTTGAAAATAGGGAAAATGAAGAATGTCACCATATGTCAAAATAATTACCAGGTGGTAACTCAACATAGAAGAAAAAGCTGAATATAGGTTATACGAAAAAGGGGGGATCATCTGTCAATATGTCCTATCCTTCTAAAGCAATATGAGTGACACCAATAATGATGGTGACTTTAGATTCCTAGGTGGGTTTGTAGTGCATGGCTTAAATAAATGTTCAAAGATCATTATTCTGAATGGAGAAGACATGAATCTCTCTATATAGTATACACATGCAAAAGCAACACCCAACATGAATGAAAAGCCTAACACTAAATAAAGTTCTGTGTTTTGACGAGCTAATAATATACTAAATTATCTAAGGTATTTCAATGCAAGTTTGAAGTAGGACTATGGTTTTTGGGTTTAGGGGTATTACAGATGATTTAGGCTATAAAGTTGTCAAGCCAGACATTATTTTGTTTGGAACAGTATCTTTCTCCAGTCAAGCACCTCAGGAAAGTTTTCAAAAAAATGGCGTTAACATCTGGATACACTGTCAAAGCCAATGTACAATAGTTTTGTGTGGACTTGAAGCGGTATGTAGGTTAACTTGCAAAAACAATCATATGTTGGATGCCTTTAACCAAACCTGCAATTAAATTATGACTGTGTGCAAAATGATCTTGGAGTCAAGAAGAGAGCTGGGCAAATGTCTTACTGGCAAGAGGAAGAGAAAGAAGAGGGGTTAGAGAAAGGTAAGGTGTTAAAAAGACATTTGTGGGGTTAACAATTGTATTTTTTAATAGTTTATCCATCTCATCTAATAGACTGGAGAAGATACCCTGGCTAGAAGCTCCTTGGGGGGCATATGGTTTCATGTTTTCCTTTCTTTTTTTACTTTATATTACTGCTTCTACAGTATTATATCCTCTTTATATATATATATATATATA
>JANRMT010062808.1:46597169-46622666 GCA_026402145.1 Polypterus bichir lapradei
AGTAACGAGTTACATTTACTTCGTTACATTTACTTGAGTAACTTTTTTAAAAAATTGTACTTCTAAGAGTATACTGCACCATAGTTTTTACTTTTACTTGAGTACATTTGTGAAGAAGAAACGCTGCTCTTACTCCGATACATTGGGCAATACTCAAACCGTTAATTTTTTTCCATTACATAAAGTCACATGTACATTACATAGAGTGAAAAATGATGGCTGTCCGATTAACTGCGATTTTAGTCCCTCTCCTTTGTCTTTCTTAGATCGCTTTTCGGAAGGATGTCAGTTTCGTAGTTTTTATGAACAGTTCGAAAATGCCTTTCCACATTTTCCTTCTTTGGAATACCAATGATAGATTGACAGATCAGACAAGCACACTTTGATTGTGACATTGTGAGAGAAAAAAATCCTCTTCCAATTCCACATTCAGCCTATAACCAACATTTTTTTTTTAAATACCTTCTTTAGTCGATGTAAATTGGAAGGCTAACTAGATCACTTAGTTAGCCGGAGTTTTGCAGTAGCTTGCGTGTTCGATCATGCATGCGGAATGACCAGTGTGTTAGAAGAAAAGAGATCTCAGACTGGCCGCCCTTTATGTCAATCAAGTGGCAAATGCCATAGGGAGGATATATGATAGAGTAACATTTAAAAAAAATTTTTTTGAATGTAACGTGATCTACCTGCACTACCTTTCCGATTTACCGAACGATTGCGATCGACGTATTGGGCACCCTTGTTCTAGACACATAAATGTATATTTTTTCTAATCTATGTGTTGTTACTACAATAAGATTCTGTCAAATTAAAATGTGAAAGTCCATACCTGTTTTAATTTTCTTTTGTACACATCTGTTATTATTGCTGAACAATATTTCATGGTTATATTTCATTTCTTTATTTTTGTTTATTTTTATTGTTCTGACACTGAATTCATCCAATGCCATTGTATCCTTTTACAGTATGTGATAACAGTAATAGCAGCAGTCATGTTGTTTATTGGCACCTTTGCTACCACATGATTATGTTATTATTACATGTGACATCATCGCCTGCCCTTAATAAGATGATGTTATAAAATCACTGTGTACTTCACATCTTTTGGTAGGACCTGTTTTGATATTTTTTGGCTAAGATCATTGTATTTTTTGATTAAAAAACCTTTCACCTCTTTTGATATTTGATTGTTTGTATTCCTGTGTAACACTCTTGCTTGCATAAAAAATGATGGTTTGCCTACCTCTATAATAAACCTCTGAATTTCCTGGTCCCATTTCACTCCCAATAAAGTGAAAAACCTCACTGCGTATTACTAGAATACTACAGCACTTATCCATAATGGTAATTGGCAAGTAGTACAGCACACTACAGAGCAAACTTTGAAGTAGAAATATATCCCAAACATCTACAGACTAATAAAGGACAGTTTGCCCTTCATAACACTGAACTGAATAAGATGGTTTTAAGCTTGTAATGTTACATTATGTTCTTTAAATTGCTATAGGCTGGCCCTAACCCTTCTTCTTATTGAATAAAGCTCATAGACTAGTGCATGAGTAAACACAAAAAACTAACAGGGTGCTAGTAATCAATGATATATAGTATTGAGCTGATTGGAACAAACGGATTGGCTGAAACAGAAACCAGAGCAGAAGGAATCAAACTAGGCAAAGGACAACCAAACGAAAAGGTGAACATATGGAAGATATGATAGTTTAACCTTCAAATCACCAATTCTTGAACCACAGCAAAAGTGAGCATAGCAACAAAAAACAAAATGATCATCCTGTATCTGCAAGGTCTCTCCCATGTAAAATATCAGGGCAGAAAGGGGTTTCAAAATCTTCTGTTTGAGCTCTTTTGAAGCAGCATGAGTAAATGGCAAAATGTCATTGGTTGGCCACAAAAAAATGTGCAGCCAATGAGAAATACATCAAGCTGATACCCCTTCAAAATCAGAAGAAGTGTAGAACTGCTAAACCACAGGAAACAAAAACATCTCTGCTACTGTGTGTGACTACTCTTTAATAGACTGAGATCCCATCCAGGGTTTGTAGGTGCTTTGCACCGTTGTAACACCATAGGCTATGAAGGCCATCTGACCAGAAAACTAAATTAAGTGGGCGTAGTAATGGATGGACAAAACATGGGTAAAAGGACATTGATTTAAACTAGAAAACATGAGTAAAATATTAAAAATAACACAAATTAAATTTTTAAAGAAATTATGGATTATTTTGTAAGGTTAAATATGAAAGCACATAATAAATATTAGGAATGGAGATTTCAACATTAAAAAGTAACCTGTGTTTTTATTAAAAAGTGTTTTGACTGTGCACTTTTTCAGACAATTCATAGCGTGTGATATTTAAAGATGTTCTTTATTAAATTTAGGTCTGGCATTACCTAAACTAAATTGCCTTTTTCCCCATTATGACTCACATTTATAGTCCCCTTTCAAGTTAATATCACCTAATGAGAATAAGCATTGTAATTTAGTTATTTAAGGAATGATGCATCTTGGCAAAGCACTTGCTTCTGCAATCAAGCTATTATTATTATTTTTAAATGCTGTTTTATGTATTAATTGAAATGCGCTTTATATGTTCAGGAACATTAGGAAATAGAATTGTCCATAAATATTGTAATTATTATACATATTAATTTAGCCTTTGAAGTTATACATTTATGTATGAATATTCTTAACTGCAGTTATACATTTATCTTTCTTCCTACAGACATTTGATTCCGCTTTATCAAAAATGCTGATTAGAAAAAATAGTAGTAAATATAAACAGGACATAAATGTAATATAATCTTTGTGAGTGAATTATTCAATATGTGCTATTACCAGTACATAACTTTGCTTAGACATAAGTAAGGTGTGTAATCAATGGGATGGTGGTACACTTGTTGGCTTGTTAATGCTGTAAATATTCCCCAGGTCACTAAAGGACAGTGTGGTTTAGACTTGCCAGTGTACTGGGAACAACAGCCAGTCTGATACCCCCTGGTCTCATTCAAATTACTGCTAAGCCATTTGAGCTAAGTAAACTTTATTAATACAAAATATCATAGATGCAGTTGCTTTACTATTCATATTATTATGTTTTGAAGTTTTATTTAACATACTTCCATCCATTTTGCAAACATGCTTATCCTGATCAGGATTTTCGGGAAGTCGGAGCCTACCCTAACATCAGTTGAGCAAATATTCAGTTAATAAGAAAAGGAAGTAAAATTTGCTATGCTTAAATTTCATCATTACAAGTATGTCTTATTTGCAGGTTAACGTATGAATATATATCATGTATAGCAGCACACACAAATGTGTGTATTATCAATTTATATCCCTCATTTGTAGCATATTTACTGTACATAAAGAATAGCTTAGAGATTTGTTAATGTGCTAGCATATCGTGTACTATGTCTTAGCATATAGTTAATGTATACAATGGATTCAGAATGTATTCAGATCCCTTCAGTCAAATTGGTAAAATTGCCGTTTTTGCCCATCAGTCCACACTCAATATCACATTATCACAAAGTGATATTGTTTTTAAGAAGGTCTGCAAAATTAACAAAAATCAAAATATACTGTAATATGTATATACTGTATTGTAAGTATTCAGACCCTTTGCTCTCTAGATTGTGCTCAGGTGCACCCTGTGTGATGTAATTATCCTTGGGATGTTTTTATAACTTGATTGGAGTCCACATGTGACAAACTGAATTGACTGGACATTGTTTAGAAAGGCACACATCTGTGTATTTAAAGTCCCCCCCAATTCACATTGTCTGCCAGGGCAAATGCTGAGCCATGAAGGCCAATGAACTCTGTAGACATCTGCAATAAAACTGAGGTATGACATAGATCAGGACAAGGATGTAGAACCATTCCTAAAGCTTTGACTATTCCCAGAAACATAGTACCCTCAATAATTGCGAAATGGAAGAAGTTTGGAGCCACCAGGACTCTTACTAGAGTTAGCTATTTGACCAAGCTGAGTAACCAGGTCAGAAAGGCCTTGGTCAGGTAGGTGAACAAGAACCTGGTGATCACTATAACAGAACTTCAGAAGTTCTCTGCTGAGATGGGAAAACCATCTCTGTAGTACTCCATCAATCCAATGTTTATGGTAGACTGCCTAACTCCTGCTTGGCCCAGACTTAAAACCCAAGAAATATTTGAGGACAAAACTGAAGATGATAATTTACAGATGACTCCCGCCCAATCTAATCTAATTGAATTTGTGATGATCTGCCAGGAAGAATGGGATAAACTGCCCAAATTCAGGTACGCAAAGACTGTAGATACTAAATGTCTCAAAGCTATAATTACTGTCAAAAGGGATTTTTTAAAGTACTGGATTCAGAGACTGAATATTTATATGGAAGAGATTTCAGTTTTTGATTGTTATAAATTTACAAACCTTTCTGAAAACACTTTGTCATTAGTTATTGAGTGCAGATTGGTGGATAAAAATGGCCAATTTATCCATTTAAAACTAAATCTACATCACAATGAAGTGTGCATAATGTGAATGCATCTGAATACTTTCTGAATCCAATATATGGAGCCTTATGTGCTGCAGAATGTTTCGAGGAGCTGCTAAACTGATCCTGGTTGTCCTCAATTTTAAAGTCATCTTAATTTTAAATATTTTATTTTCTGCTGCTTGGCTATGGTATACATCCATCCATCCATTATCCAACCCACTGAATCTGAACACAGGGTCACGGGGGTCTGCTGGAGCCAATCCCAGCCAACACAGGGCACAAGGCAGGAACTAATCCTGGGCAGGGTGCCAACCCACTGCAGCAATGGTATACAGTACTATTATATTTTATTTTTAATTAAATTTTTGCAATTATTTCTGACACTTTGTCTAGTACGTGCAAGATGCCTATGAGAAAAAAATCACTGTAAAAAATTCACTTTGTCCATTACATGGTCATGAAGAGCTGAAGCCTAACACCAGCATGCAAGAGAGGATCCAGTTCTAGATAAGATTACAGCAGGGCACTCACACTCATACCACAACAATGTAGATTTCTCAAAAAATGGAGCATAGTCATCTTTGGAATTAGGGAAGAAAATGGAGCACTGCAGGGTCCACATAGTCAATGTCCAGGGTGGGAAACAAACCAAGGTGGTATGATTTCATGAGGTTTTATTTTTTCCTTTTCCTTTAATTTTGCATCTAGATATAATGTTTCCTGATATTCTACACCTTTCTGATTTTAAATATTTTTTTTTTATATTTGGTTTTATTTCCATATAGTCAGTTTTTTAACATTCTAATTTTGTTATTAAATTCTGTCATTTTGATTTTTGGTGCCACCATTTTGAAGTTTAGTGAAGCATATTATTGTTAGTAGTGATTGTAGTTGCTACAAAATATTATTCAGAAGTTGTGAGCTGTGATGTCATTACAGCGGCCGTATAAAGATCTATGTTAGCGATTTCTGTTTAAAATTGTGGATGCTCTAATAAAAAACCTTGAGTGTGTTTTTCAATATAGTCTTTAGAATTAAAGGGGCCTTTGTAATAAAATATGACATTGGGTTTTGGCTAATGGTGGCTCTGTGGCTAAGGATCTGCACTGGCAAATCGGAAAGTTGCCGGTTTGAATCCCGTAAATGCCAATAGAGACTCTGCTCTGTTGGGCCCTTGAGCAAGGCCCTTTACCTGTAATTGCTGAGTGCTTTGAGTAGTGACAAAAGAACTATATAAATGCAAAGAATTATTATTATTATTAATATTTTGGGTTACATGCTACGCTTTCTAGGTTCCTGTTTTTACCCTAAACCTGAAATTTCACTTTCAATTTCTTCGCTTTATTCTGTTACTCTTTGGCCTTCTGACAGAATATGAGGTAACAGGAGCTGTGATGTAATTGCACTAACCACTGCATCACTTCCCCATACTAATTACAAAACACTCATGGAAAATATACAGGATAATGAGATGAACAAAGATGTCAAAACCATTTCTATTCATCTGTCAGTTTAATTCCAGTTCAGAATTGTAGAGAGGCAAAGGATCAGGCATAAAGCAGGAATTGACTAAGTACTGAGTAATTTATATTTACCAGTTATCTCAAGTTGAGTGTGAAAGAGTATGCAGACTACATATAGATAGAGAGGGGGCCAGGGTTTAAGTGCAGTTACATGTAGCAAAGCCTGTTTATACTCAAGCTCTGGCACAGAGGATGCGTACCCTTGTCTGTTTATAAACTGGCTCCAAATATTCGGGGCACAGCACTGTAACATTGTGTGGTTACAGAATCACCTGGCTTTTTCCAAAAGTTTTTTCTTTGCCTTTACATATCGATCTAGCAAATATTTCCATTTCTACCTGCATAAACTTTGATCTTTTGCCAGGGTTTGGCTGATTTCTTGCCGTGAATCTACAGTATGGACATTTGGCCATTGCTGTGTGCTTTTAATGTTGGATTGTGTACAGGTGCATGTAGCAACAGAAAAGAAGTTAGCATAAATAGTAGGGGAAGGATGGAACAAAGTCAGGTAGATGAGTAGGTGCAAAAAGCTCCCATTAGAAAAGATGAATGGAGAAATTAAAAAGTTCCAATGAGTGCATATTTACTTGTATAGCGAGACAACAGCTGTAACCACCATGGCATTGTGGTGCCCCAAAAATATCTTCTGTATAATTTCATATACAACAATTTCATGTAATACTTTGAGTTGCATTATATAAAAACACTAACATGTGCTCACTGAGCTAATTATTAGGAACACTATACTATACTCTCAAAACAACCTTAGTTCTTTGTGGGATGGATTCCACAAGATATTGGAAATATGTTTTTTGAGATTTGGGTCCATGTTAACATTTTCGCATCACACAATTTCTATAGATCGATCAGCTACACATTCATGCTGTGAATCTCCCGATCTACCACATTCCAAAGGTGTTCAGTTGGATTCAAATTTGGTGACAGCTAAGAGCATTGAAGAACACTGAACTCATCATGTTCATGAAACCAGTTTGAGGTGACTTTTGTTTTGTAGCATGGTGTATTATCATGCTGGAAATACCCATTAGAAAATGAGTAAATTAAGGCAATGAAACACGTGTTTAGCAACAATACTCATATAGCTGTAGCATTCAAGCAATGATTGATTGGTATTAACAGCCCAAAGTGTTTCAAGAAAACATTTCCCACACCATTGCACTATCTTCACCAGCCTGGACTGTTCACACAAGGCAGGTTGCGTGCATAGATTAATGCTGTTAGCATGTTCTATCCCTACCATTTGTGTGTACAGCAGAAATCAAGATTCATCAGACCAGGCTATGTTTTCCAGTCTTTAACTATCTAGTTCTGGTGAGCCTGCACCCACTGCTTCACCTTCCTATTCTTGGCTGACAGGAGTGGAATCCAACTTGGCCGCCTACTGTTGTAGCTCATCCACCTCAAAGTTTGACATTTTGTGCATTGTGAAATGTTCTTCTGCTCACCACAGTTCTACAGAGTTACAGTAGCCTTTCTGTCAGCTCAATAATATTAACTGTGATATTTTGTGGGACTACATGTTTAAAGATTTAGGCAAGAATCTCCATCAATTCACCACTTCAAATATATCAGAGCATGCTATTTCAGTCAAGATAAAATCAATATCGAATTGGGGTTTTGTGAATCAGAATCAAATTGAATCAGTGCATCATACCCAGCCCTATATACAGTGTATTATATACACTGTTTATGCACATACATATATACTTACACTGTAGATTTATAACCTTCACACATGCTATGGATTGAGCTCATAGCCACCTGCTGTAAACAAACTAATTAAATGTGTAACTTTCTCATGTTATTTTATTTTTCCTCATATCACAGTGCTTACCATAGATGCCTGTTAGCTATGACAGAATTACAAAGTTAAGAAAGATCCTTTAAGGTTTTCTAGCATTTCTTTGGTTTTGGGTTTTATTTTTTTGACCTCCCCTCCACCTTAGGGTTTTTTTTGTCTATTTAACTAAAAATGTTGTTGCTGTGATACAACAATATATTCCATTGCATTAGTATTACAGACATTTTCTTTCATAATGTGTCAACCTGACTAAATCATCCTCTTTCAGAGATGTTCAGAATTTGTTCTGTATATTTTGAATCATCATGTTTTGTCTGATATTTAATAAAATACACATGAAATTGAAAATGACACTTAATTTTGAAATATCCTAGGTTTCACCAAGCTAAACTTAAGAAATATGCATTTTTTAATTTTGTAGTTTATGTAGATTTTTATGGTTTATTTGCAAACTATTAAAAAATATATAATGCGTTGGAATAATAGTTAGCATTCTAAATTCAGATCATGGAGGTAGGTCATCATCCATTTGACGTCTGCATATTCTCCAAAAATTTGGCATGTGTTTTCCTCCAAGTACTTAGGTTTACCTCCAGCATTCTTTAAGTTTTATGAGTTAGGTTAATTATCAGTTCCTAGTGGCCCTATGTGACTATGAGTGGGTGTGTGCACATACAGTAACTGGGCTTAATGGAGGACTGGTGACCTGTCCAGGGCTGTTTCCTGCCTTGTTCCCACAATTGCTTGAATAGTCTCCAGCCCCTTGTGATCCTACAGTAAAATGAATTAAGCGAGTTTCACATAGTTATTTTAAGTCTTAAACAGAATAATTACTAAAATGAGCAGAACGCAAATAAGGTTTCCTGAAAGTTTAAAATATGTAGATAAGCATACAACATTTGACAAAGGTAGGATAATGTTTTTTTCTGGTGCTTCTTGAATTAATTTCAGCTCACTGTTTCTGGCTTTTTTAGTCAAGTTGGTGGTCGGTTTATTGCTAACCTACAAGGATACACAACTTCAATAACTTAATGTGCACCAAGGTTTTTAGTAGCTCTGTAATGAATGTGAAAAATATTAAAACAGCAGCAGGAGGCAGTGTCTTGGATTCAAGTGAGGAACAGAGTCATGGGTTCAAATTCCTGTCCTTGTCAGTGTCTGAATGATTTTTAAGACATTTACCCCATTCTTACTATCATTATGTGGGTTTCTGTCTGTTCTCCATACTTACAACATACATGGTGACTGTACAGCAGTTCTGTGTACAGTGGAACCTCGGTTCACGACCATAATTTGTTCCAAAACTCTGGTCGTAAACCGATTTGGTTGTGACCCGAAGCAATATCCCTCATAGGATTGCATGTAAATACAATTAATCCATTCCAGACCATAAGAACTGTATGTAAATATATATTTTTTTTAGTTTTTAAGCACAAATATAGTTAATTATACCATAGAATGCTCAGGGTAATAGTAAACTAAATGTAAAAACATTGAATAACACTGAGAAAACTAACACTGCAATAGTTCGCGCTATAGCGCTAAGAAACGCTTGCTAAAAACACTTTTTTTAATGAGTTTTAAGCACAGGGAAAAAATGAACATTTGAAAAATCCGTAATTTAATAAACCACCAAGAAAATTAACATTGCAACAATGCACGCTACAAACTGATCACTGTAAACAGAAATGAAAACAAAAACAAGCCCAGTGCATTCTTTAACTGCAATCTCTACCTTATGCGTCCAGCTCTCTCTTGTGTGTGCGTGTCTCTCTCGCGCGCCTGTGTGTGTGTGTCTCTCTTGCACGCCTGTGTGTGTGTGTCTCTCTTGCACGCCTCTGTGTGTGTCTCTCTCTTGCACGCCTCTGTGTGTGTCTCTCTCTCGCACGCCTCTGTGTGTGTCTCTCTCTCGCACGCCTCTGTGTGTGTCTCTCTCACGCGCCTGTGTGTGCCTCTCTCTCGCGTGCCTGTGTGTGTGTGTGTCTCTCTCTCTCGCGCGCACGTGTGTGTGTGTGTGTGTCTCTCTCTCGCACGCCTGTGTGTGTGTGTGTGTGTGTGTGTGTGTCTCTCTCGCGCGTGCCTGTGTGTATGTGTGTGTGTGTGTGTCTCTCTCTCTTGTACCTGTGTGTGTCTCTCTCTCATGCCTGTGTGTGTGTGTGTGTGTGTCGCGCACTCTCTCGCTCGCTGTACAAGAAATGCACAGGGAGAGACTGAACACATACAAACTGAAAAGGAAACTGGCTTGTTTGTATACCGAGTGTGTGGTCGTGAACAGAGGCAAACGTTTGGCGAACTTTTTTGGTTGTAAACCGATTTGTACATGAATCGAGACGTTTGTAAACCGAGGTTCCACTGTATTTGTGTATGTGAATTTGTTCTGCGTTGGATTGGCTCCCTGCCCAGGGTTGATTTCTGTGACTCTGTATTGGATAGGTGAGATCAGAAAAGGAATAAATTAGTTGTTAATTAAATAGCTATTAGCTAATTATTGTATTACCATGTGCAGTGCATATACTGTACCTTGATACAAAGCAGTTTACAGATTGCAAAATTTGCTTATAAATGAAAAAACGACTCTCAGTCTGACAAGCAAAGTGTGACAGGTGGTTGCTGTGACATCAGAATAATGGGAATGAAGATGTGAATGTTGAAGGCATGCTTCATGAATGGAGTTCACAGAAGCCATATTTGAGGCCGAAATGCATGGGAGAAAGGAGAATGTGTCAGAAAATAGCAATTATTGTAGGAAGATAACAGCATTAAACAAAATTTGCAATCATGGAAGTGAGTTCAAGGATATGAAATTGGAATGGAGCCAACATTACTCTCTCTTATCTTGTGGCTCATCTGGAGACCAAGACGGAAGACACCACAATCTGTAGCATGTTCATTTCAGTTACTGAATGTAATACTTTATTCTGGTCACTTGCTTTTCCACTTGAGCAATAAAAATATCTTCCACATACTGTATATGTTTGAAAAGGCTATATAAGTGATACAAGACAGTACTGTTACATCTCGAGGCAAGATAATATGAATCACCGGTAGCGAGAGATTTTGGCCAGTTAGCAAGGAGAATATGTGACAGTAAAGAAAATACAGGAAAGAAGTTTTCCACACTGAAAAGGAAACAAAGTAAAAATGTTTCTGCTGCAAAGCCTTTCTCAGGTGTGTAACTGTAAAGGAAACAGAAGTTAGCATAAATAGTAGGGGAAGGATGGAACAAAGTCAGGGTAGATGAGTAGGTGCAAAAAGCTCCTATTAGAGAAGATGAAGGGAGAGATAAAAAAGTTAGTCAGTCATTAGGACCTTGAGAAATATGTGATCCCAGGGTGAGAATGAATTTAGCTTCTTATGTTTCTTCGGAAACTGTTTTAGAAGCCCTGTGAAAGAGCACAAACAGAGTCTATGTGGCTATGACCAAGGGATGTGTAGTGTTCTACAATAGGCTTTGTAAGGTCTTTGATCTTAATGGCTCAAACCTGTTTTCTGAGACGGTCTCCTAGCCATCTTCCTGTTTCACCTATGTAGATGGGTGGACACTTCCTACAAGAAATGTAGTAAATATTTTTTTTAGACTGGCATGAGACCTGTTATTTAAAACTGAATTTAAAATCGAGACCAGGTACAATGTTGTCTGGATGCTGTTCTACAAAATTTTAGAGAAGTACACAAGAGATGACAGCTATGGCTAGTCAATGGGCTCTATAAGCAAGCAGTCAGAATCCAAACTGATAAATGACTGACTCTAACCTGTGACATGGTAGATAAACAGAGTGAAGAATGGCTGCCAAGGAAATTATCTTAGCCAGTTAAAATGTAATTTAAAATAATGATTGCTAACAATATGAATTGTATGCATCAGGAACTTACAGGATGTGCAATATGTCTTCTTTAACAGTGGAGTCTTTGCATAAAATCTTTAGGAGAAGTAAATAAAAGTAGTAACAACAATAGGAGTGAAGGCAGAGTCTAACAGGGAAGAATAATTACTGAAGTTTTATACGAAAATTAAATTGGTGACAAAGACACATATTTTCATTAAGAAAAGAGAACAAACACATTTGACAGAGTCCCATTGTTAGCTAGGATACATTTTGGATTAGAAAACAAAATCATAAATAGTCTATAATTTAATGGAGCTATCTAGGGATAATTATCTGAGTATAATCTAGAAAAGGAAAAAGACTGGAGCAGTGGAGATGTTTAAATACATTAGAAGGAAATTTGGAAAATAATTAGAAAAACCCATGGAGCAGCTACACAGCTAGAAGCATTGCAGATGCAGAATGAAATATGTTTGGAGTTCATAATGTAAAACAGTGCTATGAATACATAAACTTTGCAATGGTAAAGTAAGAGAAATACTCAAGAACTTAAAGAAAGGAAAAGTGAAAAAAATTAAAATGAGTAGAATTCAAGAGGATGTACTATACCATTTACTACATGGGCAGAAAATTACAAACGTAGAGGCATTTAATATTTTTTGGGAAGCAGAATACTTTAACACATAGCTTCTTAAACTAGGGATCATGACCCAAATTCAGTCACAGGCAGACACCGCTGTACTCAATTGGAAGGGGTTGCGTACATTTTGTGAAGTGTCTTGCGTTGGGTCGTGTGGGCAGTTTAAGCAACCAACATTGCTGTGCTGTGATTGTCAGCAACAATTGTCCAATTTACTCTTCCCACACTATAGCTGTCTGTGGCGATTATCCCATCTAATGGTGATCATGGACTAGGTCTCGAAGACACTAAAAAGGGCAAGATTGGGTCATGAAAAAGTTTAAGAAACACTGCTCCCAACATTAAGTTATCAGGGAAATGGTAAAATACAATCATAATACATGCTTGCATAAGAGAACATACACATAAATCAGAATCACTAATCAAAAATAATTTTTATCTAAAGGCTTCGATTACATGAGTAACATACTGCCATGTTAAATGGTGTCTCCAAAGTGTTCTTGATCTCCAAATCGGTGACCTCAACAGCATGCCGTACCAACACCAAAACAGTCATTAGAAGAAACACAAAATGGAAGCAACTACAATCCAAAACAAAAAATAAAATGGAAACATAAAAACTTTATAAACATTAGGATAAAATATTTTTACCACAATGATGTGTGTAGACCTTTTGCTGGAAAATGCCCCAAAAAGGGAAAAGGGCAGTTAATGGGGCAAGCATTGGCAAAAAATGTTTATGTATGATAGCTGATTATGTTAGATTATCAGAAAAAACACTATACCACTTTATTTTCACATACAAAATGAAATAGCAAATAAAAGGATTCATACCTAGTTACATGAAATACCAAATGCAGTTTCTTCCCATATTAACCTTAAGACTTTACATCATAGCACATCAAATAAAAGACTATAGACCCTGCACTGAAGGAAAAATAATCTTCTGGAAGCTAATAGAGTTGATCTGGTAGTATAGATCACCACTGTGTTCTGAGCAAGGAAAACAAAATCTTTTTTGATTTAGAACTATGAAGTATAATATAGCATAATTTTATACTATACAATAAGTATTAAGATTTCTTAGCAATGAAAAACATGATAAAAGTAATAATAAGTTTAACTACTAAGGGTAACTTATCACCTATTGTCTTAATATGTGTTGGGGCTGTTTCCCACTAGTCCCTAATGCAGAAATGCCACAGTTTAATAGATAGTGAATATACTGTATACTAATTTTCGTGTGTAGGCAAAGATATGCAAAAATAACATTTAACAGCATAATAATTTTGACCATAAATGTAATTTGTATTTAAAAAGTAGTTATTATTATAAAGTATTATTTTAGAAAAGTTAAAATTATAGGAAATCACCTTTTATATTAATAATAATATTATTTTGAATTGATTATGGATGTTAATTTATTTTACTGTTTAGACCTTATGCGTAGCATTTACTTAGTGGCGCTTTGCTTCCAAACTGCTTTTTGGGTTATTCTTTGTAAACATCCTATTTTTAAAGTTTGTATATGGTGGCATAATATATTGTTTCTCACTCAGTATTTCAGCTATTATTGTTACATTACAACTTCCAAAGGATGACACAGTGTACCATATAGCTTTGCAATATTGCACCTAATGTTCCTGTATGTGTAATAATCATATATTAAATATAGCAAATAAAAAACATTAGTCTCAGAATTACCATGTTCTTGAAAACTACTCATAACCTCTTGCTAAATTAGAATTATTCCCAGATAATAATAGACTTCAGATCTCATTTCGTTTGTTTTCATTTTTTGAGAATTTTCAGACAAACATCGAACATAATGATTCTGATTAGTGGGAATGAACAAAGAGTTAAAAAATCGCCTTAACAGTTAAATCATGGAATATTTATAAAAGGTGTATTAGTTTTCTGTTTAATGAACAAAAATGACATTTTAGTAGTACTTTGGCAATATGACTATAAACTGTTGGAATTCATTTTGCTATATTATTAAGGACACAGAAATTCATGAAGTTTATTAACACACATTATTTCTTCTTCTGTTGTATTGGCTATAAAATGTATAAATGTCCGACTTCCTACATTCTGCTATTGATTTGAAACAGTTACCTGTGGTTTTTCTTTCTTCCTTTCTTTCTTTCTTGTAAAACTGATCCTAATAGCACCACCTTTCACATTGTTGGCGATCTAACAATGTTCTGGTGGTGCCCTGGTGGCATTGCTGTGTTCTGCAATGGTATACAACATCCCCCATCAATTCAGCTCTCCTATTTATGCAAAATGAACTAAATAAGTATATGATAGTGTTACTTTGATTCAGCTTTTGTTTTTTTTTTAATAATTTCATTGTGTTTCTACCACTTGGCTTTATTAAAAAGTATTAAACTAATAATATTTTAAAGTTTGTGAATGTGCCAGCCTTTCATAAAGATTTGTATTCTATCCTTTGATCTGCAAATATTTTGCTTATTCCATCAGTTTTTCTGTATACTGATGCTGTTTTAATTTATAGTTTTTGTGACTGTGTTGAGTTTATTTTATGTAAGTATATTGTTTTCATTTTAAGGATATGACAATTTATCATTCTTAAATTTTTATTATTTTGTCTTGCCTCACCATTTTGTGTATTTTCTTTGTGGCCACAGCAATATTATTTATGTGACCAAATGTCATCATAGCATGAGGTCACAGGTCTTTTCCTATTAAAGATGGTTCATTCCTAATGGTTTAACTCAGAAACATTGTGGAGCATTTCACTAGATCAGAAACTAACTTTGCCAGTTATTTAGACTATGAATTCTGGCTTGGTTACTTTGATTCATGATTTTTGGATTTTAAAATACATAGAATCTATTTCTTCATTTATTTTTGAAATACTTGTGTTCTTTAAGCAGTTTTATAAATTTACTATAAATTTATTGTTATTTTCACTGACATTATTACAATGGCATTTTGCATGTTATTTTAAGTAATGGCCATTCGGAGTTATGCAAATTACTATGACTGTTTTATTGTTGGTTGCTATTATGTGACTATAGAACTTCTGACATGTGATGTCGCTGTCTTGCCCCCTATATAAGATGGTGATTTCATTGTTTAAGTTTGGATAATTCTCAAAGAACTACACATCTTTGCATCTGTAGTTATTTAGGGAAAACATTTTATGGACATAGGACTTCTTGATTTGAGTTTCATCCACTTCTCAGAACAATCCCACACATCAGACATGAGGAATATCCATTTGGTACTGAACTGCATTGCATGGCAGCATTTAATAAATGAAATTGTAGATAGATCATGGTTGGGGTTAAACTATCCAGCTCATAATCAAAGACTTAAGGAGCAGATAAACAAAATAGGAGGTGAGGAAGATCATAGTAAAGAAATGGAGCGAGAAGGTCAATAACCAGAAGTTCACACAACCAGAACCAAATCATAAGATGAAAATTGTAGCCAAAACACACAAGAATTCATAGCCAAAGAGCCTTTTTAACAAACAATAATAACAGTAGGTTTTTTGGTTGAATCCACAAACTTGGGCTGCCAGAAAATGCTTGACCAAGTGTACTTTCAACTAAGTAATGGAATGTGCCGCACACTTTTAGTTGATCTTACCTACCAATGATTTAACAATAATAGACATACTGTGTCTCACAATGGCAGCATCCATATAGAAACAAAACAAAAACCATAATTAATTTTTCACATCATTAAAAAACAAGAAACAATAAATAAGGAGATCCACTAGAGTCTTTGGTCACTAAAATCCCCAAAAGAATGCTTCAAAAATTGTAACCAAGGAAAAGCTGAAAAAAAAATCCAAACTAGAATCAGACCATGACAGGCATATTAACATTAAGTGATGAAAATATGGTGAATTTCTTGTAAAAATTTGTCAAATTAATTTTTTGATTTATGACATTACTGTAATGAACTGCATTATTTAACCATTACTGCTTTAAGACTTTATGATTTGTTTTTGCAATCCCTAGAAGAACAATTTTCACTTTTCTCTAATTCATTTTTATAATCAGAATGTTTGGTTACTGTTCAGGTTGTTAACAACTTGTAAGTAATACAGAAAACTATAATAAGTTGTATTTTTTTTTTTTTACTTTTACAGGTATAACAACTGTCTTGACAATGACAACACTAAGCATCAGTGCTCGGCATTCCCTACCAAAGGTTTCATATGCTACAGCAATGGACTGGTTCATCGCTGTCTGCTTTGCTTTTGTATTCTCTGCTCTCATTGAATTTGCAGCTGTCAACTACTTTACAAATGCTCAAATAGAAAAGGCTAAAAAGAAGACAGTGAAAAATCCACCTGCATCTAAGCCTACACCCTCAAAGAAATCTAATGAAAATGAAGAAGTGCAACAGGTAATGATTTCCATGTCTATGTATTAACTGTTAAAATAAGGAAAACAGCAGACATTATCTATATGAGATCTATGAACTCCCTGACTGGGATGTCCACAAATAAAGGGCACACTTATGTACTAAAAACAACATCAGAAAAATGCAAGGACATACATTTGAAAAAGAAAGTAGCTGTAAACTGTGCCCATTTTAAGGTGACACCACAAGGTCCATTCCTCCATTTTAGATGTGAATGCTACTATTTTAAAGCACTGTGGTGTAAGCCACCCACATTTTGCTCTCAAATTTCCTGTAACAATAATGAGACACAGAAAAGAATGAATCAACAGCAGTATCTTATCAACCCCCGTAATGTGTACATGTGCCAAACTTTAATAGCGCTGCTATATAATGTAGTTACACTTCATCCCAAATTTTAAGGGCAGCACACTATTTTTGGTAAAACCCCAGTGACTTAATGTTACTTCCAAACATGTTTGTTTATTTAAAGTTATTCAGCACTGTGGCAGTCCAGTTCTTTCAAATGAGACAGTGCTTGTTTTGTGTAGAGATGTATTTATCATGGCAATCAAACTGTTTTAAATGGCAGTTATTATACTGTAGCAGAATCAGTATCATGTAAACTCACTCAGCTCTGTTCCAGGCCTGCTACTTTTCACATCCTGTTATTAGGTGCAGTGATCCATTTATCATTGTTAAATATATGATGCAGTATCCCTGCACCCATTGGTACAATTTTACTTTTTAGAGAGATGCATTCTGGTTTTCTTACTGTAAATATATACAACCAAAAATAGATTGTCAGGACTGGTTTTTCTTTTAATAAAAGCATATTGTACATACCTAATAGACACCATTCAAAAAACTAAATTAAAAATTACAAATTAATTTACAATGCTGTTGTAAAAGAAAAATGGAAAGAATTATCTAAAATAATGCTTGTTCATTATCATAAATATATCTTTCCATTTCTGATGTAGTCAGAAGCAATTGTATTTTCAAGTGTAATGTAGCTGTAATATGAGCAAAATTATTTACAGAGCATTTACTGCATATATTATTAGCTCCCTCACTTAGGCTAGGTAGGAATCACATGTATTGTATATACATAAAAAGACATTTTGCATAAACAGAACCCTGGTCCCTTGTCAAATTTCCTCTTACCTGTAATATCAATTGAATAATTAGGTTTCATGTACTGCAAGTCCACATGTGAATCATCGGCTTCTGATCTTAAAGCTGGAGACGATAAGGAATGGCTCACTGTAAGCTGTGGGAAATAAGCAATTTTTTCCTGCTAGTTTCTTATCAAACTCTTTCATCTCTTTAGAATTCTTAAGAGAAGAGTATCAATTGGTTGAGAAACAAACAGTGGTGCTCTAAAATAATGTTATTTGTATTAACATGTAAATTAGTATTGCAATAAATGATACATTATTTAACAGAGAGCAAATGTAAGAAATACAAAATCTTAAATCTGGACATATTCCACATGACAGAATAGATGCACAAAAAAAAAATTAACAAAAAATGTAAACACTTGAAGAGTATGATATTACTGCATTGGTGACAGAAAAGGAAAAATTAACAATCCATTTGAAATCTAAGTTCATGCTTATTGTCATGTGACATTTGCTCAGTATTCATGTTATATTTAACAATTTCAATTTCCATTAAATTCAATTTATCCATTTTTAACATCAGTTTCTTCTGTTGAGTATTAGCTCCAGTTGAAATGCTACTGCAGCGTACTGCACGGCACAATTATGAAAACACCCACATCCATGGTGTTTTGCAGAGAGAAGTCATAAACAAATTTTGTGGTTTAGAATAAGAAAGAAGATGTTCACCTTTTCAAATTGGACCTTGAACAGATTTCCTCTTTATTCTTTCTTCTTCTTTAATATATTTTGGATGTTTCTGACATTCCAGTTACTTCTAAACTTATTCTTTGTATGGAACTCATAGACAATCACTGGTTTTTCATGATTTAAAAAAGGCGACACAGAGACTATTCACGAATAAGTATCATTCAAGGAGATTGATGTTTTCAGACATTTACTTGCAGTTGCAACTTTTCATAAAGTTGAAAAGTCTTAAAAAAGTGTTCATTAACAATTAAATAATAACATAGAATGATTTTAAAAATTACAGAATTTGGTGTTGGTACAATACCATTTTCTCTTACACTTTAATTATTTATTTCACTGCAAATATGTTTAAGATGAGGAGTAAATTATTACCCACTCACCCATCCAAGAGATGGAGAATACTAATGATATATTGTTTGATTATTTGCCCAGTCTATAATGATTCACAACTGTCCTCAATGACAGTCCTGACAAACCATATACAGAAGGGTATTTTGCACTCTTCATAGACTAAAATTATATGAACTCTTTAAACTTGAGCAGAGAAGGTTGAGTGGGGAATTAATTCTGGCCTTCAGAACTACCAAAGGCATTATGGCGACCACAAGACAAGTGGTTGATGGATGCATACTAGGCTAGCTCTCTGGGGCCAGTCATTTTTTTCTGCTACTTTCCTCCAGTTCGTAGACTTTAATTGACATGCCTTTTCATCAGAGATCTCAGTTTTACTGGCTTTACAGGGTGGCAGCAGTTTTGAAAAGAAATGGAATCAGGAGAAAATGAAAAGTATAAACAAGCCAAGGTCAACTACTGGGAGAGTGGGAATCTAGGAAACAAGCTCAGTGCGTAAAACCAAAATGATAGTGTGGGGCATAGCAAGACAGTCAAAAATCAGAATATACACAAAAACTGAGCCAAAACATAAAGCCGGCAGACATGGTGAAAAAGACAGAAAGGAAATTGTAGCCAGGGATGAAATGAAGAGACTTTTTAGAGTGAGTCCAAACAAACTTGCACAAACCAACCTAGTCACGCATCACACACTCCTGGCCATCTGTGAATTGGATGGCATCACGATGCTTCCCTCAAAAGTTAAAGCATAGTGTGCCGAAATCATTGTCTGCATGGCCACCAAAATGATTGATAATAAATACTACTGCTACAAACAACATATTGTTGCACCCACAAAGATGTCCATTAAATGATGGAAATTTTAATTTACAAGCAATAGGAGGTCAAAGAAAACATAAAAAAAAATAAAGAATGAAAATTCAAATCATGGCACCACTTTAATGAAATACCTCTGGCCTAGCTATATTTCCCAGTCTGTGCAATTTCTCACTTGTAGTTAAAACATGTCATAAAATATACTCTTCCCAAACAGAAGTCTGTCCCACATGATGAGATTTCTTAACTATGCCAGTCTGAGACAGAATGAAGCCTATAATTAAGAGCAGGTGAAGCAAGCCTCCAGCCACTTTTTTGGACCTGGTTTCTCCCAGTCTTTCTCATGCATCTGGTTTGTGATCTAAGGCAAACCAAGATTATCCACTGAGGCCATTGATAATTTTCAAGCTACAGTCACATTCTTTTAATAGTGGCTCATCGGTCTTTATTTCGCAAAATGTTTTTCCTCCTCTTTGTTTCCCACCTCTGTGTTGCAAGGTATTGTTAAAGGTGTTTTTGGACTTGCCTGTTTATATTCACTATGCTGTAACTCCATTGCTGTTGAACTTTCTACTTCTTAAGCTTCTGAAGCTACTGTTGTTCTCTCTCAATATCTTAGGCAGACTGGATATTACAGGTGACCTTTGTATTGGTGTTAGGTGCACTATAGCTACTATACTCCTCTGCGCTACTCACCTCTGTTTTTTTCTTTATTATTCTCTTTTTTAATATTTTATTCAAGTCATCTGATTTGGAATCCATTTTCCATGGTTCATCTTAAGGTTGTTTTAGATCAGCATTTTTAAATTCCATACTATTTTCACATCTTTCATTTTTAGTTTAGTTTCAGTTTTGTTTTATGAACCTTTGATTGTCTCAATTTTAGTTTTTATTAATAAGTGACATACATTTATTAGTTTTAATTTTGACCAAATAATTTCAGTTTAGTTTTTGTTTTAGTTTAAGAGCTATATATTCAAAATTAAGAAATACATGGTTTGCCTCTAGCACAACCACTGAAGAAACATGTAGAAATGCTTATAAAAATTACAGTGTGGCTCATTTTGCTCCAGCCATCTTCCAAACGTTTTGTAAAATGTGTCTTACTTGTGCTGTAGCAGTATTCATCTATTTAAGGAGAAGGCTTTGTCAGCGTGGATCAAGTACTTCACAGTACATTATGAAGGAAGATAATTAGCAGAACCACCTACATTTTTTTCCAAAACAATACATAGCTGTACCAGGGCACTCTGTCTCTCACTGTACAGAGACAACTGAGATGACCAGTCAACAACCATCTTCAGGCATGAAGTTTTAAGTTTGTTGACCAATTTCGCCTGTCATTTTACCTTTTTTGGTAGGTTTCTGTTTTAATGGTTGGGTGTGTGTTCTGTACTGATGGTTGACTTTGGATTTTATAGGGACCTATCAATCGTCTATCTCTGTTTTTCCTCTGTCCACCCTCATAGTCAACTTAATGGTCACGTCCTGAAACATTCTAGACCTCAGTTTAAACGTTAAAGGATCTTTTGAAAAATAAAACACACATTCCTTTCCTCCAATGATATATGTCCTGATTTGGTGTAGCTACATTGTACATTTCAAGCTCTCAAGTGGTGTGGCCATTGTAGTGTGCCATAAGTTCCAACTTAAAACAGCTAACTAAGCTTTGACAATAATGGAAGGTCCTCTTATTTGTTATAAATAGAAGTGGATGGAAGATTGCACTCTGTTCTACTTACTTTCCAACCCCATACCAGCCTTTAGTGTGGTCATTCTTATCTAGTCATATTTTACATTTCAAGGACTATGACATCATCCTTGGGGCAGATGCAAATACTTTCAATAAATTTCCCATTCCTATCTGCCATGTCACCCCTCAAATCAAAGTTCTTTGTAAGTTCACCTCTGATGTAGATTTGGCTCACTTCTTCCTTTCTGTTGCCCCACCATTCCTTTCCAGAGTCTAGTCTCAACTACACTGAAGTAATTTTCTTAATTTACAGTATCACCGTGCTTTGCGTTTCCTCCAATTTTTTCTGCCTTTCTGGTACCCATTTAGTTTGCAAACATCCTAATGTGTTTTGAGAATTTTTTTGTCCTCCAAGTTCTAATTTTAAATTTCTGCAATTTAACGAACATGATTTTGACCGCAACCATATTGATTGTGGCAGCAGCATTCATTATGAATCATTTCAAGCTGTGCCAATGCAGCCTGTGATGTCAGCACACTAATGCTTTTAATTTTGAGGGCAGCATCGTGATGTTATCTGATTCACAGATCTTGCATGCACAACAAAAACAAAATAAATAAATAAATAAATTGATGGAAGAAAACAAAACAAGGCCAGAAAAGGAAGGAGGATGCA
This sequence comes from Polypterus bichir lapradei, assembly GCA_026402145.1. Classification (NCBI taxonomy): domain Eukaryota; kingdom Metazoa; phylum Chordata; class Cladistia; order Polypteriformes; family Polypteridae; genus Polypterus; species Polypterus bichir. The sequence goes on from JANRMT010062808.1 coordinate 46,619,284, forward strand.
AGGCATTTTAAAATCTTTGTAAAAGTTTTGAAAGATCAAAAATAGAAAAAAACAAAGAAGATTAAGGTATAAAGGGCTTTAGTACTCTTGGTAGAATGATATGACCTTTAAAAAGTTAAAGGAAAGATTTCCCAACTTCAGATCTGCTTGTATATCAATTACTTCTGTGTTTGCCCCTCATACAAGATGCTTTATGTGTGTGTGTGTGCGCGCACATGTGTTTTTTATCTACACATTTTCACAACAAATTCTTCAATATTCAATACACAGACTGTCTGCTCTGACAAGAAATTTGCTTCCAAATTAAATAATATTAAGCAGTTCTTACTCCATAGATGGCCCTGCATTTGTTTGATTTGCTATACAATATTCAATATTTGCAATTTCACAGTCTGTTTTGGCATATTCTAAATGACAGAAAATAGCTGAGTTAGAATCGAGCCTGTCGTGCTTGCTGACCCCAGGCACGAATCCCTAATAAGCTATGCTAGACATGAACAAAAGTCTCGGCCTCTACAAAGGGCTGAATTTGAAGTCCATGATACACAGGATTTTATGCATACTGGGCCAAACCTAGTAAATTAATAGAACCTAGTCTTTCATTGAGGCCACCAAAATAAATCTGGGTTTACTGCCAGCAATCTTGCTTATCCTAGTAAATATTTACTTAAATTCTATTCAGAATTATTTTCAGTAAATTCAGACTGTTCCCCATCTAATATTAGGTCTCTTCTATAAGGTCTGGTGTGCTGTAGGCTTGTTCCAGAGGAGATTTAACTTACAGACTCTCTTCTTTCAATGACAGAACATATAAAAGCCCTGGACTCTGTGAATAAAAGAAGATCACCAGACCGTGCTAATCTTTTGCAAACAAAACTCAATTTTCCTGAAGTGAAATTTTGCCATGTCTGATATAAAATTAAATCTATTGGTATTTCAATAATGACTCTTATTAAAAAAGGTTAAGAAACCTCCTGATTTTTCAAATTGCAGCCCAAAACCTTTGTTGAACTCCAGTGTCAAGTTGTTTCCAAAATGCCTTCCCCAATAGTTATAAACTGCTATCCACAAGTTAGTACACCTGAATCAGACAGCTTTTTATTTAGGCCTATCATGCTGTAAACATCTTTGGCCACCTTCTTCTTGTAACTGATGCAGCTCAGACTTTTAACACCTCCAGCTTCCCTTTTTCTCCTTAAACACTAAAAAGGCGTTTAAGCCAATGTACTGAAATTTTTGTACTATAATTTATTAATAGGGTCAAGACCCTGTATTTCTTCATCTTAACAGTCATTTTTACTAATTCTGACATCATCCAACCCATTTATATTATGCAGAAGTGCTAGACAAGGCTGTCCACCATCCTCTCTTTTTTTAATCTTTCTATTTAGCCTCTTTACATTTCTCTGTCTAACTTGGCTCTGATCATTCCATCAGTATACATGGTTTCCTCAATGCCCCCAATGCATCCTCAGATCTCCCTCACATCCTTGTTTGCTCAGTTCTTAAAAAGATGCACAAATATAAAATTAATTTTTCCAAGTCTTCCCTGCTTCCATTGAATAGTCTTCTTGAGCAGCCCTGTTTTCATCCATTGTTACCCCTTAGAAAATTATTTTAAATGCCTTGACATTAATGTTTCTAAGCTGTTTTAGGACACTGTGGCTTACTACTGATGAGTCTTAAAGAGCATTAAGGATAATAAACCCTACTTGCCTATCTCCTCAGAACGGCTGACAATAATACGGTTTAGCATCACAAGACCCACACACACACAACTAAAAGTGTGCATAGCATGAAACATACATAAGCACCTTTGAAAAATATACAAGTGGAACACCTTCAAAGTACTTCCTTTATGCATCTATGCATTGACTTAAACAGCATTCCCATTTCTGGAAGCAGGCCTAGAACTCATTTTCAATATTAAAGTCCGTCGTTGTTGTTTTTGGCTGTCTGCTCATGGGGTCATACGTCACATCTTCTTGCCCATCTTTGAACCTCTTATGCCACTCAAAAACACTCAACTTTTTCATAGTATCTTCACCATATGCCATCCGCAACACTTGTAATGTTTCAGTAGCACATTTGCCAATTTCCATACCATATTTAATATTAATATTAATATTAATAATCGTATGTTAACCTACATTTCGATCACCCATTTTACGCCTAAGTGCACACACAGATATCTATTACCTTCCCAATAGTTAACTAACAACTGGCTCTATCAGCTTGTAATTTACACACGTATTAGTTTAAACATGTTCCAACACAAATACTCATGTGATTTTGATACGTCACGGATGACAGTATGTGGCCTTTCAGGGAATTAAATTGTCACACCATGTATAATCTATACTAATAAAAGGCAAAGCCCTCACTCACTCACTGACTCACTGACTGACTCATCACTAATTCTCCAGCTCCCCGTGTAGGTAGAAGGCTGAAATTTGGCAGGCTCATTCCTTACAGCTTACTTACAAAAGTTAGGCAGGTTTCATTTAGAAATTCTACGCGTAACGGTCATAACTGGAACCTACTTATGTACATATATACCGGCCATAGCCTGCAGCTCGGTCGCGTGTGAGGCGTATTTGCATTCCTCATCGTCACGCCTCCCACGTAATTGAGTGCCTGCCCATATAAGGCCGTCTGTCAGCGGCAATCCAATAGAAACACTCTGCCGCTAAATATTCGCGGGTGAAGGACTGTGCTTATGCAGACGAAGATGAGATGGTCAGGGTGGTGTTTGGCACAAACTCAGCGAAACTGTGAGAGAAACTTTTAAGTGCCGGGTCTTAGCTAACATTAAATAAAGCCGTGGACATCGCCCGAGATAGCACAAGCACAGCTGAGAACCTTCTATGCATGTACTCCGAGCGGCTCACGTGAACTGACTGTGAACGCAGTACGCAGAGAACAAGTGAGAGCTCCAAGGAGGGCTGAACAAGAAACGCATTACACAATTGAGAAGGCAACAAAAGAATATGAAGCGAGTGATGCATACAAGCATTTTCATAAGTGCAGCTACTACGGAAACAAAGCACACGGTGGAAATGTCCAGCTAAAGGAAGACAGTGTAAAAAAAACCCGTGCATGCAGTGTGTGATGTCTCAAATAAAGAGGAAGACGAGCTGTTTATTGATGCAGTAAGAAAGGAATCGATGAATGAAACCTGTTATATTTACAACGGTTGACAAACACGGAATGTAACTTGAACAGAACACATCCTCCAAATACAAACCTGATTGAAAGAAATAATGATAATCAAATCCTTGATGACAGCAACACTCATGACAGTCACAAAACAATTACATTGACAATCATGTTACGTTATTTTTAAAATGTTCCCTTTTCTTTTTCATAACGTCTTTAACACA